>NQVE01000215.1:5852500-7052500 GCA_003260385.1 Cuscuta australis | reverse complement strand
TCTAAGAATTTTTTACGGAGTACTTTTTATGACATTTTGCATAGCAGATGCATCAACGTTCTAGCTGAAATAAATTTTTTTTATAAACAAGGGTAAAGTTGTGTACATCCTGTGACCAATGGGTGTTGGTAATATATCAGATTTTGTTGTTGTTATCTTCATCTTCTCTATAAAGGTATAAACACCATGAAGAATCTTCTTTTCTAGTTTTCTGGTCAAAAAGGGAGTGCAACTCGAACTCTACTTTAAGAAATCTGTGATACTTTTACAAAAATTCCCACCAAACATAGTAATCACATAATGAAAGATTGGATTCAATATCAACAACACAACACTCATAAGATTTCAATTTACAAGCAAAGAACAAACTCATCTAAAAGGTTATTTGTAAAAATTGAGCAGAAAGTTTAAATGTGCAAAATGAACAATAAGCAGAAATAGCTGGCTCCATACACCCTCGTTTAGAACGCAACGGATCTATTCACTAAAGGTTATGATAATAGACAATGATTGTGGAATGTGAGCAATCCATAATCAAATACTAAGAGCATTTTCCTATGATTTTCTAGCTCGAATTTTTTTTTGAAAGTAATAATTCACAAACTACAACATTAAACTTAAATTTCCAAAGCATTCGATAGAAGAACCTTTGCAAACTAGCAAACAGTCTTAAGAACCCTAATCTTATTGATTTAGGGTGTAAGCAAGAATTTTAAAAAAACAATTGAAATTTCAGGATTTTCCACGGAAATCTTACTTGTATCCTCGGCATCTTCAGTTCGGGGAAGCAACATTGGCTGGACCGGCGGATCTGCAACCAGGAATCAAATAAAGCTTAGTATTTCCGTATTCAAAAAAATCATTAAAATTAGGGCATTGCAAATCGAATTAGGGGAAAAGTGGCATGCCATCATTCGGCAGAGTATCTCTCATCCACTCTTCATCAACAATGTCAATTAACATTCCCATGCTCTGTAGCTCCGCCATAGTTTAGCTGAAACCCAAATTAGGGTAAGGATTAGGGCGCTGAGGGGAGATGATGGGTCGTGGATTTTTCATGAATTAAACTACTCAAAAATTATACCCCACTTGGTAGAGAAGGTATATTCGGGTACTCATTTTAAAATAGAGTAGTACTTATTCTTGCATAAACATAACTATTTATTTAGAAATAACGTGGTACTCATTCTAAAATAACGTATACTTATTTTGAAATAATATATTGCTCATTTTCACACATTTATTTATTACAATTATAATATTTATCCACAAATAACGTAATGTTTATTCTAAATTAAAATAGTACTCATTTTCAAATGACATAATGCTCATTCTCAAATAAAATAAAACTCATAAATAACCTTTCACTCAGCGCTTCCACTCTACTAGGATTTTCATTCGAGGCCTCTCCTTTCTTCTTCGATCAACCTCTTTTTGTAACGCAATGACAACCTTCCCTGCTCACTCTTCCTTCTCTATTGTTTTCAACGGATTTTCGCCACCATCACTCCTCGTCATCCTCGCTGCTCCACCTTCTTCGTCTTCGCTACTCCATGTCTTTTAGGGGTGGGCGTGAAATCCGTTCCCGTTGGACCGTCCCGAAAAATCCCGGATCCGTTTTGTAATTGTACCGATATATTGGGACACAATTTTTTTGTCCCGAACCCGTTCCGTCCCAATATCAAATGGGACATGAGCGGGACAGCTTAAATTTATACCGATCCATCCCGTTTGTCCCGTTTCATCTACTCTACTAATATATAATACTAATTCTAGTCCAGAATCCAAATACACTCATTCTTTAATTAATTAGTTATTTAATTAAATTAGCTTCATGAGCTTGAAATTTATTTGGATTCGTTCCACTCATTGTTTTTTGTTGGATGACTAGATGTTTCTTTTTTTAAAATGAAATGTCACCCTCTTCCCCTTCTTATATTTGTGAGTAGGACAAAGTAGGACGACCCGAATCCGTCCCGTTTTGTTCCGATCCCAAATTTTATGAGACAAACCGGGATTAGATTGTAATCCAAACCGTTCCGGACCGTTTATATATAACGGGACAAGACGTGGGACAACCTAAAATCCGGACCGTCCCGATCCGTGCCCACCCCTAATGTCTTTCGTCTCCGGTGGCCCGACCCGGCAAACAGAGGAGCGGCTTCAACTCCCGTGGCTTACGATATAATTTGCCCACTTTGTACCACAAAAGCATGCAATAATATTTTATACTCGTGTAATGCTAGTGTCATGGTTTACAATGATACAAAATGTCAATACAATTTTTTTTATTACACTATCATTTTATATCAATGTGAACTTTTATAGTACAACTTAAAATATATTTCTTGGCGTACTCCTAACATGGTTAATTTTTCTTTGGGGCATTTTGAATGAGGTCATGTTGACTATTGTTTTCAAAATCAGACCCACAATAGAACGGGTCAAGAGACTGATTCACTAATTGAATTGATAGTTTAAGCGGTCAAACGAGTAGTTTAAAGTTTAAACACACACACACATATATAACTTGGAGTTAAGTGCACCGTTTACCCCCAAACTTTTTAAAAATTGCATGTTTTGCCCCTGAACTTTAAAAAGTGCACCAATTACCCCTGAACTCTTTGAAAATTGCATGATTTACCCCTGCAGACTAAAAAATACATCAAATACCTTTGAACAAATTAAAACGTTGCATCATTGGTCCTAAACTATTAGATAGGGAGGGCATTGCTTCCACGCACAAGAATTGCGAATATGATACATCTGACTCTTGTGAATTTTCCAAAGTACCTTTACCCAAAATTGTCGTCTTTATTTAAATGTTCAGGAGTAAATAGTACAATTTTCGAAGAGTTCAGGGGTATTTGGTGCAATTTTTATTGTTCAGGGGTAAACCGTGCAATTTCTGAAGAATTCAGGAGTATTTGGTGCACTTTTTAATGTTCGGGGGTAAACCATGCAATTTTCAAATAATTCGGGGGTAAAATGTGCACTTAACTCTATATAACTTGTATAATAATAAAAATAATACTCCTTTTGTGTTTATATGAAAATTATGATGTTTGATAGAAATTGTAATCAATTTAATTTATTTGATTAGTGAAATTAGATTTAAATCTAAAAGTTAAAAATATTAAAATTAAATAAAAAATTCTATAAAATGAGAGATGCGTTCATTAGTTCACATATTTTGTCAAATATATTCCAAAAGCAATGAATTAATTTTTTTTTTCATTAAATTTTTTCGTATTAGTATCAATTGTATTTTTAAAAACTTTGAATCCTAGTTATAAAATCATATTTATCAAAGTTCTAACAAAAAAATCTTTTGATACATATTTCTTTTTTTAATTATGGAATATATACTATTTGGACCAATTATGTAACAAAAACATTCTTGCTTAGTTGGTGCATATCTTGACATGAGGACGGTTCATGGATATGGATTCTTGTTCATCGGTTTCCCGTCCAAACCCGCCACCCCAGTCTGATTTTCAAAATCAAAACTATGCATGTGACATATGTCGTAGATCCGACCAGATAATTACTAAGAGAAAATAATTTTGATTCCAGATTGGTAGGTGAGAGTATGCTTTGCATTTGAGAAAAAAAAGTGTGGAGTGATTCATGTTCATTTCAAACATTCTTCAATCAGTGTGCAATTAAAAAATAAATCTGAATTTTAACCAATTATTTTTGAATAAAAATGAACCTTGAAACACAAATAATAAAAACATAAAATACTTTGTATTTCATTCACATTTTAAAATTTACTTAACTAATACTCTATCCATCCTTATAATTACTATTTTTATGGTCAAACTTTAATCACTTCTATTTATTTAAATTAGTCATTTTAAAAAATAACAAACTCGTGTCATCTCTTATCATGTAAAGTTTTTTATGCAGTTTTTAAATATATAAATTGTATTTTTAAATTATACAATTTTTATGCCTAAATTTCATTCGTTATCAAATTAAATATTCAATTCCTAAATACTATTATATTTTATTTCTAAAAAATTTAAGAATTTGGGATATATATATATATATATATTTGTGAGAAAAATATAATTAAGACATGTAAGAATAAAATGTTAAGTACTAATGTTCTATGTGCATGTTTGGAAATAACGTTAGCGTTTTGAAAAAGCTATATACGGGCAACGTTTAGCGTTAGCGTTTTCAAAGTCATCTGCACCGTTAAAATTTTATCTAAAACGCTAACGCTAATTTTTAACTCTATTCTCAAACAGGCCCATAGTATTAAATAAACGTGGTATCTTAATTTATTAAACGTGCTAATTTAAGAGCATTTTCTAATTAAAGTTTGTTTGTAATGATAACTTGAGTAATTTAAATGTTTTACAAAAATAAAAAATAAAACTCATTTACTTTATAGGAACTGAAAATATATTTAATCTTCTTTTCAATTTAAGTGTATACTCCCTTCGTTCTTAAAAGGATTCCAAGTTTGATCAAGTATAAAAATAAGAAAATGTTAAATTGTATGGAGTAGTTGACTTCCAATTTATGAGTAAAAATAAGATGTGATGAATAGATTATTATGGAAAAAGTATGATATACTAGGTACGGTATAAAAAATAAGGGTAAAATTAGTATTTTTAATAGAAAATAGAAATATTTGGTTAGAGGTGGAAAAAAGGATACATGAATTGTTTTTGAAAAATGGAATACTCATTTTTTCAAAATTGAGAATATCACAATAATGATACAAAATGCTCATTTTGGGGCAAAATACTGGGAATTCATCAGTCCGGCGACTTTCCCGACGATCGTCTTTGCCGTACATCCGACCTAGGATTTAGACCGGCACCAGACGCACTTTGAACCTCCTAAGCGAACGCAGCCTTATCCATTCAGCAGTTCCTCCGGAGCGAGCGCAGCCTTGATTTCCATGGAAGTATCCGCCGGAGCTCCACGCCCACCGTTACAGCCTGAGAAACCCGACGTTGAAAGGATAAAGCAAAAGCTTCTCAAAAATGGCGTCGTCCCAACTCCCAAAATCATACACAACATCTGCAAAAAACACCGCCAGAAAGTCAATCGCCGCGCGGCCAAACAGGCCGCCAAGGAGCCACCGCCTCTTACCGACGCCCAGAAACAAACCCTAGAGGAAGAGTTTCACTTCCAGACCATCAAATCCGAGTACCGAAGCTTCCTAGGAGCCGTGAATGCGAAAAATGAGGGGAAACTCATCGGACGGCCGTGGGAGAGGCTTGACAAGCTTCAATTGCAAGTACTTTCAAGAGAAAACATGCAGCATTCTGGAGACAGCTTAAGGGGTGAGCCTCTGAGGGAACTCCGTGATATCATCGAGTGTGAAAGAGAAAAGTATGGATGGATTCTCGATGAAGATGTAGAGATTGAAGAAGGGTGGTCTGATAATCAGAGGTCAAATTGGGTACCACCAAAGTTCAAAGGAAGCGAACCCGAGGCAATACGGTTTCTTATCGACAAGTATGTATAATTTTCAAGCATTTCCGAAAAAATTAAGTATGACAAGTGAATTCGGTCATCCAGATGGTTTGATTCTTTAGTCGTTGCTTGTTTTCTGTGCACATTGTAGACTGAGCGGTACAGAAATGAGTGCGAAGAATTATAAGTTTTCACGGCTTATGAAATACACCGGATTGCAGTTTACAGAACGCCAAATGCTGAGATTAGTTGAAGGTCTTGGGGACAGAGGAGAGTGGAGGCACGCATTGTCTGTTGTTAAATGGGTTTATGACTCAAAGGAGCACATACATTACAAAAGCAGGTAACCATTTTATTGATTTCTATGGGTTACTGCCTTACTTTACTGGTAAAGTTTAAACTATGGTGCATTTTTTAATAGGGGATGTTAAGCATACTTCTTTAATTAGGTTTGTTTATACAAAGCTCTTGGCAGTTTTGGGAAGATGTAGGAGGCCTCGTGAAGCTCTTGAAGTATTTGATTTGATGAGAGTAATTACAAAAATCTCATAATCTTTATGGTTGCTCCTAAATGAGTATGACTCTATCAAGGTATTAAATTGCAGACCACATCACGTATTACATTTTTTATGTGAACATAGAATTGTTGCACGCCTTCGACACACCACACATCGCAGCGGCAGCTGCATCTGCAATTTAAAACCCTGAATTTATATGTATCATGACTAATTATGATAATATCTTTTTTGAAATCATATGTAGGGGGATGCCAAAATTTATCCCGACATGGCTGCCTACCGTAGTGTGTGTGTTCTACTTGGCCAAGCTGGTCTTCTTAAAGAGTTGATCAAAATTATTGACCGCATGAAAGAAAAACCGAAGAAAGTTAAAACTGTGAAACACAAAAACTGGGACCCTGTCATTCAACCAGATATTGTCATATATAATGCAGTAGGTGACCAGTGATTTCTTGCATCATTTTCTTATCTGATTTAACTCCGCAATATACTTTTTCATCTGATTGCGTTGATCGTAATGGTTTGTTAGGTTTTAAATGCTTGTGTCCCATCTTGCCAATGGAGAGGAGTGCATTGGGTGTTTCAACAGATAAGGAGCAATGGTTTGAAGCCCAATGGAGCTACTTATGGACTTGCAATGGAGGTATTCATTTACCTAGCTATATATAATTACTGTGGAACATTTCATATTTCTTAAAGGCCTCATTATAATTGGATAATGCAATAGGTACCTTGATTTGTCTTCGAACCTAAACTCTCTTAATAAAATGCTTCTTACAACAACAGCATCGCTTGAACTCCAACCATATTGGCATCGGCGACATTAAAGTTCTAGTGTCAATAGATCATCTCAAATTAGTTAACTCTAATACACTATATATTCATGAAAAAAGCACAGTGACAGTGTTTAATGCTAGATAACCTTCCTGTCTAAACATTATTAGTTCTTACAAAGGAACAATGAGCTGAAATTCTAATTTCTTATCATCATAAGTTTTTTCAACTTTTATGCAAAACATAATAACATGGTGGTGAGTAAAGATAGGTGATGCAATATTGTATGATGAACGTCTTGACTTAAAAGACATTTGTTTCATTCTTCTTTTTACTCTTAGTTTCTTTTCAATTTCTCGTGGCATTGTTATGTTTGATTCATATAAAGCACTCTACAGGTGCAGTGAAAAAACATAAGGAGTACATAAAACACAAATTTTAGGCTTGGGCTGTTATTACACTGCAATTGCATTGTAAGGTAGTATTTTAAGCTTCACACTCAATTCTTGTTGAAAGGTGATGCTGCGATCTAGGAAGTATGACCTTGTCCATGAGTTCTTTGACAAAATGAAAAGAAGCGGGTTTGCTGACAAGGCAATTACTTACAAAGGTATTGTTCCCTGAACTGTCACAATAATGTAATGTAAGTTTTTGTTCTTTTCTAGCTCAGCAGTTGCTTTCTTGAATCTAGTTCTTGTCAAAACCTTATGGGAAGAAGGCAAAGTCAATGAAGCTGTTCATGCTGTAAGGGAAATGGAACAAAGGGGAGTTCTTGGAACTCCTTGTGTATATTATGAATTAGCTTGTTGCCTTTGCTATCATGGAAAGTTGGAAGGTGCTTTCTTCGAGGTAAGTTTCGAAGGTTTTTAAGGGTGGCCTAGTCTTTGTGATTATCTTTTAAATCACTAGAATCTAAAAATGCAACAAGTATAGATTATAGAAGAAGTTGCTCTCTTTGCTCAGTAGAAACTCTTTTTTCGAATTGTTTTCTTCAAAAACTGCAATTTGACGAGTACCTACTGTTGCCTTATTGTCTAAGAACATGTTCTCTTCATCTGATCTAAATTTATTAAGATGATTGGATCTGATTCTTCCTGACTTGTTTTTTTGCTCTGATCTAATCTCATTATAGTTAAAATTCAATTAAAAATTGTATATGTTTCTGATATAGTCAGATCTGAACTTTTCCGGTCTTATTTGATTCTAATAAAGATAAGTAATAAGTCATAAGAATAAGTTGAAGAGAACATACCCTAAACCCCACCAGTTTCTACTCTTTTGCTTAATTTGTTGGTAACCCGCAGGCTCAAGTGAATTCCGTACCACGACCATCACCGTCTGCATCCAACATTCTAGAATGTTTTAGAAATACTAAAGTTCACATTTCAATCACATTGCTGTCATTATCCCTTCTCAAACGTTCCTCTATAGTAGAATGTCTTCTAAGCCAGCCCTATCATTTTTTTACTTCTATAATTAGATCCTAACCTTGTTTCTCAAATCTAGATAGTAATTATATGTTCAGAATTTTCGTTGAAAAAATTTAAGTTTATTTTGGTCTCGTTCCCCTTTTATAGACTTTCAATGTCATTTGAAGTTGTTTTCAACAGTTCTTTAACATTTTCATATCCCCTAGTGTTTTGCTAAGATGATCATGACATCCATTAAAAATATTGAAGTTTATTACATGAGGAATAAAAGTGGAGCAAAATGATACTTGAATTTCTTCATGTAGCTTACAATTGCCTTGTCAGTTTCACTGCAATTTTTTTTAGTTCCATAAGGATGAACATAAGTCTTCTTTAAGTAATGTTTCTTATTGTTATCCAACTATATGCTAATGAAGCTTGATGATTGACAAAGATAAAGGTTGATTTTTTTCGATATGTTGCTACAGATTGAAAAGCTAAAAAGACTTTGTCAGGATAGACCTTTGGCAGTTACCTTCACTGGAATGATATTGTCTTCAATGGAAGGCGGACACATTGACAATTGCATATCAATATATGAGCACTGCAAAAAATGTTGTGAACCTGACATTGGAATAGTAAATGCCATGCTGAAAGTTTATGGTCGTAATGATATGTTTCTTGAAGCCAAGGAATTATATGAGTTCACGAAGAAAGTAAATGCTGGTTCTCAAAGTAGTCTTTGCCCAGATGTATACACTTTCAGTTCAATGCTCGAGGCATCTGCTCGTGCACTGCAATGGGAGTATTTTGATAGTGTCTATAAGGAGATGACCCTAGTTGGATATCAGCTTGATACCAAGAAACATGCATACCTACTAGTGGATGCCTCAAAAGCCGGGAAGGTAAAATTACCTTTGCAACTTTGCTGTAGATCCTTTATAGCATTTATCTGTACAAAATTCTAGGTCTGCCCCCCACTCCCACCCCCCAAATAAAAAAACTAACAAATGAAAATGGAGCTGCGACAACTGATTTTGGTACGGCAGGCTGTGCTGCCTCTCCACATTTGCACCTTTCTTACTTCCATCTTGATACAGGGACATTTACTAGATCATGCATTTGACGCAATTTTAGAAGCTGGTATGGTGCCTCCTTCGTCATTCTTCACTGAGATTGTATGCAATGCAACCTCACAGTGCGATTACGAAAGAGCTGTCATCGTTATCAACATGCTGGCTCTTGCACCGTACCAAATCACCGAACAAGAGTGGATTGAGCTCTTTGAGAGCAATCAGGAAAGGGTGAGGAGTGCTAATCTTCAAGAACTGTTAGAAACTCTCCATATACAGGGCACGAGAACTGAAGCTACCATCTTAAACTTGTGTAGAGCACTAAAGTCTCTCTTGGGAGGTCGTGGTTCGAACAACTTACATTCTAGGGTTGGTAGTGATATAAAACCTGGCAAAGACAGTCGAGTTGCAGGTTTGATACATGATGATCATTCCAATGAGTTTGAGGAGCTAAATGTGGATGTGACAACAACTGACAATGAAGATTCGGAAGAAACAGAGGAGCCGTCTGCATATGAGATTTTGCAGCACTGGAAGGAAATGGAGGAAAATGATAACATTTCATCACCGTCCTTGTAAGCCACCATTGAAACTTACTCCTTTCTGCACACTACATAGTCATAGGTTTGTAGATTAAAATAGTGATCATTTGGAGTGCCAAGTACCATGCAACACACGTTCTTCTTCGGTTTAGTCCTTATTTCGAAGGAAAACCCAACTCCCAGGCTTGCATGGCAGCCTTACTTAAAACATCAGCAGTATCCTTCTCAATTTCACAGTTCTCTTCTTGCCGATGATGCTACAGAATGAGGTAATATATAGCACAGGGTTTCAATCTTCCAAAAACGGCTTCCAGTTTCTCGAAACTCTCAAAATCTCTGGCCAGGCTTCAAGCTAGGGAGGTGCAATCTTGGAAACTTGAATGCATCGATGACAAGCTCTTGGACTTCACGAAACGTATAAAAAGCACAATATGCCATCCCTCTTCCAACATAAAAGTATCAACGGGTATGGCTTCACTGGCTTGTAGCTGTAATATCTCTTGTTTTTTCTTTCTATTCTATAAATGTTTACACACTAGTTTTACAATTTTTTATCAGCTGACTTTGTTAAATGCTTCTACTAGGAAATGAATTTGATTTGATTTTCCGGCAAATTGTGTCCTATATTAATAAATATTACCTCCATCTCAGTGTACTCGTCTAGTTTGATTTTTTCAAGTCAAATTGGATAAATTTTTGGACCTCAATTGAATAAAAATTGCAATGGATATTAATATAAAAAATATTTCATTAGAATTATCTTATTGAGAACTTCCAAAAATGGATTTTATTGTATTAATATGTAATACAAATTGAGAGTAATTGACGATTAAAGTTGTCTAGTTTGACTCGAAAAAATCAAACTGGACGAATGCACTGAGACTTAGTTTGACTCGAAAAAATCAAACGATTAAAGAAATGGTGAACACTTCAAATGGGTGCTTCATGCCTGTGCTCGTTTAACATTGTTCTTGACATCTCTTGAAGCGTATGATTATTTCTTTCAATTATTGGTGAGGAATTCTGAGAGTGGTTAAGTTATGAGAAATTCCGAATTCATCACAATATGTTTCAAACTCGAAATTCCTATATTATTCACCTTTATGGCTCTTTATAGATGTGATGGAATAGCCATTCTCATTGTAAATTTTCTCACACAACTAAACAAAAACATTAAACACATACATCAAAAGGCAACATACATCAACTGGGATTAAATTATGGTACTCGAAGATTGCTTCAACAGATAACATTACAAGTATATACTACCTTCGTCCAAATTTATTTATCCATTTTGACTTTTTCGAGTTCTTTTGACGTCCGGAAAAAAACAAGTCAAGCTATATGTCGTGAAATCCTAACGGCCGGAAAACTTTTTAACGGAAAAAAGACCAGAATTTTGAGACTTAAAATTATTGGTGTTTATATAATAAGGGAGATATTAATCATATACTCAATTTCTTTGGACAAATACTCTGGGTATTAATAACAATAGCAGCAACATCAACCACAAAAACAACAATCAAAATAATACTACCTCCGTCCCATTTTATAACGCCTGTTTCGGTTTACGATGTTTGACTGAAATTATTTTCAAACCATTTTATATGACAAATGGTATAGAATTAAAAAATAAAAATTATATATTAAAAAACTACATCAAAAGATCTATAAAAATAGTAGTAACAATAATATTTTATTTTATCAAATTGCTCACGAAAATAGAGAAAGAAAGTGAATGAAGTTTAACCCTGTGAATAGTAAACATGCATTATAATTTGGGACGGAGGGAGTAACAATTTTGTCATACCTATTTTACTATTGTAAAAAAAATAAACAGATAATTTTGACAATTTAAATTTTTTGAGTTAGAGAAGAAAATGAAAGTCATTATCAAAATTTTAAAGCAAATGGTTAGTATTTTTACATATATAATCGTAATTTAAATATTTAATCATTTTTATAAATGGAACTCAAAATAAAACTTGTGCAAGAGTTAAATTAAAGTGCAACTAAAATCAATAACATTAATGAAAATTTAAGTGCAACTTAGAAATGTATTTTATCATTTGAATGATTTGAAAAAACTATAAAATTTTAAAAAGTTGTAGTCTAATGTTTTATGTTGTCCTAAATAGATAACAACAGCAAACAAAAAAGGCAAATTTGTATTTTTTAGGTTTTAAATAACTCCGTATACAGAATTCTTAGAGCAACTGAAGAGGCAAGATACCATAATTGCCATATTTGCCTTTTCTTCACACAAATCAAACCTCCAATGGAGAAGGTAAATCAGAAGGTAATTTACCTTCTTCTATTTTGGATAGGTATCTTTATCTCCTCAAATACAAAAGGTAAAATATCTGATGCCAATGCCAAGTAATCTTTGATGCCTCGTTGATCTTCTATTTTCAAAATTAGACAGAGTTATGAGATATGAAATTAAGAAACAAATGGAGTGAAAGAGGAGTGAAGATAGAATTTTGTATTCGGGAACTCGTATCTTCCCCTTGTGCGGCTGCTATGATTGCCTCAAATTCATCTTCCGATTCATTAATCTAAAATCTCTAGATTAGAAAACATTTGACAAGAAAAAAAAAATAAATTTTGAAATTAACCCTAAAATGCCTTTTAATTTGGGAAAAGTATGTTTACCTTTTCTAATATCCTCTATCCATTGGAATCAAATCATTTTTTAGAAGGTATTATTACCTTTTTGAGAAGGTAATAATGAGTAATACGGAGTACCTTCTTCTTTCTTCTTTTGTCTTCTTTCTTTGGAGTTGCTCTTAGAAGCAAGATCGAAAAGAAAAAAATTCCGTTGCCGGGACTTGAACCCGGGTCTCTCGGGTGAGAGCCGAGTATCCTGACCAACTAGACTACAACGGAATTGTGACAAATGACTTTTCAATTGGAAATTTATTGCTTTAACTTCGAAATATTTTATGGAGTAATTCCTCCGCCAAAATGCGTGGTTATCTTATTATGTGTTACGCTAGTTGAGTGAGTCTATTTTCAAGTAAATCTATTTGATTGTAGGCATAAATTTAAAAATATAATTTATATATCGGGCATATAATTTATATATCGGAGCACCGGAGGTGCCCCAAAAGGTTATAATTTATATAAAGGGTGGCACTGGAACCCCACCCTTTATATATTTAAAAATTAGATAAAAGGTTCTAAAAAACAACATGCGATATTAAGAAATTATACTCTCTAAGCTTCCAATTAAGTTGCATATTTATTACTCATATGATCAGACTCCATTCACTTTTTTTTGCTTATTTTCATGAATCTTTTTATGAAATAATATAGCTATATCATTTCTTATTTCGTAAAGTTTTTGATGTAGTTTTTTTAATATGTAAAATTTATTTTTAAATTACGCTCTAATTTTCTAATAACTTGCATTGAAAATAAATGTAGTCAACATCGTAAACTAAAACAAGCAATTTAAGTTATGACGGAGTGAGTATTGAGATAATTTGTGAAAATAATCAAATACAGTAAATAAAATTTGACCATATAAATAGTGAATGAAAATAATAAACTTGGAAGAGATGAGTACTTCATATTAACCAATAGAAGTACACATGACCGCAGGGAATGGGAAGGGGTATATGTGTGAACGGTGCAACCTATTTCCATGTTTTTTGAAATAAAAGTTTAAGATACCTCGATCAAAACATTCTCATTATCAAAAAATGAGAGTAACATTTTTTTACCCCTAAAATATGAAATATGATAGTTTTAAGAAAAAATTCTATTGCAGACCTAAGGTTCACTATTGACCTACATATGAGCAAAATAAATATTTTTTACTACCAAAGGATGTGCACCATAAAAGCACTCTAGTTTTAAATTAAAAGGACATACTACCAGGGATTGAATCGTCTCTAGAGGATCAAAATGGGTGGTTGGGGACGGTTGACCGTGGGTAGTGGAACGGTCTGGGTGGTCGGCTGAATAGGATCAGTGGGATGTGTAATTGGAGGTCGATCGTGTGTGTGGCCACGGTCCTGTTGGTCGACCGTCGAAAGGGCAAGATCAGATGGGACAACATTTAGGCGGAGCGGTACCTGAGCTTGTGAGCTTGGTCGAGAGGGAAAGATGGGAATGATACCGAGAGGATTGGAGGATGATAGAGTGGATAGGGGGTGAGAGTAGGGAATTTTGGGCTTCAAAAAAAGAAAATAACGAAAAACATACATTTTCTAAGAGACATGGTCATAACATTTATAACCTTTCATCGTGGGATCATAACCAAGGAAGACACATGGGGTGGAGGGTGGTAAAAGTTTATGATGAGTGTGAGGTCGTAGGGATGGATATACAAGACACCCAAAGGGACGTAGATGAGTGTAGTTTGGAGAACGACAGTGAAGGGCTTCAAAGGGAGATTGGTTGGCTTGATTTTTGGTGGGTAAATGGTTGATGAAATAGTTAGGAGTAGCAAGAGCGTCAGCTCAAAAGGAGGCGGGCATATGGGAATCGTAGAGCAAGGCAACGATGGTCTCAATGAGATGACGATGCTTGCGTTCGGTGATGTCATTGTGCTCAGGAGTGTATGGACATGATGTGTGATGCAGAATACCTAGGTTTTAAAGAAAGAGGCCAAAAGCTGTATTCACAAGTTCTTTTTGATTATCACTTTGAAAAATCCAAATGCTTGAATTAAACCGAGTTTTAATCATTTTTTTAAAGCTAATGAAAATTGAGTATGTCTCAGACTTGTGTTTTAGGGGATAAATCAAAGTAAATTTGCTGAAGTCATCAATAAAAGAAATATAAAAACAAAAACCACAAACAGAAGGAATAGAAGTTCGTCCCTAAACATCAAAATGAATTAAATAAAATGACACAATTGCCTTATGTTCAGACAACTCTAACGGTAAACGACAAGACTTATACACATCACAAGACTCGCAATGTAATTGATTAGAGAATTTAAAACCTAAGGTTGACAAAAATAGATTTGGCAATAACAGGAGTCGGGTGACCGAGTTTGCAATGCCATGTGGACGTTGTAACAGCGTGACACGTAACTGGGATGGGCTTGGAAGGCCCTTGTACCGCACCTGATTAGTAAATAGTAATGTTGTCCACTATCTGAAAGTTATTAGCATTAAACACAAGAGTACAATCATTATCTTTGGTGAAATGGTGAACTCAGACTAAGTTTAAGGTTGTAACACCCCACCCCGGCTTACTGGGGTAAGGGATGGGACGTGATTAAAAGAGGGAAGGTGATATTTACCATGTGGTGTGTGAATAGAGCCTGAGCCAACATTGGTGATAGGTAAACTATTACCATTACCTACACTGATAGTTTCTGTGCCATGATAGGGAGTCGGAGACCTCAACTGTGAGAGATCATTATAACATGAGTGTTGACACCTGTATTTAGATACCAATCACCAGATTGATCGCTCGTGGTGACATGCATAGCACGAGATGAGTTGACGGAGTTGTTCACAATATAAAAGTCATCGTAGCGGTACCACCAGGTAGCAGCAATATGGCCACTCTTCTCACTTATTTGGCAAACGAGGAGATTCCGCATTTCGTTGCCTCAACCGCCATGACCTCGGGCAGCCCCCCGCACATAGGATGATTGACCGTGATGTCCTCCTCGATCGCAGCCCCAACAGTTGGCAAAGAATAGGGCGGTATGTGTACTCCTAGAAGCCGAATCAGCTAGAATCAATTTATTCACAATTTAAAGGTTGATTTCTTTAGATGTGAGCCACATAGAAAGTTGATTTAGACTGATGTTCTCGATGTTCATCCGGATGTTCTGTTTAAAGGAGGAGTATTCGGGAGGAAGACCTCGGATAACAACATTTTCCACATCTCTTTCAAGGATTATTTCATTCAGACCATCCAGTTCTGGGAGAGTTGTAACAACTTTGTCTGAGATATTGGGTCATGGTTTTGGTACCTTTGCGAAGCGTGTGAAGTTTGTCTTGACATTGATAAATATGATCTGTGTACACCAAATTATATTGAGTAGCAAGAGCATTCCCGAGATCAGCAAAGGTAGTAAAACTATGTGCATGTTTGTGAAAACTAGGGCTTATAACAGCAAAAAAACATGCACAGATTTTGGTGTCAATCATAGACCATATACGGTATTCAGGATCAGGGTTTACCTACCATCCTTGGATATAGTTTTTGGCGGTGCGGCTTCATGACCATTGATCCATCCAAAAAGAAGATTGTCATCGAGGGCAATCCTGACATTGAGAGACCATGGAGGATACTTTGAATATGTAAGTTTTCCAGGAATGAGATAATGGAGATTGCGGAGTAGAAGTTTGACTCCAGAAGGAAGGGAAGCGAGAGGATCAAACGTGGATGCCATAATCACGGTCCACCGTCGATGAAGGAAGAGAGAAGGGACCGGCAGTGAGGGAGATCTGACGGTCCATCGTCGATGAAGGAGAAGGTTCAGATGTTAAGCTTGATCGAAAAAAAAGGTTCTAAGGTTTGGAGCCTTAACTCCGATACCACAATACAATTTTATAAAATATTAATCTCATTGAATAATGAACTCTCAAGGAGTATTTATAGTACATGATATAAAATCCTAAATAAGGGAGGAATAGAACGTACACTACTACAAAAAAAAACAAATACACCGCCTCAATTGCATCGCCTATTTAAACAAATACACCGCCTCAAAGGCATCAGTTATATTGAAAATGCGATGTAATTGCTATTTTTTAAAAAAAATTGAAAAAGAAAAAATGTATTAGCATCGGTTATTTATAAATAACCGATGTAATAGATCAATGGCATTGGTTGTTTAAAACAACCGATGCTAATACGTATTTTAAATTTTAAAATTTATTTCTAGAAAATAAACAAAGGGGACATGGGTTTTCATCTTACACCGAAACCCACGTGGACTGATGTCGGTATCGTACCACAACAACCCGGTGTACAAAGTGTGGGTATTATGTCATGACGTTTATGTGGCTAATCATCAGTCTTTGTGCCCGTGAATCCGTTCCAATAGAAACGGTAAGTTACTACTTTGATTGAATGGAAAGAAATTTGCCTTTTATGCTAATTTTGTGGAGAGGTATGTATGAAGATCAAGGGTTAGTCTTTAATTATTGTATGGATTTTCTTGATGGTGTTGTAATGACTTCTTATACTCATCATCATGATGAATATCTCTTCTTTTCCAATCAAATATGTTTTCTTTTGATTTCTTTTTTTTGTTTTTGTTTTTACAGGTATTGAACTCTTTTGATCCGTATACGATTGAACAACTTGATGAGTTACGAGAGATGTGGGCAAACACCTTTCTAGATGAGTTAGTGAATTAGCCCGTCTATCCCTAGTGACAAACAAACTTAGTTTAATTTGGTATACTTTTTAACCCGTTTTGTTACTTGGTCACAACTTTGTGTTGTAAGTTGTGTAGTATGTTAAGTCTTTACATTTTGGTGCATGTATACAATCAAATTTAAAATGTCTTCAATGTTTGAGACTTATATCTTTTATATGTAGTGTTGTGTGGTACATGAATGTGTAGTTTCTGTATTGTTGCTTTTCATTGTGTAGAATTATTGCAGTTTTTGCTAAAATATTAAAAAAATTCTTATATCAAAGGCCCCGGTTGTTTAGTAACAACCTATGCAAATACATTTCAAAATATTTTTTTTTAAATTTATTATATTGAGCAACGGCATCGGTTTTTCCGGAAAAGCCGATGCAAATACCGTTTTCTAAATATTTTTTTAAAAATAAATATAGCAAAGGCATCGGTTGTTCCCGGCACACCGATGCAACTACGGATTTTTTTAAAAAAAATTCAAAAATTAAATGCTCAAAGGCATCGGTTTTTGCTAAACCACCGATGCTAATACTCTATTTTAAATTTCGGTTTTTACCAAAGGCATCGGTTGTAGCCAAACAAGCAATGCTAATACGATTTCTTTAAAAAAAATTCGAAAATGTTTTTACCAAAGGCATCGATTGTTTGTCTACAACCGATGCTAATACTATTTTTTTAATTAATAAATTAGAAAAGGCATCGGTTATTAATAACCAACCGATGCTAATACTTCATTTTTTCTAATTAATAAAATAGCAAAGACATCGGGCGTTTCTAAAGGCGATGCAATTGAATTTGACCAATTGCATCGCTCGTATTTGCATCGGTACAAAACCAATGCTAAAGGTACAAAACAACTGGTGTCTTTGCTCTGATATGTACTAGTGGAACTATGGTAATACAAGAGTAAGGAAACAAATAGTACTTCCTCCGTTCTCAAAAACATCTCCTCTTTTATTTTTTCCAATTCCAACAAAACACTTCCCCTTTCTATTAAAAAACCACTTTAGCTCTTACCTTTTCATACCCTACCTATCACATCATACTTTTTCTCTAATAATCTATCCATCACATCTTACTTTTATCCATCACATCAGGGGCAAAATTGGAAATCAACTACTCCCTCCGTCCCCCTGTATTTGTCCACTTTTATTTTTACACACCATCCAATGCACTTCTTTAATTCATTTTATCTTGTACTTTGTATATTAAAAAATTATAAAAATTATATATTAATAATCTATATGTTAAGACAAATCAAACAAGATTACACATGACTATATTTAGGCTTACACATTGAGAGAATTTGATGAGTCAAAGTGCTTAGATGAACAGTTCCAAAAGTCAAATGTGGACAAATACATGGGGACGGAGGGAGTATAATTTAACACTTCCTTATTTTTGCCCCCAAATCAAATGGGAAGGGTTTTTCCAAACGGAGAGAGTAATATTTAAGATATTAAAGCACCACATGCGTCCCACATGACACATTTATGCCTCACAATCACATAAAATTTTATATTAAATAATACTCCCTCCGTCCCGTGAAACATGGGACATTTGCTTTTTAGGAGGGATTTAAGGGAGTGTATTTTGGTATTGAATTTCCAAAAATGTCCTTTGATGTGATGGGTAAAAGTATGATTTGATGGATAGATTATTAGTAAAAAGGTATGATGTGATAGTTAGGGTATGAAAAAGTAAGGGGTAAAAGTGACTTTTTAATAGAAATGAGAAGTGTTTTGTGGGACGGATAAAAAAAGAAAGGGGAAATGTTTCACGGGATGGAGGGAGTAATTAATTTTATTATTATTATTTTTTCAAATCGTTAAATTGCTAACTTTTGCTTTTATAATATAAATATTGAATTTCATATTAAATATTTTTCTTTAAATAAATAATTACCTTATGCATGATACTAGCTGGGCATGCACTACGTGCATGGGTGCCCAGTTTAAGTTATTGTTTTTCTATACTTAAAGGTGTGCGTGTTTGTTTCCAGCATGCGCAGCAGCTTGAAAGTCATGTGTAAATTAAACAGCGTGAAGGCAAGGCGGCCCTTCTGGTCTTTTTTTTTTTTTTTTTTTTTTTTTGCAGGTAGCCTTTTATAGTGTGTTTTTTGGTAAAGTTGCTGAAGAAGTATACCTTTCTGTAGTGATTGCATTATCATTTTCGCAGTGTAGGCAATGTAACTTAACTAGAAAGTTTGTGCCTATTAATTTATGTGTAATTGAGTATTTGTTTGAATCAGGTATATATATATTCCAACTCTTGTACTCCTTCTGTTTCACAAAACCCTTCCGGTTTTGACTTTGGGGAAAAATATGGAAAATGTAATTTTTGGTTGACTTTCCAATTTTTCCCCTGATGTGATGGGAAAAAGTAAGATGTGATAGTTTGGTTATTAGTGAAAAAGTATGATGTGATAGGTAGGGTATGAAAAAGTAGGGCTAAAAGTGGTTTTTTAATAGAAAGTGCAAGTGTTTTGTGGAAAGCAAAAAAAAAACGAAAGAGGAAGGGTTTTGTGGAACGGAGGGAGTAGTTCAGAAATATTTCAAGTGGTTCATGATACACAGAGACTGTAATTTTATCAGCAAGGAAATGGAGAAATAAAATGAATCAAATGCATATTGTTAATACGCATATGATACAAATGGCTCGCTTTGAAATCAAAGAACTCACATTGAAAAGCTAAAATCATGAAACGAACATCAAATATTGAAAAAGTTCTATTATTTAATGACTTGGTCTGCCTGTAAATTGAGCTTCCAAGAACCACACACCAGTAACTCTAGATGTCTCTAAAAATTTGCATAAGGTAGTGTTTGGCAACTAGCATTTCATTTCAACTCATGCATTTCAATTCCAAGATTTAAAATCCTGAATTCCAAATGATAAGGAGAGGTGCATTGATTTCAAATTAAGCTTTGTTTTGAATGTAAAGAATTTGATTCAAATACAAATTCAAAATGCTTAAGTTTCTCAAACATGAAATTTAAACCAAATCCGGATTTGAAATCCAAATCTATGTTCCCAAACATACCATAAGGGAATTTATGATAGGAGTAAAATAGTCACTTCTGTTTCCTGTTTTTGGAACATGTACTAATCCGTTATTTAAATCAAGTTTCGCTGGAAATTACATTCTGATGTTACCTCTTCCTTCAGTAGGGGGTGTATCCTTTGCGCACAAGTTGCTACAATGAACAAAAAGCAAGCACATTAAATATAAACACACTTAATCAAAGGAATTAGACAACCCCCAAAAAATAAAAGGAAACAAAAAGCACATGAAAGCAATAGAAAATTCAAAAAAAAAAAAAAAACTGGATCGATTTAAAAAACCTACATTAATTCAAAAATTAAAGTTTTGAACATACCTCAAACCAGAGAAGCACTGGTGGCAACTGAAACCGTAATGAGGTTGGATGATAGAGAAGGTGACATGAAGGATGTGGTAGCTAGGAATATGAAGTGAGGATGAATGCATTACAGTGCGCAGAGTCTTTCGGACTTGGAAGCCGGGAGAAGTGATTTTACTCTGTTTGGCATGTCAGCTTCTGCTTTTTACCACTACTATTTTGTACATAGAACACCGTTTCGAAGAAGCAAATATGAAGTGCTTTTGCTTTCAGCTTTTGTAGAAATCACTTTATCTATAAGTTAATCGCTCCCAAACACCCGGCTGCGAAGAAATAAATTACAGAAATCACGATCTCACCGCACAATTCCTCACTGTTTCCGTTTTCTTTCATCCGTAACGCGCAATCGAGAACAATGCTCACAACTCTCCAAAATCCATGGTAGGGGGCTGGGTTTCCAAACCCTAGCCCAGTCACCAACGAACTCTCCTCCCCTACCATCTGCTTTCTGATTTGGATTGCTCGATCTAGAGAGCATTTCTGGATTTAGAAGAAGAGACGAAGGAATTTGCACTAGAGAGAGGGTGGATGTCACTCATCATCTCAATTTCAGTATCAATTTCTTTAATTTTCTGGTAATGCTTTGATTCCTCTCTAAAGTAAACAAGATTTCATATTTATTTCATCCACATATTGTGTAAGAATAGTGTTGGGATTTTAATATGTGTGGAAGTTTGACAACTTTTTATACAACTTTTCAATGGAGAAAAAATAAAAGGTCTAGGTGGGTGAAAGTCATTCTTAGGTTGAAGAAACATCCAAAAGTGTACGTGTGTTGTTGCCTCCCCACACATTTGGAACCTAGATTATGTTTATCGAGGGAAAAAATCTAAAGTGCTATGTTTTTTAAAGCTGGCCTTCACAAGCACTTGCTTCTATATATGGTTTCTCAGTGTGTAATTAATAATTGAAGCAAAAAATGGTGCATCATGCTACTTTTCTCATCAAGTGCTCCAAAGGACTGCAAATGTGTATCTATGATTGACTATCAACATATAGTGCATCGGTGGGTAATGTAGTGTACAAAGGTAGCTTAATTAACTTTAATTTAGTGAGTGCTATTATTGCTTCCTACTTTTAATTATTTAGTGATTTTTACATGACTTTGAGATTACTCAGTATACACTTACTATGCTATCTCTAGGCAATTTGTTTGGCTGCTTATAAAAAGCTACATGAGATGGGATCCTTGACTGACATGCTATCTACTTCCTTACAAAAACATCAAAAAAAAATTCCTTCCTTAAATCTGGATGTTTGTAGAGCATATTAAAAATCGTTGCACCTCAAACTTCTACCAATCTCACTATAGAATACTCTATATTAAAAACCCACTGTGACTCAAAATCGATTCTAGCTTGGCCTATTGGTTTTCTTCATCGGTGGTGCCTCTAGAATTGATACTTCTTTCTCTGTTTCATATACAGCAAATGTTCACAGAATTCATTCTTTGCAATATGGACAGGCCTTGCACACATATGGGACTTTGATCGAACTTCACTGTGGTAATGATGGTGGCTGGCCGAACTAGGGTTATAGTGGCGATTGGGGTGGTAGAGCTAGCAACACTACCTCGGGTATTGAGCTGAGAGCAAGGCCGCAAACCAACAGGTCTTCTTCTTCTTCATTCTATTTCATTTTATGCAATTCATATATACATAAAAATACAGAGTATTATTTTACAAATTAGGATTAATGTTAACTAAATTTGGGTTCGATTATGTTAGAGGTTCATTTTCCTTCATTGTTCAGTTCTTGATTCATGTTGTCTTGAACTATAGAGTGAAGCCAAATAGTGTGCAAATTCATTACTTCATTCCTGAACTCTTTTGGTAATTATCTTTTTTGTTTTAGAAGTGACATCAATATGTCAAATTTGTAGGTTGAAGTTTATTAGATTATTCGATTGGGAAGAAAATGATGAGACTAATTTTTAGAATGGGAGTTTGAATATCCATGTTTGTTTATGTGGGTAATATCAATGTAGCATAAATTGTTTTATTGTCTGATTTAAATAAGCCA
Source organism: Cuscuta australis (assembly GCA_003260385.1). Lineage (NCBI taxonomy): Eukaryota > Viridiplantae > Streptophyta > Magnoliopsida > Solanales > Convolvulaceae > Cuscuta > Cuscuta australis. Next base: position 7,029,947 of record NQVE01000215.1, on the reverse strand, counting down.
TTGATGGCTTTTGTAGTTTTGAAGGCCTAATCTCCTACTATGAGTTTTGTAAAACACTTATAGATGAAAATCATAAATTGATCATGATTCTAAGATGGCCTAAATAGCAGTACATGCATATTGTTGTCTTCAAACTGGTTTTTGTTTTAATTTTATGGTCAAAATGTGATAAATATTTTCATATGTACACAGGGTTATGTGTTATTCACTCTCTTTCAAAGAAGCTGAAAAAATAATGCATGTTTCTTCACGAAAAACAGTCTGAGCAACTAAAGAACTATGGAGCTTAGGTGATGTTTGGGATAACCTTTAATGAACTCATGTTCTTTCTACTTTAATGATAACCTTTTAAGTGATGTTTGGGATATGTACTATTTTGTGTAGATATATAGTGCTAGCTTGCGTGCTTGCTCGAAGGAAGCATTGGTTGGTCACAATTATGTAGAAACAAGGAGAAATTGTGGGGCTATTTGTCTGAAGCATTGGTGCTGCCAAGTTATTTTTTATTTTACTGCATAAACTTTTTTTGGGAAAATTTCCGCATATTCAAGTTATCGCTATTAGTCTTTATAGTTTATATATATACCATTAGGAGAACTTCCCGCCTAAAAACATCCATTATAAATAGTGTAGGGTTATGCAATTCAAGACCCATCATAGTTTGTTTCAGAGCAGAAATGATAATATGTAGAGTATTGCTCATTTGATGTTGACTCACATATTTTGATTCTTTATGATAGTAAGATGTACTCCGTAATTAGTTTTGCCCCATTATACTGGATACTGTTTTTGTGTGCTGGCATAATTAAGTTTAGAATGAAAAATTGACATCCAGTAATATAGAAAAAATACTGAAGTAGGAATAAAACATTGGAAATATACCAAAATAAGACTTTCATTTTTTATTTCCAAAATAGAAGTTAAAATGTATTTATATTACCAAACATGATCATGTACATTATCAAAAAATATAGTAATGTGCAAATGTAGAGTGCCAAATTACCACCACGTGCGAATTGCTATTTTGGAAATAAAAATATTAAACTTTTATTTTTGTATTTTTCTATATTGTCCTATCTAGAGTGATTTCTACACAGTTATACTCATTTTCTGGCAAAAGATTCTTTACCTTAGACTTTTCATAGTTCCAATGTGATGATATTTTGATCATAAAATATTACTCGAACCGAATATATTTGTACAACTATACTTTGCATGGAGAGAGTTTATTTTATATATTTGATAAATACAGTGTTTTGCGCGTAAACACTCCAAGCAATAATATCAATTTTTAAATGTATGTTGTCATCTTCTTCTCCGTCTAATTTATATTGTCTATTTCAGTTTAAGATGTTTGATTGAATTATTTGTAATTTAAATTAATTTATTTAAAATTGGATGAAATCAAAGAAATTAAAATTACATGTAAAAAATTACATTATAAGTTTTTTGAAACAAAAGAGGATATAATTATATTATTTTATCAAGTAGTAAAAAATAATTAAAGAAAGTAAATAAAATTTTATCACGTGAATAATAAATGTAAGAAGTATACGAACTATATTAGTTTTTTTATATTAAAAATAAATTCTAACCGTGCATCGCACGGGTAAAATCTAGTTTATATGAAAGTAAGTAGAGAAACAAAAAAATTAACAAGTTCAAGTTCTGTGTATGTGCCATGTCAAATGTCAAAATTACTCTACATTGTGTGTGTATATGTATGTGTGTGTGTGTATATATATATGATTTTATTAAAAAAACAAATAATTATATTATGTTCTCAAAAGAAAATGTGAAACATATACATGAAGTATATTTTAGGGATGAAGAAAAGTAATATATAAATTCATTTGTGAATAATTAATTTTAGTTTTATATGAAAACAACAATTATGATTAGGCAAATTCTGTTGTAGACGTGCACCTATATATAGATGAACAATTTTTTTTTTCAAAAAAATTAAGTAAGACCATTTAAGTTTTGTGGGCTTAGGTTCTCTTTACTTGTTCTGATTGAAATAAGTTATGATCTGATCTGATATAAATGTAGCTATATTTAAAGCAATTTTTGATCTGATTAAATCTAATCTAATTACAATAAGAATAAGTAATAAGTAAAAAGAATAAGTGGAGTAGAACATGACATTAGTTTTTATTTTCACCAAAGAAGTACTTTTGGGATTAAAATCAACATTTTGAATAATTTTTTCACGATACTTGACATATACCCCTTTTCACTCTCTGAAGAATGTGTAAAATCATATCACTTTTAAAATAATTTTTATTTATAAAGTGATATAAAAATAACAACTACAAATTATATCGTTTAAAAAACATCAAAAGTTCAACTTCGTACAAAACATAATGTTACAAGAATATTTTATTCTATGAAATGATCAATGAATATACACAAACAAATAAAATTTATCGAAAGTATTGACTAGCGAATTTTAAAAATGTTTCTCTTCTATCTAAAAATGATCTTCTAATTTGATTTTTCTTAATCAAAATTTTATAAATTATAAAGCTTGACATAAATATATAAAAAAACTAGGGGTGAGTAAGTATCAAACCGATACCGAAATTTCCCGAAAATACCGAACCGAAAAAATACCGAGAAGGAACCGTACCGTACCGAACGGAATGGTCGGTACGGTATTTGGAAACGGTACGAGGTGACGTCCCATACCGAAAATCTCGAACCGAACATATATACTAAAATATTCCGTATTATAAAAAATAATGCCCCGTAGTAATATTTTTATATTCCTTGACTAAATAATAATTTTTTAAAAAAATTGGTTCAAGTTCTATTATGTGTAAATTATACTTTTATTTGAGTTTTAATTTTTTTGTATGAACATAAAAGTATTCACAAAGATTGAAAATACTCCTTTGTTGTCGTTTATTTTTTAGTTTATGAAATATAAACTAAGTTTTGATACACATCTCTTGCATTTAAATATTCATTTTTTTTAATTTTTCATGTTGTTTTTATTTAAAATCACTTTTAATTTTCAAAAATGAAGGGACGTTGTTAAATTTTAAGGTGTGAAGTATGTATGTATATTCATCCCGAATCATGCCGAACCGATATTTTGGGATCAAGATCAGTACGAGTAAAATTCTATATCGAACCAAAATATTTGGTACGGTATCGGTACGAGCTAAATAACGTACCATACCATTCTCACCCCTATAAAAAACATTACTTCGGAGTATATCTTTATTATTTTGATATAAATGTAATACTAATAATTTTTTTGGGAAAGGTGATGTAATAAGCATAATTTTCTTATGATAATAGTCTCTCAATGTAAAAGGTAAACTATTGGAAAAGAGGAGGAAGGCTTTACCATCTTCCCAAGTCATCGCCATCTTCACTTGGTTTCGCCGACAAAGTTGGTTTCACTTTCGCCGGTATCTATACATTAGCGTTGATTTTATGCCCTTCATGTCAATTTCTACGAGAAAAAGTCCAAGTTTATTGGGACTTGGGAGTATCGTTTAAATTACTGCTTCCCTGTACAATTCGTCCGATTTTGGCTGTTCATCATGTAGGAACCAGATTTAAATCTTTCCTGTATTGTTGTTGGGAGCCACGCAATTGATTTGCCTACCACTTGCGTTGTTTAACCAGAGTTTGAGTTGGGTTTTGGGTTTTGAATGTCTAGCTGAAGCAGCTTGTTCTACCAATATAATGGATTTGAAAAAGGCTTTTCTTAGATTTGCTTTCTGTTTTTCCTATTTTGGTTGTTTGTTTGTTTGATTTCTTCATTTTTTATAACGAGTTCTGATATGTGCACCTTTTTTCCTGGTTATGTTTATTAGGTTTCTTGGAAGATTTGGAGGGTTGGTGGTCTGCACAAGGAATGGGGCCTATATACTATATCCTTGTTGCATTTCCATGTACAGTTGGTGCCATTGCGCTGGCCATTCTTCATATATATCGACACCTCTTGAATTACACTGAGCCTATATACCAGAGATATATTGTGCGCATCATATTCATGGTTCCTGTGAGTAACCATTTCTTGTCTTAGTTTTGTTCAATCAATCACGTGTTTTGGCAGATTTAGTTTATTTCACTTCTGCAGAATGATTTCAATGAAAATGTCATTTGATTATGATAATGGTCTAGCTCTCATATAAATGAAAGTGTCTTCATAAATTATTTGCGAAAGCGATAAATCACGACTTGGTCCTCCAACTACAATCCCTTATCCAGTTAAGTCTCTAAGTCTCCCCTTATCCAGTTAAGTCTCTGTCTTTTAAATGGATGAATTGATTTGTGAACTTAGATTTCTTCCTCAATTTTGTCATGTTTATCATTTGGATGTTGGAAAATATGGGAGGGTAGATATGCTATGTAGTAGCGTAAAGGGTTGGTAGGATTTGAATAAATGTATTAACTTCATGAATTGTGTATAATACACTTTCAAATTAAAGCCATTTCGGAGTATACCAAAATATTAGTCATGTTTGTTGGTGGCTTGGTGCGAACCAACATGAGTGGTCGCCATACATTCGAATGTATGGCTTGTACATTTGAAGGCTGGACATCAGTTTGTGTGCAAATCATCGTGTGTGAAAGGAAAACATTTGAATGTTTCAAGTTACACATTCGAATGTAGGCCAAAACATTCAAATGTTTTGGCAATACATTCGAATGTTTAGAACTTCAGAGAGTTGCTGGAAATCTATACATTCGAATATGACAGTTCCACATTTGAATGTACACATAGTTGTGAAAAGCCTATCAAGGTGCCAAGGGTCCTTTGTGCATCAATGCGCATTGTGCCTTAAACAACTATGAATTTACGTGTTTTTTGCAAATGTCACTGATGGTTAACACTAGATTCAAATATATTGTTGGATGAATTGATTCGCCGGTGGTTACTCTTACATTCAAATGTAGCTTACTTTTTGGATTTTCATAAAGCAACAATTGTCCAAAATAAAAAATTCCTAACTCAACCCCAATAAGGGGCATTGCCCCTTGGACCCCTGACCCCACCACCAGGTGTGCTTCCCCGGACTCCTCTAAGAAAATTGTAATATCGTTGAACGATCGTGTACTCCACTACTCTCCACCTCTGAACTCGTTAAAATTGTTTATTAACATTCTCGTTCTGTCTTAAGCAAACCCAATTATATAAAATAACCGATTCACTAAAATCACCAACATTGGATGTCGTGAAAAATGAGACACAAATGAAGTGTTCTAATGCTATGGAAGCTGGAGACATTGATATAAGAAGGTAAATCTGTTTTCTCACGTGATTTATTCCAGTAACATCATGGTCCCCGATGACGCTCCTGCTTATTGTCCCACCTAAAAAAACCATAAAACACGTGGCCACTTGGCAAGCTCCATAAACCAACATCTAGGGATTAAGCTAATAAGCTCCAGAGATGGTTCAATACGTCCATTTATACACTTGCGTTTTTGGAAGCCCCAAAAACACTTTACACTTACTTTATTCTCTATTTTGGTAATGAATGTGTACTTACCAGCAATTCTCTCTTCTCTAAGCAAATGCTATCCGCACACTTTTTACTTCTCAGCAACTTTCTTAAACTCCTTGAAGTCAAACTGTCAGGAATTTTATATGACTGAGGGAGTACTACTTTCTATGTAATACTCCCTCTGTTCAGAAAAGATCTTCCCAAATCCCTTTTTTTTCGTCCCGGAAAGATCTTCCCATTACCTTTTTAAATATTTGAAATACCACAACTAACCTCACTTTCCTCATTTATTACACCCCACCCACCTCAATTAACATACTTCACCCACTTTCATTAAGGGTAAAATGAACATTTACGTTGTTTTTTCAACTGTCCGTAAAACGAGTGAAAAGTAAATTTAGGAAGATCATTCCCTGACGGAGAGAGTATGTCTTTTATTTGGAAAACATGTTTACTGTTGTGGGATTCACCTGGGTTGTTGTTTGTTTACAAACACATATTTTCCAAATTTACTTCCCAAATTTATTCGTTCACAGTAGCTGATGATATTGTAGTAGTTGGGAATTGGGATTACTACTATGGCAGAGTCTGGCAGTCACGGGATGGTTGGTGACTCAGCGCCGGCCAGCGATAGAGGCAGTAATGTTGTGGTGCTCGAAGATTTGAATTGGACCTAATGCAAGTTAGGAAATCTGACCATGGGAGCTGCAACTACACTCCCTTGCAGAATCTTCAATGGCTTGTTGACACCATACCTAATCTTCAAATTTTTGCCACAAAATTATGAAATCTGATCCCTTGAGGACTAAATTAGGAATTATTTTATCTTCTTGTCCTCAAGTTTTACCAGCCCTAATGATTAAAGTTACGAAAAACTAAATTGGGTGAAAACAATCTCGAGACTCAGTTGGATAAGTGACAATAGTCGGAGGACCAAACCCACATTTATATAATAGATTAGCTAAACATTTTTTTTATTTTCTCAATAATTTGCATCTTAATGCTAACTAAAACTTTGATAGAATATGACCACTTTTTTTTTGGAATTTGAAACACCACATTGCATGATAGGAGCACCATTGCTTCCATAGTGTCATCCAATATTAGTTGCTGTTTATTAATAACCTTACCAAAATATTTCTTCATTATAGGTTTATGCACTGATGTCTTTTCTGTCACTTGTTCTGGACAAGAATGCAATATTTTTTAATTCCATACGTGAAATGTAAGTACATTGATACCTTTGGGGTGCAAATTGTATGATGTTTTATTTTTACTCCCATACATGGTATCCTCCACTTCTTTTTCATGCAGTGTATGCGTTCTGTTAGATATCGTGAAAAAAATATTTAATTTTTTTTTTAAAATTATGTTTATAATTTTATAATTTATTTCCTGATAAAGCAGCAATAGCATTGGGTGTACATTTGTTCTTTTTTGGGGGTTGTAATTACCAAGTAATAAATCTGCAAGAATGTGTACATGAAGAAAAGTTGATGGAAACATTGCTTTGTTATTGATATTAATATAATTCTAAAAAGTGGATTTTTTTGAATCAACCTATCCTCATATTAAAATGATTAAGTTTCTTTGGATATGCTAACAAAATATCTTCGTTTGTTTTTTTCGCGAAGTTTCCAGTTAGGCACTAACTTGATAATTTTCAAAATGAAAGCTATATGATGATAAATTAGTATAAAACCCCCCCTTCTTTTCCAACCCCCTTCCGCACATACCCTAAAAGTCTAAAACTGCCCTCAGCTCTCCTATATCCACGTCTTACCTTCCAGATATTGTACCTTCGGTTTTACTTAATATTGGGTGTGTCCTTAGGAAAACCCATCTGATCCATATTCTATGAACCTTAATCCGTGTATTATCATTTTAATGCGGTTGTTGTGTTTCTTGTTCCTACACATTTAGCTCAGCACCTCATCTCAATTTCATCCATTTTATGAATAACTTGAAAGTGATTCTTTATTCCAACAACTATGACACCATGTCCATATTATGGGACACATTTGGTTTTATTGTTATATATGGTTTATGGTGCAATATCACCGATAGATGTAATCGTTGTGGCCACCAACCTCGATATATATAATATGAGTTGTCACTCATAGGATAGTTGAATCCATATTAAAATATGAATATACATATAAATAGGTCTGGGACAAGGTATATTATGTCAACTCGAAGAAAACCGTGAGCTGTTGCCCACAAGTGAGGAGATTTTATTTATCTAAAGTGAAGGTTACTCAACAAAAGCTTTGGAAGTCATTCTTGGAGCTTCCCAAGATTTGAAGATGTAGAGTTTCCTAGTATGCATACATTGTAATATGTTACCCTTCTATTTTTTAGGGATCCTAAGTGTTGAAGTCCTTGGGAAAAAGGGAGAGGTTAGGGGCCAGAGCGTCTTTTGAAGAACAGTTTTCAAGCGAAGTCTAGGTTTTGTACTCTAGTCTCTAGCCTTTAAAATTATTCTGGTAACACCTAATGTCATAAACTAGTTGTTTGTATCAGTAACACCAATAAAATACAAGCATAAGACATCAGCTTTCCTATCATTTCTTGTGCTCTGAATTTTAACAGAATGGCAATCCCACTCAATTTATTTACAAAATTGCCACCGCGACTTTATCAAACTTTTTAGATTTTTTGATGTTTAATAGCCCTTAGATCTTAAATCTAATGGATCGTATGCATTCTCATTTCTCTCACTGTGCATCATTCTTATTTGAACCTATATATATGTGTGCGTGTGTGTATGTGTGCGTGTGTGTGTATATATATGTCGGTGCCGAGAATGATAAAATCTCTCAAACATATTAACATGTTACATCGTGAACTTATTTTATAGCTTTCTAATGTCTATTTCAGATATGAAGCTTGGGTCATATACAACTTCCTATCTCTTTGCTTGGCATGGGTGGGTGGTCCAGGAGCTGTTGTGCTAAATTTGGTTGGTCGATTTCTAAAGCCTAATTGTTGTCTGATGACATGCTGTTTTCCTCAAATTCCATTGGACGGGTGAGTCTTTTAAAATGGAATCACTTTCTCTTTAGAGGTTAGTGGCTTGATAGCAACTGTGCAATTGTTTTTTGTGTGTTACTTGTATGAAATTGACTGAAAATCTATGTTACTATTCATCTTAATGCATGTGTTGCTTTGAATATCTATTGAAGGAATTTTTGTTATCAGTTATCTTATGGCATGCATTTTTTTCTTGGTCTTTGACACACAGTTATTTTCTGCATTGGTGAAGTTCATCACTTTAATAATATTATTCCATCCATTGATTTTAAGCACTTCTATCTATTTCCTTTTTTTGCATTCAGTATTTCTCCCTTGTTTATTTTAGTGTGGTACATTTCTGATAGCATTGAAACTATTCAGGCGCTTCATACGAAGGTGCAAGCAGGGTTGTTTGCAGTTTGTAATCCTCAAGCCTGTCTTAGTTGGAGTGACATTTGTACTTTATGCAAAGGGAAAATATGAGGATGGGAATTTCAACCCGAAGCAATCTTACCTGTATCTCACCATTATCTACACCATCTCATACTCAGTGGCTCTTTATGCCTTGCTGTTATTTTATGTAGCATGCAGAGATTTGCTTCAGCCATTTAATCCTGTTCCAAAGTTCATCATGATCAAGTCTGTTGTTTTTCTGACATACTGGCAGGTATAAACTACCCTTTGCGCAGGATGCTCAGGGACATACTTTCTAATTTCTTTATCGACATTACTTTTTTGTTTCATAGCAAAAAATGCTCATTCATGCACGAGCAGTTTCTTGTGAAACTTTTGATAATTTTTTAAACAAATTTGTTGGTGGTAGTGAATTAGTTCAAAAGGTCGATGGAACAATTGGTGGTGTTATCCTTTTGATGTATTAATATCTATTTTCAATTTTTTTAGAACTAATACCCAACTATAGGCTCTTGGAATTTGTTTGGTTGTATACTTTGATTGCTTGTGCATGTTGTATTTAGGATCGTGACGAACTTACTTACGGACTGACTGACTGTACTTGCTAACTTTCTTTCATCAGGGAGTTCTTGTTTTCCTTGCTGCCAAGTCTGGATTCATTAAGGATACAGAAGCTGCTGCAAAGTTTCAAGATTTCATAATTTGTGTCGAGATGCTTATTGCAGCTGTTGGCCACCTTTATGCCTTTCCTTACAAGGAATATGCCGGTGCTAATATCGGTGTTTCTGGTGGCTTTAGTGCAAGCCTTGCACATTCTCTTAAACTAAACGATTTTTACCACGACACTGTGCATCAGGTGCATATCACGCGTGCTCTGTTTTTGGGGAATATTTAATTTCCCATCATATTCTCAGTATTCATTTCAATTTTTCCATCTCCAATGGAGCCAAAGGGTTCACTATTTTTTGGCTTTGGGGTATTATGGAATAAATCAAAATGGCTTTGGGGTATTGCGTTTCATTTAACGCTCATCATGGGTCACCTGGAAACAATCGCTCTATGTTATAAACACCGGGTAATGCTGTTGAATTCTCAATATTCATTTTGATCTGGTAATTGCAGTTTGCACCCACTTATCACGACTATGTGCTATATAACAATAGTGAGGGAGAAGAAGGATCAATGAAGTACAGGGCGCGCACATTCGTCCCAACTGGTACAGAGATGGACTCTGTTAGAAAAAACCAGAGTTTGTTCGGAAATAGGTTGGAAGATGTTCAGTTACCAGTTTTCTCCTCATCTTCGGGCAGCAGCAGTCCCGATAATCTGGACACCGATATGGTCCCTACATCTAAAGCTGAGGCAACAATAAACTCTTCCGTAGAAGAAGTAAACACATTGAATGCACAATCTCTTCCATACGATCTCTCGGTCATTGATATTGAAATGTCTGATTACCCAACACAGGTACCCCCAGTGAATGAAACTGGTGTAAGGTGGGGATGAGTATGAACCTTGTGAATATTAATTACCTCACATTGGTCTGTATACTAGTTTTCTTTAATGCTCTTGTTATTGCTGTCATTCAATTGGCTTACTAAGTTTGAACGTTTAGCCTAATTTCTCCTTTCTCTGTTTACTGTTAATATTTCTTTGAGGGGTTAATTTGAAACCACTCATACACTGCTCCCTTACACTAGTCCAATTGGGTCACCCACGGTGCTCCGTTTATAAAATTGATGATTCCTACTCTCTAACTACCCTAAACCCCTCACCCCAACCTATTATCCCTGCCCCCCCCCCCCCCCCCCAATTCCTCATTAATGGTCAGATTTAAATTTGCCAAATGACGATTAAGGGAAAGGACAAGGGCAGAGAGTAGAAATCATCAATTTTACAAATGGGGTATCACATGTGACCTATTGGACTGGTGTCGGAAATTGACACCAATAGTGGTGGTGTGGAGTCGGAATTTCTCTATTTCTTTTGTTGTAAATTGATGACACCTTAAATCAAGTTGTGGCCACTCCCCTTCTGAGGTTTAGATTAGTTTAGATTCAGATTGAAATCAAGTTATTTTTAGGTTTGGATTAGTTTAGATTCAAATTGAAATTATCATAACCCTAACCTTAAACATGAGAATTACGGATGACCTAGCGGCCCGACATCTTTTTTACTCCCCCGTTCCAATTTAAATTGTTTGTTTACTATCTAAATGATTAAATTCTATTCACCTTATTTTCGTTACGAATTTGATAAACCTAAATTTATAAATGACCAATAATAATGTTACTCCCTCCGCCCTATATTTAACTTCCCGGTTTGACCGGAGCTCATTTTTAAGGAGGGATAAAAATTGTATTGACTTCCCAAAATGCCCCTAACTCTTCCACTCCTTCCAAAATCTCTTCAGTAGAGTAGAATACACATCAACTAGAGGCACCTCCTAATCACACTCTTAAAGAAAAACAAAATCCAAAAAAATGAAATTAAAATTAAAGTGCATCTTGCAAATAATTCTAAATTGGAAAGAATGGATTTTTACAACACAGACCAGGGTGACAAAATTGAAACAAATCTAAACCACAACCAAATGGAAACAAATTTGATTCTTGCAGGCACAAAATCGTATCAATCCAGGTGACTTCTGGGGCACCCCATTTCAAGATCTGCAACAAAGAATTCGGCAGAGCTCGTCAACCATCATCGAAGTTCATCAATTTTCGAAAACATAAAAGCTTTGTCACCGTTAAAAATCAAGTTCGTTATTGCTAAATCTTCTACCCCCTCGTTGTTTTAGCCCAATAAACCAGAAGATGAAATTATTATTTTGAAAATAACCAAATATGGAGACGAAGAGAGAAGATGAAGAGAAAAGGGGCATCCCCTCCGTGAAAAAAATAGAGAAAGACGAAATGTGATGTAGATAAGATCTAAGGTTCTTGTCTTCTTGGTTGAAGAGAAGTGCAAAGGACAGAGGAGGTGAGATGATCGGATAAGAATGGGGGTGGGGGGTTATTGATTAAATGTGGTTGGTAGTGGTGGGAGGTTGGAGAATTAAGTGTAAGGGTATTTATGTCATTTGATAAGAGAAAACTTACTTTTTTTTTAGAAAGTGAGAAGTTAATTTTAGCACGGCCCGAAAAGGAAAGTGTGAAGTTAATTTTAGGACGGAAGGAGTATTACTTATGGAGTACTAATTACAATAATATAAAAATCAGAGTTAAAATGAACTATCTTCTCCAAATAATATCTAAGTTGACATGTTTTGAAAAGTACATGGAGTAAATATACAAAGAAATGAGTGACAATTTCAGATATTTGAATCTTTTGGATATATGAAAAGTCAAAACATAGTTTAAATTTTATACTTCATATTACTACCCCTAAACAAGGTGATATGATATCTTTCGAGTTTAGAAAATATCGATTTAGAAATTGATATCATCTTTAATGGTTAGCCACCAATGTGGCCATTGGGCACCCTAGACGTTGACCACCCTTACCTGGCATGTCGTCCGCTTCCACCTAGTATTTTTGGTCACCTCTATCGTCGGTCCCATCTGAAATCTTGTTCTCTTCAACTTATTTTTATAAATCACACTCATTCGTGTTTATCAATAAAAGAACACCAAGAATACATTTCGTAACACATCCTTTGATTATTCAAAGAGTTTCTACTTAATCCCATTCTCATATCCCTGCAAGGCAATGTTTTGATTGTCAAATCCTTTTTTGCTTGAGTCGCCTATCCTTATTGCTTGAGAGATTAAACTATAGTCTATAGGAGGTCATTGTATTGCAGCAATCCACTCTTATGGGAGTAATTATAACGATATGTTTGCTTTGCTTTCTTTCGAGAAAGGTGTAAACATCTTGATATTGGGATTATGTCAAAGTGGGTTGGTAGAAGTTCTATTCGTTTGTGAAATCACAAAAGAAATTCTAAATCTTGCGAAATCAAGACTTCAGTGAAAAAATAAAAGACTTGTGAAATCAAATTCTCGAGCTATATGCTGGATTGTCAAACTCTGTTAAGTTTGACGTGTTGGTACTAAAGGCTCGAACACGATTGTTTGCGAACTGGATGTAGGCATTAGGCCGAATCTATATACTTTAGTTTTCCCTGTTATTTTCTGTCACTTTCTTATTCTTATGGTGCATTGGTTTTGATCAAGATTTGGTCAAGAATGCTTCCCCAAAAAATCAGCCATTTGGGCAATACTTCTATTCACCCCCTCGTCTCTCATCTAGAGGTGTGCGTGGTGTACCCTTGATGAAGATGTAACTGACCAAGGATGAAGACTCAAACAATGTTTGGATTAGAAGCTTGTCATAAGCATTTTTTGTCAATGCAATAAAAGACGTTCTTTTGTTATTGATTGATGTAATCTTTATGAAGGTTTAATGAAGGGTTGTTACATGTAAGGCTCTTCAAGTTTAGGCCCGAACCGAAAAAATTGGCCGAACCGGATCATTAGGTCCAGACCAAACCCAGACCAAATGGATTACAGGTTGGTCTTCGGTTTCAAAAGCTTAGGTGTTTGGGTTTCGTTTCGAACCGATCTAAACCCGAAATGATTTAGGTCTGGACCGAACGGACCTGTAATCTAATTGGACCTAAAAGATCTAAATACTAAAACTCTACTTTTTATGTTCTGTATTACACTTTGATGCTCTATTTTATTAGATATCTTAATTTATTTAATCCAAAAAGTTTTTTATTAAGTAATTTAAACAAATTTTTATGATTCTACATAGAAGTAGTTCATGTTGTGTATCTACTTTTAGATTGTTTATTTTTTATTTTTTCTATTTGCACACTACAAATTATTTGGTGCAATCGGTCGAGACCGGTTTGGTCCTAAGTATTTCAGTCCGGTCCAGTCCAAACCCGAATAGATTTAGGTTCAGTCTTCAGTCTGTGATTTTATTCAATATGGTCTTCGATCCGGTTTGGGTAAATCCAGTTCGGTTCGGGTCTATCCGGTTTGGTCCGGTCATAGATTGGTGAACAACCCTAGTTACATGGATAAGGGTTTCACAAAGTGGTAAAATTTGCTTCAAATTGTATACTACTTTTTTGTGTCGTTTATTGCTTTGTTCACTTTTCTTTGTGTGTGTGTTTAGTACTATGAAGATGTTGTAACACTCTGTCTGTCATCTACTTGAACTACAACATCATCACGATATTTTGTGTTCTTAATTCAAAACATCATTTCAGGTATTTTCAATGATCTTTATTTTAGATTTTAGAAACTCGTATAATAAAACTTTCATTTGGTGGTCGCTCATCCCGTCAAATGCGAATTTTCTAAGCTTTGATTATAAAACACTGCGTATTTATGAATTAGGATTTCAATAAAAACGAGTCGGGTTTGACTTTTTGACAGATTGGGTACCTTATAAACACACGCAAGGCTTATTACGCCACGCCCACTTTTTAAATAGCTTAATATATCTCTTAGGTTCCCCAAGAATGGAATGCACCTTCTTATGAGAAGAGCATAGTTGTTTGTCAAACAAAAAATGTTCTCTCTTTTTGAATGCAAAAAAAAAATCTCATTCTATTTAAGGAATGAAATTAGTGCTTCATATTCTTCCAATGAAATTAGTGCTTCATATTCTTCCTCTCTTCTCTGCATAAATTTTTACTTCGTATACAGAATTTATTTTTTCTTAAATTATGAACTAGTCAACATGAGAAGATCCATCTGAGACAGAAGAAGATAAATCAATCTTGTTTGGAAGGTTATTGCATATAATTTTGGGAGCGTCTAAAATGACATACTTATACATCAGTTGCTTACACTAGTTCGTTTGAGGTACCAACGGTGCCCCGTTTGTAAAAATGAGGGTTCTCCACTCCCTAATCCTCCCCCTAAACCCCCCAGCCCAGCCCCACCCTTGCCCCCTACCCCAATCCCCCTCCCGCCCCGTCCCTACCCTGGATGGGGCGGGAGGGGGGCTGGATTAGGGGGGCAAGGCTGGGGCTGTTGTGGGGGGTTTAGAAGGAGGGTTAGAGGAGGTAGGAACCATCATTTTTACAAACGGGACACCGTGGGTACCCCAAACGAACTGGTGTAAGCAAATGACACCAGTAGCACTGATGTCAATTTTAACATTTTCAAAATTAATTTAAATTAGGGACATACTATTCTTACAACAATACTTATATACAACAATCCTATAACAATTTAATTAGGATATATACAATATTTCATTTGTGAAATTGATAGTTTCTACTCCCTAACATATTCTTCAAGCCCCCATCTAGCCTTACCCCTTACCCCTACCCCAACCTCGTTGCACTTCACTTATCCCTTAATCACTATTCTGGAAGTTTAAACTCCCAAAATAGTTATTAAAGGAGGAAGGTGGGGTTAGAGGGTGTGAGCTGAGTGAGGAGGTTTAAGGGATAAAAATTATCAATTAAATAAACAAAGTACAGTAGGTTCTTCAATCAAATTATTATATGATTGTTGTATTTTTTGTTGTTGTAAGTTTATCATTTCTCTTTAATAATGAGGAAGAGTAATCTTACACCAAATGTTTGGCGTAAGATTGTTACACCAATTTAATTGAAGCACCTATGGTGCTCTGATCATAAAATGGATTGTTCTTATCCCTCCTAATTCTCCGATAACCCCCCCCCCCCCTCAACGCATCACATGCCTAGCGCACCCACGCTCCCCATTCAATTGATCAAACCATCCAATTTTTTGTTGACTTTGTGGCTACTTTTTTATTCAAAATTTAGCTGGTGCAATTGGGTGAGGTGTCTAGGGGATGGATCCAATATGGGGGTTACTGGGAGATTAAAGGGATAAGAACAATTTATTTTAAACTTGAAGTACCCTATGTATTCTAATAGGATTGGTGTAACAATTTTACACTAATCCAATTGATGTAAGATTACCTCCTACCCTCTTTAATTTACTTTCTCCGTCTCTAAATATATAGCATATTATACTATTCAAAATCGGTCCGGTTCCATGACCACTTGAATCCAGTGGCCACGGAAGCCACTGCCCCCTACGGAGCTCCGTTCATAAAATTGATAATTCCTACCCTCTCTAACCCCCCCGGTAAACCCCCCCCCCCTCCGTCAAGTCTTGACCCAAACTAATCACCCCACCTACGTCAATTGCACCTCGTAAGTGTAAAGTCAAAACTTTTGACTTTAAAATCAATTATACTTACGAATTGCAATTGACGTAGGTGGGGTGATTAGTTTGGGTCGGGACTTGGCGGGGGGGTTTACCGGGGGGTTAGAGGGGGTAGGAATCATCAATTTTATGAACGGAGCTCCGTAGGGGGGCAGTGGCTTCCGTGGCCACTGGATTCCAGTGGCCATGAAACCGGGCCGATTCAAAATTGCAAGAATCTTTGTTCATTTTTGTATTTTTATTGACTATTTCAAGAAGTAAAATATTCTTGTCACCTATTATATTTTACTCCGGAGTAGAATTTTTAATGTACTATTTAAATATGTATATTTTATTTTTTATTTATATGCCAGTTTTATAATAAAATAAATTAAAAAAATTTAAAATTTTATTTCATTTTTTGGAAAGAGTAAATGATTTAAAGACTAAATGAGTATTAAAATTTTATTAAGATATTAATGCCCTTAATCTTTGCCCCAATACTCCGTATTATCAAAACAACCTGCCGGATCCACTTTTTGGCTGCTTGGGTCCCTCCAAACACGAGTCTTCTCCACCTGAGTCCTGAGCCTCTTGAGGCCGCTACTGTGGAGCTTTCCTCTCGTCGCCTCCGTCATTCTCTCCCATCTTTCTGCCTCAACATAGAAACCCACGAAAAGCCCACCCTCTCGCCGCCACTGGGCACCACAACCGGAAAAGGGCTCCACTGTCCGAGGTATTTGACCTCGAACTCGGTCAAAGGCACGCCATGTGGGGTGGCCGGCACTTCCGGGAGCCGGGTCCGACCAGTGTCCGGCCGCGTCCCGCGCACGATTTCTCCCCAGGTTCGCTCATCACGTCTCCTGCATTACTAGACTGATTCTCACTGCACATTTATCATTTCCTTTTTTTTCTACTTCTTAAAAATAGATTCTTTCCCAATGGGGAGGAAGAAGATGAGAACGAACGAGGCTCCGCTGAGCCAAACGGCTACCGTGTGTTGGCGGGAGGAACTGGAGGAGAGAACCCAGAAACTCAATTCTGGGATTTGGGACTATTCTGACCCCTATTGCATGTCTAACTTATGGGAGAGCTTGGAATGTGGGAAGTATGGGAGTGTCACAAGTGAAATTGAGGAGCTTTTGTCTCAGAGCAGACTCTACATTGATTCTTGCTACGCGAGGGATCCTACCCTTCTGTGTAAGATCATAGAGATGGAGTATAATTTTACTGCGGAGGGAAAGGGGGGCCGAAATGGTGCTGGTGTGATTGATTTGGAGGATGATCATGTTGCGGTAAACGTTCCGTTTTCCCGCTTTGTTCCTGCTGCACAGCTTGCCCCTTCGGCTGGCCCTGTTGTTATTATTGATTCAGACGATGAGGACACCGCGAAGCCTATTTGCACATTCCAGGGAATCCTCCCCGTTACTACAGCTGGGAGCACTTATTTAATGAACAATGTGGTAGGTCTTCCCATGGATGATAACAGATTAACAAACAAAAGCAGTCTATTTTTCTTTTTTCTTTTTTTATTTTATTATTTACTTTGGGACGAGTATAAGCGTCTGAATAACAGTGGTTTGTGTATTGAGACTTATTGATGCATTTACCATGCCATACTCAACTTTTACAAACAGAACTACCAGTTGGAGCATGGACCTAAAGCTTTGGCAGTACAGTCTTTTCAAAATACAGGTAACTGCTGGCATGACATTTATTTGTTTCAAAGCTTGAGGAGGAAATCAAACTACTTTTGATAGTTAAATTTCCATTATGTAGTTTACATGGGCGCTTCTGTTGAGGCACTTAACTCTTTAATACTTGTAAGTTTTCCTCCATTTGTTTGCTTTCAGATATGTTATTTTCTCTAGTTATGTTATCCAGTTGATATAACATAATGCAGATTGATTTATGCTATTCTTCCTCAAAATACTTCAGTTTCAACTAAGTGTTGAATACTCTGAAAGAAGCTTGCATCTAATTTATTTGTTCCATATTTATTTACTTGGGATTGTAGAGTTCAATACGTTTCTCTATATATTTGCGGGAACATATTTTTGCATGCCCTTCCCATTTCTCTCTATTTTCTCCCTATCTGATGTAGGGACGGGATTCGGCTGGAAACAAGTTGCCAATGGAAAGTGAAACTGAAAAACCTAAGGACAAAGGCTTGTATGTTGGGGTAGAGGATGATTCAGAAACAGAAGAAGGAAATGATGCTAATTTTGATGGGTTGGATGATATCTGGAACGAAATGTCTTTTGCTATAGAGTCCTCAAAGGTATGCTTGTTGGTATTGTATTCGACTACACCAAGGAGTTATTGTTTTCCCCTGATCTGCACTTTGCATTTGTTAGTGGTTGAGTTGTTTATCTTGGGATGAGTACTTAATCCATGGTCAATCTTTATAATTGTATATCACATACAGATCTTACGATGACCATTTTCTTTTCTATATCTAGTATTTTGTTTGCTGTGTTTCGTTTATTTTGGGTGTTGAAGACTTCGCTGCATGTGACAATAACATTGTACACTGTCTTATATATATGCACCATATATTGAATTTTCCTAATGTCAAAAGGACATGGCTGCGGATGCTTCTTTGGATGGGGATGCAGAAGAAGATGAAGGATGTGATCATTCTTTCATCCTAAAAGAAGACATTGGATCTGTATGTCGCATCTGTGGAGTTATCAAGAAAAGCATAGAAAGCATAATTGATTACCAATACGCAAAGGTGTGTTGTTCTGTAATGCATCTTCCTTTACTTTCAGGAATTTCATAAATAATTTGTTTTGTTATCTATTGTCTAATACTCCTTCCGTCCCTAAAAGAAGTTTTGGTTGTAGTTTACGATGGTTGATTAAAATTATTTTCAATCCAATTTATTTACATATAGGTGTAAAGTTTTAAACTAAAATTTATATATATATATATATATATATATATATATATATATATATATATATATATATATATATATATATATATATATATATATATATAAGCTAGAATCAAAATCTCTCTATAAGACAAGAGGTGACATGACTGTTTTATTTTATCAAATGATTAAAAAAACCAAGAAGTCTTCAATGATTAAAGAAAATACTACATAGTTTGACCATGTGAATAGTGAGAGCATGACGATGTTCTGAGGACGGATGGAGTACATCCTTCCCTTTTGAGGGTTTTGAGGAATTATCATTTTGAAAGATGGGAAACTCTATGCATCAATTAATGAGTTTGTAATTGTTACAGGGCTTCCCCTCGAAATTAGATTATTGTGAGGCTGATAGGAAATTTTCTAGATAGTGTGAGTCTGTAATGGTTTGGGTAATTGGATCAAATGATCGGTATTCCATTTGGTCAATTAATTACATCTGAATTCCCACTTTTGATCATTCTCTATCAATTCGTCCATTTTTGTCCCTTGACATTTTCAAATGCTCCAAGTTTGGTGTAAAAAATTAAAAAAAAACATTTGCATGAAGAATGCAAAAAAATGTTAAAGTGAGGGTATTTCAGACAGTTCTAGCCTTAATTTGCTATATGCCTATATCTGAGAAAGTTAAGGGAACACAAGTGATCAAGTTGATTATAAACACTATAACTTGAAATGCCATTATATGTACACTTGTGCGAAGTGGAACAAATTTTCACTTTTCTTAATGGCAAACAACTAAACCCCAGCTTCTCTATGTTTTGACTTTTGATTCATTTCTTATTTTGATCGATGTTTATATTTGAGCCACCCCAATGATTTGGGATCAAGGACTGGTTGTTGTTGATTGATGGCTATATTTGGATGAAACTGAATATTCATTTGTGTCATGTTGTTTAGACTGACATGTGCAAAAGTCCTCTTCTTTGTGCGCGCTAAATTTATATTCATTCATTTTTAAAACATGGACTTTAATTTATTGACTGAAGGGTATTTTTTATGTTTTAGACCGTAAAGAGTGCAAGAACGTATTATTATGAAGGTCGAACAGCCAAGGACTCAGGGCCAAGTGAGAATCTATCTGAGGTCCTAAAATCATCTCAAGAATTTGCAGTTGCCGATATTTCTGCCCATCCGAGGCACAAAAAACAGATGAAACCACATCAAGTTGAAGGGTTCAATTTTCTGCTCAACAATTTGGTGACTGACAACCCTGGGGGCTGCATACTGGCACATGCTCCTGGTTCAGGGAAGACCTTCATGATCATTAGTTTCTTACAAAGTTTCATGGCAAAGTATCCGGCTGCTAGGCCTTTGGTGGTGCTGCCTAGAGGAATCTTGTCCACATGGAAGAAGGAATTCATCCGGTGGCAAGTGGAGGATATTCCCCTCTACGATTTCTACTCTGTGAAAGCCGACAATCGATGCCAACAGCTGGAAGTTTTGAAGCAATGGGCAGAGGCAAGGAGCATTCTCTTTCTTGGCTACAAACAGTTTTCAGTAATTGTGTGCGACCATGATACGGGCAGCGCTACAATTGCATGCCGTGAGATTTTGTTGACTTGCCCATCAATTCTTATTTTGGATGAAGGCCACACGCCAAGGAACCAGGATACAGATGTTTTGACTTCACTGGAAAAGGTTCAGACGCCGCGCAAGGTTGTTCTGTCCGGGACACTTTACCAAAACCATGTCAAAGAAGTCTTCAATATTTTGAACCTTGTTCGTCCAAAGTTTTTAAAGCGTGAAGAATCTAAGTCAATCAAGAGGCGAATATTGAGCAGAGCATCGATTTCAGGCAAAAGGAACATAATAAAGAAAGGTTCAGATAACGACTTCTTTGAGTTAGTGGAGCACACACTTCTGAAAGATGACAATGTCACTAGGAAGGCCACAGTTATCCAAGATCTAAGGGAGATGACGAGCAAAGTTCTCCATTATTACAAGGGAGACTTCTTGGATGAACTTCCCGGGCTCGTGGATTTTACAGTAATCTTGAAGCTCCACCCTAAGCAGAAAAGTGAAGTTGCCGAGTTGAAGAATTTGAGAAGAAAATTCAAAATAAGCGCCGAAGGGAGTGCGTTATATGTGCACCCTCAGTTGAAGAATCTCTCCAAGAACACTGGTGCTAAAGATAGGATTGACGTAGGGAAGATCGATATGCTTCTAGACACTTTGGATGAACGAGAGGGAGTGAAAGCTAAGTTCTTTCTGAATCTTTTGGCATTGTGTGAATCCCACGGAGAAAAACTCCTTGTGTTTAGCCAGTACCTTTTGCCTTTGAAATTCTTGGAGAGACTGACAATAAAAGTTAAGGGCTATTCTGTTGGGAAGGAGATTTTCATGATCACGGGAGATTCGGATAACGAAGTGCGTGAGGCTTCAATGGAACGGTTCAACACATCCGCGGATGCCCGTGTTTTCTTCGGCTCAATCAAGGCCTGTGGTGAGGGAATATCACTGGTGGGCGCATCACGGATCATCATACTGGATGTCCACTTGAACCCATCAGTGACCCGGCAAGCAATAGGGCGCGCATTCCGCCCCGGTCAACTCAAGAAAGTATACACCTACAGACTGGTGGCTTCTGGCACGCCGGAGGAGGAAGACCACACAACCTGTTTCAGAAAAGAATCCATAGCAAAGATGTGGTTCGAGTGGAACCAATACTACGGTCTGGACGATTATGAGATGGAGAAGCTGGATCCGAAACAATGCGAGGACGAATTTCTGGAAACAGCAAGGTTTTCTGAAGACATTATTGCCCTCTACAAAAGGTAAGTAACAAAAAGAATGGTTTCTCTGGGTTTTTTTGTTTTGAGTTATTAATTTAGTGCAGTTCATTTCTCAAGACTTTGTGTTGACTTGTTGGTTTATATTTTGTTGCCAGATAAAGGCGTGTTTGGGAAGTAGGGGCAATGTGCATATATATGAACTCGGATTATGGTAGGCTATATATATAGTTGGGTTGATCCTTGTGACTTCGTTTTGTCATAGAAAGCTTAAGTGTAAAGCTTCAACATGAATGGCTACTTTTGAATGATTTTTGATCCTTCTAACTTATGGTATGGCATTGCTTTGAAATGTTCATGTTTCTAAAGTAAAACAATTGGGTCTTTTGGTCCCAATATAAATGTTTTTTAGTTGAGTTTTTATTTATCTTTATCATATTATTCATACCCAGAGCATCATGTAATTTATGGGTAAAATATGTTTTTGGTCCCTGTAGGTGACTTTTTTCAGTCCCTGTAAAATAATTTTTTTGTTAAACCATCCTTAGAAAATTTTTGGTTTTTAAAATGGTCCTTAAACATAAGTTTTACTTTTAATTTATTGAGATAATACATTTATTTTGTATTGAACATTCTAGCCTTACATTTCTACTACCTTTGATACAATTCTCATGCCCTAAATTATCTTTATTTATATTACACTTCCAATTTTCAATTTGTTAGGAATATAGTACAATAAAATTTGGGATCTGGGGATTTAATTTGATGAAGACGACGACCTATGTCATGAAAATTGTGTCTGAAGTATTTAGAAATGCAAAATTAATATGTTAAGTATGAAATAAATGTGTTATCTTAACAAATTAGAAATTTAAATTATGTTTAAGGACCATTGACAAAAAAAAATATTTTACAGGAACCAAAAATAAAAAAATACTTATTTTACAGGGACTAAAAACATATTTAACCCTTTAATTTATTCACACTTTTTGCTCATTTTTGTTTGATGGAATTCTTATTTTACTCCCGTCCCAAATTCATTCACCAGTTACGAAATAAATTTAATGAACTTTTGCAACCAGTTTGAAGGTAAAGTGATTTTTCCAAAAGCTAAAAGCTGAAATATTATGAGCCTGTTTGGGATTAGCTCTTTGGAAAGAAAATGTTAATGTCTAAAAATTAAGTGTTTGTTTTGCCTTAAATAACACTTGCATTTTACCCAGATTTGGGTCGCCTATTTTTCCTCGCGGCTAAACGCAAGAAGCTCCCCCCTTTGAGCGTTCAAGAAATAAATTTAGCGTTTTGAGAAAATATTCCAATTATGCCCATAAAAAACCTAGCAAAGAGTTATTGCTTAGTGCCTATTAGCTTCTCCATCGTTCCGTGCCTATTTGTATCTCCTTATGTAAGCCATGATTGATCATTGAAAAACTAGGGTTTACAGAGTTAATTTCACCTCATTATTTTGCCACCACTAATTATTTTATTATTATTTTTTGCATTTGGGAATTGGGTATGATAAAGGAATCATGTGTTTAATTTTGATTTTATTTCACATGCACTCTAAATTTTAATAAAAACCTTAAAATCAAATCACTAGGATTTTTCGAAGTCAAATATCGTAAACCGAAACAAGCAATTTAAATTGGGACGGAAGGAGTAATAAATAAACGTATGCTTCAAAGTATTACTAGAGCAATACTACGTGCTTCTCAATGAGGGGGCATCCCGCAGATAGTTGTTACTCCGTATTATATAAACAAAACAAAATGAGAAAAAAATGAGCGCAAGCGAAAACTATTCATGAAATGCAAATATTAGATGAGTAGTGCGACGAAAGTGTTTTGGTCTTCTCTCTCTCTCTCTCTCTCTCTCTCTCTCTCCTCTCACGAGTGCTAGTCTCAATCCTCCTTGCGGCGAGCTAGAATTGCACGGTGTCTAAGCTCGGCCTTTTTCCACTTAACGATCATATGGCACAAAGAAAATAGTGTATTCACCTGAGAAGGGAAGGGAAGACAGACATTGAATGGATGATGGGGGTGACATTATGAGGCGAAGCGAGCATGAGAGTGGGGAAAAGGGGGGAATGCAGTGAGAGACGAGAGTGTTACCAAGATTATGATTGCAATGACCAAAAGAGGCCCAGACCAGAGTGCTGAGATAAAGACGCCGTGGGGATCAAAATAATTCTGTTTAGCAAAGCTTTTCCAGTTTGCAGCCAATAATTTGTTCAGATTCTCTGCAAAGTAAACTCCTCCCACTGCATTATATCCCAGTTTTAGTCATGTGTTCTAAAATGCTACATACATAGATTGCAAAACGGCACACACACACACACATGCTAGCAAATATGGTACAGTGACATTAACAAACAACAACCCAGTGTAATAATCCCAACAATGTTTGTATTTGGGGGGGGGGGGGGGTCAAGTGGTACGTAGTCTTACTCCAAGAGACTGTTTTTCTTAGACCCTAGATACAGTGTGCTTGCTTATTCATCAGAATGGTAAAATGTATGGAGCATTTCTTTGTTAATGAATACAGTTCAGCTACCTTTGATTGTTTTACCAATGGACTATATCAATTCTCAGTTAAACTAAATTCAGTTGAAAGTTCTAACAGGGAAAAAAAAGAATGTCTGGTTATCCGTCAGTAAGCAACATTAGCCCTTGGTAATTCAGGTTACGTTTGATTAAGAAATAGTGAACTTACAAGCAAAAAGGAATAACACCATCTGAAAATTGATGTTCTTCCTTGAGAAGAGTGTTAGTAGCAATACAGCGCCATGGAGGGAAAGTAACCCTATTAACCAAGGTTCCTGCATATGTAAGTGGGAGAAAACACCTAAGGATAAGAAAAGAACACAGAAACGCAAAGTAAACAAAGATCTTTCAGCTGTTAAAAGAGTAAAATGTTATACCCAGGATCCCAGGAAAATAGAATGCAGATTAGATAAAACATTGATGAAATTGCAGCAGCATTTTATTTTTGTATAACAACTCCATGGCTATCTACTAGGCAATTGTAGGATAAAAATCCATACATTTTATATTTATTCTTCCAAATCAGATATTGACCAGCAAATAAGAAACAGAAACCAGAAGGCAATAAGAGTAATATGATGAGAATAAAAGCACGGAACACGAAGATAAAATCAGAAGAGAAAGATAGCACGTGAAGAAAATATAAACATTTCAACACAACCAGGGGTACAATCTTTCAAAAATAGCCTCTCTACCTTTTCTAGGTAAGGATATGATGTGCATAAAACCACCCTCAGACCACACTCGTGGGACTTTACTGGTTGGTTGTTGTTATTTGGCACATATAAAGTGATATAAGGGACAATAAAACTATCCCACAGTTACATTAGCAGAAGACAGAGTTGTTGCATACCAAAAACAATTGTTCTTACTATTCCCTCCTCCAAATTAGTGTCTCCCTTTGCTTTTTTGGCTAGCTCAATAACTCAATTTCATATTACCTCATCAGTTCTTTATATGAAAAGAGCTATGTGGTTTATGTTCTTCTCCACCTATTACATACTCCCTCTGTCCCAGTGTTTTTCTCCACTTTCTTTTTTACACATCCACCAAGGGTGAATTTTGGAGGAAGTTACAAAAGTACCCTTACTCAGACTCAAAGGCATGTGTTAACTGTTTCTGCACTGAATCACTGGGCAGTTTGGCATCTCTCCTTTGCAATTGATTTCTCCATTTTTTCATTCTCCTCTTGAAGCGAGCAATCTTTTGATCTTTTCTTTCAGATCTTGATCTTGGAAAAAAGAAGATGAAGAGAAAGAGAGAATGACAGATATGCTGTAAACTGTAAATACGCACATCCTTATCATTGGACTTCCCTCTTCTCAAACCCTCTTTTGAATTGGGAAAAGCTCTGGCGAAAATTATGATGATCATTTACACTACTGCTTCGTTTGTTTTGTAAAAAGATTTCTATAACTAAGCTTTCTCCAATTTGGTTCAGGTTGTAGGCTGTGTTTAGCCCTAAATTGGAGTATCTCTGATGGAGGAAGAATACCTGTGCTCACCGCATCTACTGATTTTACAATACTCTTAGTTTGGCTATTTTGACTGGTGAGGGTATATATGTCATTATAACACTTATTATTTTACCAAAAATAGATACTCGACGAGAATGCTGCGACGGACATACTCTGTATATCACAATCACACACCTTCACTTTCTTAATAATTGTGCCAAAAGCATATGGAAACCTAATTTGGGGATGACATTTTTAAAAAATGTTCAAACAGAGAATAATACCGTCCAATCAATGGCGTGGAAGAAGCCCATGAAATTCTCGTAGGCGGGTTTTAATCCAGAGCGAAGCTCGGCAGAAAATTTCTCGACGAGATCTGCCATTTGGTCCATGTGGGTGTTCAGGGCAGAGGTCAGCTCATCCATTTTCCTGTCAAACTAGGGTTTCTTGATCCGATCACTGTAAGAGGGGATTTCCTTCTGCAATAAAATGACGTCTGGAATTAGAGAAGGTGGAAGACTTTAGATTGCAGCTCCTCAAAGAAAGGAAACACTCTCTTTATATGATCAACTTTGTGATGAACTATAAATAGCAATGTTATTAAAATATGCTACGGGAATTAAACAAGACCAATATACGGTAAAACAATAGTATACTTGGTTAATAGTCTCTTGATGAAAGGGCATATCTGGGTTGTTGTTTTTGTAGGTAAAAGAACATATTGGATGAGAATTAGAAGAATACAGGGCAAACTATCTTCCATTTCATTATCTGCTAAAGAGCAGGATCACAGAAATTTATATTCAAGTATTTTTTTTCATATTTGAACTAATGCATTGGAGATAAATAAATGTATCTAAGGTGATAATCTGGACTCTGGAGGCCTACAATAGAATACTGGCACTAAAGAGTAATCTACTGCCGTAGCCATTTACTCACAGCAGTAAGACTCATATAATCATACAAGCTTCAAAATTCTAAAACAAAGCTTCATCTCTACTCATAGACCATAATATCACACTCCTTCCATCTTATGGTAAACATAATCACTTTTGGGTTTTGCAATCTTCCATATTAGAAGGATTAATCTGCTAAAAGTCTAACAATGGCATTCCAAGATGATCGATTGGTAGTAATTCAAAAGATCTTCATTTTGCTTTCGGGAATATACTGATATTTTATCTGTGTAATTAAAAAAAAGCTAAAAATCTCAAACCTGAACTGGAGATTAAAGAAGACAGAAGACAAATCACACAATCGACTCAGGGGCGGAGCTTGGGGAGGGGGAGCTGCCTGGTGGCGAACGGCCAAAGGTCCGGCGATCGGGTCTCCACTCTGCTCGTATGCACTGACCCACGAAGAAGATGAACACTTGAGAACAGGAGGCGGTGGGAGATCTGAAGACGTGATCGCGCGGTTGAGGACGGACGGAGGAGCAGCTGCCCCGCTTGTCGCCCTTGTTTTGTTATTCAAAAATCAAAATATATCCAAAATAATTACTCCCTCAGTCCCGCTATATTCGTCCACTTTTGACTTTTGGAATTGTTCATTTAAGCACTTTGACTCATCAAATTCTCTCAATGTATAAACCTAAATATAGTCATGTCTGATCTTGTTTGATTTGTCTTAACGTATAGATTATTAATATATAACTTTTATAACTTTTTAATATACAAATTACAAGATAAAATGGATTAAAAAAGTGTATTGGCCATAATCTCAGAAAATTATGGCCATAATCTCAGAAAATTACTCACGGGTGACGCGAATTTTGTTGAAATAACTCTCAGGTCCTTCTATTTTCAAAAATATAGCAGAGGTCCTTACATTTTGTTGTAATGACTGGAAGGGGACATTTCATCCAATATTTCATCTATAAACGTTAATAAATGTATTTCTTTCCTATTCTTTTCTAAATGTTTTAAGGTAATAAATCTTAGGTCGCTCCTTTTTTTATTTCTTTGTTTTTCTTTCATTTTGTTACTATTTTTTTAAAGTGTTATTTTAGAATTTCTTCTATAAAATCGTATAAAAATTCAAAATTGTTTGTATTATATTAAAAAAATGAAATAAAAAAATTTTAAAAAAAGAAAAAACAAGGTAATGGCAAAATAGGAAAAAAAAGTATTGGAAAAATAGGAAAAAAGTTCATTTATTAACACTTACGGATGATGTATTGGATGAAATGTCCCCTCTCAGTCATTACAACAAAATATAAGGACATTGGTTGTCTTTTTGAAAATAGAAGGACCTGAAAGTTATTTCCACAAAATTCGCGTCACCCGCGAGTAATTTTCTGCCATAATCTTGAAACATTGAAGTAAGAGTCATCAATATTTCAAATGAAGTAGTGTAAGAGCATCAGCTCATCCTTAACATTACTGACCAATGTCATATGAACCGAGGTGTATTAGCATTTCACTAGATTTTATTAATACTCCCTACTATTTGTTGATATTATTGGCCTTGTAATTTTTATTTTGAAATTCATATTTTGATACTTAATTTTTGTTTTACTTGTTCATTAGCTTCATTTTACCCCATATTGCAATCTTGAATAAAAATATAATTATACGAGCAAAAACTCTTATCATAATGAATCCTATGATTTTTTTTATTGTTATTGAATCCTGAAATATACTAATAATGGGCATATAAAGTAACTTGAGCAATAAAGTCTTATGCTATGAACACATAAGAAGGTAAAGAGTCAATATGTTGGACTACCAAGAAAGTAAACACTCCTAAAGAAGTTAAAGCAAGACCTAGTTAACAATGAAGCGAATTTTTCAGTGTCATAAAAACATTGATACCCGCAACTTAGTCGTCCTCCTGGTGAAATATGTGCATCTAAAAGATCTTTTGTACTATGTCCAATTCCAAAATTAGTTTTATACATAAGATATGACAAACAAAGTTTATTTGCTCATACTACATGATTTGTAAAGCATAATTCCTACTCCACAATTCATATTTTATCTACACAACAAAGTTCTTTAACATTAACAAAATGGAAAAAAAAATTTAGAACAGAAAAAAGAATTGAGACATTTTTTTGAACCAGAGGAGAGTACAAGGGTTCTCATTTGCAATCTCAAATGTGGACAATAGACCTTGTTTATCATTAACTTTACTGTTTAGCTTCAACATTTTAAAAATGAACCAAGGCTTACAAAGTTTAAAAGAAAGCGATTATGAGAAAACCCTTTATTTAAAAAAAAATGAAATAAATAAGATGTGAAGTTTAATCTAATCGGACACCAAGATCATGTTTTTTTAGTTGGAATTTCAATGTTGAATATTGAAAGAAACTGGAAAGAATTGAAAAAATTGGAAGTTGAAAAAACTAAAAAGAGTTAAAAAAAATGTTGAAAGAATTAAAGTGTTAAAAAATTCACTCAATTAAATGATTATCCAAATAAACAATGTAAGAAAACTTTAATTTTGAATTTAAAAAATATCATCCTTGTCTATATTCATGGTAATATATTACTCCGTATAAATTTAGATATATAATGTTAATATATATTTATAATATATAAATACTCGATATCTTTTTTAAGCGTTGTTAGAAGAAAGTGGAAAGAGTTGGAAAAATTGAAAGGAATTGGAATAAATTAGTAGTTAATAAAAATTGGAAGTTTATTTTTTCAACTCAAAAAACAAGACCAACCAAACACCGGATTAAAAAACGGTTATGAAAATCTTACCGGAACCTCTCAAGTCTTAACAGTAACTCAAACTTCTTCAGGAACATGAACTGATACCAATCAAACACACCAAAAAATTTAAAAATACAATGAACATGAGATGAATATCTCAACCCTAGGCTCAGTTTGGTTCATCTAAAACCCTACTAGAAAAACAAATACCACTAACCAATGAAAAAAGCAAACACATTAAGAGACTCCTCAAAAAAAAAGGAACAAACAAACACAAAGAAACAATGACAATACAGTTCTCGACGAACACCTTCTACAAACTTACAGTCAGGAAGAAATGAGGGCGTTATAGAGAAATCACACGTTTGACGAGTAGCCCGAGCAATAGTGGAATCTGGAGTCTGGACAAATGGGCTTGGAGCGAGCGAGCGGAGGAAGCAATCCCAGAGGGGCTACTTGCTGTGGGTGGAAATGCTATCGCCGAGGTAGATGAAGGAGTTGGGGAGGATGGTATTGTGGCGGCTTCCGGAGCACCACCAGCCACTAGAGGGGCAGGCGAAGGAGAAATGGATGACTTTGGAGCTTCCGATGGGAGTGGGAGGAGAGGGAGGAGCCGTTGTGTCCCTGAATGTAACCGGGTTGCCACCATTATTGAATGCAAATTAGAGTATGAGACGCAACGACGAGTCAATTTTCAAAAATGGATGGTGTGAATATAATGACAACCCCTTTCCCCGCCCAATTCCAAAGAGTTTATATGTCGCATGATTGATTTTACAAGGTTTTTATCACCCCGGTTGATGTGACATTGAACTTCAATGTGATAGCATGACCTAGAGCACCTATGGTACTTCGTTCGAAAAATGATGGTTCCTAACCCCTCCCCTCACCTCCGAAAACCCCCACAAGCCCCCTACCCTCCCCCCCCCCCCCCCAAAATCCCAAAACCCTCCTCTACAGTAATTACTGTAGCCAATTGGCGAAGGGTAGGAATAGGAACCATCAATTTCTCGAATTAAGCACCGTATGTGTCTTGGGTCATGCTATGACATTGAGTACCAATGTCAAATGGACCGGCCCAGGTTTTTAAAAAGGGGTAAGTAAGGTACTCCGTACCTTAATTTTAGTGGGTTTGTTATTGTATGCTTTTGAAATGGAGTATCATGATAAAGTCGCCTCATGAGGTGATTTCATCCTAATACTTCATTTCAACATCCCCTACAATCATACTTACTAATATATTTTTGCCAAATTCCGTAGTCAATTTTTTCTCGATTTCAAATTGCCGAAATAAATAGTAACAATCTGTTGATGATTACCTGGGCACCGAGGCTGCAGTGATGAGGATAATCTGTAGCAGAATGAGAAGGTAACTGAAGGTGTTAATAATCATACATCACTCAGAATTAAGCTAGACATTCATAATTATATGGTACTTCAAGTAACTAAGAAGCTACATTAAGTGTTTCCCAAAAAACGAACTACAGAAAATCTTGTAAGAAATGAATCTTTCTGGTCTGATTTTGTCTGGTTATCTTGAGTGAAATATAAAGTCACTTTCTTGTAAAGTTTGAGTGTGTCTGGTATGATATGGTCTAATTAAACTAAGAATAAATAATGCATGTGTGATTGAAAACAAAGTTTACTACATTTAACCATTTCAAACTCAGTTTTACAGTATTGCCCATCCCCTCTTTTATAATCTTGTCCCTTCATTTCCATTACTAGCCTCCTTCAACCTCAATCCAAACACATTGTAAGGTGTAATCCTATGTTATAACTGAACAAGTAAACGTCAAATAGAATTTGAACAAGAAAAAAAAATCGGGGTTTGAGAATAAATCAACGTACACAGTGACGATGGTGTTATTGACATAGCCACCATAACTGCAAGAGGTCACATTGCAACCCCCGGGCGTCTGCTGCGCAGTAACATTCCCAAGCATTAGATTGCTGTTTCTGCATTGCATGCTTGTGCAAGAAACCTCCATCGAAGCAGGCATACAGCGCAAACTGTGGAAGGTCAGCAGCAAATTGGCAAGTAAGGCTACAGATAGACCACATTAAACCTTTACTGAAATATATAAACATAAACACACACACACACACACATAGAAAAGAAGTGTTCCGTACTCACTTGCGACTGTCGGGCCCACAACTGCACTGCACACAGCGACCTGCTGTTATGGAATAACTCCCACTGGGCACAGATAATGCAAAATCCGAGGCGTATCGTGGAAAGTTTGATGGACAAGCTAGAAAAAATTGTTTTCTATCATTAATAAATATGTACTCCTTTGTCCCAATTTTGTTCATCTCATTCTTTTCTATAAAACTTTCAGTTTCTTACTCCACAAGCTAAGTCAAAGTAAGCACAACAAAACAGGATGGGTTGATAGTAAAGGAATTTGATGCTAATTCGGGTGCATTGATAAAAAATAATGCAAAGAACTCAAAGTCCTTTTATAGGTTCAAGCATGTCTAGCTAAGCCAATTTTACAAACCCAAGCCTGTTTATGCATAGTAAAACCAGAAATGGCATTTGTGGAGAAAATCCATTACCATTTTAAGTTGATGCTTTTATCATGAAATTGAACTATACTCCAACTTCAATGAAAAATTCAAATAGGTTTCTTATAAATCCAAGTTCTCCATTGATAACAAATCATCAATAATCAGTAATCTCCTCTCAAGCAGATGCAAATCAATATGGGGCTATCAAGAACAAAATGTTAGAATACCACATCAACTAACCAGCTCAAACAAAAGATTGAGTTTATGCTTAGAGAGGTCCATGAAAGTTTAAAGCTCATACACATGACAAGATGAGAAAGATAACAAATAAAAAAGAACAAGGATAATGGCTTAAAAATGAGCATAATTCACTTCACTCCAAACATGAAAGATTACCCGGCAAGGGAATGGCTATAACGTCCCCAGCTTCGGTCTCATTGGTCCCAAGGTTATTGTAAGTGGTGAGGTCATTGACTGTGGTGGAATAGTTCCCGGCAATCGTGGGTAGGCTGTCGGTTTCCTGGACAACATAGGACATGAAAATGGCCGGAATGTTGTTGTCAGTTCCGTTGAAGCAGGTGCAGGGGAGGGGAATCCAGAGCTCAGTTCCCACGCCGAGGGTAGAAGGGTCGGAGCCGATGGCCCTGGGGTTTCCCTCCTTAATCTGGTCGCCGGAGACGAGGCCGGAGTACACGGTGGCGGCGATGTAGTCAGGGGTGTCGGAAAGCCGGGAGGTGTACTTGACGGAGCCGGATTTGAAGATCCCGTCGATGCAAGAGCACGTCACTGGGACCTTGAGGAAGGCGTCCTTGGGGAGGATCAGGTTTTCGACGCCCTGCGGCGAAATGTCGATGGCGTTGGTGAGGAGGAGGGCGATTGGGTCGGCGTTGAAGAGCGCCGCCACCTCGGAGACTTTGAGGTCGGTGTAGAGAGTGTACCCGACGAGGGCGGAGCAGGGGTCGGCGCTCGAGCAGGGTTCGATGGTGGATTTGGAGACTCCGAGGGGGATTCCGGCGAAAAGGACCGCCGTACCGATGACAAGCAGATGGAACATTCCGGCGGAAATGGGGGCTTGGGTTCGCATTGTCCGGCGGAGAGCTATAGAGAGAAAAGTGAGTGGGGGACAACTCTCTCAGCTTTTGTCTTGTGTAATGTGAGTTCAAATTTTTAGTGACAGTAGAGTGCAAGTGACCCTTCTGCCCTTAGTGACGGCGACGAGGAAAACAATTTAAAATATTTGCACTAAATAGTATGGAGTACTAAAATATAAATTATTTCTCTAAATAATATTTAAATTGTTTTTTTAAATAACATTTATAATGTTCATAATGTCCAATGATGACTAATATTTACTTGAATAATGACTAATCAAAGATAACTAAAAGTGCTAGATTAGGAAAAAAACACATATAATGCTATTTAGGAAAAGTCATTATGTTTTAGTGTTATTTTAGTGTAATTTACTTAAATTTCCCAAACTATTAATCGAACCCAATATGTTAAGAATTACTCCACTTATAATATTCACCTCGTTCCAAGAACAATATCATGGTAACTATTTTAGTTTAAAAAATCTCTTCGGATAGAAGTAAAAAAGTAAGAAAATACCAAAATAGACGTCGTAAGTATTTTAAGACAAAAATATGAGTATAATGGCATTATGGTATAAGAAGTGATGGCAGTGTAATATATCGGTGTCATCAGTCAATCGTCGATGAATCGTAGCGGCACTCTGGTGGGCGAAGGCGACATATGGAAGTGTGGCGGTGATTCTGTAGCAGTGTAACAATGACAATGTGAAATTGGAAGAAGTTAGAAAATGTTAAAAAAAAATAAAGTGTTAAAATGTCACTTAATTAAATTATCACCAAGCGAAATATGTAAGAAAACTAAATTTTAATATAAAAAAGAATTCATGTTTATCTGTATTTGAGATAATGAGATGTTATGTTATAAATTTAGATATATAGTGTTATTGCATAGTAATCATACATAAATACATTTTTCATAAACAAAAGATATAAAAGCATGTTTACTGGAGTCAAGATGTCTGAATTTGCAATGGACAGCTTATTCAGTAGAGTCAATGATCTGAGTAGTCACCTTATTCTTATTCCATATCACCCATATTTTACCTAGAGGATGGGATTTGCAATTTGTGAAATATCCCCAACCACCAAACATCTTATTTAGAATCTCTTCCTCTTTATTCTTCTTTATCTTAGTTTCTAATGTACCCATAAGACATACTTTGTATTTATTAATAATTCTAATAACTTCCCACTGCTTAGTGGGATTATTAAGTCCTATGATGTTCCAGCACAATATCATGAAAAGAAAAGGTAATGACAATCATAAGAGGTGTTTTCCCTTACCCATATATCCTTCAATATCACTCTCCTGACTACTTTCCTTCCACTCACAATTTGAAAACCATCTTGGTCCTTCTAAGCCTGCCTAGGATTATCTGTGGTGTGTGTCTTCTCTATCCCTTCACCATTTTCAGCTTCCTTATTCCTTGCTTTCTTTTGCTTTGGGACCCAAATTTTCTTCTGACCCCCTCTTTGACCCTTCTGATCCTTCTCTTTCCTTCTACATTGTAGTGAATCATGTCTCACCTTATTGCAATGCTCACACATAATAGGTTTCCACTCATAAACAACTTCTTGAGTGATAACCCTATCATCCTCATCCACAGACTGTACCTTATCAGGGAATGATTGGTGGACATGAACTTCAATATGGATTCTGGAAAAATTCCATTTAGCGTTAGTTGCAGTAGCTCTGTCTCTTTTGATAGGTTTTCCAATTAGGCTACCCAATTTGTTTAGCCCAGATAAACTCTAGTACTTCATTTGGAGGTTAAGGAATTGGATCCAGATTGGTATATCAGTCAATTTAGTAGTATCAATTGCCTTACCAGAGAAATAGTACTTACGTTTGCTTATCTCATTTCTCTCCTCCACAATTTTAAAGGAGACATTGAACTAACCCTCTTTCACAAACACTACATCAACAATGTTATACTCCTTCCAAATTCGATTAACAAAGCCTTTAAATACCTCTGGAGGGGGATTAGCCCCTATAACGCAGCAAACTACAGCTTGATCCCATATTCTAGAGTCTTCAATAATATCCTCCTTTGTAAATTTTGCAACCTTTTCCCCCTATCACTTCTGATTGGATGTATTTAAGATCTTCTTGGTAAGGTTGATTCAACTTTAGTACGTCTGCATATGATTTCGGATGGATACAATCATTGGCCTCCTCTTTCCGCTTCTCATTTTCAGTACTTAGAGTAGCATCCTTCTTCTCGGACTGCACATCTTCCTTCATTTTAGGTTCCCAGATCTGCTTATTCTTTCCATCATCGCTACCAGCTGTCTTGTTTTCTGCTGTGTTGAGAGAGCTGCCGGTTCTATATCCAAGAATAGCCTGTGATTGATCGATCGGCGATCCATTCTTCCTATGCCTTCCCTTCATCTTCGCCATAGAGAGAAGAAATTGTAACGCCCCAAAATATACCCTAAAATTTATTGAATTAAATATTCAATTAAACAAAATTTGTTTTGATTAAAATAAATTGTTGTTGGGATTTGGGCTTGAATAAAATATATATTGATATCCAAAAAAAACATAATTGGGATAAATCTTATAGAGATAAATCCAACATGTTGATTTATTGTGTGACCTTGATTGGGAACCTGAGTAAGACCCAAATCAAGAGTAAATAAAGAATTTGTTTAGAATGTAAATATTGAAATGATTTGTTGAAATAAATCATGAGAATAATTGATATGAATTAAATGAGAAAACATTTTATGAGAAAGGTCAATTAAACCAATTTTGACTCTGTTAAGGTCAAACACCCAAAAATGTGGTGTCGGGAAAAGTATAACAAATGAATATAAAAATTATATCGTTGGATAGAGTTCGACTGTCTGATCGCAACGGTGCAAACGGATTTCAATTCGGAGAAAGTTGGACCGAAAAGTGTACCCCGACTAGACCAAAAATTAACCCCAATCAGAGAGTAACGTGCTGAGTCTCCTTAAGTCGCACTATCGCCGAAAGAAGAACGTGAAGTTCCTACGCAGCATCTACTCAGACTTTGTTTCCTTCTTCTTCATCTTCCCTATAAAAGGAGAAGCTAACTCCCTCATTCCTTCACCATTTTCCTTCAAATAAACTCGAAGAGAAAGCTGTGAGTGTGGAGAACGAAGTTGTGCTGTCAATTTGGTATGAAGTCGCCGGAGCAAGCCACAATTTTCGCCGGAAGTTTTGCCGGAAAATATTCAAAACCTTCATTTACCTTCGAGGTAAGCCCGTAGATATATCTAGTGACTAGAATGTTCATATAGATTGTTTCTACGTTCATAAACGGTCGTTTGGTTGAGTTTTGTGTTTGAACATGTTTAAGAACCAAGAATCATAAACCTTGAATTTGATGTTAAAAATATGTTTTAATGATTCCAAAATGATCTATGAACCTTGGAGAACATTTTTATATAATTTAATTGAAGTTTGGTGATTAAAAATGGTAATACTCGAAACTGACCAGAGGAAGAAGATGATGAACAGTAGCCGAAAATCGATTATTTACTCCTAAGAATCGATTAGAACTTTGTTCAGATGAGATGCTGGAAGTCAGAAAAACATAATCAATTATTTTATTAAAATAAATCGATTTTTATTATATAATCGATTATTTAGAATTTATAAATCGATTTTAGTTAAATAATCGATTATTTATAAACTATAAATCGATTTTAATTATTAATCGATTATTATTCTTTAAATAATCGATTTTTCCACAATTATATATATATATATATATATATATATATATATATATATATATATATATATATATATATATATATATATATATATATATAGATTATTTTATATTAAATCAACTACAATTCAAGTTACTGCTTCGAAAAATATTTCTCAAATTATGCTCTAAAATCCTATTTTTGGTACCAACTAATTATAGACAATATAAATATGATTTTGTACAATAAAATGATGTTTTGACATATAAAAACGTAATGTGATGCATGACGGTAAGTTCGGGTGTTAACACTCGATACTAGACCACTATTTGTTATTAGATTTTATGATTGTTTGACTATTGATTATGATAATTAATTATGTTGAATACTCTGAATGACGATCATGAATTGTTAAGTTGAGAATAATGAAGTAATAAATCATACTATTAAGGCTACTTAGAAGACCTCTAAGATAGACCTCTGATTAGAATGGGCCTTGCGGGTATAAAACGTATATTCGGTGGCCTTGGGTAAAAACGTACGTACGGGATCCATAACCAAACTAGAAGAACTCGTTTGGGGATACCACCCAACCCGACAGTCAGTATCCTACTATTCGGTTTTCTGGATTTGTACCTTAAGCGAAGGCTAGTTTAAGAGTTGGTAAATCAATCGGAATATATGTACCTTAAACTAATGACCTAGCTTAAAAGTTGGTTAGAAGTACCTTAAACTCTAATAAGTTTAAGAGTTGGATAAAAGTACATTAAAACTAGAATTAGTTTAAGAGTTGGATAGAAGTACCTTAAACTAGAACTAGTTTAAGAGTTGGTAAACATTAAAAAGATTGGCCTTAGACTAAGAATAGTTTAAGGATATTATTATTGAATGACGAATGTTGAATATTGATTATTGTATATTTGAACTGAATACTTTGTGCATGATATCAAATGATTTGATTATGAATTTGGGTTCAATTTATATGGATGTTCGACGCTTTAGATATGCTTACTCAGCTTCACCGCTGAGCGTGTAGTATGTTTTATTTGCTACACGCAGGTTAATAGAAAGAATGATGTGACGAGATTCTAGAGGCAGGCGGAGGCGAGATTGTCGAAATGGATGTGATGGTTTTGAATTAAAGAACATAAATAAATTATGTTTATAATTATGATTTGTTACGCTTCCGCAATATTGAAAACTCCGCACTGTATATGTTATGAAAAATATTATCGCGATAAATAAAAGTGTTTGAAAAGTTTTAAATTTTACGATTACCAAGTTAATACTTTAGTCTGAAAGGGGCTGCAGACCTGGACGGATTAGGGTGTTACATTTTGGTATCAAAGCAAATGGTTTTAAAACCGATCTTCGGATCAAAATTTGAATTAAAAAAATGTGTCAATCACATCCACGACTCTCGCATCCCTCTGCCTCAGGAAAGGTATGAGAATTTACTAGATACAAATTGACTTTGTTAAAATTCTCATTAAATAAAAATTGTTAGTTCTAAAATTATATCGAATGTAGACTCAAGTAGAAATTTTCGTACTCGGTGAGGATACGAAAGAATGAACAAAAATATATTGAATTTTTTTATACTCCTTATATAATTAAAGTTTTCTTATTATTTTATTTGGATGAATAGAAAGAGTGAAAAAATCATTCAATAATTCTTTTCCGTTTTTAGGACTTGGGTAATGTTTTTGCCACCGCCTGAACACGATTTCGAAATCTATGATTTCTTTCATATAGATTCCGAAGCTAATTCATCGGCTCCTCATACCCTACAAATCTATAGAAGGTGAGTTCTATCCTCTTCGAGCCCTATTTACGCTCTTGCAGATCACCCATGGCGAGAACGAGCCACGAAGATGAATACCTGGAGGATGAATTCCTCGATGATGCTGTAGACGAGGAGGAGGAAGAGGAGGAGGAGGAAGAAGACGACGACGACGATGAGGAGTACAGCCACGGGGGGAAAGCAGGCAGGAAGCGGACCCGATCTGATTTTATAGACGATGTTGCCGAGGAAGACGACGAGGAAGAGGAAGACGAGTATGGAGGCAGGAGGCGCAATAAGAAGAGCGGGGGCCGTTCTTTCAGTTCTCGTAATCTGATAGATGACGAGGCCCAAGTGGACAGTGATGAGGAGGAGGAGGAAGATGACGTCGAAGATGGTAAGAACTTATGAACAAGAATTTGCTTCAGTGATCTATTTTCTTTTGTTTGACTATATGATGATCACATGAATTTCTCCAAGTTCTCATTTTTGGGGGCTATTTTTTTCAACATATGCCTGTGGATCATTGAATGTTTATAATTTAGTGAAAATACCCGGGTTGAAATGGATGAATGCCTTACTGATTGAACAATGGAAAACCCTAGAGATTTTGTATACCATGACACATCTGACTCTGTCCAGTTATCCCATTTTCTTAAGTACAAATATCTCTAGAAATTTATGCTAATTGCACCTCCTTGCGTTATCTTACATTTGCTAGTTAGATTGATTCCTTAGTTGAATATCAGAAACTTGTTCCTGTTTATTGGGAAGTGTGCCACCATCATATGGGTTTTAGGTTTTAATATATCTGTATATGCAATTTTTTTCTGATTCTGGATTTGTGTGAGGTGAGACACATTCGAACAGAACTTTATGGATAAAAAACGTACCAATGGAGGTATGTTTTTGGGGTGAAATGTAAATGTTGAATTCTAGGTGTCTATCGTTATATAGTGGGGAAGTTAAGTTTTATAAGTTAGGATTTTAGCACATAACTGTGGTTGACTATAGCCCCCTTTAAGTATTGTAAAATTCTAAGATTTTCTATTATATCCCCGAAAGATCCAGAATATGGAGAAGACTGGGGCTTAATTAGCTGTAGTAGAGCAGAGGCTGGAAGCTGTTAAGATGTTTGGGTTGCCAAGGTCAAGGGGCTTCCATAACTGGAGTAGTAGAATTAATACTGCAATTCTACAGTGCTGTTGTCTGCCTGTACTTGTGTTTCTGAATTAATGAGGGATGGCTGTAACATCAGTTAGAATTACACTCTCTACAATTTTATCTTCTTTCCTCTTTCTGATGAGGCAGTTTGATGATGGCTTTTGTTCTCCACTATGAGGCACATTTTTTAAATAAAATAAGCTGTAGTATTCCAATCTTAAATTAAACTTGAACTTGTATTAGTCACAACTCCGGTACTCCCTCTGCCCCTGATAATTTCTCTTTAGACCTTTGCGTACATATTCATTAAGCAATAAAGTTTTCTAGATTCAAGATAAAACACACACAAGTATGTGTGTGTGTGTATATTTGTATATGTATGTGATTTTATGTATATAGTTGTATGTCTATGCTATAGTATGAGCGGACTACCCATCATCAATGTCAAAAAGATCTACGGAGTATTAGATTAGATACTTCGGAACATTTAGAGATGAAGGAGGTCAGCAGTAATTGAAAGCCAGCAATTAATGTTTCATTTGGAAGTCGTGTTTATTTGAGAACACATTTTTCCTCACCTACACTTATTAAGAGGGTGCTTTGTAGGGAGGTTTGGGAATGTGGGATGGGGTGGATTGATTATTGATAGTCTGTGATAAGCAAGTTCTTCACTACAGTGGTTACCGGGGCACATCATTTCATGAAGTATATCCTCTATACCTCAGTTTGTTTTTTGTTTTTCAATGGTAATAATGGGCATGAAATTCTCTTAAATTGATGCTAATGACAGTATCTCTGAATGCACAGGCTTCATCGATAATGATGCCGATTTACGTGATTCAAGAGAGATCCACCGGCGCCCACTTCTACCCCGTGAGGACCAAGACGATGAAGACGTCGATGCCCTTGAAAGGAGTATTCAGGCTCGATACGCGAGGTCAAGTCATGTAGAGTACGATGAGGAGGCAACTGATGTAGAGCAGCAAGCTCTTTTGCCATCTGTCAGAGATCCAAAGTTATGGATGGTGAAATGTGCGGTAGGTATTGCATCTGGTTTTTTGTTTCACATGAAATAGGCCTTCTTTACACAATGAGCCTTTAACAATGTAGATGGGTCATGAAAGGGAGGCTGCTGTCTGCCTGATGCAGAAGTGCATCGACAGGGGACCTGAGATTCAAATTAGATCTGTTGTAGCACTTGATCACCTTAAAAACTTTATATATATTGAAGCAGACAAAGAAGCACACGTGAGGGAGGTATGCTAGCACATATGTAATTTACTATGCCTTGAGAAGTTGAAATCTATAAAATAATCTCAAGAGATTCTTTCACCAACACTGACCATTTAAACTTTTTTTTTGGTTTTGGTTATAGGCTTGCAAGGGCATGCGCAATATATATCCAGCAAAATTAATGCTTGTACCAATCAAAGAAATGACTGATGTCCTTTCGGTTGAAAGCAAAGCAGTTGACCTTGCCAGGGACACTTGGGTCAGAATGAAGACAGGAAATTATAAAGGGGACCTTGCAAAGGTGGTCAAAGCTAACAATCTCTTTAAATGCGGCTTCGTGAGTGTATTTTCTAATATTTGCAAGTTTTCTTTAGGTTGTAGATGTAGATAATGTCAGGCAGAAAGTTACGGTGAAGTTAATTCCGAGGATTGACTTGCAAGCTCTTTCAAACAAGTTGGTATGTGCACCAGATTTGCTACTTTTTCTCAGACTTTCAGTGTTTGGCGTGTCATAGGTTTATTTTAAAAATACCCCCGCCCCCACCCAAGGTATTGATTAAGGCTTTCTGTGGTTATGTAGGATGGGAGGGATGTTCCAAAGAAAAAAGCGTTCATTCCTCCTCCACGTTTTATGAACATTGACGAGGCTCGGTAATTTTCATTTTGCTACTTTATATTAGAGAGATACTTCAGGGTGCTACGTTTGTTTCATTATGTATGTCCTTATTTTCAGGGAGATGAATATACGTGTTGAACGGAAAAGGGATCCAATGACGGGTGACTATTTTCAATATATAGGGGGAATGATGTTCAAAGAAGGGTTTTATTATAAAACAGTGTCTATGAAATCAATTAGCACTCATAATATTCAGCCAAGTTTTGATGAACTTGAGAAATTTCGTCAACCTGGTGAGAGAGGGGATGGCGACATGGCTAGTTTGTCAACTCTGTTTGCGAATAGGAAGAAAGGTCACTTTATGAAGGGTGACCGTGTCATTGTTGTTAAAGGGGATTTGAAGAACCTGCAGGGATGGGTTGAAAAAGTTGAGGAGAACACGGTTCACATCCGACCGAATGAAAAGAACCTTCCAGTATGAATATTGATCAAAATATTGATCTTCCCCAACTCCTTTTGAGTATTCAACACTTCAATTACAGTGAGTCATATTGGTTCAAAGACATTTGATCAGCATTTTGCTATGGCTTTGACAGACAACTCTTGCAGTTGGGGACAAAGAGCTTTGCAAGTACTTTGAACCTGGAAATCATGTGAAAGTTGTATCTGGTGCATCTGAAGGTGCAACTGGTATGGTGGTTTCAGTTGAGGGGCATCTGGTAAACTTAGTGTCTGATACCACTAAGGAACTTGTAAGTTAAACTATTTTTAAGCTTTATCAAAAAAGAAAAATTAAACAAAGCTTCACACATTTCTTTATTTTTTAAATTTTTACATTGCACTTCTCTTTCATAGTTTAATGTGAATTCATACATGTTTCTCATGCTATCTTCAGATCTGTGTGTTTGCTGACACTGTTGTGGAAAGTTCAGAAGTAACGTCTGGTGCCACCCGAATTGGGGACTATGAGCTCCATGACCTTGTGCTGCTAGCGTAAGCAGTGTGTCGACCCTTCCTCTCTTTATTCCCTCCCAACAGTTTAACCTTTTGGCCTCTGAAGCATCTATGGCTAAGCGTTTGTATTTTAATTGTTATACAGCAATAGGAGTTTTGGCGTGATTATTCGTGTAGAGTGTGAAGCTTTCCAGGTTAGAAGAGTAATTTCTAACAGTGAATTAATCACTATACAGTACAAACACAGATTGCTGACAATATTTTGGTATGACTTAGGTTCTCAAAGGGGTTCCAGAAAAAGCTGAGGTAGCACTTGTGAGATTAAGGGAGATAAGAGGCAAGGTCGATAAAAAATGGAGTGCACATGATAAGTATAACAATGCATTAGCAGTGAAAGATGTGGTCAAAGTTCTTGAGGGACCTTGTAAGGTGTGCATTGTTTCTTAAGTTTGTTTCATTACTACTTGAAGTCTTGGACTATGCTTTATCACACTTTTAATTGTCTTCTCATTCTTAGGGAAAGCAAGGTCCTGTTGAACACATATACAGAGGTATTGTGTTTATTTACGATCGTCATCACCTGGAGCATGCTGGTTTTATATGTGCCAGAGTGGAATGTTGTGTCTTAGTTGGTGG
The DNA here is from genome assembly GCA_003260385.1 of Cuscuta australis. Classification (NCBI taxonomy): domain Eukaryota; kingdom Viridiplantae; phylum Streptophyta; class Magnoliopsida; order Solanales; family Convolvulaceae; genus Cuscuta; species Cuscuta australis. The sequence continues at coordinate 6,986,886 of NQVE01000215.1, read as the reverse complement.
ATCACGAGCAAATGGCGAAAAAAAAGTAGGTACCTTATGATCTTGATCATGGAATCTTTAATATTAGCTTTATGCCTCCTTTTTTATCTTCACATTTCCCCATCATGGTGTGTCTCTAAACATTGTTATCACGGCGCTCTCTCGATCTTGCCTTGATGATTCGACTCCCCTAATTTTCAATTCCTCGCCTAGGCGTCGCTTTTCCGAAGACTTGGCGTCCTGGCGCAGGGCCTTTGTTGACTAACGCCATGAACGTGGCAGTCTAATTCCAGATCTGGATCTTCTAATTCTACAACACCACAGATCGACTTAGGGTTTGCGAGAGACAGCCGACCCGATAACCCGACCCTTCAACTTTGACGAAATTCCCAGCGACTAGCACTATTCCCGTATGACTTTGACTTTGCATTTCAGGGTTTTCAGCTTCTCTTAAATTCCCAGCTACTAGCACTTCCTATTTTCCTTTAAAATCAACTTGGTATGTGTTATGTTTTACCGTATATTTTCTTAAATTAAAAGATGTCCTCTATTAGTGTTTTCATATTTTATTTTCTATTTTTGAAAAAAACATGTAATATAATATAATATAATACTCCGTATAATATAATATAATATAATAATGTACACACACAGAAATACACACACACACACATATTATTTGTCGCCTAATGGTTGTCTAGGCGCTCGCGTAGGCATCATCGCCATACATTCCTCGCCTTGGCGCCGTGATAACTATGTCTCTAAATAATTCCTTTTCTCCTTACAATGTGTTGTCATTGCTCTTTCTTCATTCCTGCATAACTGTCAACCATTCAACCTATATTTTCTTAAATTCCGTGCCCAGTTGAGCCCATTGCACTAAATGGGACGAAGTGAGTATTATTGCAATTGCTACTCCTTCCATCCCTTTAATATCTTCATATATGACTTCTCTCAATTTCATAGTGGAAACTGCATGGTTGAGATATCTCTAGATGACAGAGAAACAATATTAAATGCAGAGGCAGAATCCTTCCTAAAAAAGAAAGTTAAGCTAAATTTTGGGGAAGGCAAAAAAAATTCAAGATACAATGGGGAAAAAGGGGTGCATTACTTTCTTAAATCTTTATGTGATCACTATGAGGCTCTAACGTCTTAAATTTGCAACTTCAGGCTGACCCCTTTTCGTCAAGGTTTGGGAATCTTAGAATTCCACCTCGAGCCCCACAGTCTCCGATGCGATCATACCGGGGCGGTCCTCCAAAAAATTGTAGGTATTTTGTCTTCAGCATTTTCAGCTGTATTCATCCAAGTTCAGTTGTTGCTTTCTCCTTTTTGTCTTTCTTCCTTGCTAGAAAGTTGAAACTATATCAATATCTCATTACTCATGATTTACCCATATTTTCCCCACATCAATATTCGACAACCTCATTTCTTTAACATCTAAACTTGGATGCTTTTTAGTTGGAGGAAGGCATAGTGGTGGTAGAGGTAGAGGTGGTCAGGATGCTTTAATTGGTGCTGCTGTTAATATTCGCCTTGGGCCGTTCAAGGGGTGCAAAGGGAGAGTTGTTGATTTGAAAGGAACTTCGGTTCGGGTGGAGTTGGAAGCTCAGATGAAAGTTGTCACAGGCATGTTCCCTATGTCACAGTACATATCACCACATTATTGTTTACCCTATGCCTTTTTTAATGTATTTTAAGTTATTTGCAGTTGAGCGTGATTATATTATGGATGTAAATGTCCGAGCACCTTTCAGGTAAATATGCTTTTACTAGTGTTTGGTAGAGTTATATGGTCATTAGTTCTAAATGTCTGCTACTTTTTCTAGAGAACCATCAAGATATGGTTTTGGAAGTGAAACCCCGTTGCATCCTTCACGTACCCCACTTCATCCATTTATGACCCCCATGAGAGATCCTGGAGGTAATATCTATATGTCAGCTTTCTTTACTTTCAATGCGCTATCAAGTCATTTACTTATTTTTCTCATCATTTAACTTTAACTCCAATGATGTTGGGATTGATTATATCAAATTTACAGTGTCAATCAATTGTGTAATCTTAGTTTACATTATGTCATGTCCAATTATAGAATTCGTATTTTAAAGTCTATATGCCCATAATGGAATATGGCATTTTTTTACATGTAACATGTTTAACCTCTCTTACGTTCTTTCCTTTTTCTCTTAATTTTCTTTGCTTATTCTATTAATTTTCTTTCTTTATGTTTTTTTGTTATGATAGCAACACCTATTATCCATGATGGCATGAGGACACCAATGCGTGACCGAGCATGGAATCCAATGAGTCCTCCTAGGTGAAAATCGAATGTCCTTATTTAGATTACTGAAGCTAAATATGAATACTTTCTTTTGCTTTGGTGGATGCTTCTATGAGCTTGTTTGCTTGTAGTGTCAGTAGGGGCGGATTACGTTTCCTTTATCCATTTGGTTTCCAGCTTTGCGGTACCTTCCAAAACCTATGGAGATGTTTCTATATTTGATTTTAAAAGAAATAAGGGGAATTTACTTAAATATCACTAAAACATAATGACTTTTCGTAAATAGCATCAGATGTGTTTTTCTTCCCCAATGTAGCACTTTTAGTCATTATGCATTAGTCAATATTCAAGTAAATATTTGCCATCACTGGACATCATGGACATTATTAAGTGCTATTTAGGAAAGAAAGCAGTTTAAGTGCTATTTAGGGAAAATACTTAAGTTTTAGTGCTATTTAGTGCAAATGTTTCAAGAAATAATGCACTTGCCATGCCATGGAGCTGAGAGAGCTTAGGCAAACCCTATAAAGACAAAATAATAACTTGTCCATGCAATTGCCCTGGAGCTGAGAAAGTTATTTTTTGTCAATGTTTTATCTTTGGGAAAATGATGGACCAAATTGAAGTGGCACATTAAGCTTTCCCTCATTTTCTACTTCGTTTTGCAAAGTGACTGCATCAATGCATCATGGGTCTAATACACTCAGCCTCTCTGTTTAACAGGGATAAGACTCTGCACATGTTAAGTTCTTAACCCCCTAGACCCCAATGAACTTGTAATTTATAGGGTTGTTTTTTTACTTGTATCCATTTAGAGGTCGTGCACAATCTTGTTTTGCATGAGTGGTTGTGACTCGGACATCTTACTGAAGTATTTATACCTGTAATCTATCATCTCATTGAGTTCACAGATTGTAGTGACTTAACTATTTTATTTCGGTTCAATTGATCTGCATGCCCGAACATCTTTCCGCAAATGTGCCTATGCAATATGTGCTTAAGGCACATAGGACAAACTTGTGGAACCTGATTCTCTTTGTAACATAAGTTTCTTAATTTCTTCGGTTATAGTTGAGTTAAATTACTCAAAAACAAAATGAACATTATGGTTTTTTTGTGCTAGGGACAATTGGGAAGATGGCAATCCTGCTTCTTGGGGTTCTAGTCCTCAGTATCAGGTTTGCCACTTTTTTGCTTTTATATGTTTTTCCGGAGAGCTTCCCAATGAATGCAATATTGATTTTACTTTTCTGTTTTAAGCCTCCAAGCCCTCGTTCAAGGCAGTATGAGGCACCCACTCCAGGTTCTGGTTGGAACAACTCTTCTACGGGTAGCTATAGTGATGCGGGGACTCCAAGAGATAATAGTTCTTATGGTAATTATATGGAAATGTTCATTTTACAAGTCGGAGTTCTGACTTTTGGCTTGATTGCATAATTATTATTGCACGTTGGAACATTTTCACTCAATTCTTGTTCATTGTTATTAGTGTAATTGTTGTTCTTTGAATGTAGCTAATGCTCCAAGTCCTTACTTGCCATCAACTCCTGGCGGGCCACCACCTATGACCCCAAGTTCTGCATACTTGCCTGGAACCCCTGGTGGCCAACCAATGACTCCTGGGAGTGGCAGTCTGGATATGATGTCACCTGTAGTAGGTATGTGTTGCTCTATCTGTCTGAGCTTATTCTACAGATACAACATGCATGCAACGTATACGAGCACTAACATTGCTAACCCCTTGCAGACAGGAACCATATTAATGTTGTTGTATCCGTGTATCTTTACTATGCAATATCAATCTTGTATAACATGTTAGAATAGTCAAATATTTTAAGATGAACATTAATGGTAAAAAAACTGTAGAATAAAGAACATACTCCCTCCATCCTGTAAAAATGCTTCATGTTTGACTCAGCACGAAGATTAAGAAAAGTTAAATAGGGTGGTTGAGAGTGGTGTAGGGAGAGAGTAATTACATAGACCACAAAAACTTTTCCAAAAGCAGATACTGGAACCTTTATTTTGGACAAACGAAAAGGAAATGTGGAACCTTTTTTTGGGATGGAAGGAGTAATTAAATAGCATGTGCTTATGTTTTCCACCTATAGCTGGATACAGATTACTGTGATTTAGTGTCAGGGGTCTAGACAATTACAAAAATATAGATTATCATATCAGGTAAGGAAATTGAAGTGAGCGACCTATCCTAATTTTTAAGTCAGGTAGTTAGCTCTACCCCAAAGGCCCAAATGAGGAAGTTAGGTAGTTGGCTAAAGGTTTGCCCTCTATTAATTTCCTTCACTTTTCTCATGTAGTGTACCCAAAGTTTTGCCCTCTAATAAGCTCCTTTACTCTTTGTTCCTTTACAAATGAACTGGATCTTTGCTTTGATATAACAAATTGTAGTCGTTGAATTGGTTAGTTCTCAATGATACTTATGAAATATTACATTTCAGGTGGAGAAGGTGAAGGGCCTTGGCTACTGACAGATATTGCAGTAAATATACGGAGGGTTGGGGAAGAGAATGTTGTTGGGGTAATACGGGAAGTTCATGCGGTACGTTATGTTTGATTATCTTTTAATTGTGGAATGTGTGAACCCCCCCCCCCCCCCCACATGAGATCCATTTTTCAAGTGATTTTTTACTCCACTTGTCATAAAAAAGTCATGTTTCAAACCCAATATGGAGGTGTTTGCTATTGATTGTTGAAACAAAGTTTAGTTTTAGGTTTTACGAGTATATTTTTACATGGAATGTTGATGTTTGCCAACACCCGGGAAAAATCCAGCTTATTCCCTCCACATATTTATGCCTGAATCTCCTTTTTGGAGAAGTTAGAAGTTACAGCTTTTCTGAAGCTGCTTTTTTTCAAACAATCTTCAAATCTATATTTTCTAATGTCTATAACAATCAACCTCTATGTGTCCCAAATAAGAGTTCTCATTGAACCAACAAAGCTGCTACTTTTAGTTCTCTAACAAAAGGTCATAGACAACTTAATACGATGAGTTTATGTAAAAAGACACATAAAAGGTTAAAATATATGCAGGCTTTGAGCTTAGGGGTTGCATTGGTCCAAATTTGGACTGGACTGGGACCGTGTAAGGCTCATTTCTTGGACCAGAGACTGGACTGGATGTAGTTAGACCAGACTGGATTGGACCACTGAACTCTGGACTGGCCTCTGGACCATTTCTCGGACCAGAGATCAGACCAATTGAGGAACATTTGTTTGTACTCTGTATTTTATTTAAAAAAACATTATTTTATCCCTTTCATTAGAAGTGTCCTATTGCATAGATGTGCAATTATTAACCTTTGGTGAGGTACTTATTCTAAAAATTGTCATACACCATTGTTTTTTTTAAACACATAAAAGTAAAACATATGCTCTCTCCATGTCACAAAGAATTTTGTTACTCTCTCCATCTCAAAAAAGTTCACTTTTGGACTCAACAACTGGAGATGTTATGAGCTGTTTCAACTTGCACCTTTTAAAAAATGCATACTAAATCTAAATTAGTTCAGGTGCATCCCAAAAGTTTGCAATTATATCATGTTTTGAGTGATACAATTGGTCTTCCCATCGTTTAGTACACTAACTTGATTACTTGTCTTCGTTACTTATTGAGTCACCTGCGTACATGCCATGCCAAAAGTCAATCGGCATTTTTTTTGTGAGTTCTGGATCATCATTATTCACTCCCCACACTTATTACTTCAGGGCTTTAATTGGGATGCTTGTAGAGTTGTGTGTGTGTGATATTTTAACACCCATTGTATGTGTCACTGTTTTGAACTCGATGACTAGTGACATAAAATCAGTGCTGTTCTTGAGCAAATGGTTTCCTGTATATAATTGTTCAAGTGGATGATTTCCTGTATATAATTGTTGTGTGAATGTTTTCTGCGATCCAGGACGGGTCTTGCAGTGTTGCCCTTGGTTCAACTGGTAACGGGGAAATAATCACTGCGTCCCCTAACGAAATTGAAATCATTGCACCGAAGAAATCCGAAAGAGTCAAAATTATGGGTGGCGGTCAGCGTGGGGCCACCGGGAAGCTTATTGGAGTGGACAGTGCCGATGGAATCGTTAAGGTGGACGATACGCTGGAGGTGAAAATATTAGACATGGTTAACTTGGCCAAGTTAGTACTGTAGTTTCTTGCCATTGCAAGATGCCAAATTTTTGCCAATGGCTTTCAATATATCTGCCGGCCTAGTATAAATTATATACATATGCAGATTGTGTAATATGTATACATTTATTCATATATACATCATTTTATTGTGTGGGATAATAAATGTGTAATCGATTGAAATTGGTCCTTTTTAAGCTTTTTGTACACTCTCTCCGGTAGCTCTTTTTAAAAAAATTTGCATTAAATAGCATTAGAGTTTAAGTCATTTATCTATAGAGTATTTAAACTATTTTATTCCCTAAATATCACTTAATAATGTCCATAATGCCCATTGATGGCGAACATTTACTTGAATAATGATTAATGAATAATGGCTAAAAGTGCTACATTAGAAAAAAATACAAGATCTTATTTAGGGAAAGTCATTACGGAGTATGTTTTAGTGTAATTTAAGTAAATTCTTTTTTTTCTTTTTTAATAACTATTTTTTTATGTAAAAAATGTTAGTGTAAAGTTTTATGATCGTATTGACATTTTATTTCAGTATGTACCATTAGAGTATCGGTGTAATTTCTTGATGTGTATCCAGTACACGTAGTGGTGTGCAATTTGTCCTTAATATTAACAGAGATATTCTCTCTCTGTTGAATAATAATGTTTTTGTTGCGCGTTTTGATGCTTGACTAAAATTTTTTCAAATTATTTTATATAGACTTATTAAAACTACATAAAAAGATTTACAAAACTAGAAGTGACATGACTATATATTTTACTACGTAACAAATAGGCAACAAAAATATGCAAATAAAGTGAATAAAGTGACCCTGTTTCAAAATTAAAATTCCAAATTAACTCTATACTTAATTATTTTAAGGCAAACCTGATGATGACATTTACTTGCTCCCTTTGCTTTCACATAAAAGGCAGTTGAAATAAAATAGATGAACAAGTGATGGAAAAGATGAAAAAGTAGAAGAAAAGATTTTAGAATAAATTTTCAAAATTGTACAAAATAACTATGTGTTTTTGTAAATTATTCTTCAAGATAAAATAATTATCGAAACGGTACTCGTTAATCGAAAAATAATATTCAATTTATTTCTCAAACTAACGGCCATCAAAACGTCTAAACAATATTAAAACTCATTCTAATTTTTAGAATTGACATTTTTAAATGTGTGTATTTCTCAAATTAGTCCATTTTCAAAATAAAAACTCATTAAATACGAAAAAAACTTTAAATTTAATAGAATGAGAATACAATAAATAAATAAAAAATAAATATAATCAAATAAATTTGAAAGTAAATACTTCAATTGTTTACAATTATAGGAGTATAAGAGTATCATGTAAATAAAATATTTGATTAACGTTAAGTTTCCATCTTTAATGAGTTTTTATTTTAAAAATTGACTAATTTAGAAAAAATCTAATTAGACCAAATTAGGAAGGATCATTTTAGGAAATAAGTACTCCCTCCATCCATGACTTGATTACAATATTCTCTCTCTTTTGCACCAGTTCACTCTTCTCGCTCCACGCTTAGATCTATTCTCTTTACTCACCTCTTTATCTCCTCACCATTTCCTCTCATCCCCACTTCATCTTTTCCAATTTCAATTTTGCTCTCTCTCTCTCTCTCCCTCCCTCCCTCCCTCCCTCCCTCTCTCTCTCAAATCCTAACCTTTACAGTTATGATTCGTCTATGTGGAATCGCGATGCATCTATGCCCAATTTTTATCCCTTGTCGCAAGAATCGCGATACAGATCTAGATCTAGTTGCCTTCTACCTCCGAAGTAAAACTTGAGATGCGTGTTGAATCACCATGCTACACTTCTGAGACTAGCCCTACTTAGAGGTTTAGAAAGAAGTACAACTCTGTGGTTGTAGAAGACTCATATGAGGGTTTCATCAATGAAGAAGACGTAAGGGAAGAAGTGAGCTCTGGGTATTACCCGGAAAAGATGACATGCGATGATTATTTTTCATGGACATCCCTCAAAAAAGACCTCCTAGTCTTGATCCGTGCAGTATACCTTCTTTTAGGTCTTTTCTTACTCATGGAGGAGAGTTATGTATTTCGTTGTGACTGATGATGAAAGGAAGGGTTATGTTTCTACATTAAAATTCATGTTAAATTGACCTTCAACACTGTTTGGTATAACTTGGGACATTTTGCTTGTTCTATGAATATCCGTGTGTGTTTCGCCCACAGTTTGACAGAGTACCTGAGATCTGTGATGGCCTTAAAGTTTAACATTATACCAATATTTGCCAACCCTTAAACGAATTCTAGTTTAATAAACTAAATTCCAGTTTAAGGTACTCCTAACTAATCCTTGAATTAGGCCTAGTTTAAGATATAATTTTCAAAAGAGGTTTTCAAAATCTTAAACTTACCTTCGCTTAAGGTCAACCAGAAACCGGACAGCGGAATGCGCACTGCGGGTTGGGTGGCATCCCAAGCGAGTGATCCTCAAGTTTGGTTTGTAAATCCCGTACGTAGATTTTAACTCAGGCCACCGAATATTCATAGTTTTACTTGCAAGACCTATTTCTAATATATCCTAGAGGTCTTCTAGATAGTATTAGAAACCAACATCAATATGGATATATCTTTGAGTTCTTCTAGATATCCTTAATAGTCATTAATCATGTTTCAATCATTAACAATACTCATTTTAATCAGTAGGTTCATCATTCATAATCATCCATAATAATCATTTATCATAATCATCATATAACATAACATCCAATAGCAAGTGGCGGCCTAGTTTCGAGTGTTAACACCCAAACTTACCGTCATGCATCAAATAAGATTTTATTTGTTAAAAACATAATGTTCATGGTGAAAAATCATCTTTATATTGTTCATAATTAATTGGTATCAAAAATAGGATTTTAGAGCTCAAAAATAGCATTTTCGGAAGTATTGTCGGGTCAGAATTTCGGGGGATCGATCCAGCCCTCTAGATCAATCCATGTGTAGAGAAAATACTCCCAGGAGATCGATCTAAGCTCTTGGATCGATCCAAACAGTGTTTTTCTTGGTCACTGTCCATCTTTTTCTTCATTCTGGTCCAATTTTGAAAATCCCATTTTTAGTCACCGAGCTTCAAGTAAACTATATAAATGTTCTCCAAGTTTCATATATCACTTGGATATCATTAATTCATAGTTTTAACCACAATTTCATGATTTATGATTCTTGGTTTCTTCAAGCATGTCAAACACAAAGCTCAACCAAATGACCATTTATGAACGTAGAAACAATCTATAAAAACATTCTAGTCGCTAGATATATCTACGGGCTTACCTCGAAGCTTATCGAATGTTTTAGAAGTTTTCCGGCGAGGTTTGTGGCTAGCTCCGGCGACTTCACACCAAATTGACAGCACCATTGCGTTCTCCACACTCAAATCTAACTCTCAGAAGAAATTTGAGAAGAAATAGTGAAGAATTGAGTAGAATGGGTGGCCTTATATAAAGGAGGAAATTGAGAAGAAGTCAATAGGTGATGTATGTAGTTCCTATTTTGGCGTCTTAGTGGTAACAGCTGCGATATTCACGATTCCAAACGCAAGTTCATGATTGAGACTAATTTTGGTCCCAGTCGAGGTACATTTTTTGTCCAACTTTCTCCGAATTGAAATCCGTTTGTACCGTTGCGATCGGACATTTAAACTCTATCTGACGGTATAATTTAAATATTTATTTGTAATACTTTTCCGACATCATAGTTTTTGGTGTTTGATTTCAACAGAGTTAAAATTGAGTTAATTGACCTTTATTCAAAAAAAAGTTCTCATATTTAATGCATATAACTTATTTTCATGATTTATTTCAATAAATCATTTCCAAATTTACATCATAAACATATCTTTCATGGGCAAGGTTCAAATGACATTGAACCTTGATGTCATGGGATGACCCGGGGGCGCTCCGGTGCCCGGTTCGTAAAATTGACGATTCCTACCCCCTAACCCCCCCGGTAAACCCCCCACCCGGCCCCGACCCGAACATAACCCCCTCACCCCTTCAATTGCACCCCACAAGTTGATTTTGACTTTGGAGTCAAAATTTGACTCCAAAGTCAAAATCAACTTGTGTGGTGCAATTGAAGGGGGTGGGGGGGGGGTTGTGTTCGGGTCGGGGCCGGGTGGGGGGGGTTAGGGGGGTAAGAATCGTCAATTTTACGAACGGGTACCGGAGCGTCCCCGGGTCATCCCATGACATCAATGTTCAATGTCATTTGAACCTTGGTGATCTTTCATTTATTCTTAATTTAGATCTATACTCTGGTTCCTAAATTAAGATCACAGAGTAAGTCAACATATTGAATTTATCTCTATGAGATTTATCTAGATTGTAATATTGGATATCAATATATAATTTATTTCGGCCCAAAGTATTAAAAATAATGATAGAATGAATTCACAGCTCAAATATTCATCTCATTGAATACATCTATAATGATGTCTATAAATATTACAAAGTTACTAATGGAGACAATCAAGGAAAGTGAGTGGAAGTTAATCAAATATCTTGATTGGTAATTTGATTCCAATCAAGGATATCATCAAGATATTACACTATTCCACAATATTCCTTTTTTTGTTTGATATTTCTAACACTCCCCTCAAGTTGAATCATCCGTTTCAGATGTTTAACTTGCTTAATGTTGCTTGAAAGACTCTAGCTGGCACTGCTTTTGTGAGAATGTCTGCCAATTGATCTTCAGATCGGACATATGGAAGACTGATGATATCTGCCTCGAGTTTCTCTTTGATGAAGTGACGATCAATCTCGATGTGCTTGGTACGATCATGTTGTACTGGATTCTCTGATATACGAATATCAGCGGTATTATCGCACATCAGTCTACTTTTACCCTTCGGCGGATACCCCAAATCTTTAAGGAGTTTTCTTAGCCAAAGAACTTCAGTAATTCCTCGAGCGATCCCTCTGAATTCTGCTCCTACCTAATTTTTAAAATATACTCGTAACTACAATCCATATGATCAGTTAGGTGAGTTTGGGTGCTAGGGTACCTTTCAATCGCTTATGCAATATAATTAGGCGCCCGCCTAGGTGAGTGAGCTAGGACAACCTTAATAATTTTATAGGTACTAATATAAAAGCATTTATTATGAAATAAGTAATGAAAGAGTACATACTCTAATTGAGCGAATGTTTTCTGCGATCCGGCCAGGACGGGTCTTGCAGTGTTGCCCCTTGGTTCAAGCGGTAACGGGGAAATAATCACTGCTTCCCCGAACGAAATTGAAATCGTTGTGCCGATAGAGTCAAAATTATTATGGGTGGCGCTGAGCGTGGGACCACCAGGAAGCTTATTGGAGTGGACGGTGCCGAGGGAATCGTTAAGGTGAAATTATTAGACTTGGTTAACTTGGCCAAGTTAACTCGGCGTTAAACACCACGCCCGTTCGGGCTTCATCCGGGCGTCATTGCCCTGCGTCAAACTTTCAACGGGCAGTGGCGTTGATTTTCCCTCCCCCAATGACTATTATAGCCGTTACACCCAAAAAAGAATTCTTTAATTTATTTTTTTGTAAACATCAAACCCCAACCCTCCATCTTCTTCACATTTTCCTTTTTGCAATCTCCAATCCTCAATCTTCTTCACATATTTCCTTTCTTCAAATATTGTTAACATGAAGTCTTCCGGTTCTTCCCCCGACGGTCGCGAGCCAAACGAGTACGCGATGTATTTTTTCCAACAATACGGGCGTAATCTAGCGTTATTCGAAACACAAACATCGGTGAATCTCGATGACTTAGAGTCGGTTTCGGAGACTCAACTAGAACTAACAGGAACAAAAAAAAGTGCACGCCGGAAGAGTCAGTCACAAAGTGAAAGGCAACAAACCGATGACCGACGCGGCAAGGTCAATCCAAAAGTGGATGCCGAAGGAAGAATCCTTGTTGGCGTCGGCTTGGGTTGACGTCTCCGAGCATCCTATCATTGGTAAAAAATATATGTTTCCTGATAATTTGTGTTCTTGTTTATATATTTATGTTAACATTTTCGTTCAATTATATACTTTTTAAAGGTTTGGAGCAAACGAAGGATGCGATTTGGGATCATATCGAGGAGAAATTCTTTGCGGTGGTGAACAAGGACGCCTTGTACTGTACCCGAGACCAACTCACTTCGAAATGTGGTCACAACAACTGTAAAGTCCGAAAGTTTATTGGAGTTTGCAAGGAATGCTCTCGGTCCCGGAAGAGCGGGACGAATGAAGCAGATGTTCTCCGGCTTGCCACAACCCGATATCAAGACGACGGGCACCAAGGCAAGGTGCCCGTCGATCTTTGGAGAATTTTAAGCCGTTCACCGAAATGGCAAGAACTCAACAATCCTCCAGATCCTCAAATAAAAGATCCTCCGCCGAGGCTGGGGTCGATGACACTGTTGGTTCGTTCGAACAAAGGCCTTCCTTCAACGTAGACAACTTTGATGACAAAGACCCCATTCCACGGCCGATCGGAAGAAAGAAGGAAAAATTAATTACCTCGGGTTCTGGAGGGTCCAGCTTTGTTTCCTCTCATGACGATATCGGTCGGGCAATGATTGAACAACTTCGGGTGTTCAATATTAGAGAAGAAAGCAACAGAAGGAAGAGATCAAAGTAATAGAAACTGACCTTGATATGTTATCGGGCTTCAAACGTATGATCTTCGAGAGAAGACAAAAAGAGATCAAGGCTAAATATAATTTGCCTTAGTTTTTTATTAATGTTTTTTATTAAATGTTCTTTTATTTTATTTAATTTTTATGAATTATTGTCGTTTTAGTTTTTTTTAATTTAATGAATGTAATTTTGTATAAATGATTCTCGTGTCAATTTAATTAAATAATTAAATAATTGAATTTAATTAATATAAATTTAGGAGATGTGTATTTAAAATATAAAAAATAAAGGTTTGAAGCGCCAGTGAATCTATGCGGTAAGTTAAAACTCACATGACAGAAATAGAAAGTTTGAAGTCCTGGAGCTTCAAGACCATTTCCTGTGCTCTTATATGTGTTGTGAAAATGTTTGGATTCTAGTTTTGCCTTGAGTTTAGTTATTCTAGGATTAAGTAAATAAAAAAGGGAATAGATGAAAAGAGAACACAAGAAATCTTTGATGAGTTACATTTAGGCTATGTTTTCCTCATATGCTCTGAATGGTTTCAGTTTGATATGAATGTAGTTATAATCAAAGCTGTTTTTGATTTGATCTGATTCCAATAAAAATAAGTAATAAGGAGTAATAAATTGGATACATGGGCAAGAAAATGGATACATGACTTCAATCATTACAAAAAGAAAATCGTTACATGGATAAGAAAATGGATTCTGTCGCCATATGGTTATAATTTTAAACTTGGTATTGCCAATTCCGTCGCTACATCTGACGATGAAAAAATGACAACGAAAAGTCTTTTCCGTCGTCCATATAAAATCACTCCTGAATTTAAGGGGTGGCGACAAAAGTTTTCCGTCGTCCTTCTGCCAGCTTTTTGTAGTGATTCATTTTGATATTCATGCTTTAAGATAATGAAATATTAAAATTCCATTATATGCTTTATTCCTTTTATTCAATAATGACACAAAATGTATTTTCATACCGTAAATATAAGTCGTGTAATGCACGAATGTGATACTAGTCACTTATTAAGGCAAAATTATGACATTAACTTTGCCTACTTTGCCTTCATATAAAAGGTGGTTGAAATAAAAGAGAAGAAAAGGTGTTTGAAAAAGATGAAAAAATAAGAGAATAAATTTAGAATAAATTTGTTAAATTGTACGGAATAACTATGTATCTTTCAAATTAATTTTCAAAATGAACTAATAACGGAGATGGTATTCATTAATTAAGAATAGTGCTCAATTTATTTTCTAGACTAATGGCCATCAAAACATTGTCCAAACAATGTTAAAACTTATTCTAATTTTTAAAATTAACATTTTTAATTGTGTGTTTTCTCTAATTTGTTCATTTTCAAAACAAAAACTCATTAAATATAAAAATAACTTTAAATTTAGAGTAATGCTAAACTCACAAACTTGCTATTTGTGCATTTTCCCAAATGAATAAAATAATTTTATATAATTTAAAAATAAAAATTAAAATACACAAATAGCAGGTTCGTGAAGTTTGTGTTCAAGTAATTTGTGACTCAAGCATTACTCTTAAATTTAATAGAACGAGAATTCGATAAATAAAACTATAGATATAATCTAATAAATTTAAAATTAACGTTTTAGATTGTTCATAATTATTTAGAAGAATATCATGTAAATAAAATATTTGAATAACGTTAATTTTCCATCTTTAATGAGTGTTTATTTTGAAAAAGAAATAATTTGAAAGAACAAACAGTTAGCAAGGATCATTTTAGGAAATTAATTTAAGTTTTTTAACACTGTTTTAAGATAAATTAACGAGTATTATATCAGTAATTAGGCACCTTATTGGGAACTAATTTAGGAGACCATATAGTTATTGAGTAGCATTTTGAGGATTTACTCAAGATTTTAAAGTGATTAAAATAAAAGGGATATAAAAATGATAGAAAAATAAGTGCAAAATTAAGAGTAATGTGATATTTTTGTTGAGGTAGTTATCCTACATAACGGGAAGGTTCAAGTGACATTGGACCTCAATGTCATGTAATGATCTGGGGGCGCTCCGGTGCTCCGTTCGTAAGATTGACTGTTTCTACCCTAACCCTTCCGGTAAACCCCCCACCTGGCCCCAACCCGAACACACCCCCACCCTCCTAAATTGCACCCCACAAGTTTATTTTGAGGGGGGTGCAAATAATTGAGGGGGTGGGGGTGTGTTCGGGTCGGGGGCCGGGTGGGGGTTTACCAGGGGGTTAGGGAGTAGAAACCGTCAATTTTACGAACGGGGCACCGGTGCGCCCCCGGGTCATCCCATGACATTGAGGTCCAATGTCACTTGAACCTTCACGAGTTTCGATATATCAAATTTTTATATCATTTATTTATTTAGATTATGTGTTAAATATATTCTATATTTAATGTAAATATATTGTTTCCTATTATTATCTCCTACCTTGTATAGGATACCTTGTATAGGATTAGGAATATATTGTTTCCTATTATTGACTCCTACCTTGTATAGGATTAGGAACTCTTATGTATATATAGACATGTACTCCCACATATTTGATCAATGAAATTAACCTTTCTACATGGTATCGGAGCCTAAAAATCAAAAACCCTAAACCCCCCCCCTCTCTCTCTCGTTCGGCCTTCTCTCTCTCGCCGTCAGCGCCGACTCCCCACGGCAGCTCTCCTCACCGGCGACACCCTCTCCTCCTCAGCGGTTCTCTTCTTCCCCTCACCATGGCCGAAAACAGCGAGATCACTTCCCAAAATACCTCCTCCAAATCTCCTCACCTTGCTTTCACAACAATCTCAAACGTGAAACTTCACGTCCCCGTTCAACTCAGTCTCTCCCAACCTAATTACAAAAAGTGGAGCCGACTCTTCCTCCTTCTGGTTCGGCGATTCAACCTCAAGGGCTACATCGATGGCTCCGTCGTCCCCCTCTCCGATGACGACGACGAATGGTTCCAACTTGACGCTCTCCTCCAGGGTTGGATCCTCTCCACCATCACCGATGAGGTCTCAGATCTGGTCATCTCCTCTGTCTCCATTGCCTCTGCTCTCTGGAAAGTCATCCACGACTTGTTCCACGACAACAATCATGCTCGAGCTATGCAATTGGAACATGAATTTCGCACAACAGTCAAGGGCAACTCCACTATGGCAACCTATTGCCAACAACTACAGAATCTTGCTGACTGGCTGGATGATGTTGATGCACCAGTCTCCCAACACCAACTCGTCCTTCAAATGCTTCGTGGTCTCCCTGCCGATCTCCAGGGACAAACATCATTCCTGCAATTTCAGGATCCCATGCCCACGTTTCTGCAGGTTCGATCCGCCCTCATGCTGCTGGATCGACAATGGACGGGTCCCTCCGACTCGGGCTCCACGGCTTTCCTCACGACCCGAGCCGGCGGCAACACCCATGGCGGCACTCACGGCGGTACTCCCAGCGGCTATGGCGGACAGCATGGCGGCACAGGCTATGGGGAAGGCAACTCCGGGCAACGTGGAGGTTATGTACGAGGACAAGGCTGTGGCGGTGGAAATCGGGGCAGAGGTCGCGGACGTCAAAACGGATCACGACCACGGCAATCCTACGACGGCAACAATACCTGGAACTCACCGTACCCTAACCCCAACCCGGGTCTCTTAGGCCCACGCCCTACCCACCCCTACCCCGCCCACGCCCACTACACCCTAGCCCCTCCCTCGTCCCACCCCCACCCCAAATTATCACCCGACAGCCCCCTCTTCAACCCACCCCATACCCGTACCCCCCACCCCTGGCGTAGGGCAGTACCCCACCCCACAGCCCCACCCGACAACCCAAAACCCCACCCCCACAACCCTAGCCCATCACTTTGACACTATGTCCCTCCGTGAACCCATTTGGTATATGGACACCGGTGCATCCCATCACATTGCCTCTGACCCAGGTACTATTTCTCATGTTAATTCTCAATCTTTATATTCACCATTATATATCACTGTTGGTAATGGATCTAAAGTAAGCACTACGGCTTTTGGTAACCATATCCTCCCCACTACCCCCTCCTTATCCCTTAAAAATGTTCTTATCTCTCCTCACATCACTCCCAACCTTATCTCTGTCCGTCAACTCACTCGCGATAATAATTGTACAGTTGAATTTGACTCTAATGGTTTTTCTGTGAAGGATCGTCGGACGGGCACCGTGATGCATCGATCCAATGATATGGGACCCCTCTACCCCTTAGGACGCCCACCTGCCGCTCAAGCCAATGTTGCCGCTGTCGATCTCCAGACCTGGCACCGGCGCCTAGGCCATGCGAGTCACAATGTCCTTAGCAATATTTCTTCTCTTCCTTTTTTTAAAAGTTACCAACATTCTCTCTGTCATGCATGTCAATTGGGAAAGCATGTGCGCCTCCTATTTTATTCTTCTAGTCGTGTTTCTATGTTTCCGTTTGAACTTTTACATACAGATTTATGACAATCTCGTGTTCCGAGTATTACTGGTTTTAAGTTTTATATGTTATTGTTGGATGATTTCTCCCATTATCTTTGAGTTTTTCCTTTAAGACATAAAAGTGATGCTTTTAATCATTTAACCTCTTTTGTTGCATATGTCAAAAATCATTTTAATACAACAATAAAAGTAGTTCAGTGTGACAATGGAACAGAATATCGTAATTCACCACTTAAAAATATTTTTGACTCCTTAGGCATCCTCTTTCGTTTCTCGTGTCCTCATACCAGTCAACAGAACGGCCGAGCTGAGCGCACAATTCGTACCATCAACAACTCGGTTCGTTCACTCCTCTTCCAAGCCCAACTTCCACCTACTTTCTGGGTTGAGGCCCTTCACATGACAGCTCATATTTTTAACATTCTTCCCACCACCACTTTACAAAATAAAACCCCCCCACGCCTCCCTCTTCCATTCCCCCCCTCCTACGATCATCTTCGCGTCTTTGGTTGTTTGTGTTACCCCAATATCTCCGCCACCGCCCCCCACAAACTAGCCCCACGCTCCGCTCGTTGCATTTTTCTCGGCTATCCCTCTAACCAACGAGGTTTCCGTTGTTTCGATCTTACCACCCACAAAATCATTATCTCCTGCCACGTCGTGTTTGATGAATCCTGCTTCCCCTATGGTCAACCCGTCTCCACCAACGAACTTAGATTTCTCGACGACGACCCACCCCCACCCTACCCCTATCACCAGCCCAGCCCGCCCAGCAACTCTCCAGACCAAACCCCCCAGCCCACTGCCCAGCCCATCCCCGCCAGCCCAACCCGTTCCCCCCCTCTCCTCACTTCCACAGGGCCCAACACCCCTCCCACCCCTCGGTCCGCCCTAGAAACCTTCGCGGCCCAACCCAACCCCAACTCTCGGCCCACCCCCGGAGCCCACTCCAGCCAGCCCAGCTCCCCGCCACGGCACACCCCCCCTTCCCACCTTCACCCCACAGCCCACTCCCCTCCCCCACCGGTCAACGCCCACCCAATGCAAACCCGCTCTAAGGCTGGTGTTTTCTGCCCAAAACAAATCTTAGACCTCCACGCCACCACCTCCATCTCCCCTTTACCCCAACTTACCGTAGTGCTATGAAAGATCCAAACTAGCATGCTGCTATGTGTGATGAATATAATGCTTTGTTAACGAATGACACATGGGAACTAGTACCCCCCCTCCCCCAACCAAAACATAATCACCGGTAAATGGCTCTTCCGACACAAATTTGGCCCATCCGGTGAGCTATCCAGGTATAAGGCCCGATGGGTGGTCCGTGGATTCAATCAGCGTTTTGGGGTTGACTACAGCAAAACTTTGAACCCCGTCATCAAGCCTGCCACGGTCCGAATCGTCCTTAGCCTCGCATTGTCTCGTGGGTGGCCCATCCATCAGCTCGATGTCAAAAATGCCTTCCTCCATGGACAGCTTCAGGAAACTGTGTATGCTAGCCAGCCCTCAGGATTTCAGGATGCAAAGTACCCTCATCATGTCTACCGGCTCAAGAAAGCTCTTTATGGTCTGAAACAGGCACCCCGGTCATGGTATCACAGATTTGCAGGTTTCATTCAGACTATTGGATTTCGCAGCTGCAAATCTGACACTTCTCTTTTCGTCTTCACGCATGCCTCGGGGATTGCCTACCTCTTATTATATGTTGATGATATTGTCCTTACTGCCTCCTCGCCAGGGCTTCTTCAGAGTCTCATTCAGAAACTCAAGGCTGAGTTTGCCATGACAGACATGGGTGATCTGCATTTCTTCCTCGGCATTAATGTTCATCGCACTACTCAGGGCCTTTTCCTCCATCAGACACAGTTCACTCATGAGATCTTTGAGAGGGCAGGGATGGTCTCCTGCCGCCCCATATCCACTCTAGTCGACACCAAGGCAAAGCTTTCTTCCTCTTCCGGCACGGCACTTCCAGATCCTTCTCTTTACAGGTCCATAGTTGGTGCTCTACAGTATCTCACATTCACCAGACCTGACATCACTTATGCCGTTCAGCAGCTCTGCCTCCACCTTCATGCGCCCCACGACTCTCACCTCACGGCCATGAAGAAAGTTCTCCGTTATCTTAGCGGCACTGCCACTCACGGTATCTACCTGACTTGCTCCTCGACAGACTATCTCCAGGCTTATTCTGATGTTGATTGGGCTGGCTGTCCCAACACCAGACGCTCCACTTCCGGGTACTGTATTTTTCTGGGTGACAACCTGATTTCCTGGTCTTCAAAACGCCAGGCCACCACTTCCCGTTCCAGTGCAGAGGCAAAATACCGGGCTGTGGCAAATGCAGTTGCTGAGACTTCTTGGGTACGAAATCTTCTTCTTGAGCTCCAGCAACCACTACGACGCGCCACCCTTGTCTTCTGCGACAACGTCAGCGCCATCTATCTCTCATCCAACCCAGTTCAGCACCAGCGCACTAAGCACGTTGAAGTCGACATACACTTTGTGCGAGACAAAGTAGCACTCGGCCATATTCGAGTCCTTCACGTGCCCTCCTCTTCACAGTATGCTGACATCTTCACCAAAGGTCTACCTTCTCTACTCTTCCTCGAGTTTAAGTCCAGTCTGGGTATCAGACCCCCTCCTCATCCGACGTAGCCGAGAGCATGTTAAATATATTCTATATTTAATGTAAATATATTGTTTCCTATTATTGTCTCATACCTTGTATAGGATTAGGAATATATTGTTTCCTATTATTGACTCCTACCTTGTATAGGATTAGGAACTCTTATGTATATATAGACATGTACTCCCACATATTTGATCAATGAAATTAACCTTTCTACATTATGTTTAATTTGTATTCAAATAATATCACTGTTTAACTAAAAAAATGAAAATGGTTTTAGACATTGCTATATTTACATGGAGCATGCTACATGTACCCCAAAATTTGTATACCAAAGATATGCACCAACATTTTGATAGTTTACATTGACAGAAAGTATTTATTCACTAAAAAAAATTATCATTACATCAATAAAAAATGTTAATACATTCTTACGGTATACTCCCTCCGTCCCCCATAGATCTTCCCAATAGCCCTTTTTCTTTGTCCACAATAGATCTTCTCATTTCATTTTTTAACAATTAAAATACCACAACTACCCCCACTTACTTTATTTATTACACCTCACCCACCTCATTTAATACACTCCACCCATTTTTCATTAAGGGTATTATAGTAAACTTTCACCTTTTTTTAACTCTTCTTAAAAACCACAAAAAATCAAAATGAGAACATCTTAGAGGGACGGAGGGAGTATAAAATAAGGTACAAATATTTGAAACTATAAAGTGTATGGAGTTAGAACTTGAAGTACTCCTGACTTCAAAATTGGGGCAGAGTTAAAATACGGAGTATCGTACTGGCAACTCAAAAGTGCGCAGAGTATTTAAAGGGACCAAAGCCAATTTCTAAAAGCTGGTTTACATGATCTGCGTGGATTCATCTACAGAGAGTTTTTTGACGGAGTAGAACCCCCAATTCCCGATTAGATCGCCATCCCGCTTCAAAACCTTGCTGCAATGCCTGCCCTTCAAAGTTTCTTTTGCCCAAATTGAGAACAATTCTGCAAATCGGCATCTTTTTCTACCCAGATTTCTTGCTCTCTTTTCTTTTTTGTGCTTCAAATCGCCAGGTTTTCGTAGTTCTGGGTTACCCTATTCTGCGCTGACACAATTCAGCACTAGGAGCTAATCTGTTGTTTAAACTTCATTGTGAAAGATTGATTGATTGATTTGGAGTGCTGTTTCTAGATTAGAGTGGTAGCGATTTGCAAAGTACAGTGCATTGCTTTTTTCCCTTCAAAGATGGATGTTGGAGGGCATTATCAGTACAGACTGAAAAGGAAACTAGCGTATGAAGATCATAGTCAACATCCAAGGCATGAGACTTGGAGATTCAGTCAAAACCCTAGGTTCCATGAGAGCAGAGTGTATGAACCTCATGGGAGGCAAGGTGTGCAGATGTGTAGACTTCTATTTTCTAGAGCGTGTGGGTATTTTACGTTCCGTCCTTTGTGGGGAAATCACTTCACAAGTTCATTGCTATGTTGTGCAGGGATTGGATTGGAATATGATCGTAATTCGGGTTTTCAGGGGACAAGGCAATCATATCAATGCCCCCGGGGATTTGACTCTAGAATCAGACACAACAAAGTCAGTTTCTTTGACCCTCTTAGCATCCCCTATGGTGGGTTCTCATATCTCAATTGTTATGCTTTTTGTTAACCAATGAACATTTTGAGTTCGAAACATCAAATTTTTTTAAGTAGGCTTTATATCTTCACTCAGTAGCAGAGCCATTGCGGTATACTTTACCCATCTCTTGGTTAGGAATCCTAGAATGCTCCGGACTTCAATTTAATATGATTGTGTGCAGGTTGGTTGAGCTGCCCTCCACATGGTGATAGCATAGGTGGTTTAATCCCATCAAAAGTTCCTCTTAGCGACGCATTCAACAAGAATATCAGTCGAATCAAAAGATACACCCCAAGTCAAGCCATTTATGATCAAAAGTGTCTGTGCAGAGAAGTAAGATTTAATGTGTTAGAGTAATTTCTTTTTCTGAGTATGCTTTCAGAAACTATAATTTGGATCTGGGAAGTTGTTATATATTTCTGCAATTTTAGATAATGGTATATATGCTGATATTTTTGTTGTTGCACTCTTTGCTCAAGAGTAAATTGTAAATTGCATTAATTTGCTCGTCAATGTTTCAGATAGGTTTGGTTATTGACTTAACAAACACGTATCGCTATTATCCGGAGTCAGATTGGACAAGTCAGGGCATTAGATATGTTAAGGTAACAACCTTGCTAGTTGTGCATAACTCTACTTCACAGTAGATGGGTTTTGGGTTAACACACAACATTTTGTCTTTTCCAGATTAGGTGTCCTGGGCAGGACATTCCTGACAGCGAGTCTGTCAATAAGTTTGTTGATGAGGTATTTTTGCACCCTAGCATAAGCAGTGGTTTCAAACCGTATTTATTCATTTATTTTTAATTATACCACAGTATGTTCTTTATTCTTATTGTTACCCCACTTCACACTCTAAATTCATGGCTTGTTTGACCGTGTGGAAGCTTATCTTTATAGATACTTGGAATTTCAGGTTGCCAAGTTTAGATGTCAGCATGAGCACACAAATAAGTGTGTACTTGTTCATTGTACACATGGTTACAATCGCACGGGGTACATGATCGTCCATTTTCTTGTACGCAATGAAAAGATTACAGTAGCTGAGGTAGGCATAATTTTATTATTCAGTCACCAAAAATGGTTTTCTTCAAGACTTCATGTGGCCCTATCCAATCTCTCAAAAACATTATCTTTCTTTTCTCTTAATGGTGCAGGCAATAGCTATATTTTCCAATGCGCGTAGCCCTGGAATTTACAAGCATGAGTACATAGATGCATTGTACAGCTCTTATCACGAAGCGAAACCTGAATTTATTGATTATCCTAAGACTCCTGAATGGAAGAAGCAATCTGATAGGAAAGAAGATGCTGCTGTTGCTTCACATGTAAGCGAACTATATATTTTTTGTTTGTTATATCTGTTATGTGAGATAAATATAAGATTATAAACTATTGTTTACCTTTTGATTATCTATGTTTGCCTCTTAGTTGCTAGGTTCCACTGACTACTAGCATTCCATTCATTGTTTATACAAGTGGTTAATATTTGGAAGGTTAAGCTCTAACTTGTATATAATTGTGAGAGTTGCTACAGCCTTCCACAATATTATTGATACCACTTAGTTTGATTGACATTTGGGAACCCTGTATCTATCCAAAACCTCAATCGTAGGCCAATTAATGGGCCTGGAGTGAATTTTCAGAGCAATTGTTACTTATCCAAAATCCAAATTCCACACTTTAATGTGATTTTGATGAATAGTTAGTTCCGTAGTGGAGAATAACATCAGGACACAATGAAGCTTGATAATCATGAGATACTTCCTGAAATCATGATCCTTTTGATTATTCTCTAGTAAATGCATAAATCTATATTACTGGACGTTTTACTTATTAATTTGTTTCTGTTTCCTTTTTCAAATCTATTTCCTTAAATTATTTACTTCACTATTTGTTGCTTCAGTATTTCCTTGTTCTTGTCTAAAAGTTATACCCCGTTATCTATATACCTATATGATATCTATAGGAGATTTCATCATTGTTAAACAAATAAGCAAAAAATGAATTAAAAAGAAACAAAGGGGAAGGATAACTCTATAATATTTCATTAAATGATATTCTTTTAGTTCTCCATTCCAAAATGTTCTTCTCATATTCCCTTTTTTTAGGCAGTCTCTAAAAGCTCTTCTCATTGCCTTTTAAAGAAAAAGTTGTGTGGTTCATATCAACTCTTTCATTTTGAAATAAATTTTAACTATACAATTCCACCACCTAAAAAACTGTGTAAACAGTAAACACAAGCAAATTAGGGCAATGCGAGTATTTTTCAGCAACCTCCGTTTTTCATTTTCCCTTTTTGATGTAACCATGAGGCCATGATTTCGTTCCATAATAATTTGGTTCCGCTCTAGGTGTCAACATATGAGATGTCATGGCACTCCATTATATGGTTTAAGCGGCTCAAATAGCTCGGCAAAACTTTTAAGTTACACTGCAATGAACTACAAACACTGTAAAATGAACTCGTTGTATTGGTGGTAAATTTAACTCCTAATAACACTATTCCCTCGCCATTGTCTTAGCCATGCACCAATCTATACTACCCACATATCATCCCGTTATGTTAATCTATTTTGCACCATGCAATTTTAAAACCCTGGCAGGTCATGACATTTCATAATAGGCTTTATTAAATTGAAATCAAGGCATGTCTTTATACATAGATTCACATATAAAAAAACAAAATTAAGCAGTTAACTGATTTGTTTAAGAAAATAAAAAGTGGTATTATTAAAAACCTTGCAAAATGATTATAAAAACTGACAACAACAAAGAACAACAACCCAGTTGGGTCCCACGAAAGTAGGGTCTGGGGAGGGAGTGTGTACGTCATGGTTGTTAAGTCGAAAAGTCGAGTCGAGTCGGTGAAGGGGAGACTAGTGGACTAGTGGACTAGTCGGCCTACTAGTCGTAGACTAGTCAACAAATCACAATTAGTATTGAAATTTTTAACATTATATATATCTTCATTCACCCAAGATAACTATATATATTTATATGACAAAATATCATTACCAAAATAAAATTATGTTTAAATGTAGAACATAAAGTCACTAGAAAACTAACAAAACAGAAAAATTAAGAGTATAATATACTTAATTGTCTAATGAACCAAATTAAAGAAAATTAAACCAAATTAAGCATATACTTTAATGATAAATAATTAAAGATAGAGAGATGTTACTTATGGATAGAGAGTGTGTAAGTACTAGAAGATGAATAAGAATCAATTCCAAAAAATTGATTCTGGAACTGCGAACTCTAGAAGATGTCGATGAAGGAGATGTTGCGATTTGGGAATAGTTAAATGTCGATTCTATTGATTTTGATTGTGCTGATTGAACTGATTGAGGGAGGTTGTATTTTATTGAGTAATTTTTAAAGTTTAATGAAATTTGGGTCGGGTTGGGTCAAATTGGGTTGGTTCTTGGGCAGCTTTTCTTCACAGACTAGTCATTGCCTAGGCGTCGCTTAATTCGCCCAGTCGCCTAGTCTACCCTAGTCGCCAGTCGACGTGCAAGTCGCCATTCAGAAAACGCCTAGACGACTAGTCGTCGACTAGGCGACAACTTGACAACAATGATGTATGTTTCCCCTACCCAAAAGTAGAGAGACCGTTTCCAAGGCTCAAGATACACAAAAAGAAGGATCAAAATATATGCATAAAACAGGGAAAACACAAATACAACACATAAAACACCCAGCACCCAAAAAATAAAATAAAATTACAAAGTATTGCAAGCAAAGAAAATAGAACCAAGCATAAAAGGCATATCAAACACACACCAACGCCACCCCTATCACAAGGCACCTACCCAAGTACTCTAGCCCTATCTCTCCAAACGCTCATATCTAAGGCCATATCCTCACTAAAGGTAAGAAGTTCTAAATCCTGTCTAATTACCTCCTTACAACTCTTTCTAGGTCTACCTCTTCCTCTACTCCCCCTACCAACTTAAGCATCTCGCATCTTCGCACTAGAGCGTCGGCATTCCACCATCTTACATGAGCAAACCGCTATAATCTAGCTTCCAAGACCTTATCTTCCACTGGTGCCATATCTATCCGTCCTCAAATAACCTCGTTCGAAATCCTATCCCGCTTTGTCTGCCCACACACCCACCGCAACACCCGCATTTCTGCCACATGGAGACGACACACGTGAATCTTCTTAACTGCCCCACACTCCGCCCCAAAGTGCATAGCTAGTCTGACCGAAAGTATAATAGTGAATTCAATAACAATAAGTCCAAATTCAAGAAAAAACATAATAAATTATTGCGAGGACAATCAAAGAGTTTAGAGATGAACACACAGATTATGAATTTATTATGTTATTGAGTTATATTTTGAATGTATGATGAGGACTTTAAGTCATACATTTTTAAATATATTTACTGAATAAAGACTAAAAAGTTTTTCAACAGGCTAGATTATTAGAAAATTTGGGGGTAAATTTCACGGATGGTACCCGGAACTTCGAGTGATATATCATTTTGGTACCTAAACTTTGTTTCCTTTCACAAAAATACCCGAACTTTGAAGAAATTTCACAAAAGTATCTGAAGCCGATTTCTAGTTTACTCTCAAGTCACTTTGGGCCTAATTACAATTTCATATTTTTATAATTTTTACTTTTGACCCACCATTTTTTCATTTTCTCATATTCTCTCTCCTTTATTCTCCAAAAAGGGTGGATTTGGAGCTGCTGAAGAAGAATGAATAGGGAATTTGAGAACAAAGAAAAATGGTGGGGTCAAAATTAAAAGTAAAAAATATATAAAATTGCAATTACGCCTAAAGTGACCTAAAAGTAACTTGGAAAACGGCTCCAGGTACTTTTGTGAAATTCCTTTGAAATTCAGGTATTTTTGCGAGAGGAAATAAAGTTCAGGTACCTAAATGATATTATTGCTCAAAGTTCTAGTACCGTCAATGAAATATACCGGATGATTTGAAGGCCGGGTTATGTTTAATTACATTGGACTGATATTTACAAACTATAATTTGGTTGAGTTCTAAACTTTTTGATGCCCCATAAGATTTTGATGCCGCTGCAAGTTCTCAACTTGCACTTTATCAGGGCCCTCACCCTGTTAAAACCCCACCGCAAGGTATCTCAAAGAGGTTTTTGATGGTCACATTGAAAGATCTCACTGGCAAATGGGTATTAGGTATATACAATCTCATGGGAAAAAGGTGGGAACTTGTTGTACAAATGTAGGTCATTTGTATCATAAACCTCGATCAATACAAACAATTCCTTGTACAGTTTGTATCTTTATACGCTATAATAACTATCTATCTCAAATGGTTTTGTCCTACTACTTGATGTCTTTGAGGTCTTTGAGCTTCAGAACTGCAAAGCCACAAAAATTTTGAGGCACAGAGGCTATCAAGGTTCATGCCATGATTTTATAGATGAATTCTACAGTTTAGCCCTCTACAAAGTTGCTTAATTTTTAAGTTGGGATTTCTGACTCCTCCAATCCCTATTTTCTTTTTTTAATTCATTTTTAAACCCACAACCCTAGTATTCTTTCTTTGAAGAAAAGAAGGCATCATATTGACTCATATGTTTCAGATTCCAACAATTATTGGCTTTGGCAGACACGTTCGTGGAAATCAACAAGTGGACCTCTTTATATCCATTATTAATAGCTGTGCTAAATGGATACAACCCAATTCTCTGGCAGAAGGAATCAGCACACCCACATGTTTCCCAGGGAAAATTAAAACCGATGGCCCTTGTACCCATCTCATCCTCTCAAGAAGCTCATTCATCCGATCTCCTGCACCTTTAATCCAATTGGCAAACAGAACAATTACGGTAACAAAGCTAAGAGCCCAAAGCACAGTTTAAGCAATAACCATTTTCTTTAAGAAAAACTCTCGTTCTAAGCCTCTCTCTCTCTCTCTCTCTTAAAAGGAGAACGTTTATTAATAACACAGAAAAATACCAGATGAAGAGGAAGGCATAAACCTTGTCTCTAATGAAAAATAAGCAGCAGCACCCAAAATGGCCATGATAACAGCTGCCTGAACTAAAAAGGAAGATCCCACAGAGGTAGAAAAGCCTCAAGTAACGTGTTCTGCGTAGGCCAATGTACCCGATAAAAAGAGTAGTCAATTCTCAAAGCAATATTTGAAATGGAGAAACCTAAACCCGCCTCAAGGCGCGGCATAGAACTTTTTCCGAAAATTACCGCCCTGGTGCGTATCCCGATTCACGCAATTAGCCATTTTAAGCAATTGGCTTAAAGGCTTACGCCATGGGGTGTACGCACTGGTACGCGCAATTAGGCGGACATCATTTACCGTCTAAAAATTAGAAAATCCAAGGTTAAAGTTGTCAAACACCCAAATTAAGTGTATATATTTTAAAATTGCCTTGTCGATGACCTCAATTGCGACCCTAATTGCTGCAATTACCAACATGCGATTCAGCTTCTTCACAGTGTCGGGCCTCTATGCTTCTCTGTTTTCCGTCTCCATCGCGATTCAGTAGCAGGTCTGGTTCCTTTTTTCGTCAAAAGGTATACAGATGGATGATGGCTTACAGCCAGACGATTTATAAGGCAGTATTAAATTATTTTCTTGCTAAATTTATTTTATTGGTTTTTTTGCTTATGTTTTTATGGAGTATTCAATTTTCTTGCTTACAGCTGGAGGTTTTAATTGGTGTTTTTTTTGGTTTCAAGCCGTTGGACACTGATGAACTTTTTTCAATTCTTCAATTTAAGTTCATCGCTTTGGCTAATATTTTGTCTTATTCCATGTTAGAATTTGTTGTGTTTGAGTCTTTGAGATGTATTACTTTGACACTATACTTTTTTAATGTTTCTGGATTATTTATGCTATACATTATGTTCTATCTTCTGTTTTTAAAATGTTTTATGGACATTTTTCAATTTAAAATTGAGGCTTACGCCTCAAAATGCCTTGAGGCTTACGCGATACGCCATGAAAAAATGCCTCGAAACCGCAATATGCCATTTCAAACATTGCCTCAAAGTGTAAATAGAATTGTCATGTAGATGGTAATGGGCATTCAGCATGTAGAATGAAGTCCAAAGGATGAGCATACAGTCATACACCATTGATGGGATAATGCCGTGAAGATGAAAATAGGCATCCGGCATGTAGAATGAAGTCCAAAGGATGACCATGCACTACTGATGGGATAAATGGAGTTAGGCGTCGAAAACAACAACAACAACGACAACAACAACAACCCTCTTGTATCCCACAAGAGTAGGGCATGGGGAGGGTGTGTGTAGTGTGTACGCAGACCTTACCCCTACTCAAAACTCAAAAGTTGAGAGGCTGTTTCTAAGAGATCTCCGGCTCAGCGTCGAAACTAACTGTTGTTTCATCAATAAAAGAAGCACAGATAGTTTAGAGATCCATTTTGCTTTATTTCATCACATCTCAAATCCAAAAATAGTGGATTTTGGCTCTATATGAGATTTTAGGCCCCAAACAGTAGACATAATTTCTTGATAGAGGTGGAGGATTTGGAGCGCCACATGTGAGAATGAAGTCCAAATAATGCACTTAGGAGAGGAGAAAATGTAATATCAATGGGAGTTGTCAAGGCGCTGATACGGAGACCCCAAAATGATAAAATCAAAATGTTCCAATGTTGCTTTGAAAAGATTAAGAGCTTGTTCTTTAGAGCTTAAACTCTTAGGATGGTGTATTCAGTCTAGATTCTGTAGGATTGTTTTGGATTTTGGAAGTCAGTGGGTATTCAATTAAGATTTTAAAGTCATTTAAAATCTGATGGTATTCAAATTAGATTTTAAAATGTCTATCACAATCTAATGGTATGAAACACTCCATAGATTTAGAAAGATTTTTAATGGATGTAGATTTTGATGGATTTGAAGTTGTTTTTTCTAAAGGTGACTTTACAAACAAATCCTTTGTCACATTCAAAGATTTTAAAGTTCTTTGCTCCAAGCCTTTCACCTCTTCCGATACAAGCTTCTATGCATTGCTTGGGAGAGCTGTTGTAGATTGTACTCAATAGATTTGTAGCATGGCATAGAAAAACCGCTCATTTTGTTGATTTGATTCGCGACATCAAGGAAGGACGGTGGTGGCCGCAAGCCGTCCAATCTGATTCACTGGAATCTCGCCCATCCATGTATGTTCAACGGAACGTAGTCCGATTGCCACCACGTCGTTCATCGGAGTCATTGCTGCAGTGGCTACGATGCTCGCACCAACCTAGGACGGGAATTAAGGACGACGGTGGCACCGACCTAGGGGGGATTTCCCTCCCTCTTCAACACCTCTGGTTGGGAATTTAGGAGGATAGTGGCGCCGGCCTAGGGTTTCGACTTCCCGGTGGCGACGTCTCAGAACTGTCACAGGGACGGGGATGCCGACAGATAGATCTATAAAAATGAAGGGGGAGAAAGGAGGGGTAAGAAGAAGATAGATAGATAGATCGGACGGAGGAGAAATTAAAGAAGGTGGAGAAGAAGGAAGGAGGAGGGGAGGAAGAGGATGAAGGAAAAGAACAAAAATAAAAACGAAGAAGAATGATGAGACAAAAGACGGAGGAAAAAATACGCAGATGAAGAAAAAGAGAAGAAGGTTAGAAGAAGAAAGGGGAGAAGAAGAATAAGAAAGAAGAAAAAAAGGAGGAGAAGAAACAGAGGAGATCTGGGTGGAGAAATCGATAAAGAAACGATAAAGAAAGAAAGAAGGAAGAAAGAAAGAAAAAGAAAAAAAGTAATTCATGGATAATAAATAATAAGACAGGATTCTATAAAATCCCGATGAAAACTACATTAAAATTTATCTAATTCTGTGTAGACTTAAAACAATCCATTGATTTTACATAATCAATATATTCTAAACAAGCTATCAAAATCTTTTAAAATCCGAATTGAATACACTCCCCTTGACTTCTTGTTTCTTCTAGTTCTTCCTGTTCTTTCCAGTTTCTTTCAATTTTTTCCAACCATTCTCATTTTCTTCAAACTCTTTTTACTCCCCAAATATTTACTCTAAAAATGATGTATTTTTAATATTTTTATTATTAATAATATTATCTTCATTACTATTATTATTAAAACTATTATGTTCATAACTATAGTTTATAAATTATTTCATTTTTTCATATTATTCATGTCACTATTTTTACGATTTACGCTCTTCAAAATTGATACGAGGAAACATTTTTCAAATATTTATAAATATTTTTGAAAGTTAAATATTTTAGAGAAAATGACTAAACTAGGAGTAAACATAAAAAATGTACAAAATACGAGTTCTATGTTTTTATTCCCAAAATAAGAGTTACAATACAAATACAATGTCAATCATGAAAGAAAAAAATAGATTTGATCACATTATGTGACATGCTTGATATTTAAAATAAAATCATGTAATATATAAAGTGTAATTACAAATATATTATTTTGTAATAAATACCGTTTAAATAAATTGAGGTGCAACATAACCACACTAACTTTTTAAAATTTAACAATTTAATATTTATGCTAACTTTATATTCTAATGAAAAAAATGTTTGCGAAAGTAGATTTTTTTGTGTATGAAAAATGATAATATTTTTTTATTATCTTAAAGACATTAATTAAAATAACATGATTTTGAGTATAATAATAATATTAATATTAATAATAATGAATTATAACAACAACAATTAGAATGAGAATATTATAAAAAACAAAATTAAATAAATTTTTTAAAGTTTTTTTAGATTTTCCCATTTTTCTAGTTTTTCTAGTTCCATCTAATTTCTTTGAGTTCCTTCCAGTTTCTTCCAGTTTTTTTCAGTTCCTTCCAGTTCTTCCAATTTTTCTCCGTTGTTCCTTCCAATTTCTCCCAACATCTAGATCTTTTTTTCCAATCCTAAAGAACAGGCCCCTTAGTGTCAAAATCCCCATGGGTACAGCGATGAGAGTCCGGGGTCCTGAGCAGAACATGTATGCCAAGCGTGCCCTCCTGCAAAGGTGGACCCCCAAGGGAAGTTCCCCGGGGATCCCGAGCAGAACATGTAACTTGTGCCACTTTTTGCCAGTGGCCAACTTTTATCAAGAAAGCGCATGCATGAAGCAGGTACCAGGAACCACAGACGCTGGTACAAACGTATACCAAATAACCGTAGGTACTGATGGACACCCTTTAATTTGCAGGTACATTCGTGTGTTATTTGACTGTAAACACGGTTGTTAAAGCACTCAAATGAAATCAATGAATGCATGTGGGAATGATCTTTACCGGAATGATCTTTACCGGAATGATCACAACTTAGCATGTTAGAGTACCGCATAATCGCTGGTTTCCGTGGAGATATACTAGATGACCGCAGTTACTGATTGGGCACCACTTAACTGCGGGTACATGCATGCGCTTATTAACCGCAAACATGGTCGTTAAGGCACCCAAATGGATGCCGGTGGGAAGGAAGAACCATATTATCTCCATATCTCAGGGCTCTCCTTAGCCAAACAAGAAAGAAGGAAAACAAAGGGTCTTTGTTGTAACTGTGATGAAACTTGGTATCATGAACATAGTTGCTAAGAGCTTATGTGTCTCTTTTGCTAACATGGAAGAAGATTTCACACTGGAACATGAAGATGAAAGCATACTATATGCATCTCAAGGTGCGTACCTTACCAGCATTGGACTGATCCAAAATAATGTTTGCTGGATGATAATTCAATACTCAGCAGTTTAGTAATTGACTAGGCCATCTGTACCTGTTAATCTATTTACTTTGACTACTTCTGTTTGTTCCTTTTATTGTCCATTTATGAAATCTTTTGCAGATGAATTATTCTTCTCCCAATTTTCCCTTCTGGTACTATTTAACTTACCTTCTCCCAAGGGAAACATCAATCAGAGACTGTTATTTAAAGAGGGCATTTTAAGCAATATACTTGCCCTTCTATTTTTCATCACAATCACAATGGCCGCAACAAATCCATCGTACACCTCTTTTGTTAGAATCATGTTGGATAAACTCATTGGTAGTTCCAACATTTATTTTAGGCAACCACAATTGAGATGTGGTTCAAATGTCATGGGATATGCAACCATCTCACCAAAATGGTTAATGGCATTACTTAAAAGAAACTTTACTTGAACAATTTAAATCACTTCTGCGCAAATATTTGTGATAAACGACCACTTCAAAGATGCATAATATTTTCACAACTTACAACATTTGTTACCCACCTGTTCCTTTTTAAGTGTTGTTTTCGGTCTTCTCACACACATTATAACATCAGAAATGTTTTCCTGAAATCATGATAACTAACAAGACAATTATTAGAGAGGAAAACATTTCTCTCAAGTGTAATTAAGAGAGAAAGGATTTAGTTATAACTAATAAGTTAGAGAGGAAGCAAGTCTTTTTTTCTTAATAGGAAGTTTTTCCATTCTATTTTCTTTGAAATACATGCTTTCCATTGGATGAGACTTTCTATAGAAAGAGAATAAGAAGTGAGATTATCAAAGAGACTGCTTTTATTAGTGCAATGATGTTTTGATTGATTCTTTGCATGCTTGTTTGAGAGCCAAGCTCATCTTCGGCAAGCCCACATATATGGTACCCATCAATTCAAGCCTACGAGTTCTTGACTCTACTAGGCGACAAAGACATTAGATGAAGGAGTGCTCTTCTGTTTAGGCTCATAACACACTTTTAAAGGAAAAATGGACTTTCTACTGTATCACATATTTCTGTAATTTACAACCCTCCCTCGAGAGAAATATGTGATACAGTCAATAGATCCATTTTCCCCATTTTATATGCACGTTTAAAAGGAAATGGATCTATTGACTGATCATGAATATCAGAATAGGATTGTTTCTCATATCCCCATCTTGGCATCCATGGAATAATTTGGCAAAGTATTGTTTTGATCTATTTTGAGATTCTTCATTTTTTATAGCTCTCAATGGGATAAAAATTCATTGCTTGTGTGTTATGTGACACATGATGGCCACATGGCGACTTCTGGTTAGGGACTCTGTATATGATGGATTGACTTTTTAATTTTTATTTTTTGTCAGTAAGTCAGAAAATCGTGTATTGGGTTTTAAAATACAATGATTTTTTTGCTTACTATAATATAATTTTCACTCTTGCTGCTAATGGCTGCAGTGTACTGCTACAAGGGCTGCATCTATATTCAATGATGCTGTTCTGCGAGATCGTATTCCATTTTCAGACCTTGACAAAATGAGGAATTTCTGCAATTCTGCTCTTGATTTGCTTGCACAGGTATGCATTCAACTATTTTTACTTCCGTTTTTGTCTATTGAAACTAAGAAAAGTATATTATTTTGATTTGGGAACTAATGCAAATGTAAGAAAGTGCGTTCTTTTGATTTGGAAACTGATGCAAATGTTTTATCCAAATACTTCTTGGTCTTATTAATTTACAGGCTGATCAGCATTGATCACCATTTTAATAGCTTTGCATGGTCAATATTTTTTTCCCTCCACAGTTCAGTACTTGTTTTGGAACTCGATTTTTCAGTACTTGTTTTGGCACTTAATGCATTAGGTATATTTATATTGATCCTCAAAGAATATAATCAACATTCAAAGCTTAATATCCTCAGATTTGGCAAAACACGGAGTTTCCTGGCTCACTTTCCATTCCTTTAACCAGGTAAATGTTGATGAGTAGTATATTCTTTTAATGAGTTATTTAATGCAATAATGCATTGAACAGAAAACACTTCTAAATATACTCTTGGAATGCACTTATGATTTTGCTCTATTTTTTGAACTAGGAAGCAATTATTTGTAAGTCTTGATACTGTATTGTCTTGCATTTTCTATTTGATAAAAAAAGTCACACCATAATGAACGCATAGAATGACAATGACCACAATCCAAAAGATACAAAAGTAGCTATGCTTGTGTTGATACATTAAATATTTGAATGCAATGGTTATTTATTCTTTTCTTGCATACTCTTGGGGTAAGATGGATCAATTGAGAGAAAAGTTGACGTGTGACATTGGAATGGTGAAATGCTTTTAGGGTCGTTCAATTGCACTTCGTTCAATACCATCTTGTGCAGTATTATTATAATAATCATTATTTTACTATTTATTTTATAATGATTAATATTTCTTAGTGATATTATGACGATTATAGTTACTGTTTATTAATATTTGATATTGATATTACTACTCCCTCTGTCCCACTATTTTTGGAACATGAGGGAGTGGCACAAAATTAAGAAAAGTAAGATTATGTGGTTGATATTGATGTAAAAAAAGATGAAATAATAATGAATTTAAACCCCACAAACATAACCGTGGGATAGACAAAAAGGTAAAAAATTAGAAAAAGAGTGATACACAGGGGTTACTATTTTGTTGTTGTTGTTGTTGTTATTATTATTGCTACTCTATCCATCTCAAAAAAAAATTCCCACTTGCCACTTTAGAATGTCCCAAAATCATTTTCTCATTTTTTTGGCACACACTTCAGACTACTCCCTAACTATCTTCCCGTGTTGACTTGGCACGTTTATTTAGGCTTGTTAAAAATTGCATTGACTTCCCAACTTTACCCTCCTACTCTATTCATAATTTTGTATCTTTTTTCCATCTCCGCTATATCGCTAGTTGGCTGCTTCAATTCAAAGAGGACCAGAAGCTGACCCGCTGCAACTCCAATTCGAACAGATGAAACAAAAATCTATTCTTTGGTGTAAATGTGTGATATTGCAATTACAATTAAAGTTACTGCTGGACATTTAAAAGGAAGTGAAACATAGCCTTTTTGAAACGATGATTCTCGAAAAGTTGTTTCCGGCGGCCTTCTCTGCTACACCCAGACCTCCGCCAATTGCTGGAATCGCACGGCTGACGGCCTTCATTGCTATCACTTGCACCTTTGACGGTCTTCAACACCACCTCTCCCAGATTTGCTAGATCCACCTCTGACATCCCACGCCCAGAGCTTCGCATCAGCACCTCCATCTGCACCTTGGGGCCATGGATGGCGAATAGAGAGAAGAAGAAGGGTTAACCGATGGTAGTAGAAAAGAAAGAGGAAGAAGTTAGTTGAGGTTGGGTTGGGCGGCGGCTAAGGAGAAAAAGAATAGGAGTTTGATATATAGGGTGGAGATGGATGAGAAATTATTGAATGGGCAATTTAAGACATTTACTCTAAAATAGTTTGCCAAATAAGGAAATGGTAAGAAATTTTTTTCGGACATCCTAAAAAGGAAAGTATGAAGATAGTTTTCGGACGCAGGGAGTACTTTTTAATAAAAACACATGTTTACCCTCAGCGACCTACAACCTACATATTTACTACTCCTTTTGTCCTTCTTTGTTTGTCACATTACACAGCTTACAATATTTGGCCGTAGTTATATTTCTTCAATTTTATTTAAATATTGGTTTAAAGTTAATAATTACGAAGTATACATTATATTCAAAAACAAAAAGAAAGATCTATATAATAAGAGGTAGCATGACTCCTATTTGAACAAATGATCAATGAAAATGTTTAGGAAAACAAAATGTTGTTTCACCCTATGAATAGTGGAAGTTACATAAGATAGTGGGATGGTGGGAGTACTTATAACCCATTTTTACTAAACCCAAAGAGTATGCAGGGACATTTAAATAATTTTCCTCACTTTTAATCTTAGTGTCATTTTCACATGGGAAGATGATTTTGAGACGGAGGGAGTTCTATATATGAACCTATACTTATGTTATCTGTACACAATGTAAGCTCCATAGCTTGAGCTACACAAAGGCAACTTATATGTATGGGTCATAAAAAAGGAAACCTTTTTTATGGTATTGCTTAAAGAGGCCTATGTTTATGCATTGATTATACTCCATCCATCCCTAAAAGAACTACACTCTTCACTATTTAGAAGCCACATAAACTTTTGTTTATTTATGCGTTTTTATTGATTATTTGGTAAAATAAAATATTCTTGTCACCTCTTGTTTTGTAGAACTTTTGACGTAATTTTTAAATATGTAAGTTTTATTTTTAATTTCTAGACCAAACTTTAAATAAAATGAATAAAAAGACTTGAAATTTTGCTTCGTTTTGCGTTAAGTGTAAAACATTTTGGGATGGTGGGAGTATTAAACTATGAGATTTTTTGCACACTTTTTCATATTTGGTTTCCACAATAATATTTTTGTACTCTCTATTTGAATTGCAATTCATGATATATCAGTTCTTTGTATATGGATCACATTTATTGAGCCAATGATGTTGGACAAATTAATTTACTAACAACACATGTTTCTTATGGATATTATGAAAATATGTTAAAGCAAAGAGCTGGCGATCTTTAGAAATATTTAGGGCGTGTTTGGTGAGCAAATAAGATATGAGTTTTGATATCTCCAGATATCAGAATTCTTTTTGGGTGTTTGGTGAAGCTAAAAAAGATATCAAATTTGATATCTCCAGATATTTTAAATCCTTCAAATGGAGGGTTTCGATATCTCCCTGAGTTTGAGAGATATCAATATGGAGGTTTGATATTTCTCTCAACCATTGATCATTTTTCGTCACCGGCTACCATTGTCACCCCCAACCAGCTCTGTTGCAGGTCACCCTCGCTTATCACTAATTAAATCATAATTTTAAATCTCTCCAAACAAATTCATTTCAGATTTCAAAACCCATATCATTTCTCTCTGATTTCATAACCCATGATGCCCCATTGATCTGATTAACCTGAAGTTAAAACAAGTTTTTTCTGGAAAGCAGTAAAACAGT
Source organism: Cuscuta australis (assembly GCA_003260385.1). Lineage (NCBI taxonomy): Eukaryota > Viridiplantae > Streptophyta > Magnoliopsida > Solanales > Convolvulaceae > Cuscuta > Cuscuta australis. The sequence continues at coordinate 6,949,328 of NQVE01000215.1, read as the reverse complement.
CCAATTATAGGATTTATATATCAGTGTGATCCAATAATTTTTTTCGACAATTCGACCATGATTTTTTTTCATTTTGCAGGAACAACTTGCACCTTCTAAGGCAACAATGTTACCATATTACATGGAAAGGTTACGGGACGAGATATATGATGTTAATAACTCATGATGTTTGTTATTTAATTGATAGAACGTTTCATTTTCGGAAGATCCAGTTACGTTTTCCTTGCAAAGATATTTTTGAGGTAAAAAACTCATACTCTGATTGCTGATAACAGGGTTTAGGACTTCCGGTTCTATATATAGTGAAGTAGTTGTTAGTCAATGCAACTTTTGGCACTGTTCTATGTTTTAAACATAGGGTACGTACATAGGGAGCCTTTGAGGCACTAACCACTAAGGTAATGTTGTTTTTGTATATTTATTGAAGTTTGACATGCATCTTATGCCTTGTAGGGTAAATCTGAAGTCACTCATCATTACACATTACTAGATGGTGAAATTGTATGTGACGATGAACAAGAAACACAGAAAAACATAAGATACCTCATCTATGATATCATAGCAATAAATGAAGTATCGGTTGCCAAGGTATATCACTTCCAATATATTTCTCTTAGATGAATGGAAGAATTGGTCTAGAAGCATGCTTGCAAATATGCATTGGTAGTACTTGTCTTTTGCCAAGAGGATATTCCATTTCTAATCCCATGAAAACACTTTGCTGCATTTGCCTGACTTTTAACGGCATTTAGGCCCATTGCACTTTGCTGTGTTTAGACCATATCTTTAATGTGATCACATTTAGGCCTATAACTATTTATTGGTGATTTGGTGTTACTACAATTTATCCTCTCTTTACATTTCCTAATATTTTGGCATAATCAAATAGATATATTCTAACTTGAAGCTTGTTTGAACATCTGGAAGTGCGATAGAAGATTTTCCCATCACAATTAGGCTATAGCCATGTTTGCTAACCAGCTTTTTATGCTTCTCCTAGCTGTATGTTTGGGTAGATGCTTGTGACATTGCTTAGTGACATTCAGTAAGGATAACATCCACCCAATATGGTGACACCGCATTGATGATTGATGTGTAGAATAAAGCTAAAATTTGGACTTTCTACAAGGGGCTTGATTTGTATTCCCTCCATTTCAAAATCACCTTCCTACTTGCCACTTTAGGATGTCCCAAAATCATCTGCTCATTTCCTTTTTTTGTGCATATTTTTAAACCTATTTTTAATTAAAATACTGTACAATCTTACCCTCAACAACCTTACATATTTATTTGCCTTATATACCACTTTTACTGAACCCAATAAAATAGTTACATGGCGGGAGTATTAGTATAGTGCCATTTTCAGGAAAAATGATTTTGAAATGGATGGAGTATTATTATAGTTTTGAAGTTGACCATGTAATATCCTCCGTAGTGTCTCTCATAGTTATGAAAGGCAAGTGCCTTACCAACCCGATGTGGAGAGGCAAAGGGTGGATGTGTCAATTATCCCGATCTGGCTGGGTGAGTTCCACATCGTACAATGCCTTGAGCATTTTTTTAGCTTCTTCTCCTGGCAAGAAGCGTGTGGCTTTAGCTGTCCAAGGCAGGAGTTGGGTTGGGACTTGAGCTTGATTAATTATCCTAGTAGCCCTTCTTCTCCGATTATGCAATTGTATTTATCCATCAATGGAAGCAAGTTGGATCTTGGCTCTTCTTCAGCGAGAACATTATGCCCAAGTAAAATAAATAATTCTCAAAATGTCAAAATCCAAGAACCTAGAAGACAATCTTTGTTTTGTAGTACTTTTTTCCTGACATCTGCGTTTGCCAATTGAGAGCAACTCCAATCCTCATCACGAACTAGATTTGCAAAGCATACTTTGCAATGTGAGGAAAGTTTTGGCATATTGTTAACTTCTGGTCTAACGGTATTGGTGGATCAGTGTGATCCGGGTCTAGAGAGAGGATTTCTAGAGAGAGAGAGAGAGAGAGAGAGAATTGAAAGTGAATTTGAATGTAAATGTGAGCGTGTCCCTTCCTCACATGCCGGGGGGGGAATATTTATAGACGAGTAAGACTTCTCTTTGGCATGCAGGCCCATAAATTTAAAACGGAGTATAACTAAACCAAATAACGGACCCTGCACAACATGCTGAACCGGGACCGAAGCAATCCAAACCATAACTTCCGTAGTCTATGTCCCAAATGGACATGAACTGAGGCCGACCACCTTTTGTCACAGGGGGCTGGCCACTTGTTAGCCCACGGTGACGCTCCTGGAAATACCATCGCTCCCATTCCAGGCGATTTGAAGGTAGTCACCTTGAGAGATGTGGGTATTTCTTAATAGATAGGGAATTCTAATTGAATTTTATCTTTCAAGAATAACAATGGTTTCATTTTTTAAGCCGGGTCTCTACTCTCTAGAAAAATACTTCGTATATGTAATGGATTAGGTGTGAAAGTTTTTGAAATTAAAATGTGCACCAAAGCGAGATGGCATTGTTTCACATTGATGTGTAAGCTGAAGTGCTAGTTTTTTAGAAAGTCGGCGTGAAAGAATAAAACATCAAGACTTCAAATGTCATTGCCTATTAAAATCATTTTGAATAGCATAATAAAAATGCTTCATAGCATTTCAAATTTCACAGCCAATCATAGCATAATAAGAATGCATCATTTACTAGTAACAATATCATTGTCGTCGAATAGACTTAATTGAGTAAATAAAATGAAGGATAACTCCTAATTTAATAAGCAGTCTTTTATGTTATTAAGAATTTTAAATTACACCCTATGCATCATCTTGAATCTTTCCTTTGTTAGTGTTGTGGAAGTGTCGAGTAGTAGAGGATTAAGCATTTTATGCTTCACTTTTATCTCTTGGAAAAAATATTGATTATTAAGCACTTTGGCAGCTACCACTCCATAGAAGGTTGGCGCTTATTGAGGAAGAGGTGATCAAACCCAGAAACTATGAACACGATTTATTGTGCAAGGGAGATAATGTGTACTACCAATATGACCAGGAGCCATTTGAAGTACATATAATTGAATATAATAATTTATCTGCTACAATATTATAGTGTTTTTTGTAAGGATGACACTCCTTTCCGCTTCAGGTAAGGATGAAAGAGTTTTATCGCATTTCTGCTGCTCCTAAGCTTGTCAAAGAGTTCTTGCCATTACATTCATATGCAACTGATGGTCTTCTTTTTAAAGTAATTGATGATTATTATTGTCTTGCAGTGTCCTGTTATCTCTGTTTAACTATTTCCAGCATTTTTGCATTATATTGACTCATGCTTTTTAATCACAGGCCTGGAATGGTGCTTATAAACCTTGGGCACATGAAGGACTTTTAAAATGGAAATCTCCAAGAAGATATACAGTGGATTTTCTCTTTGATGTAATCCTAACTCTCATCAGTCTTCCTCTTGTAGTTTTTGAGAACCGCATCTGTTTCCCGCCAACTGGGAACTAATTGTGTATTCTTTTAACAGGTGGGTGTCAATAATGATCATTTAATCTATCTGCAAAACTTTGGAAGGAGGAAGCTAATGGATGGATGCCGAGTGGAATTTGGAGGTCAGAGGCGCCCTTGACAAATGCACGACACACACTTCCCCCAAATGAGGGGGAAAAGATATCATCATTCTTCAAAAGTGTACCGTTAATCAGTTTTGGGCTGTGTGGAAATCACTCGGTCATTTAGATCTCCCCAAACTGAGGGCTTTAGTACCATGGGTGATTGATTTCCCATTCGGCTAACTTATGTTATTACTTTGCAGATGCATCAGATTTCTCATCATATTCTGGTAAGATCTTAGAGTGCTCCTGGGATCACATGAGAGGAATTTGGATTTTTGTTCGAGCGAGGACAGAAAGGACAACTCCAGACAGTGTCAACACCTATGAGAAGGTCTGTATTTTCTGAGGGTAACGTTCATTCTCTTTCATTGATTGTTACAGATTCCCTTGGTTTTTCACCAGGTAAAACAACGAAGGAACGATGAGATCACGTCAGATATGCTGTTGGATGAGATAAGGGATATTTTAAACCTACCCATATATTCTGATAGCCCAAACGACGAATTGGGGTTAACAGTATAACTGCATCCCTACAAGCTTATTTGTGTGCCTCTCCACTTGCTGTTGAATGAGATATGTGTGGTTTTAGGCCTTCCAACAAGCTTATTTCTGGGATGCCTCCAAGATACATACTTCGTCCCAATTCCATAGAAGTTTCAAAGCGCATTACAGATCTTTACACCCCCAGTCTGCCTTGGATAGACACCAATATATGCTGAACAGGTTTTTTGTTCATTCCTAACATGTATATGACTTGCTCCCCTGAAGTATTTAGTCGAGCTGTCTGCCACGGCCGGAGAGGCAACAGTGCTGACATGATTTTTTTTAAGAAACTGGAGATTCATTATGCTAACAATTGAGAATCACCGAACGTTTGGCTGCAAATATGTTGTGCCATTGTTCGACAAAGAAGACGACATCAACACGTGCTCTATGCTAACAATTGAGAATCACCAAACGTTTGGCTGCAAATGTGTTGTGCCATTGTTCGACAAAGAAGACGACATCAACACTTGCTGTCAAGTATGAGAAGCAGACATGGTAAATCCCATCTGAAACTAACGACAGATTTTCCGGTGCAGCATTTGGCCCAGACCTATAGCTTGCAAAAGGATAGTTGAGGATGAGGGGACGAAACGGGGATTAGATGACGAAGATTCTTGATAGGTTTATTCATATTTGAATCTCTACTGAATCAATAGTGTACATGATGATATAGGGAAGGAATCCCAGGCTAATTAAAAGGTATATGGAATAGGAGAAATATGCATAAAGTTTATTGAGTGTTTCTAGAACCCATCTTTTTTTTGTCTGCATTTTGTTTCTTTTCACAGAGCTTTGTAAATTACCTTCAAGACTTTCTTCCCAAGTTGATTTTTTTGACTAGGTTCTTTTATTACTACAGAGCTATAAATCGCCTTATACAAGCCCGAAGTTGAAGCAAGGTTGAGAAAGAAACTTTAAAATATAATAATTGTTTGATAAATATCATGTGCTGACAAGGTTTTTTAAATTCTTTACTCTCACTGTTTTTGTCTTTTTTTAAAATACCTTTTTCTGTCTTATTATTTTTTGTTCTGTTCCACACCATCTTTTACTCTTTTGTATTTTGAATATAACATGTTTAATTATTCATTCGTGAATCAATGTTCATATTTACTTCTCCTTCGGCTCCAAATTAAATTGCCTTTTTAAATTTATAATACTTAATTCAATTTATTTAAGAATTATGGTGGATTAAAAAAATAAAAATTACGCAGTACATATTTGAAAAATATGTAAAAAGTTTTACGAAACAAGTTATCACATGACTATACTATTTTATCAAATGAGTAACAAAAATGAGTAAAAGAAGTGAATGAAGTTTGACCTTGTATGTAGTAGGTACTTATTTACTTATTTTTTACAAGTAGTTTTAACTTATAAATTGCTTAAATGTTAATTAAAATTTGTGTATATTAAATTACTTAGATGATTGGGGACAATCATAATAGGAGAGAAATACTTTTGTAAATAATATGGTCAAAACAAAAAACAAAAAATTAGGTTAAAAATAAGTAAAATTTGCTTATTTTTTCTGACTTATAAGCAGCTTATAAGTCAACTTATAAGCACGGAAACACGTCAACTGCTTATTTATAAGTTGAAAATAACTTACATACAATTTTGACCAACTTATAAACACAGAAAAATACCTGCGTAGTAAACTTGCAACTTAAATTTGGATGGAGTCAACGACATTGTGTGTCAAAATTACCATTTTCCTCCATTTAAAATTTATCTACCTAATGAAATTTCACCCGTCACCATTCAAACAATGTCTAAGTTTTAACTTTCTTTTTAACTAACTTTAGATACTGAAACAAGTCTAAAATAAAGTATTTTCCTTGTTCCACTATTTTTGTTATGGGTTATATTTTTTTGTTTTTTCTCCTTGTCGCATTTCATATTTTGGGTATGTTCTTATTACTCCTAACTTCTAGCTTTAATTATTCGAAGCCAAATTTCAATTTGTAACTACTATCCTAAGGAATATTTAGGGGTGTAAATGGATATTAATCGAATCGGATGTGTCATTACCAGATTCGTATCCGTTTATTTTTATCGGATATTGAATTCGGATACGGATCTTCATGGATAATAAAAATCAAAACCAGATCCGCACCCGTCGGATATCAGATATATCCGTATCCGTTTCCAATTTTTCAAGTTAAAATTGAAAAATACTTTAATTTCCAATTACAGTCAAAATAATATTCATTCAATTGTACTCCATTCATTTCTTTAATTTATTCACTTCTTTAATCGTATCAGGATAGAGAAAAGAAGAGAAGCCAATTCGGCGGAGGAGAAAGGAAGAAGATGTTAGGGTTGAGAAGATAATTTCATTCTTCAATGATAATATATCTAAAGAGGGGTTACAACTCAATATATTGATGGAGATGGTAAACCCTAACCCTAGCAAAAATCTAATTCTTAATTCTATCGGTTCAATAAAAGCGTCAGGGTAAAAAATTGAAAAGAAACTCTCGAATGAGTGTTATAGTTTCACTCAACAATAAAAAGTAAATATAAATACATAAAATTAATTATGCTATCTAATTAACTATTAAAATATCTAATTAACTAAGTAGTATAAAATATTTAATTCTCTATCTGTATCAACTTGAATTGTTCCTTTCATCATATCTGATTTTATTAAATTCTGATCTGATTTAATTATAGCTAAATTTTAAGTTTTTTTGTTCTCGTTTACTTATATCTTTTGAGTCAGATTCAAATGGTTACCAATTCAGCCGCTCATATTTTAGCTATAAGTGTTTGCGTTTCATTCTTTTTACGAGGTCTTCACTAATAAAAATGTACTTTCACTTAAAAAATAATAATACGTAATTATTAAAAATAAGTTGAAGAGAACATAGTGATACTAGGTATTCCATTGGTCCACCAATTAATTCTTGTTATACGCTCCAAAATAGAATTATCATCTTTATAGGAGAAAATCGTGTGATCAATATTTTTAGAAACAATTGTGTGATCAATGTTATTCTAAATTTTTCTTCATAAATTTAAAATATACTTCCTCCCTTAAAATAATTGGCTTGATTTTATGAAATTTAAGAAAATTATTTTCAAAAAATAAGAAACGAATAGAAATAATATTTTTAGAAGACATATAAATGTAGCAAGCCTCTTACTACTTTCTTTTTTACAAAAGAACAAAAAAAGTGAAAAGAGACGCATTCTAATTTTTATTTGGGGGAAGTTAGGAGTTAGGAGTACCAATTAAGGAAGAGTATCTTGGACTAAAACATACGGAGTACTTCAAATGTTAAAATAAGATTTTCAATAACATTCTACTTACTAAAATAAGATTTATTACATACACAAAATAATGTCAAAATATAATGTGAATTAGATTATGAAATACCCAACTCATAATGTCAACAGTAAGAATTTTATAACATGAACTCAACATTCATATTTTCTTGTTGAGAGCTTTGGGTAGTGTCTTTGTTCACCGCGAAACTTTATTACCACTATATGCATCTATTTAATTTTAGAGCATCTGCAGCGACGTGGAGATGCATTCTCACATCGCCCTGCCACCTCAGCCTCTTTGAATGTTTGCCATGCTTGGAGATAGAATTTCTCCTCTCTCACCGTGTCATCTCGGAGCCTTCTTGTTCCTCTTTTTCTTTCACTTTTTTTCTTTTTTTGGGAAGAGAGACTTTTCAAAGGAAGTAATGGAAGTATAACCTTTTTTATGATAAAATAGATAATGAAAATAATTTGAAATAATCAAAATATTTAAAGAAAAGTAAAAAGTGAAAAAATATATTTTCATTTTATTGTTTTGTATAAAAAAGGATGCTTTTTTAAAAAAAGTGAAGTGTTTTTATGAAAAAAAGATAAGTTAAATAATTTTGAGTTGATAGAAATATTTTTCTATGATAAAAAAATAGGTTAAAAAACTTTAAATAATTCAAATATGGAAAAACATAAAAAAAAGAGTAATAAAAATAACGACTTATTACTGTAGGGCATACGATTTTACTCCCTTGTCATTCGCTGACTGAACTGCCTTTCATTGGTTAAAATATTTCACATCAGCGTGTTTCATTCCATTTTGCCTCACCATTCCTCATGCTCTTAGTGTTTGCTATTAAAAACAACATCTCTATTTTCTTACTTTTATTTAGAAAAAAATTACATCATTACTTCTAAAATTGTAAAAATTTACATAAATACTCCCATATTCAACAAATTACTCAAATGCTCGAAGAATTTTCATGAAGCTCAAAATTTGTCTTGTTTGACTCTAAAAAGTCAAACTGGACAAATACTTTGAAACAGAGGAATTAATATTTATGTAAAATAAAATATTTTTGTGAGTAATAATGTGAATTTTTTCCAAAAAAAAATAAAAATAAATTACGGAGTATATAGGGTCAACTTCACACAAAGGCACAGTAGAGTCATTACATTTGAACAGCTAAACCCCTAATTCACAAAAGCTGCATTGCCCGCCCCCCACACACTCCCCTTCCCCTTTTTCCCCCTTTTCCCCCTCCGCGTTGAACCATTTACGCCTGCCTGGCCCTGCGCAGGGAGCACCCACCCCACACTCCCTCACTCTCTCACTGTTCTTCGATTCTTTCTTCTACCCTTTTTCGTCACTCTCCACAGCGATCCAACCGGATAAAATCACAGCATCTCTGTATATCAGAGGTTTCTTCTCTGTGAAGACTATCCCTGCTCCCAGACAGACATTCACCTGTTCGTTCTTATATTCTCGTTGAAATCGCTTTCTGCCCAACTGAACCCAGATTTATCCTCCATTGTCGGGTTTGTGTGGAGCTCTAAAGATTCCAGTTTGCGCCATTACACTTCTTCAATTTCGTTTCTTTGTGGTGGCGGTATGAATTTGTAGTGCTTGGTCGGTGTATGCACTGTTTAGGGCTTTTCGATAATGGAGCGGAAACAAGGGTTCTTCTCGAATTTGAAGAGGGAGGTGGCTAGGGGTTTCTCCCCTGTCCGGTCGAGGTCGAAGAGCCCGGCTCGAAGCGGGTCGCCCCTCTCTAGGCTGCTGTGGAGGAGGAAGAGCTACGGTAGCGGCAGTGATTTTGTTGGGAGTGGTGATGTCTGCAGATCGGGAAGTCTTAGGCCTTCCGGAGAGGCACTGACGCCGTTGATGGAGGGTCCTGATCTGGAGGGCGGAGAAATGGGGGAATCGAAAGGAGTCGGGTCGGGATTGAGCCAGTGGGTGAAGGGACAGCTCAGTCGAACTCCCTCCATGGCTGCCTTTGGTGGATTTGGCCGTAGGCCTGATCTCAGGCTCCTCCTTGGGGTAATGGGTGCCCCTCTCGCCCCGGTGCACATTAGCTCTTCTGACCCTCTCCCTCATCTCAGCATCAAAGACACTCCCATTGTATGTTCCTCCTCCAATTCATACTTAAAGTTCTGGTATCTATATTCATTCCTTGACCTGTTGATTTATTGGAATGTTTTTTTTTCTTTTCCCCAAATTTTGAGCTCTAGTTAGTATTGGTAAGATGATTAAGACTGATGAACTGATTTTCTTTGTGTGTGTGTGTGGGTGTGTTTGTGTGTGTGTGTGCAGGAAACATCATCTGCTCAATACATCTTGCAGCAGTACACTGCAGCGACAGGGGGGCAAAAGCTGCAACATTTGATAAAGAATGCATATGCCATGGGAAAGGTTAAGATGTTGGCTACCCAAGTAGAAACTCCAACAAAGGTGGTGAAGAATAGGAGTGGCGCCGAGTCTGGTGGGTTTGTCCTGTGGCAAATGAATCCGGACATGTGGTACGTGGAGCTTGCAGTCGGAGGAAGCAAGGTTCATGCAGGCTGTAACGGGAAGCTCGTATGGAGGCATACGCCGTGGATTGGGGCCCACACTGCAAAAGGTCCAGTTCGGCCACTGCGAAGAGCCCTTCAGGTGAGTACTTGACCCAAATTGTTTGTGCCTATCTATAAACTTGGTTTACCAATACTCAGGTTTAAGCCATGCCCTCTCTCTTCAGGGTCTGGATCCTAGGACAACTGCAAGTTTGTTTGCAAATGCGCGATGCGTAGGGGAGAAGAAAATCAAGGGGGAGGACTGCTTCATCCTGAAGCTCTGTGCCGATCCTCAAACACTGAAGGCCCGAAGTGAAGGACCTGCAGAGATCATAAGGCATGCCCTCTTTGGCTACTTCAGTCAGAAGACTGGGCTTCTCATTCACATGGAGGATTCGCATCTTACCCGTTTCCAAACAAATGGTGGGGATGCAGTTTACTGGGAAACAACCATCAACTCTTTCTTGGGTGATTACTGTCCTGTTGAAGGAATCATGATCGCCCACTCTGGGCATTCTGTTGTGACAATTTTCCGTTTCGGGGAGTTGGCCATGAGTCACACCAAAACCAGGATGGAAGAAGCTTGGACAATCGAAGAGGTTGCTTTCAACGTTCCTGGCTTATCAGTTGACTGTTTCATTCCACCAGCTGATTTAAGGTTAGGAACTCTAAGTGAATCATATGAACTTGCACAGGACGAAAACGGGAAGTGCTCTTCGGCTGCTGCAGCCTACTGCACCAAGGTTGCAGCTCTGGAGACAACTCCCGGAGGAAATGTTGATAACCCTTTCTAAAACTCAGAAACCTAAGCCTTGTTTGGGAACAACGTTTTCAATTAGCGTTTTCGGATAACTTTTTAACGATGCAGGTTAGCCTTATCAAAAACGCTGAAGCTGTTGCCAAACAGGCCCCCTAAACTACTTGGGTGAACTCTAGCCTTGTTTATTAGGAAAGGTGGGTTCAAATTGACTAACCCGGTAGGAGTTACGATTGCTAGAGTAGTTTATTGAGAATTTCTAGTATTCAGTCTTGAGCTTGGATGATTTTTCACACTCTGAATTGAGATTCCAACAAGGAGTTGGAGCTTATAGTTCCTAGACTAGAAACAGGCAGATAAACAGCAATGGACAGTGAAGGTTCATAATTTAGTTTGGCTTCCAAAAACCGAATAGGTGGCGAAGCATTCCCTTCATTCCAACCCATTGGTTATTCCCTTTTCATATGATAATTGTTTCTCTTCTTAGACAGTTTGCTCCGTGGCAGCCGGAGAAGTGTTGTTATTTGTTACTTCTACTTTGCTATCTGTATGCTTTTGTGTTGTTTTTCTAAATAGTATTTGAAGAACGAAAAGAGAGTTTTTGTTTGGTGATAGCTATGGGGGTGAAGTCAAGCAGATGCTAGAGAAAATGTTTCTAGCCTGTGTGCCAAACATGGAAAAGTAGTCTTTGTTCAATTGTCTGGTTTTTCCCCTTTCTGTAACTGGGCAGTGCTCATACATATTCAAAGCTACTAGTTCATACATGTGCCTTTTATTTAAGATTTGGTTGCCTGTTTTTTCCTTACAGTGTTTGGAATTGATTGTCCATTTTACATATTTCCTCGTTTCAAAAAAACTGTCACAGTTTATTACTACCTCCGTCCCAATTTATAACGCCTGTTTCTGGTTACGATGTTTGACTGAAATTATTTTCAAACCACTTTATATGACAAATGGTATAGAATTAAAAAATAAAAATTACATATTAAAAACAACATCAAAAGACCTACAAAACTAGTAGTGACAATTATATTTTATTTTATCAAATTGCTAACGAAAATAGAGAAAAAAAGTGAATGAAGTTTGACTATGTGAATAGTAAACAGACATTATAATTTGGAACGGAGGGAGTACTACTTCCGTCCCATTTTATAACGCTTGTTTCGGTTTACGATGTTTGACTGAAATTATTTTCAAACCATTTTATATGACAAATGGTATAGAATTAAAAAATAAAAATTACATATTAAAAAACTATATCAAAAGATCTACAAAACTAGTAGTGACAATAATATTTTATTTTATCAAATTGCTAACGAAAATGGAGAAAGAAAGTTAATGAAGTTTGGCCCTGTGAATAGTAAACATGCATTATAATTTGGGACGGAGGGAGTATTAAAAAAGCATAGAATGTTTATTTATTTGTACATTTTTTTTATTATTTCATAAAAAAAATTCTTATTACCTCTTGTTTTAAAAAAATTTTATGTTTGAAAAAATTCTGATGTGGTTTTGAAGTATGTAAATTTTATTATTTATTTTTATACAAATTTTTAAATAAAATAAATTGAAAACACTTGAAATTTTGTTTTGCGTAGTGTGACAAACAAATGATTCCTAATTATAGATGGTTTTTCATATTTAATTTCTAATTTAAAGATATTATATAAATAGTCCTCAAATTTTGTAAATTATTCCATAAATAGTCTTTTAAGTCTAATATGTCAAAACACTTTTTCCACATATAGTCTTTTAGACCAAATATGTCTTTAAAAAAATGTCAAAGTTTATTATTAAAAAAGCATAGAATTTTTATTTACTTGTACGTTTTTAATTTATTATTCATAAAATAAAATATTCTTGTCATATCTTGTTTTGAAAATTTTTTGTTTTGAAAAATTTTTGACGTAATTCTGAAATATGTAAATTTTATTATTTATTTCTATACAAATCTTTAAAAAAAAATAAATTATTTTTTTTGAATGAAGTATTACATTTACAATTAGACTATACCCTATCTATACTAAAATTGGTTACAATTTTTTTCTTACTTTTCAATAAGTTTTTTTATTCAAGTGTTTTCATTGATTATTTGATAAGACAAATATGTTTGTCAATCGCTTATTTTGTGTGAATTTTGATATAAATTTTTGATATATAATTTTCATTTTTAATTGATGCATCAATTTGTAAATAATTAATTTCAAAAAATAAAAGATTTTGCCACATTAATCGTAACTTTCAATTGTAATCAAAATTGAGACTTAAAAAATCACTAAATAGAGATTACATAAGACCACTCACAATAACAGATCCAAAGACTCTAATGCCATGCCACATAGGATATTTTTGGGTATGCCACATGTGTGGAAGTGGCGTTCCTCCACGATATGTGAGGCAAGTGGTTTTCCTCCATGATATATTCTTTTTTTAATATATTGATTTCAATTTTTTTGTGCAAGAAAGAAGCATTTTTTTAAAATTTTTTAAGAACAAAAATAAGTAAAATGATTTTAAATAATTAAAATACGTCAAAAAAGTGTAGAAACTGACAAAAATAATGATTTGACACTCTATGACATGCTATTCTAGTTCTTTATCACACGTTGACGTGATAATTTTTAATTAATTAAAGTATTTTATATAACCGCGTGGTGTTCTATTTTTGTCTAACGAACATGCTCTAATTTTTAAAGCTTATAGGCATGTTTGAGAATAACATTAGTATTTTGATAAAATCTTAGATGTATAAATTAATTCGAAAACGCTAACGTTAAACATTGTCTGTAAATAATTTTTTCAAAACGCTAACGTTAATTTATAAAGCTATTACGACCACAAATTTGACCAAAAAATCAATAATCTTGAAAATAGTTGAAAATAGTTAATCTATAAAGCTATTTCCATCTAAAAATCAATAATACCTGGCAGTGTACTTTTTTTAGGGTCGTCTTCTTCACCCCAAAACCCTGACTGGCCAAAACCCTAAGCAAAATTCAGGCAATGATTCCCTAATCCAGTTCAACAATGGCCTACGTTAGCCTCATACACAATTGTTCCATACTAAGGCGAACGGCAACTCCATTGATCGCCACGGCCTCATCGTATTCCACCACCGCCCCCGCCTCATCTCTTCAGCTGTACCGGCGCTTTCAATTAAGAAAATGCCACATTCTTCTCCGTCCCAGAAGGCCGACCCACAGCTCGAACAAGTTTTCGTTCTGTTCCTCTGCTAGCAGTAGGTCTTCTCCAGAACTTGTACTTGGGCTGCGCAGAAACGAGGCCACTTCTTCTTTCTCTATCCCGTATTATCATCAGCAGATTTTTGGGTTTAGCCGATATGCACACTCTGAGTGCCCGTCCGAGTCTGAGTCTGATCAGGAATTGGAGCCTGAGTCCAAGCAGTTGGCAAGTGCCTTACCTTTTAGTTACTACTACTTATTTTATTACTGGATTGAGTTCTGCTAATGCTCCCCCATCCGGACAATAGGCCGACTCTTTTTCAATATACATTTCCTGCTTGTTGCAACAATAATAAGAAAATCATATACGGCTGTTTTTTACCAGGCTACCCAAGAGAGCAACTGAGAATAAAACTTTTTTGGGGCATACACTGATTTTTGTAGAACGAGTAGACTTCTGGTATAATAAAGTGAAATTCGTAATGATATTTTTCAAATGAAATATGGTAGCAAGACCAGATTGAAGACCCGGGCCATTTTACCAAACATACCCATAAGATCCACTCTGAAGTAGGGTAAGGGGTCACCAAGCAACACAATTTTATGGAAACAAGTAGCAAAGAAATGCATGGCTCTCCATGATACCTTACCAGCATAAGCAATTTGCAATTTTAGATGCATTTACACATTTGGTTGAGTCATGCTGGTATAGTCTCACTGTTCATACAAATACGAGACCTAATATGTGCCAAATGTTATTGGAAATAAACATATTTTACAACTTAAATTGTGTAATATACACAACATATTTCCCTTACAAGTAAAACATGCTTTAATGTTTACAAAATTTTCCCTGACAAATTGTGTGCACCTTGTTGAATTTTATTAATGCTAAAGTCCTTGTTTGGGAACAATGTTTCCAATGAGCATTAGCATTTTGGATATTTTTTTAATGATCTTTGGAAACGGTAAAGCTAAATGCTATTGTTAGTTAGCCTTTTCAAAACGTTAAAAACAAATACCAAAGCTGTTGCGGGCCCAAAAACTCCCTAGTAATGAAAATATGGTATTTTAGATATTAGTTCTAATTGATGTTTTTTTATAACTTGTGACAGTCTGATTCAAGTCTTGATCGTATAGAAGAGTGGAAGTGGAAGTTAACTACACTGCTGCGTAATGAAAAAGAACAAGAAGTGATCTCAAGAGAGAGAAGGGATCGTCGTGATTATGAGCCTCTATCAGCACTTGCAACCAAAATGGGCTTGTATAGGTAAATCAGTCTTCTTTTGCAAGCAAGTTTTATCTCAGCAAATTCAAGTAGCTTTAAATGTTTCTTTGTTTCTTGCCTAAAATTATATAACATGAATAATTCAATTAATGCAGTCACCAATATGAAAAAGTAGTCGTCATCAGTAAAGTTCCTTTACCACATTATCGATCTGATCTGGATGCTAAACGCCCGCAAAGGGAGGTAATCCCTTTCTAATCTGAGTGTGTTATGTTGTTTTATTTTGCTTATTTTTGCTTTTGCTTGGAGTATATTTTGACCATGTGTTTGTTGATCTAATCTACATTTAAGTTGATCTTCTTAGGTGGTCTTACCCCAAGGATTGCAAGACCGTGTAAATGCTCTTTTAGAATCTTATTGTTCTAGAAAGTCTATCCTTAACCAAAGCTCAGAGTCCAACTACTTTTCAAGATCGGATGATGGCCATAAATTTTCAAATGATGATAAACTTAGTGAGAGTAAGAAGCCACCTTCACGATATATTGTTCCTGAGAAAATCCTTCGTCGTCGGAGTTTGGACATGCAACACAAACAACAAAATTGGCAGGTGCATTCTTCGATATGAAAATACTCTCTTTCATTCAAAGTAATACTTAGCAATATATGCCTTAGATGTGCACATTTACATGCTACACAACTATGGTCGGTTATTGGTTTGAAATGTTTCAAGATTTACTATACTAGATTCTAACCCGTGCGATGCACGGTGAAAAATCATATGAAGATAAACATAATGAAATATATAAATAACCCATGTGTAGAGATAATATGGTTGTGCATTAGTGGCATTGAATGCATTTGTCATTATTATTTTTATAATATTATTATATATGTTTTTTTCCACTACATGTGATGATGATCATGCATGATGGTGCATTAGTGGTTTGCAGCAGTTATTATGTTATTATTTGTGTTAATTGCTTTTTGCAGTTACCATTATACTTAATTATTGTAAACATTACTGTTATCATAATTATATTACTATATTATTATTATTATTATTACTTGAGGCAATTATTATTAGTGAAATTTGCACTAAATAGGACTAAAACATAATTACTTTCCTAATGTATGACTTAAACTTTTTTATTCCCTAAATAGGACTTAATAATGACTAAGTGGGAGGAATAATGTCGAGTAATGATGGACATTTACTTGAATAATGACTACTTCATAATGATCAAAGATCATACATTGGGAAATAAAAACATATGGTCCTATATTGGGAAAGTCATGTTTTAATCCTATTTAAGTAAATTTCTCTTATTATTATTATTATTACTCCGTATTATTATGAAATGTGGTGATGTGCACTTGATTTTTACTTTTTACAATTCTTATTATTTTTAATAATTACGGAGTATTAGGTTTTTATTGCAGTTGGGCGATCTATACATAATGCCAACTGCCCATTTTTTATGCAGCCGAATTAGCCCAACGTAGTGTATGAATTAATGGCCTCAATCATTAATTAAAATGGCCCATCATTTGACCTAAAACTTTAGGCGGGAAAAATATTCCTGTTGCTTTTGTAAGGAAGTAGATACAATTAACATATACTTCAAGCTCATTAACATTCAACACATATTGTGTGAAGACTTACTATACCCGTCTAAAATCCAGTATCATGGTAAGTTTGTTAACAATGTAACATTGTATTCATGTAATATGGCTCGTAAATTATTCATATCTTGTAAACATTTTGTATAGATGAAGTGAACATTTAACATTAATATGGGATTTCATGAAAATGTTTTGTTGCCTTAAATTAGTTTCTTATTTAGTACGTATTGTTTAATACCAAGTGATGTGTATATTATTATGAGACCCCATAGTAGTATATCAACTCAATATATTCATCACGTGTCAAGTCAACCTAGTAATAATTAATATATTAGTCCTCTAGCAATATCTGTCCTTTTCATGATAGCTTTAGACAATATGGCGTGACTATGAGGGCTTGTAACAAGTTCTTTAAGGGGCTAAACCCTCTAAGCAAATAACCAGTAGTCGAAGGTGCACTAGATAGAACAAACTGGTGAGGAAACATAGGGTAATCATATGCAACTAGTGGTTGGACAATAAATGGCCGATCAAGCCTAGATAAGGACAAAATAATCAAGCTAGTCGGTCATGCACTCATAGTTGTCATGGCGTCACCTATACATTGACTTGGCACCCCCGGTATAGAGCTCATGCCATGGAACCTCGCCTCGCCATGTTTGACCATGTTAGGTTTTGTGTCGCCTTTGGTCTAGGATTCCAACAATATACCCAATCAAGTTTTGTTCTCGTTTTTGTAAAATAAGGGCTTCCTCGTGTGCTGGTTATGTACATCCTAGAATGTGTGGGTTGGTTGGTCGTGTGCTATATCATCCCACAATTATACAAAGTTTCATAGCAATGATGTGAAAACTCACATGATGGTCATACAAATTTTTTTGCACGTTTTAAAGGAACATTACAATCCCAAAATATACATGTGGCTTCTTACCATTTTAAGCAACTCACATTGAGGGGTCAGTTTTCACTCCAAACTCTTAGCATTATTAGTAAAATGTGTTCATATGTTCCATATCACTCACATTTTATATTTTTATATTTACCTTGATGTTTGGTTTGTCAACTATATGTTCATGTAGGAATCTTTAGAAGGGCAGAAGATGCAAGAACTCAGAAGGAATTTGCCTGCATATAAGGAGAGAGAGAATTTATTAAATTCCATTTCTCAGAATCAGGTATGAGGTATCTTTTCCATTCACCCTTTATTTTTTCTAATTAGCTTTTGCAATGATACCTTGCCTTATTCCGCACAATATACGCTCATTCATAGTAAGAAGATGACGCATTCCATACCAACAACCCAATAAGGCGGACCCACTAGTGGGTTCTAGGGAATGTTGGTGTAAGCAATCCTTACCCTTACCTATAAAAGTACAACAACAAACCCAGTATATGTTAGACAGGACCAAATTCCATTAACATTAAAAATTGCTTTGGTCTTCACGGCCCAGTATATGTTAGACAGGACCCTTTGATTGTTGGGTCCTGATTGGATTGTCGCTCCGATACCCATTGTTAGACAGGCCACATCAAAGCAAAGTAAAATATTTTATTGTTCTTGAACTGTACATGATTCTTTGTGTTCTCTAAATATAAATAGAGAACAAACCAACACGACTTTTTCTAACCAATACAACTATTACAAACCAACACACCTATTAACATTCAAAACTACCCATATCTGTTTTTAGAAACTACCCAATTGTTTTGTTTTTTATTTAACTAAATACGTAAAACACACTAACCTACACCATACTATCTGACCCGAACATTGACTCATTACCCATTTGGTTATATGTGAACAAACCCGATTAAATCTAACAGTATAATCCCAATTGCAATGGGGACCTGGGGTCTGCTGTAAAAAAGTATGCATTTATGCATTTATCACTCTTACTTCATACAAATTACTTCGTAAGAAGCAAGGAAAGTTTATTGTGCCAAATTTTATTTAGTCCATTATTTTTGTGACACATTGCCAAAGCTACTCTTTTAGCTCCATTGGCAATGGACTTAATGCTAACCTATCAAGGCCGAAGGGAGTATATTCTTAATTAAATTTCCTCTTTTTCCATTTGGGTGCTCGCCACACGACTCACCTCTCCCCTCAAAAAACCCCGACTTGTCTACCCTTTTTCTTTCAAAACTATGATATGAGCTTCAAGCAGCGGATGTGGAGATGTTGAGGTGAATATGAGGTCGTATGAGGATGATTAAAATTATGAACGAGGTTATTTCGTGAAAGGTGGGAATTGGGAACTAGGTATTTATGTGGTTGTTTTTTATGCCTATGTATTTATAAGATCGCAAAGGGTTGAGAAAGAAAGATGCGAGATTTGGACCAAGTTAAGTGCATTAAAGATAAGAATGGTGAAGTTTTGGTCACTGATGAAAGCAAAAACGACTGGTGGAAGAGCTACTTTAATGATCTGTTGAATGAGGAGCATGTGAATCTCTCATGCTCCGATTGGCTACACACGAGGGAGGAGGACCAAAACTTCAACTATTATCGAGGAATTCGAGAAATTGAAGTTAAGGAAGCCCTAAAACAAATGAAGAATAGCAGAGTAGTGGGCCAGACAACATTTCGATTGAAGTTTGGAAAGGCTTAGGAGGAAAAGGCATTTGGTGGTTAAGTAAGCTTTTAAACAAGATTTTAAGATCTAAGAATATGCCTAACGAATAGAGGAAGAGCATTTTAGTTCTTATTTACAGGAATAATGGAGATATTCAAAGTTGTGGAAACTAAATAGGGATCAAACTTATGAGTCATACGATGAAGTGGTTGAACAGAGGTTGAGACAAACTAAATAGGGATCAAACTAAATGGGAAAGAGTGGTTGAACGGAGGTTGAGACAAGAGACTTCGGTGTTAGAGAACCAATTTGGTTTTATGCCAAGAAGATAGATCATAGAGACAATATACTTGGTGAGAAGTGTTAGAGTATATAACCATCATTCCTGGGCCACAACCACAAGCTTGAGCTTGTGGTTGAGTTGGTTCCTTGACATGGTATCGGAGCCTCATTGACTAAGAGGTCACGGGTTCGAAACTCAGTGCCACCCAGTTTAAAAAAATTAAGGTTTTACGTGCAAGGCTCGAAAAAGACTACGCCTGCACGTGAGGGGGCGTGTTAGAATATAACAATCATTCCTGGGCCACAACCACAAGCTTGAGCTTGTGGTTGAGTTGGTTCCTTGACATGGTATCAGAGCCTTGATGACCAAGATGTCACGAGTTCGAAACTCACCGCCACCCAGTTTAAAAAAAATTAAGGTTTCACGTGCAAGGCTCAAAGAGGTCACACCTGCACGTGAGGGGGCGTGTTAGAGTATATAACAATCATTCCTGGGCCACAACCACAAGCTTGAGCTTGTGGTTGAGTTGGTTCCTTGACAAGAAGAATGATGGAGCGGTACCGAAGTGAAAAGAAGGATCTACACATGGCTTTTATTGATTTGGAAAAGGCATATGACAGGGTACCAAGTAGGGGTGAGCAATTTAACCGAACCGACCGATTAACCAAAACAATTTAACCGAACCGACCGCAATTTTAAATTCGGTTTCGGTTTTCGGTTTTAATATACAAAATATTCGGTTAATTCGGTTATCGGTTTCGGTTTCGGTTTTGGGCAATGTTAACCGAAACCGACCGAATAACCGAGCCCATATTATGTGTATTAATGATTAAACATATATAAGCCCAGACCAAATCTTTTAGTTACAGCCCACTTAAAAAAGCCCTATTCCCAACCCGTCTCCCAAGTCCCAAGTCGGCACTCATCGGCAGAAAGTCCCAAATCCCAACCCTGCTGTGTCGTTCTCTAGTTCTCGTCTTCTCGGTCCTCACCAATCGGCAATCACCATCTCCCATTCTCCCAGTTCCTGCGTTCTCAAACCGACGCTATTCACGCCAAGATCTAATCGGCAATCACCACTCACCAGGTTTGTTCATTCTTTTTTGTTGCTAATTATTATCCTTTTAGATGCATTACTAGCCAAGAGCCATGGCCGACGATTATCACAGCTTGTTGCCGCATCATCCCCATTCACAAGCAGCAGCAACAACAATCCCAAGGAGCTGTTAATATTATAGTCTTTGTTAGATGGTGATTGATTTAAGTGTGTAATTTGAGCAAAAAAACCCAATTCCCAACACTCCCACTTTGGAGTAATTGAATAAAGTTTGACAAATTTTTTTGTTAAATTAAGTGTGTAAATTAAGTGTGTAATTTCTTTGTTAAATTAAGTGTGTTTTCAAATTTCTTTGTTAAATTAAGTGTGTAAATTAAATGTTTTTTCAAATTTCTTTGTTAAATTAAGTGTGTAATTTTTGAGAAATGCTCCATATATGCAGTGGGCAATAGGTTCATGGATTGAAAAATTCGGTTTTTTCAAACCGACCGAACCCGATCGGTTTTTACTCGGTTCGGTTTGTTCGTTCTCACTTTTATTCGGTTCGGTTCGGTCGGTTATTATGAGTATTTTTAATTTTCGGTTTTTTCGGTTTTGGGCCGAAATCGACCGAACCGAACCGATGCTCACCCCTAGTACCAAGAGAGGTTTTGTGGAAGGTGCTAGAGAAAAAAGGAGTAAGGATTGCTTATATTCTTGCGATTAAGGACATGTACGAGGAAGCTACAACGAGCGTGAGAAATCAAAATTGGGATAACAGGGGAATTCCCCATCGGTGTAGGATTACACCAAGGGTCATCGTTAAGCCCATATCTTTTTACACTAGTATTGGACGTTCTTACCGAGCATATCAGAGAATCTGTACCATGGTGCATGCTTTTTGCCGACGACATCATCTTATGAGCGAATCACTAGAGGATTTGAATGAGAAGTTGGATTCATGGAGACAGGCTTTAGAGTTGCATGGCTTGCGTATAAGACGCATTAAAACAGAGTATATGGATTGCAGGTTTGGCAACAAAAGGAGAGACAATAACATCGAGGTGAAAGTTGGAGAAAATACTATACCACAAGTAAGGAGATAAATATCTTGGGTGTATCATTAAGATAATGGAGAAATAGAGGATGATGTTAAGCACATGATTCAAGCCGGTTGATCAAAATGGCAGAGTGCTTACGACTTTATATGTGACAAAAAATACCTCCAAAACTAAAGGGAAAATTTTGTCGTACTGCTATTAGACCAACGATATTTTATGGGATAGAGTGTTGGGTAGCAAAGGGTGAACATGAATACAAGGTTAGTGTGGCAGAAATGAAGATGCTTTGTTGGATGAGCGGTCATACACGTATGGATAGGATAAGGAATGAAGATATGAGAGCTAAAGTTGGTGTGACACCTATTGTAGAAAAAATGGTGGAGACTCGTCTTAGGTGGTTTGGACATGTGGAGAGAAGACCAATAGAGCATCCCATGAGAAGGGTTGATCAAATGGTGAATAGGCATGTGGTTGGAGTAAGAGGTAGACCTAAGAGGACTTGGCAAGCATTGATCAAGGGAGACCTGTGAACAATCTCACAATAGATATGATACACGATAGGGCGCAATGGCGTCATTTGAATCCATGTAGCCGACCACACCTAACGGGATAAGGCTTTGTTGTTGTTGTCTGTTGTTGCTATGTAGTTTGTGAAAATGTGCTTTTTGTGCTGAGAAATGCTAGTTACAAACACAATGGTCAGAAAATTCACAATTTTACTATTTGTGAACCTCACTAAGCAAACAGAATGATTTTATAAAATTAAAAAGTAAATTTAAATACACAAATAGCAAGTTTGTGTATTATGTGACCACTGTGTTTGTGACTTTAGCATTTTTCTTTGTGCTTTGGGTCTGAGTTGCTATTAGGTTTGTGGGATTCTACTGGGCTGTTGTCGGCATGGTAGTCAAACTCGCGAGTTGACTCGTACGAGTCTACGAGTCTGAGGATTGCCGGAAGCTTCCCGATCCGAGACAGATGCAGAATTGCGAAATCCAATAGGATCGTCTGGATCGGCGATTCGGCTTGTGAATACGCAGGATTGCAGACAATCTCCGATTGTGAGAAGCCCAAACAGCGGTGCTTCAAAATCTTCTTCCAATCGCAATTTGAAGTTGTCGGGAATTGCAATTGGAAAGCCGCGTCTGTCACGACTCCCAATTTCAATCGGAAACCAGCGTATCTTCTTTTAGTTATTCCCAATTTCAATTGGAAACCAGTGTAAATAGCTTATCTTCTTCTATATATATGGGAATCGAGACTCCTACTGCCAATAAACTTCTAATTGCGACTTGGGACCCTTACTTTGACTTTTTTTTTCTGCTTCTGCGACATCTAATCTTCTGTCGCGACTTGGGACCCTTACTTCAAGTCATTTGTGATCCAACTTGAACTTGTGTTATGTTTTATTAAAATTTAATTAAAACATTAAACACACACACACACACATATCCCAAATCATTATTAAGATAAAAAGAAAATTCCTTCTGATACACCATATATGGTTCACTTATTACTAGAGTCCATAGATCTGCTCTTCCTTGCAAGATCTCATTCTAACATTTCTCGGAGGATTTCATCCGGAAACGCAAAGTTTGTGGCTAACAATCCATCCGTCTCCACCAAAGGGAGATTTCAGTAAAAAACCAAATATGATACTGAGCAGAAAAAGTTTTTTCAAGTCCAAAAGAGTCGTTTTGAAGGCATGTTTCAAGTCATGCAAGTGAAGTGTGGTGAATTACGTGTTTTTTTATTCGATTTCTTGGTAAATTACGTGTTTATATTATTCAATTAAGTGTTTTTATTCTGACGTAAATTTAACTGCGGTGAAAAAAGCAAAACCCGATTTTTCTCTCTTCTTTCTTTTTTTGCTGAGTAAATCGAGTAGATTTTTTATGAGTTGAATCTGTTAGCCGTATGCAGTATTATCAGTCGCATTTCTCCTTATTATATTTCGAAAAAATCCAAATTTTTATTTAAAATAAATTATTTTTCTGCCTTTCAAAAAAAAGTGGAGAGTGTACATTTCCTTTAAAAAGATCCGTAATTACTATTTTACGTCTTACGATTCGAGTCACGATCTTACAATGTTACGATCTTCATTATGCTTATCGATCCTACGTAGAATCTAGAGTTTGACTACCATGGTTGTGGGCATGAGTTGCCAGTGTTGGTATGTGCTCTTCTTCTGTCTGTGCTTTGACTTTGCTCGTGCTTTTATATTTACTCTATTCGTCTGTGCATGACTCTTTGGAAACCACATCTCTACTACCAAGTAGGGGTAAGGTTTGCGTACACATACCCTCCCCAGATCCCGCCTCTTTTGGGATTTCATTGGGGATGTTATATGTACAGTTTGATGAACTGGAGCTAAGCTCTTGTAGAGCCTTGGGCTTCAGGAGTTTTTGTGATCAATGACGTGCTTTAGTTCAAAAAAGAATGAGCTTTCTGAATAGTTGAATTGTTTTTTACTAGGTCAGATATATGTCAGACATATCATGACTTTCTGCTTTATTTATGTTGTTTCTGTTGTTGCTGCAGCCATCATCATCATCTGCCGCAACAACATTATTTTTATTGTAACCCACACGCACACACAATTGTTTCTGTTTTTTGGGAACTTAATATGATTTCAGTCCATTGATGCTCCAGTTATATTTTGTTTGGAAAATGAGTGAGCATAATTGCAGGTTGTAGTCGTGTCTGGTGAAACTGGATGTGGTAAAACCACACAACTGCCACAATATATCCTTGAATCAGAAATTGAAGCTTCTCGCGGAGCTACTTGTAACATTATATGTACCCAGCCTAGGAGAATATCTGCTATGGCAGTAGCAGAAAGAGTTGCTGCAGAGAGGGGTGAGAATCTGGGAGAATCTGTGAGTTTTTTTTGCTTTTACTACTAATCTCTGCATTTGTTTTATTTGGAGGATTCAGTTACTAAATGGTCTTCAATTTTGTTTGAAGGTTGGTTATAAAGTTCGTCTTGAGGGGATGAAAGGGAGGGATACTCGTCTTTTATTTTGCACTACCGGCATTCTATTAAGGAGATTGCTTGTTGATAGAAATTTGGAGGGTGTTTCCCATGTTATTGTTGACGAGATTCATGAACGTGGAATGAATGAAGGTAAATTATATACGGAGTACGATTTATTTATGATGTTTCTTCACTAGCAAATTTCAATGATGGTATCATCCTTTGCTTTTTGTTTCAGATTTCCTTCTAATTGTCCTCAAAGATATTCTTCAACGCCGACCAGATTTAAGGTTGATTTTGATGAGTGCCACGCTTAACGCTGAGCTTTTTTCCTCATATTTTGGTGGTGCTCCTAAGATTCACATTCCTGTAAGTTGAGGATATTTACAACATATAAAACATTATTTTCTAATAATGTTAAGTTTGCAGCATAGTTGTCACGGCGCCAAAGTACCGCCATGACGACTAGGCGACTGCGTAGGCAACACATAAGAAATCAGGATTGGTATATATTAGTAACACTGTAACACTAATATAAATATAAACATAAGTGTTCTCTAAACCTAATCCAAATTTCAAATACACATACTAAAAAAAATATAAACACCATAATTTGAAAAAAAGAAGAATATGAAATATGATTAAAAAATATGTGACTTCTTAGTGCAAATTAAATACTAAGTATGAAAAAATCAATGACTAAAAGGCATAAAGGATTTTCAAAAGGCGATGCCTGGACGCCTAGGTGAGGCCAAGGCGACGCCTAGGCGAGGCAAAGGCGATGCCTAGGTGAGGTATGCAAAATAAGGCAAGGCGATACACCACAGCGAGAGGAGCTGACCAGGACGGCTAGGCGACACCGTGGCAACTATGGTTTGCAGTGTCCCACTCTCTGAATTGAGAGTGCCACAAATCCATTTCCCCTCCACGTTGTTTGAGTGTGAAAAATGTTCCACTATCTCAGCCCCAAAACTCCTGGTCATGCACGTGTGTCAATTTGATCAGAATTTCTCACAACACACGAGGATTTCATTTACATATCTGTGCACGTGCACATGTATGTATGCATGCGTATATATCATATACGGGCCCCAATATGTGTATATGTACGTACGTTTCTGTTTTCTTCTTAGCTTGGCTTGGTGGTCAACAATTTGCTCAAGAGGCCTTTTTGTTTAACAAAAAGGCAGTTTTGTTCACCACTATTGGAGGAGGGCATCAGTTTCATATTTCTACACTGATTTATCTTCAATTTTGAGGAATCTTAGTAGGTAGTTGCTGTTAGGGATAATGAATCAGATCCAATTATTTTAGTCTCTCAAGCAATGTTCAAAACGGCATTCCGTTACCCACCAGATTGCACGCCTCATGTCTATTTCCAGTGAAAAATGCTTTGTGGCAATCTAGCCATAGGCCATAATGTCCATATGGGTTTCTCATCTATTGCAGAAGAAGGTGTATGTCTCGGGGCGTACACAATGAGGCAGTTAGAAGCATCCACCGTTTACAACATTGCCACTATCCATTCCTACCTTCTTTTAGCATTGCCCAGTTTTTATTGCAATGGCTACCATTGCTGTGTGTCGTTTAGGTTTTGGAGATTTCTTCCAAGACTTGTTTGAGTATGTAGTCTGTAGTCCTCTATTTAAACAAAGAAAACTATAATTAACACATCTATGACACTAGAGAAAACACAAACGAAAAATGAAGAAGAAAACGAGTCGGGTAATTATCAATAAGGCAAACATTCTAATCAATTAGGCAAACATTCTATTCTAATCACCAGGTGGCACTGCTTTCAGTGCTTGCAAGTAATTTAATAGCTTTAGTTGACGAAGTGTAATTGACAAGTTCTATGTATTCAACTCTTCTCTCACCTTTTACAGGGCTTTACTTATCCTGTTCAGAGTTATTTCCTGGAAAATATTTTGGAAATGATCGGGTACCGGTTGACTACATTTAATCAAATTGATAATTACGGCGAAGATAAATTGTGGAAAATGCAGAAACAAACTCTTAGGAAGAGGAAATCACAAATTTCTTCAGCTGTTGAGGTAAGTTGGTTTTTAATGCCAATATCTCATGCTTTAGTTTTCTTGCATGTAATTGAGTTCTCTGTTTTTGCACCAGGATGCACTTGAAAATGCCAATTTTATGCAGTATAGTCCTTGGACTCGGCAATCATTATCTTGCTGGAATCCAGATTCAATTGGCTTTAACCTCATTGAGCAAGTACTTTGCTATATATGTAGAAAAGAAAGACCTGGTGCTGTTTTAGTATTTATGACTGGTTGGGATGACATAAAAGCTCTAAAGGATCAGCTCCAAGCAAATGCACTATTGGGTGATTCAAGTAGAGTTTTATTGCTTGCATGCCATGGTTCAATGGCCAGTACAGAGCAGGTATTTTCAGCTTAAATTTCCTTCAGCTTCTTTCATATTTGCACGAGCAATGTATTACAGAACTCTTTTAGGGCCCGTTTGGTGAGTTCTGGAGGGTTGAAAAGATATAAGTTGCAAAATCCGGAAGAAACAGTATGGGTTTTGAATTGGGAAATGAATGTGTTTGGTGAGGGTGGCCGACGATGCAAGGTGCTTTGCTGTGGCGGTGGCAGGTACCTGATGATGGTGAGTGGCCGACGGTGGGGGTGGTCGATGATGGTGTGTGCCCGACAACATTGGGGGCCAACAGTGGAGGGTGGTTGGCAGCAATTGGAAAACAACATTGGGGGCCGACGATGGGTGGCCAACAATGGTGAGGCCGACGATGCTAGGTGGGTGGTTGGCGGCAGTTGGCCAGCAGCGGGGGTGCCAGGTGGGCGCGTTGGTGGGATTTGGTGGTCGGTGGATGAGGGAGATATCAAATCCCCGGATTAATATCGGGAGATATCAAAACACCGCATTTGGAAGGTTTATTATCATATCTCAAGATATCAAATCCGTATCCTGTTTCAGTTTCACCAAACACGTACAAGAGTTTTGATCTCCAAAGATATGAAAACCATATCTCCTGGTTCACCAAATGGGCCCTTAGAGGATCAACAATCTACAGTATAAGGAATTCTTGATGTTTGGGATTTTCTCATTATTACTTTTCCTCCACTCTCTAAATGTAATGTCAAACACAAACAGTTCTAGAGTTTTATTCATCATTTGCTTGCATGTAAAATAATCCTTACCGTGCACTTCCTCATTCATTTCAATCATAATTGTTTTGTTAAAAATCAAATGAATAACGAATTCCTATCCAGCAGAACAAAGATTCTAGTGGGATTGTGCTTAAAACTAGTATTACAAAAGAAGATATTGCTAAACCAATGCTTTCTTAAAAATGGAAACTATTTAGATTGAAGATATGATAGTCCAACATCTAATGCATAAGAGATGCACCCACCGCCCACACTTATAACTGATGAAGTGATAACCTATAGTTGCTTGTTCAAACAACATAGTTTCAACTTTGCTTACCTTTACACATAATTCAACTCTGACTAAAATAAGTGTGATGCTATAGCTACCCTTAAGTTTTCACTTATTTTTTTTATTTTCATTTGTCTGCAAGACAGAAACTTATTTTTGATAAGCCTGAAGATGGAGTGAGGAAGATCGTGCTAGCCACCAATATGGCTGAAACAAGCATCACTATAAATGATGTGGTCTTTGTTGTAGACTGTGGAAAGGCAAAGGAGACATCTTACGATGCACTCAATAACACTCCTTGCTTGCTTCCTTCTTGGATTTCAAAAGCTTCTTCTCGGCAAGTATGATATTCTGATTTGCACAAGTGCACTAAATTTTTTCATATGCATCTCACTTGTGTTAGTTTTAGGTCCACACTGATTTTGAGAGCGTTATTCAGAATGACAACTTCTTCAAGTTTTTGACTATTTAGTGCTAGTTCTAAAATACTTCTTAACCCACCAGAGAAAAGGAAGAGCTGGCCGTGTTCAACCTGGAGAGTGCTTTCATCTATATCCTCGATGTGTATATGATGCCTTCGCTGACTATCAATTGCCAGAGCTTTTGAGAACACCGTTACAGTCTTTATGCCTGCAAATTAAAAGTTTACAACTTGGAAGCATCTCAGATTTCCTCTCCAAGGCCCTGCAGCCACCAGAATCACTCTCTGTAAGCCCACTCAAACTGCCTTTTTAAACAAAAAACCATAATGTCATAATATGACATCAACTCCAATTGGAGCACGGTACTCCGTTCATAAAATTGATGGTTCCTACACCCTCCAGAGCCCAGTGTCCCCGGATCACCGATTTCGCAACCAATAAATTGGGTGCCAAATTGGCGATACGGGGGTGGGGGGGAGGGTTAGGAAACATCAATTTTATTATAACAATCGTTGTTGTCAAACGAAAGTGCCGCTTTTTAAAAGTTACCTCTTCACTTATTATATGAACTCCTTGTGTTTCTTTTTCTGTATCTCATGCTATTTGCTCATGGTCCCCAGAGGCCCATTTTCTTGGAAAATAATTTGCTCCATTTTTTATTTTTATGCTTAGCGACATTATTTTGCAGGTTCATAATGCCGTCTTGTATTTAAAGACAATTGGTGCTTTAGATGAAGATGAAAATTTAACATTGCTTGGTAAAATCTTATGTTCTTGATAGAGCAGCTGATTTGTTTCGCATAAGTTTTGTTCATGTCTTAGTTTATACATTTTGTAGGACATTGCTAAAAAATTTGCTAAGCCAATCTTCCATATTCATGTAGGACGACATTTGTCAATGCTTCCTGTGGAACCAAAACTTGGAAAAATGCTCATACTAGGTTCCATTTTCAATTGTGTGGATCCTATAATGACTGTTGTTGCTGGCCTAAGTTTGCGAGATCCGTTTTTGATGCCATTTGACAAGAAAGATGTAAGTTCCTTAAGATAGCTTGATATAAAGTTTATTAGTTGGGCAGATTCAGTTCAAAGTTAAATAGCTATATACTCCCTCCATCCTAAAGTTCTTCGCGTTCATTATTCATAGGGTCAAGCCATATTTTGGTTCCTTGCATAATTTCATTAATTACTATAGTTCTCTCGTGCAAATGCACGGTTATTGTTTTATAATGAATAAGATTTTCTAACTATGAAATGCTTCATGTAATTGTGAGAATATTATACTAAAATATGACATACAAAATAAAAATGACAAATTAAAATTGTATTTCACAGGTATGCCGTATGCATACTTTTCTATAAAAATTAGTTGCATAGAATATTGATAAATTTTACTCCCTCCGTCCCAAAAAAACATGACCTTATAGTTTATAATGCTCTATTAAAGTTATTTTTAATTCAATTTTTTTCAAAATAGTGTTATATATATAAATATATATATATATATATATATATATATATATATATATATATATGACCTTGGTAACTTGTAATCTCACACAGTTCAATTGGGGAACCTATGGTGCTCTGATCGTAAAATTGACGGTTCCTACCCCCTCAGTAATTTCATCCCCATCCCAGCACCCCTACCCCCACCCTGGATCGCTGATTTGGCGTGGAAAATCAGCAATCCAGGGGTTGGGGGCCAAAGGGTGCTAGGGTGGGGGGCTTAAATTGCTGTGGGGGGGGGGGGGTAGGAGGGATAGGAACCTTCAATTGAACTGGTGTCACGAGCTTACACCAGTTGAACTGGACTACTGGAGTGAGATTACAAGTTCCCTATATATATTATGTATATGTAGGTATGTACACACACAGATATATATATATATATATATATATATATATATATATATATATATATATATATATATATATATATATATATATATATATATATATATATGAATGATTATCTTATTTTGTCATGATCAATGAAAATAGGTAAAGAAAATGGATATAGTTTGACGGTGTGAACAGTAAACATAAAGATATTTTGGGATGGAGGAAGTATTATTTTAAATCCATTTTCCATACATGCACCTTTCTATATTCAAATAATGAGATCAGGTTCTAAAGATTCTTCAATGGTGGTAAATGATAACTATGGCCGTAATAAATGTGTGTAAATTAATGCATGTCTTGCAAAATATAGGCTCTCCTCCTAGGATTCAAACTCACAGCCTGTTTTACAATCCTCCCCTTACCAATATGGACTGTCTCTTGAGGGGCAAAACTTTGGGGGTTGAACTTTTTTATACTAGCTGGTCCACCTTAAATAGGCTTGCCGCAAGAAACCCCAGATTAGTATGGCACCACTTACCCCAACTCATTTGGCCATGCCGAACTTGTGCTGTGATTTTTTTAGATGTAAGTATTACTATTTTACTATTGCTAGTGATTACTACGGAAGTAGATTCAAATTCTCAACTGTTTAGTGAGTTCATTTTGTTAGTGAAAATGCCTACACAGTGACTCAAACTCAAGATCTCTCACAAGGTGAGAGTTTGATGTGTGTGAGTGGTTAGTGGTTACCAAATACCAACTTATCATTGGATCACTCCAACTTGTCAAACACCCTATCCATAATACAAAGGATGCTGTTGGGGGCCCTCTGGAGTAGCTCAAGTTGTTGGGAGAAACATGATTGTGTGCCATGTCGGGTGTTTGAATCCCAGGCAGATCAGGTATCAATACTTATGTGTTGGGAAAGGATTATGGTCCTGGGAGGTAGGGCTGGAACAAAGAGCAGGAACCTGAACAACTGAAGACTATATTGAGATCATAGTCAGATTTTCCCTCCTCCACGGGTCTTGGGGAAGGCTCATGGGGGTCTAAGAATATTCCGGCACAACATATTAAAGATTACATAAGACAAACTTAACAATTTGCTTCTGCACCGCTCAAATAAAACTGTTCTGAGCGATTCAACTAAATCTAATTACCACCAGTAAATCTCATGCCTACAACCTTAAACTGATTAAAACCTCTACCTCATGCCTCCAACGTTACACAGTTAAAAGTTAAAACACTGGAGCAGCCTCTACTTCACCATTTGAACCCGCCAACCCTCAACAACTCAAACAGCAAAATCCAACTACCAAACATCATAGGCAAGACTATTAATTCAAACAAGGAAAAGTTTGACGTTGGGAAAGGAGGAATCCACCGAAGCACCTAAAACATCTATATTGCAATGTGTAGTATGGACTAAATCCTAAAATCAAGTGATTGAGTTTTTTCACAGCCAAGTTGAGTTTAACTTGTAATCACTTTGTTGCTCAAGTCAACATGCGAGTTGTTAACATTTGCTGTGTTTGAGTGACATGAACTTCATAGTGGTTGATGACTTGTTGCAGCTTGCTGAATCAGCAAAATCCCAGTTTTCTGCCCGTGACTTCAGTGACCACCTCACTCTTGTCCGTGCTTATGAAGGCTGGAAAGATGCTGAGAGGAACCAGTCTGGTTATGAATACTGTTGGAAGAATTTTCTCTCTCAACAAACTCTTAAAGCCATTGATTCTCTTCGGAAGCAATTTAGCTACCTGCTCAAGGACACTGGTTTAGTTGGTGGTGTGGAAAGTTGCAACATGTGGAGTCATGATGAACACCTTGTTCGAGCAGTTCTCTGTGCTGGTCTATTCCCTGGAATATGTTCTGTTGTGGTCAGTAGTCCTCTTAGTCTCTAGATAGCTTAAAGCTTGTTATTTATGTTTGGACATCAATGGAGACTTATTTAATTATTCCACTATATTGTTTGTCAAGAGTGTTTTGTTCTTGCTGATTTGTTCAAGTATTTGATGTTGTTGATATATCCAAATGCTTGCATTTCTTGGCCAACTTTCCTTTCATAGTGGATAAGTCTCTAGAAATCTCTGTATCTGTACTCTGTAGTTACTGCAATTTATAACTGATGGATTTATTTAACAGAACAAGAAGAGGTCAATATCATTGAAAACATTGGATGATGGAGCCGTTCTCTTGCACTCGGTGAAGTGATTGTGTTTTTATCGCAAACAGATTAATTTCTTCTATCAAAATCTCTAATTTAATAGTGTGTTTTTTATTCTCTTTAACAGAATTCTGTGAATTCCGTTGAGCCTAGAATTCCATACCCATGGCTCGTGTTCAATGAAAAAGTGAAAGTTCATGCCGTCTTCCTCCGTGATTCTACAGCTGTTTCTGATTCGATGGTTATTTTATTTGGGGGAAATATTTCAGAAGGCAGTACAGTAAGTTATCTCCCACTCCCTAAACATATCTACTAAAGAAAGTAAAATTGAAATGTTCCTTGTAGGAATTGAAATTGAAATGTTCTTTGTGAGATGGCGGAATGCTGACGCTCCAGTACGGAGATGCGAGAGGCTTACGCCGGTGGGGGGGAGTAGGGGAAGGGTTACAACTAAGAAGAATTGGAAGGAGGTGATTGGACTAGACTTAGGACTTCTTGCCCTTACTGAGGATATGACCTTAGATAAGAGCATTTGGAGAGCTTGGGTTAGAGTAGTTGGGTAGGCGCCTTTAGCTAGGGGGTAGTTTTCTGTACTTGTGTGCTTGGTATGCCTTGTAGTATTAGTGGTTTGTTCTTTACCTCTGGGTTCTTGGTGCTTTATTTGTGCTTTATCTGCTTTATTGAGTGAGGGGTCTCTTGGCAAGAGCCTCTCTACTTTCGAGTAGGGGCAAGGTGTGCATACACACACCCTCGAGACCGTACTTTCGTGGGATCCAACTGGGGTGTTGTTGTTCTTTGTAGGAATTTTAGTCTACCATATAAAATCACTTAAATGAGGTTTAATGCAAATATATGCATATGCAATGGCCAATGAGCGTCTACCTTTCCACTAAATACTCTCTTTCACAGCATGGGCACTTAAAAATGCTGGGAGGATACCTGGAGTTTTTCATGAAACCCGCTCTAGCAACCACATATGCAAGACTGAAGAGAGAACTTGATGAGCTAATCCATGAAAAGGTATGTGTAAGATTGGCTATGTGTGTTTTTTGTGTAAAATATGTTTCTCAGGTATTATTTTTTGACATCTATTAACTGTGTTACACTGGACAAGTCAGTTGCATCCTTTTTATTTTGTCCCTCTGTTCGTCCTTTACATGAATGCATGAGCAAGTTCCATGCAGCCTCTTGTATATGTTGAAATGGCCCAATGATAAACTATTGTTTTTCTTCTGTTGGGTTGTTGTGCAGCTTCTGAATCCAAAAATAGACATAGGCAATCATGATGAGCTAATGTCAGCAGTAAGAATGCTGGTTTCAGAGGATGCATGTGAAGGTAGATTTGTGTTTGGCCGTAATAATAAACAAGAGTCTGCCATCAAATCCAAACGAGATGTTGAGGCAGGCGCTGTTTCAAAAAAGGGCAGCGGTGGTGACAACCCAAAGTCTCAACTCCAAACTTTGCTTGCTCGAGCTGGATATGAAGCTCCCATTTATAAAACAAAGCAACTAAATAATAATCAGTTCCGAGCTGCGGTAATGTCAAATGGTATGCAATTTGTTGGCCATCCATGCCGTTGTAAGAAAGAAGCAGAAAAGACTGCTGCTGCCGAAGCTGTTCAGTGGTTTACTGCCATCAAATCCAAACAAGATGGTGAGGCAAGCACTACTTCAAGAAAGGGAAATTTTGAGGCCAGCCCCATTTCAAGTAAGGGCAATGGCGGTGACAACCCAAAGTCTCATCTCCAAACGTTGCTTGCTCGAGATGGACACGGAGCTCCCATTTATAAAACCAGGGAATTAAACAATGATCTGTTTCGAGCAACGGTAATGTTCAATGGTTTGGATTTTGTTGGCCATCCATGCCGTAGTAAGAAAGAAGCAGAAAAGGCTGCTGCTGCCGAAGCTGTTCAGTGGCTAACTGGAGATACCCAATCTTCCCAGGAAACTGTTGAACACTTGTCTGCAATACTAAAAAGAAGCAAAAAGAAACTCGTTGCTTCAAGCTGGAGGTGAGACGTGGATAGAAAATATCTTAAAACAAATCCAACAATTGCTTCCACCGCAAGTGGTCATTCATAGTTAACGATTCTTTATACTCACGTCTTGGCGAAAGAAAGATTCTTGTGAAGAGTGACTCTCTACCTGTGTTGGTTTACGAGAGAGGTGGGAGGATCAATCTTTGGAGGCAGAATAGAAGAAAACCCCACTCCAAATTAGCAACTGAAAGGAACTAAATTTAAGCCATTCGTGTCGAGTTCGATAGAAGTGGCGATATACTTACTCCAGGTGGCAGCAGTGACAGTTACTCTGTTCGTAGTGACTTCGGGCTCAGATCCTATTGCTTTTAGGTGAGTTTTCTAGTAATGGTTATGGAATCTGCATATGGGTAGGCACTCATCCAACTGCTTAACTCAACCTTAGCTTGTTCTATTTCATGGGATGTATTTCTGATAGTAGAATAGAAGCATGGCCCCCAAACCCTCATGGCATGTTTGGGTAGGAGGGTGTTTATTTATAGGACTAAATCTCCAATAGTAGACATGTTAGGGGTTTACATTTTTTTTAGATTATATGGGCTATGCCTCATAAATAATTTGGTTGTCTGAGTTTTGTTGGCTTACAATCCAGTGTAAATATACCCATTGTGTATCAAACTGTGTTTCCATATGATATTATTGGCATTTTGGAATTTGTAGATTGAAAATTTGATGAATTTAGCCATTCTTTCATAATAGGATATTAAGTTTTTAAGTGTGTAAAACATACTCCATTCCAATGAACAAATTTATCTTTTGAATTTTGTCAGTTGCATTAGAGATTAATAATCATATGTGCGACAAACTCTTCCATTGACCCAGTCATTTCTTGTATTTAACAAGTTAGCTTTGAGAATCAAATTCCCATTCACATATTGGCCATTTTCTACTTAAAATTTATCGAAATATTTGTTTTGCTTGGGAGATCATACATCCATTTAAGAATGAGCAAAATCATTAATGAAACTCAAATGTCTATTGTATGTTTTAGGCTCATTCTTATGAGTTGGAAAAATTACTTCTAATTTTTTTAATTGCTTCCTGTTTTTTCTAATTTTTTCTAGTGTCCTTCAATTTTTTCAAGTTTTTCTAACAAGAATTTAAAAATGATATTTATATATGATGAATATAATATAACATTATACATCTAAATGCATAACATACCACCTCAAATATGGAGAATGATGAGTTTATTTAAATCTAAAATCAGAGTTTCTTTACATATTTATTTTGGTGAACATTTAATGGAGTAAATTTTTAACATTTTAAATCTTTCAACATTTGTCAATTCTTTCCATTTTTTTAACTCCTAATTTCTTCCATTTCCTTCTGACATCTAATTCTGAAATTTCAACTCCAAAAAATAGGGTCTTAATTAAAATTTGTAATTTTGGCCAAGAAAAGTGGAATAGACACCGACAAGGATCCATACGCCTGAGGTTGTTTCTCTTCAACTCTAAGATATTTGATTTTCACCTTATTGATTTGGGTGGCATGCTTCACGGTCTCAGTGGTAGTATAAACATACCAAGTCTGGGACAAATTATGACACCCCAGGCAATGCCAAACCCTTTCGGAGTTAAAAACTTCATATAGATATGTTACACGGAGATGGCACTCTAGATCTTTCAAACTGGGTAGGTTTAAGATTAAATTGGTGTTGCATACTATTTTTTACCACAACAAACTCCATATCAATATCTCGAGCCACTTGGGTGTTTCTAATCTCGACAGGTAGGGTAATTACCCCTTTGTCTCTATCGAATCACCTGTAAAACTGGTGAGCGAAGTATGAATCATCCCTAAATCAGATCTCTGAACCCAGTGCTTTGCGTTAGCCTTGTTAATGTTCTTAGTGATTCTTTCTGCCAAGCTCAAGAACACGTTTGAATATTACACTCATCTCACAATGAAAGCACCAATGATGGAGTTTAACTTCACCAACTATTATTCTTGTAAGTTTCTTGGTAATTATGCAAACAATATTGAATAAGAGACAAAAGTATTGAACTCAAGAGTTACAAGAAAAAAACTACGCTCTATTCAAAACTCTTTGGGGGTATTTATAACATCTAAGCAACTTAATGCTATTGGGCTTCTCTTAGAAAACTTAGATAAATCTTTCCCCAACTAACTAATATAAATTATATTCAGCCCAGCCTGTTAAGCTCATCCTTTGGCCTGGATGGGTTTAACCCATCTATCAGCCCACGGGTCACTCCTTGGGTCAATGCCTTGGTGTCAAATTAATTAACTAGAACAAGTATATTGGGCTAATTATATTAATAATTACACATTGACCCAATATACCCATGACGTTCTTTTGAAGAAAAGTTTTATGGTGGACCTAAGACCATTGTGGATCTTTTCACACAATTATTTTATAATATTTTCTAAAAAAATTTATATCAATACTAATGAAGTACTACCTCCGTCCTATTTTATAACGCCTGTTTCGGTTTACGATGTTTGACTGAAATTTTTTTCAAACCATTTTATATGACAAATGGTATAGAATTAAAAAATAAAAATTACATATTAAAAAACTACATCAAAAGATCTACAAAACTAGTAGTGACAAGAATATTTTATTTTATCAAATTACTAACGAAGTGAACGAAGTTTGACCATGTGAATAGTAAACAAGCATTATAATTTGGGACGGAGGGAGTACTTGTTTAATATAGGGGTGCATACAAATCAAATAAAATGTATTCGATTCGTGATTCGTATTCGAAAAGGATAATTCGTATTCAATATGTTCGAATTCGAATCCGAATACAAATCATATTTTAGATTCGAGTTATATTCGAATTCGAATACAAATACTAATAGATTCGATTCGTTTATTATTCGAATTATTCGAATATTATAATTTATAAATAAATTTATATATATTCTAATATATTAAATATTTGTGTACATATTTTAATATATTAAATTTTTGTGTACATATAAATTTATATAAATTCGAATATTATAATTTATAAATAAATTTATATATATTCTAACATATTTTTACTACATTTTACATTATTATAAAATAATAATTTAATGTCTTTAACAAATCTATTTCAAGAAAAAAATTACTAATATTTTCAAATTTGAATATTCGAATACAAATTCAAATACGTCAAATATCTATCGAATCGAATACCAATATTTTTTAAAATTTGAATTATATACGAATCCGAATTCGAATACATATCACTTTAATCGAATACGAATCGAATAATGATATATTTGCTTCGATTTGATTCGTATACACCCCTAGTTTAACACACACACACACACACACATATATATATGTATGTATGTATGTATGTATGTATGTGTGTATGTATGTATGTATGTATGTTGACCATAAACACCATAAACCAAATTAACCTTAGGTCTTTGTAGGAATTTACTTTGAAAAATTTGAAAATTTTAAAACAGATTCAAAATTGGGATAAACGAGTTTTAGATTAGGTTGAAAATCTTAACTTTGGTCCACGCCACAGAGCAATGTGATTTGGTTCCCAACTCCTAAGTAAATTGACTTGAACTAGTTATTTCGTACTTGTACTCATATACCGAGTATAACTTCTCCAAACGATGTTGGTTTGAAAAGTTTTTTAAAATTAAAACTAAAGGCTTGTTTTCTTGACTTGATTTGACAAAAATAAATTTTGATCTGATTTAATTTAATTGTATTTAATGTAATTTGATTTTAATAAAAATAATAGTAGAAATGGTTAGGCTGTTCATTTAGGGCGGAGTAGCAGAGGTTACGCTATCAAAGTCGCCACCGCTACAGGCACGCCGCACGCAGCATCCCGACAAGGCTACGCCGTATGCGGTCAGCCTCCCGCTATATCCCGGGCCAAAACCGCCTACGCTGTTAACTCGCGGCCTTCAGTGCTTTAGGTATTTCCTCCATCTCAAATCGGTTTTTCTTCTTGGATTTTGTTCTATCAACCTAATTACTCTTTATTTCTTTTAATTATTCTAGATAATCAAAACAAAAATTGATATGTAAATATGTGATTCGTGGATTTGTGAACTGTAAATTTGTCAATTGTGATTAAATTAATTTTCATATGAACATTATGAAGTTTAAGGTTTTGTACTATTTTAATTAGTAAAGTGCAAATTAAAGGTGACTTCTTAAATTTTTTAATTATTAGAATTTTTATAGGATGCAAAGTTATTTCAAAAAGATGCCAAGATTTAAGAGCTCGAATCAAGTGATGATCCCTATCCTGAATTCGAATGCTTATTCTTCTCTAAATCAATCGATAGAACAAACTATTAGTGAACGCAAAACCCATTGAATGACAATCCATGTGAATTGAATATAGATTATCATCCAAATGGGAAAAATGAAATACACAGTAAATTATTTAGTAGTTATCTCAAAAGAACATTTCCACCCCAAAATTATGAATTTCACTGAAAAGATTTAGTTTTGTTTCATCTTGGTTTGATGATTAGTCTTGGTTGGAATATAGAACTGCTCAAAATAATGTGTATGGATCACACTTTTACTTAATTGTATGGATCACACTTTTACTTAATTTTATGGATCACACTATGTTACCCCCCCCCCAAATATACAACAACAACAACCTAGTTGGATCCACAAAGGTAGGGTCTGGTGAGGGTGTTTGTATGCAGACCTTGCTCGTGCTCGAAAGTAGAGGGGTTGTTTCAAGAGACCCCCGACTCAAGCTGCAAAGATGAAAAGAGACGGGAGATACTAAAAGTAGAGAAATACATATAAAGCACAAATAGATGAACTTTTACATTGGTTCGGTGGTGATTGAGGAGGTAAGCATGGTGGTTGAGTCGGGATTTTAGGATCAAAAAGGTTGAAGACCTCTTTGGGTGCAGAATTCATAACTGTTGAAACAAAACAAGAGATTGTGCTCTCAAAAAGTATATTGATGGGAAGAAAGTGGATTTAAGGATGGTAACTCTCTTCTAGGACAAGTTGAGGTGGTTTGTTAGCTTGTCTATATTCCATGCTCTAAGGGTTTTATAGGAAAACAGATGTAGGATATCGGTTCGTATATGCCATGGCATCCTCATAACATTATCATCATAAAAAACCTAAATTGTTCGCATCACCATCTTTCCTTTCAGCGCCATATAAGATTTACAAAAGTTTAGCAAAATGTAAGAATCTTTTTCTTGCAATTAACCTTTCAAAATAGATGCATATCAGTCTCACAACTATAACTCTACAACTATCAGGTCTTCACCTCAAAATAAGAACTCAAAAAGTAGAACTACAAATACAATTTCTACATATCTCTCTTCATATCAAGTTTCTTGATACTCTATTCATTTTTTTGACATTATGCATCTTTCTATTAATATATTCATTCGTGTAATGCATCACATCTTCAAAAGTGGTTATGCTATCGTGGTCTTAAGGTCCTCATGTAAAATGTGGACTTTCTCACATATTTTTTTATGAGTTCATAGTTGGATCTTATAATTTTTACAAGGCTCAATATATAAAACTATTTTATGTATGGAGATCAATACAATGAGAAGAAAACACCCTAAATAGTAGTAAAACATAACATTTATCCTCAAAATAGGAGATTAGGAGTCTGATGTTATTATCCCAAAAATAAGAATTTGCACTGTGACATTATGACATTGTACAGTGGGGGTATTTTTTGGTACTATATATTGACATTATTGGCATTGTATTCCTATTTTTAAGATAAAAAATATGGAGCTTCTGTTTTGGTACTTTCTCCATGTTTTACTCCTTATTTAATCCCCTTCCCTAAAATGAGTATAGACCTAACAATCACAAAAGAATTTGCCCTTCAAAAGTGATGTCAGGTACTCCTTACAACTCAAAGTTACACTCTACTTTATACTCCATTAGTTTATACACCAAAACTAAATCCTACTCCGTACATTTGAACCCGTTCTAAAACCTGTTTACCAACACAAAATTCATTTGAAGTTCCAAAGTGCAAATATTTGCCGTTATGTCTCACTTTCCCTCTCAATCTCAAGGGTGACACCACAAGGTTTGATTTTCCCAGGCGCCACTTCCTCCGAGCCTCATAGTTCGGCGCTCTATTTGGGTGGGTTTTTGCCATTATTGTTTTGGTCTCTTCATGATCCTCTTTTTTAATTTGATTTTGATTTTTGTTATAGGTCGTATTCTAGACTTGATTTTCATTTCGTATTGGGTTTTCATGATCTGGTATTTCGATTTCAACACTTGGTTGCAATATCTCTTGTTTTTTTAAATCATGTTTTTACTTCCTCCATTTTCCCCCTGTTGAATTCTCTGAAGAATGATGAAAATTCTAGGTTTGATTTTTTATCATTATAAATCTATTAACATTAAGATAGGCTAAATATATGGCCCAAATGTTTAGATGATGAGCTTGAAAATAGGACATGAAGGAGCTCAAGTTTTTTGTCAAAATTGATTTGCCCAAACTTAATTTTTTATGTAGTAAGATTGAAAGAGCAGAGGGAAAAGAAACTTTGGAAGTTCTTTTAAGATATGGAATCTGCATTCGGATTTGCTTGCCAAATAAGCTCTATTTCAACTAGTTTTGTTTTTTGTTAGCTCCATTGGCAAATGGGTCTAAAAGAATCATTATTGACAATGTTTTAACTTCTACGGAGTAGTAAATAATACCCCGAGTAGACTACATGGGTAGTACACATTAAGGGTAACAAGTCTCTAAATTTTTAGAGATTTTATGCATTTTGACCCCATAACATCACTGGGTTTTGTTGTTTTTGTTCTTGATGTGATCCATTACGCGAATGAATATATTTATATAAAGATGCAGAATGTCAAAAATATAAAGAGTATTAAGGAATTGCTATGAAGAGAGATACGTAGATATTGTACTTGTAATTCTTAACTTTTGAGTCATTATTTTGAGGTGAAGATAATGTTTGCCTGATAGATGTAGACTTGTAGTTGCAATATTGACATGCAAGATTTTGCTCAAGTTGTAATTTGAAGTTTTGAATGCATTAATTTTGACAGGTTGATTGCAAGACAAAGATTCTTACATTTCGCCAAACTTTCCTGAATCTTATTTGGAGATGAAAGGAAACATTGTGATGCGAACGATTTAGGGTTTTTATGATGATAATGTTATGAGGATGCCAAGCCATATGCTGCTTGATATCCTACACCTATTTTCTTGTGATATACCCTTAGAGCATGGAGTATAGACAAGTTAACAAACCACCTCAATTTTTTCTAGGAGAGAGTTACCATCCTTAAAGCCACTCTCTTTCCTCCGGTATACCTTTTGAGAGCAAAATCTCTTATGAATTCTGCAGCCAAAGAGGTGTTCTTGATCCTAAAATCCCCACTCAACCACCATGCTCACCTCCTCAACCACCACAGAACCATTGTAAAAGTTCGTCTAAAATGGGTCAAAAACCGAGGCTTAGATCACATCATAGATGTCCAAACAGATCTTAAAGCTGCTTGCCTTCTCAAGAATGCAATTGTACGCTCCCCTTCAGGATACCTCACCTCTAAGTCACTTGTTGACTCCCATAAACTCCTTGGTCTCACTGTCCCTACACTCCGGTTCATCCGCCGATTTCCCACTCTCTTTGAGGAGTTTCCACACCCCAAATATCCATCTATGCCTTGCTTTAAGCTTACCCACGTAGCAAAAGTCCTTCATGATCAAGAAATGAAGGTGTTCGATGATGTTCAGAGTGATTCGATGCAGAGGCTCTCCAGGGTCCTGATGATGAGCAAGAACCGAATGGTAAAATTCATTTTTGGATGCTTTCTCAAACTATTTTCTGCATGGAAAAGATATTTTATACTTTTTAAATAAATTATTACGTAGTACTTTATTCACTCTTTCCTCTATGAATGTACATGCCTTTTTCTTGAAATCGT
The DNA here is from genome assembly GCA_003260385.1 of Cuscuta australis. Taxonomy (NCBI): domain Eukaryota; kingdom Viridiplantae; phylum Streptophyta; class Magnoliopsida; order Solanales; family Convolvulaceae; genus Cuscuta; species Cuscuta australis. The sequence continues at coordinate 6,906,849 of NQVE01000215.1, read as the reverse complement.
ATGCTTGATATGGATATATGTAGTAAATCTCTTTTAATGTATGGCAAATGAAACTATTGTTTAGGAGAAAAGGATGGCCCTTGCGGGTCTGTTTGGAATCCATAATATACTAGGGAAAGTAATTAATAAATTTGTACGTAGTATTAGATATTGTTTTTCAAAAGCATTTATACATTGGTTTCTATAGACATTTAACCAACTCGAAATTGAATAATTCCCATATGCTTTTTATTAAAGAAAATGAATAATTCATTTTTTATTTTTCTTTGCATTTTTTAAGTTAAAGCCAGGCATAGGAAACTCGGAACTTCCCCCCTTTCCCTAGAAGTTTCCTTGATCCAAACATGCCCTAAAACTAAGAATTGGTAGGGTGCCAAATTGGATTAGGTGTAAAACTGTCAAGTGAAGGCTTTATGCTTTCCCATGTTGATCAAAGGAATGATACTTTGATTAGTTTGATATTCCTTATTTTCTAATTCTATTGTAAATTCAAGCCTTTGCTAACATATACTATGATCCTTGCATGATCTCCAGCTCATTTGCCCTTTCTGTTGGTTCCGATTTTGAACTTTTTTCTTCAAAATGATGTAGGTACCTCTAGAATCTCTGCATCAACTGAAATGGGATTTAGGATTGCCTGATGATTTCGATAGGAACTTTATCAAAAAATTCCCAGAGAATTTTGTGGTCGTTAGAGGTGGCTCAAATGGTTCCCCATGTCTAAAACTTCTCAAATGGGAGGACCATTTTGCAGTCTCTGAGCTGCAAAAGATGAACAATAAGGATGAGTCAGGTGGCAATACCGACACCACGTCCGTTTACAGGCAATTCAGAAAGGGGAAATCCGCGTTGGAATTCCCCATGAGTTTCCCTAGGGGCTATGGAGCGCAGAAGAAGGTGAAAGCCTGGATGGATGAGTTCCAGAATCTCCCCTATATTTCACCCTATGAAGATTCTAGCGGAATAGATCCCAACAGTGATTTGATGGAAAAATGGGTTGTTGGCGTGCTACATGAATTCTTGAGCTTGACCCTGTACAAGAAAACAAAGAGGAACTACCTAAGGAGCCTCAGAGAAGAAATGAATCTTCCCCATAGATTCACGCGAATATTTACTAGGTACCCCGGGATATTTTACCTCTCAATGAAGTGTAAAACAACCACTGTGGCACTCAGGGATGGGTACCGTCGTGGGAGACTGGCAAACCCACATCCACTCACCCGCCACAGGGACAAGTTTCATCATGTGATGAGGACTGGGTTAGTCTATCGAAGCAAAGGACTTGACATTTTGCCTCAGCTTGACGCTGTTGAAAATGATCCTGGTGAAGAAGAAGAAATTGACGACGACGACGATGATGGTGGTGGAAATAGTGATGAGTGCTACAAATCTGGAAGCTCAGATTCTGATGAAGAAGATGACTAACGTTCAACGCTTCCCGTTAGGTACCCATGTTTGAAATCTTCATATGTACCATGTAGTTATTCTTTTTAAATTTTCTTGTTTGTTTTAACTAAATTTAACATACACAAGTTGTTTGAAGCTGAGTGCATTTGCAATGAAATCAGGCCAACCCTCCTTGAATTCAACAACATGAGACATAGAATTAGATGCCTTGCCTAGACCATGATTACCCAATGTGTTCTTCTTTAACAAAAGATCACTCTAATGAGGAAAACAATTAGCTCTTTACTCATTACATGTTTACAATCACCAACAATAATTGGAAAATATCAAATCTCACAATTATTTTCAAGTGCATTCTTCCTTTTGAGTCCTTGCAATCAACATGTGTGCCATATTCTTCGCAATCATCATTTGTCTAGTTGACCAAGAAGTCATGAATTCAAGCTCCATTGCTGCTCAGTTTTAAAATACAAAATAAATAAATAAATAAGGTTTCATGTGCAAAAGTTGAATATGCCACACTTGCATGTGAGGGGCGTGTTACAGTTAGAAAACCTTTTTAACGCCACAATAAAAGCTTGGACTTTTGATTATGTTTGTTTCCTACTTTCCTTGACATGGTATCAGAGTTTTGGTGGCCAGGAGGTCATGAGTTTGAACTTCTCCGCCACACAGTTTTAAAATTTTAATGTTCACATGTATAGTTCGAGCAAGCACAAATTTCATCTAGTCACCTGCATGTGAGGCCGTGTTAGAGTATAAAACTTTTTCTGGACATACAACCACAAGCTTGATTTGTTGGGTTGAGCTGGTTCATTGACATTAGTACAAAAATAGAACTATAACCATAATATTACTCCCAATGTGTTTTAAACATTTCCTTTTTCTTTTTTATATGTAAAATTCAGAGGCAGCCTTGAGAATTTTATGGCATGACACGATACCAAAAAAAGGGGCCCTTAATCCCGACCAATTATATTATATCCCGTACCGAGTATAAATTCATTTTCTGAATCAGTGTTCTTTTTTCAAAATAATACACCACAGATTGAATAATAGAGTCAATGAAAATTTTACTCCCTCCGTCCCGTTTTAAATTGCCCGTTTTGACTTTTGGGCATATTTAAGGAAAATTAAAAATAGAGTTGATTTTTCAAAATTGTCAATACTTTTTATGATGAACGAAAATATAATGTGAAGAAGATTGACTTATTTTAAAGGTAGTTTAGGTATTTTATTTTTAAAAGTTTACGAAAACAACTAACAGGCAACTTATTTTGGGACGGAGAAAAAAGGCAAACAGGCAATTTAAAATGGGACGCAGGTAGTACAATTTAAACAAAAAGGAATAAGTGAATCATTAATTCGTATTATATAATCATTAAATTACTAATTTTTCCTAAATACTCCCTCTGTCCTATAATGATCTTCCCAGAACACTATTCCAACTTCACGGAAATTTATATTTATTTGTGTTTTTTCATGGCCTATATGATAAAATAAAATATTCTTGTCACCGCTTGTTTTGTTGAACTTTTGATGTAGTTTTTAAATATGTATGTTTTATTTTTTATTTTTATACCAATATTTAAATAAAATAGATTAAAGAACTTAAGATTTTTTTTCATTTTACGAATCGGAAAGATCATTATAGAACGGAGGGAGTAATACGCTAATAGCTCAAGTGGATGAGCCACATTCTATCTCCCACCTAGAAGTGCATGTGTTTGATCCCCACTTCTCTTTTTCATTTTTAAAAAGAGAAGAAACAAAATTTGGACTATAAGGATAGAGAATTAAAAAAACATCTGGGCCCCCAAAATAAATGGCCCCACTGCCTTGGCAAAATTCCACTATCTTTTTTTTTAAATCATTTCATTTATAAATTATTATAGAAATAAAAAGTAAAATTTACACATTTTAAAAACTATTTCAAAAGACCTATAAAACAAGTTATGACAAGGGTTTTATTTTATCAAATAACCAATATGAATGTAAACAAACAAAAGTTATTGAGAGACTTAAAATAGTAACCAGAAAGTGTTTAAAAAAACGAGAAGAAGTAAAAATCACATCAAAAATTATTTATATAAAGCAAGAGTTGATAAATAGGGAGTAGTAAAATTTGTAATGGAGTAGTACTAAAATACTCCTTATATCTTTTTCAAATATAGTTCTTACAAGTTTTTACTATAAATACTAAAACATTCTCTCTCTCTCTCTAAATCATGAATTACACCAAATAAAGGTATAATTCACATATTCACTAATGAAGCCCTACCGGACCGAGATCGTATTTTATATGATCTGCTATATATGTCTCATTAGTAACAAGTTTTGGATAATGACTGATTATACAAATGAATCTACGAATGTGGGCATTATTTGACAATAAGTGCTGGATAATGACTGGTTATATGAATGACTTTAGAGTGTGGTTATTAGACTATTAGTAACAAGTGTTTGATAATTACTGATTATTTCAATGACTAATCAAATTATTTTAAATAATGTCATATTATACTTGAATTCTGTAACATGTCATTCTTATCAAAGGTAAGATATTTTAAAACTTTCCATTGTTAAAGGTTAGAATAAATATGACCAGTCCTATTTGGAGAAGTGATGTGCTTAAGTCGCATTTGCGTAAATTATCTCACATAATTATCCATAAACTAAATTGTGTATTATTTTCAAGAATCTAAAGTGGGTCTATATCCTATTATCTTGTTAGATCCATAAAATCCATAAGGGTTATCCATCATATCCACCCAACCACTAGCTTGGTATAATGAAATTTAGGGGTAACGAGTTCGAATCTTTACAACTTCGTTGGGAGGCAGCTATGCAAAGGATAGACTCTGCAAGTATCAGGCGGAAGCTTCACTCTTTACCACCAATCTTCGATCAAAATTTAATTTATCTCCTTTGACTAACTGTCTGGACATGTGTGAGCGAGCCATCCCGAATGAGGCTAATCATTTTTGGTAGAAAAATGCGTGTACTCCATTTGTCCCTCATCCCTCCTTGTCTACATAAATAGGCAAAAAAATCAAAAAAATACTCCAGATAAATAAAAATAGGTAGTAGAGAGGGGTGGTGTACATTTGGGGTACAACTTTGATATTGATATAATGAAGGATTATGCTATGTGTACCCCAAGGTTTGTACTCCGCAGTTTTGCACCAACACTTTGTGTTGGTGTAAAACTAATTTTTGTTAAACGCACCAACATTTGTGTCCGTGTGAATATTTATTAACGCACCAACACTTGTGTCGGTGTAAACCATCGAAATGTTTGTGCAAGCCTTTGGTGTACAAATGGGGTATATTTTTTGGTGTAAGTATAGCATGGTCCGAAATCCAACAAAAATCAATATGTGAAGACAACCATCTTCCTCTAATCCTCTCCTTATCCACTCTCACTCCCATGGAATTAATTACAACCACAAACTCACAAAAATCACCGGAGTAATGTAACCAGATATACTGAGAGAAAGAAGAAGAAGAAGAAAAGAATAACAGAGGTTTGGTTCTTTGTATATGGCGCAAACCATGCTGCTCCTCATCTCTTCTTCTTCTTCTTCTTCTTCTTCTTCTTCTTCTTCTTCTTCTGCATTTGACCTCAAGAGACAATCCACCTTCTTCTCCATTCAACCCTCCATCATTCATTCAAACTCTTCTTCTTCTTCATTTCCTCGACATTTTCTTCCCTCCAAACCCTATTCTTCTTCTTCTTCGAGAATCTTCGCTCTCTTCAAAACGAAGACCAAAGCCCCACCACCCAAAAAGGAATCTTTCGATCTAAACTCCATCATTTGCTTATTTGTTTTTAAAGTTTATGCATTTATTAAGTGCTACCGAGTGATTTTGGTTACTAACAATGATATGTCATGAAATAAATGCAGGTTTCAGAGAGCAAGCCCAAGGTGGAGGATGGGATTTTTGGGACCTCTGGAGGAATTGGGTTCTCTAAGCAAAATGAACTCTTTGTTGGCCGTGTCGCTATGATAGGTTTCGCGGTTCGTATCCTTTTCTATTATTATTGTTGTTGTTGTTGTTATCATTATTAAATTTTAACCTATAGAGATTAGAGAATATGTATGTATTTATGTATGCGAAAAGATCAACTGAACAAAAAAAGAAAAAGCAAGCTCATCACAGTTGGAGGTCCAATAATTTATTTACTTGTATTGCATGTCAATTTGTCATTTTTTTGGTAATCTTGATTTGTATGTCAACCTCATTCATTCTAATACATTGTCAAGAAATTAACTTAATCAAGAATTCTTCAAACTTGTTGTGGATGAAGGTCGAAAGGACGAATTTTTTGTCTAATAATGGAGTACTTTTTTGTACTATCTATGATGTATAAACTCTAGCAGAAAGATTTATACTCCTCTCTTATGTTCCACTATAAGTCTTCTAGCTGTTCCCGCAGAGTTGAGTCACCTATTGTCTCTTTGTTACATATTCAAGTTTCACAAGTGTGTGCACATTAATCTCCAAATTTCTTTTAAGGAAAAAAATCGTTTGGTTCAAGTCACATTTCTCTTCTATGTACAAATTTCAACCATACTATTTTACATCTCTTGAACTTCACGTAAAAAAAAGCAAACGTGTCATATTTTGACACCTGTCTATTCGAAGGCTCTACAATGCTTCGTTCGACAACAAAGTGGTTCTTATCCTCACAGTCCCCCCCTCCCCCTTGCCCTCACCCACCCCATTTGGAAGACAATCAGTGGATTGCTACCCAAATGAGGGGGGCTAACGGGTTTGGGGGGGGAGGGTCAGATTAGAGAGACTTAAAGGAGCACCGTAGGGCCCCCAAATGGACTGAGTCTTATATTATGAGACTCATTCTTTGTGTCAAAAGAACCTTGTTGATTATTATTACTTGCATTGATATGATATGTTATAGTGGGTTACCTTATAATTATGTCTTGAAGGCATCTTTGTTGGGGGAAGCACTAACAGGAAAGGGGATTTTGGCACAACTGAACTTGGAAACTGGGATTCCCATTTATGAGGCAGAGCCACTCTTGTTGTTCTTCATACTCTTCAATCTGTTGGGAGCCATTGGAGCTTTGGGAGACAGAGGCAAGTTCGTGGACGATCCCGAACCGCCCACTGGACTCGACCGGGCCGTTATCCCGCCCGGAAAAGGGTTCAGGTCAGCTTTTGGGCTCAAAGAAAGAGGTAGGTAATATTGCTCCGATACCATAATGAAATATGAATCAATCGTGTATCCCTTCTCATATCTTGGCACAATATATAGATACAATACAATCTAGTCTAATACTCTCTATGCATCTTTAACCTTTCACACACTCAAACATGCTCTTATGTCTAAGAAATATGTCTCTTTTTTATATAAAATTATTGGTTTAACTAAATTGAATAATACTCGACATTTGAGACATTTTTTTCATGAAAAAAATATTACCAAGTATAATGAAAATTAGCTTCTTTTGTTCAAAATATGACTTTTTCGGAACAAATTTAAACTGTCAAAGTACTGTTCTTCTCTGTTGTATGCATTTCGTTTTATACTACTCCGTATATAGCAAGGCACATTCAAATGTGGTAACTAATCAAAGAAAAAAAGGTGTGCTCTAAAAATGTATAATTTTGATATTATTTTCTAATTTTGCCCTTACTAGGATATGATGTGTAAGATCAATAAGTTATAATTAGAAAATAATATCAAAACTATACATTTTTAGGACGCGTCTTTTTTCATCGGGACGGAGGAAGTACATTTCTTTTTCTTTGTTTTTTACTATTCTTAATCTTGGGCATTGAATGGGGAATGCAGGACCTCTGTTTGGATTCACGAAAGCAAACGAGCTGTTTGTTGGGAGATTGGCTCAACTGGGGATTGCGTTTTCCATAATCGGAGAGATAACGACGGGGAAAGGGGCGCTTGCTCAACTCAACATTGAGACTGGGGTGCCCCTCAATGAAATCGAGCCGTTGATCTTGTTTAATGTTATCTTCTTCTTCTTTGCAGCCATTAATCCAGGCACTGGGAAGTTTGTCACAGATGATGAAGAACAAGATTAGTTCTCTTTTTTTTGTTGCTGCTCTGCACCATATTTGGGTGTGTAATTAATGGTATAGTTGATCTGAAAGTGGGCCATGATTTGGACTCCTGTTTATTTTATCAGAGTAGTTACTTGGAAAAAACGTTTCCTTTTATCTTGGAAAATTGCCTTCTTCATTAAATATGAGTTTTGATATCTTCTGATATCGAAACCTCCTTTTCTCCTTGCTCTTTTTGGTGAAGTCTAAACAAGAAATTTGATGTCTCTGGACATTATAATTCTCTGAGACGAGTGTTCTAAAATTATTCTAAACGCTAAACTGAAATACTATTCCAAAACAAAGCTTTAAATATGCATTTGATTTTAGATTCTTTCAAATGATTCTATGGATTTTGATTTTCAAAAATTGCACGGATTGATGAAATATATATTTTGATATCTTATCAGAATTAGTTGACAATTTTGTTGACCAAGAAAGAATTCTAAAAAAAGAATATTCTCCATTCCCAAAATAAAATTCATACTTTTATTTTTGAGGAATTTACTTAAATAACACTAAAACATAATGACTTTTTCTAAATAGCACCACATGTGTTTTTATTTCCAATGTAGCATTTTTAGTCATTATGCAGTAGTCATTATTCAAACAAATACTTGTCATCACAGGACATTATGGACATTATTAAGTGCTTTTTAGGGAATAAAACAATTTAAGTGCTATTTAGAGAAATGACTTAAGTTTTAGTGCTATTTAGTGCAAATATTTCTTTATTTTTTTCATTTTTTATAATATATCTATCATTTTTACTCTTCTTTCTATAAAAAAAAATGAATAAGTTTGGACTTGATTTATTGGGGAAGGAGTACTCTTTCCAAATCAAGGAAAAATGTTTTTTATTAAATTCAAGAAAGAAAAAAAATCAAAGGTCCAAAAGAAGAATCCAAACCAAATTCAAAGAGAATCCGAAGATCCAAAAGACATTGCATCCATAAGAATATGTGTCCACTCCGCGGCACATTCAACGGGCGGGAACAAATAGAAAAGCGATTATTTTTTGAAAAAAATACGTAATAAATAAACCCCATCCAGAAAACGATAACGGCAAAAAAGCTGAAATCTTTACCACCTACTGTGCCACATACGCTCCCCTAGCTCCATTTCTTGTTGTTTTATAGCCAGCATATATGAACTTTACCCCCCTCAAGATCAATTCGAAAAATCTGGAATTCAAATTTTGTCCTGCCAGAGATTTCCACTGTCATTTCAAAGATCCAGTCTTTTTTCATTTTTCTGTTTGGATTTCTCTTGTGGGTGGGGGCTTCTTGGATTTTTGTTTTCAGTCTGGGAAAACCCTCAAATTCCAATTTTTTTTCTTCGTTTCCCTGCTGTCTTCAAATTTCAACACTACTGTTCTAGAGGTAGTAGTCTGGTGGTTGGCGTTTCCCAGGTTGTTCTTCTGGATCTTCACTCAAAGGTAATGCCTTTTCATTTTATTTCTTTTGATTCATCTTTTTTCACTTTTTCTTGGAAAAAAAAATTGGGTCTTTCTCTTTTCCCCTTGTTGAATGAATATTCAGCCCGAGTCCTTTAGGGCTTTAAACAAACACCCCCTTATTCTTCCTGATTATGCTAATTCTTAACTGTAATGTGTTCCTATGAGGAGTTCTTGTTTTGTGATTGTATGTTATGCCAATGGGTCTTTTTTTTCTTTTCTTTCTTCCCCCTTCCCCCTCTTTTTTGTTTTAGTGGTGAAATTCAAGAAGTGTTTGTGGCTTCGGGTGGTCAGGGTTTGTGTGGCTAGCAGAGTGGATTGCATTAATAGGTGACCTTTCTTGATGTATAGTAATATGCTGGATTGTACGGTTGACAGAGTTGCATAAGATTTGTTGAGATGGAGAAGAGAAAATGGCTATGGAAAAGGAAGTCTTCTGACAAGGGCTCGGGCGAAACTGAAAGCTCATATGAGCAGGTAATCGAGTGTGATGTCAAAGAATAACTCATCTGTTACAGGGGCAGAGATTGAATTAGGTAACGACTAACTAACGAGTGTGACTTGTATTTTGTTCACTTTAATGCATCAGGACGCAACGAAGGAATCATCCCTTGATCATCACGATGAAAAGTCGCCTGAAGTTACCTCAAAGTCTGCTTCCACAGATGACGATGAAGTTAAGGAAAGTCTAAAATGTATGACAACAAAGTTATCAGCTGCCCTTGTTAATGTTAGTGCCAAAGAAGACCTGGTTAAGCAGCATGCCAAAGTTGCCGAAGAAGCTGTCGCAGGTATACAAATTTATACTCGCTTTGTTTGTAATTGGTGTGTGCATTCTTAGAGAACGGCTTGGCAATCAAAGAGTAAACGGAAGGGATAGTCCTTTTTGTATAATTATATTAAATGTAGAAGCATATCAATTCTTTAATGAAGAAGGGAGAAAATTTGATGGTTTGTAGAATTGTGTTTTGTGTGGGTCTTTTCAAAAATGGAAGTGTACCCATTAATATGGAGCGGAAAGAAAAGGAAATGGTTCATACTAAAAAGGAAAGATTTTTAGCTGTTTTATCTCCTTATCTATTATCCCCCTCTGTATTGACAAATGAAAATCACTTTAGAGGGTGTTTGGGAGTAATTAACTTGTGAATAAAGCGATTTCCACAAAAGCTGAAACCAAAAGCACCACATGCTTCTCTTAAACGGTGTTTTATGTACAAAATAGTGGTGATGAAAATCAGAAGCTAACATGCCAAACAGAGTAAAATCACTTCCACTCAAAGCAGAATCTAAATTATTAAAAGCAGCGCACTGCCAAACATCCTCTTAATATGGAAATCATTCTTTTGGTCTCTTTGACAAATTGTTCTTTTAAAATAAAAAATAATCCTGTATTAATACATGATAGACTGGGAAAATGTAGGATTATATTTAATGTAGAAGCATATCGATTCTTTTATGAAGAAGGGAGTAAGTGAGCCAGTTGAGTGCTAAATGTGATGGTTTGTAGAATCTTTTGGTGTGGGTCTTTTCAAAAAATGGAAGCGTGTGCATTAATAAGGAGCGGCTAGAAAAGGAAGCGTGTGCAGTGGAAATGGTTCATACTAAAAAGGAAGGAATTTTAGCTGTTTTGTCACCTCATCTATTATCCCCTCTATATTGTGATAAATGAGAATCAATTTATTATGAAAATAGTTGTTGGACAAAATGTCTTCTTTTTACAAAACAACAACCCAGTTAAATCCCACAAGAGTAGGGTCTGGGGAGGGTGTGTGTATGTAGACCTTGCCCCTACTCGAAAGTAGAGAGGCTGTTTCCAAAGAGACCCCCGGCTCAACGTCGAAAGTTGCATTGCTTGACTAACTGCTACTTCATTAATAATCCTTTCTTGATCACATGATAGGCTGGGAAAAGGCAGAAAATGAGGTAGCTGCTTTAAAAGAGCAACTGGATGCAGCAGTTCAGCATAATGTGCAGCTTGATGGAGCTCTCAAGGAATGTGTCAAGCAGTTGAGAAATGCCAAAGATGAGCAGGAGCAAAGGATTCAAGAAGCCATATTAGAGAAGGCCATGGAATGGGAATCCAGCAGGAATGCTCTAGAGAAAGAGCTGGTTGAGCTCCGGTTAAACGCGTACCCTATACCTGCTCATCATAATATTCTCCAGAAGCTTGAACTCCTGGAGAAAGAGAACGCAAGTCTCAAACTTGAACTCTTTTCTCTGACCAAGGAGTTAGAGGTTAGAACCATTGAGAGGGACTTGAGCACCCAAACTGCAGAAACAGCTAGCAAACAGCAGCTTGAAAGCATAAAGAAGTTTGCGAAACTTGAGGCAGAGTACAGAAGAATGCAACAAGCACAGTCTCGTGAATCATCTGCATGCCATGGTAAAAAATCTTGGGATAGCCAAACTGAGAGTGGCGAGCACAATCCGTGTGGCTCAGACTGCTGGGCTTCAGCATTGATTGCTGAGCTTGATCAATTCAAGAATGGCAAGTCCTCATTCAAGAATATAGCTTCTGTCCCTGTAGAAATTGACATTATGGATGACTTTCTTGAAATGGAAAGACTTGCATCGTCTCTAGGTGACGGCAAGAGTGAAAAGGCCGACGTGTCGCCCCAAGCTACTTCCCACACATCTTCCAGCATAGAGGATCAATCAGCAGCAGAACTCCAGACTACGATTCATGGTGTGGAGGAACTAGAGAAGAAGTTAGAGACAATTGAAGCTGAGAAAACGAAACTGGAAGGCGCATTGAGTGATACCCAAGATGCCCTTAAGGCATCTCAGTTGCAGTTTAAGGATGCAGAAATCATGCTGGAGGTGTTGCTAAAGGAGCTATCCGCAGTGAATGAGTCTAAAGAAATGCTGGAGTCTTTGAGGTCAGATGCTGATAGCGAACACTCCTTATCTACAGATATGACACAGAAAATGGGAAGAAAAACTGAAGAAGTTGAGCTTAATCAAGCTTCAAGTTTATGTTCAAGTGAGGAACCAAAAGTGAAACAGGTTAGCAACTGTAAAACACTGGAATCCATTTGGAAACAACTTCTCCAACAAAACTCCTAAAGCCAACTGTACTTTTTATGTGTTTAATCTTAATGCATCACACCCACACAAGAATGACAACATTATATTTGTGACATTGTGAAAAGGTTGTAATTTTGCAGGAAGTTTTAGATGTGGCTGCCACCAAGCTGGCTGAATGCCAGAAAACGATTGCATCCCTCGGAAGGCAGCTCCAATCACTGGCCACATTGGAAGATTTCTTGACAGATGCCCCAAATCTTCAAGGGCTCTCTGGTGGTGGGGCTGACCTGTGGAAGACACATTTGGATGAGACATTTGCCCAAAAACTTGACACAGATCATCTGGAAATTTCAGATCAAAACTCCAGCAATTCCACGAACGAAGGAAACTATGAGGAGTCCCCCATGTCGTCCTCATCATCGGATTCATCAGCAGCCAATCATGTCAGCAGTTCCAGAGGAAAGAATGGGTTTGGTAAGCTGTTTTCTAGGAGTAAGGGTAGAGTCCAGCCTTAGATATATGTATAGGCTGTGGGAAATGGTATTGTTGAACTTTGATCTGTAAAACTTGTGAATTGGTTGAAGCCATTTTAGCCATAGTTTGTTCTATTTTGGGGGTGGCATTAGAACCCACATTAGCTGTAGCTTGTAAAAACTCTAAGGTAGTGTTTGGGAATTAGCATTTCATTTCAATTCATGTATTTCAATTCCAAAATTTAAAATTTTGAATTTCAAATGACAATGGGAGGTATATGGATTTCAAATTAAGCTTTGTTATAAATGAGAGAAATTTGACTCAAATCCAAGTTTAAAATTTTTAAGTTTTCCAAACATGAAATGTGAGTCAAATCCGGATTTGAAATCCCAATTCATGTTTCCAACCATATCATAAGTGAAATTTATTTCCAATAGGACTAAAGCATAGTCCATTTTCTCAAAAAAGACTACATATTTTTTTACTTATAATAATATTTAATTAATTAGTTATTATTAACGTATGTGTAAGTAATAGTTGCCGATAATTTATAAAACAAGAAAAGAAGGCATTCATTCATATATTTTATTATCATACCATCGTAGTCAACGTACAAACTTTTCATAGTCAACGTTTGCTCCTTCAAACATCAGTGGTATCAGAGTCAACGTACAGAACTATAGTTTTTCGTAAAACTTTTACGGTTGGAAATTAAACTTTGACTTGGTAATTATTTGTTAATCTCAAAAATTAGTAAAATGATTTATTATAGTCTTGAAATATATAATGGACTTAAATAAATCATTGAAATAAATATTCATTATTTATTTGTACCGAAAATATATATTTTATAAATATAATCGCAAATTTCGAAAATATATATTTATATATATTTCTAAATTGTAAATATAATTTCATTGGACATAAAATATCATTTTATGGTTAATAAAATTATATTGTAATTTTCGAAATTGTTTATTTCCAATTTTTGAGTTAATTGTATTTGTATAGATTTAATTCTAATAAATCTTAAATAAATATTGAAAACTCAAAAATGAACTTTAGGAAACTTGGAAATATTATTTCTAGGTGAAATAAATTTTTTCACAAATATATTGGACAAAATAATATTAGTTAGTAATTAATTATATATATATCGGCATATATATATATATATATATATATATATATATATATATATATTACCGAGTAATATATATAAATGTGTGTGTGTGTGTGTGTGTGTGTATCTATAAATTGAAAAATGGCTAATATCATTTTGGAAATTATATCTCAGTAATAAACAAGTTGAATTTTTCAAAATACTAAATTTTATAATTTAATGATTTTTGAAAAATTATTTAAAATTGTTTTCGCAATTATTTTCTCGTTTGTAATTTCCATAAAGTGTGGCTCCGGTGTAATTATTATTTTTTTCTTTTCAATGTTTCACTAATAACCAATGTTGAAAGTGAACCATTGTATCGAGTGATTCAACACTTAGTTGTGCATAATAATTCACTATAAAAAGCAGCATCGAAAACACTTGCTTCGTCAATGCATACATAACGGAGGTCGGAGAATATAGATTTCTTATATTTCTACAATTGAAGTGTGTTGAACTCTATATCTACATCATACTCACATGAATTATAAAATTCAGAGGAAGCTCGTTAACCGAGTTTTTTCATAAGGTTTGGTACGGTACAATACTCTTATGTGGGAAGGATTTCAATGGATTTGTTATTGTTGTTTCTTTTGTAAGAGGCTCAACTTTTCTCATAATTGCCCAAAGTGTTACCATTAGACCTAGTCAAAGTGCACGGGGGTTAGGCCAAGGTGGTACAATACTCATTCTTTTGGGCTCGAGGCTGGCCAACATTACACGTCTATCATTTCAAGCCCTAGCCTGGCCCATAAGAGGGAACTTGCAAGCTTCGACGTGCCAAGTCCAACTTATTAAATTAAAAATATACTTAGTGAGTCCATTCATGAACCAATTCAAAAAATAAATAATACGGAGTACAACCTATGTCACAAAATAATGTTTAACATAATACACAAATTTATTCTTATAATATTGGGCCTAACTAAATGTAATAAATTACTCCGTATAGTAAATCTACATTGAATACAAAAAACTAAATTAGTAGCTCCTCAGCCTACTCTATCTACACATACACACACACTATATTAGTAGCTAAAAACACTTGTAAAAAGTTGTTCACCAGACATTGCTCTTTAGTTTTAAATATCTTACATGCAAAATAGAACCATTTCTATCAACACCTATACCCTTACAAATCTGGTCACTAATACCAGATTGTATGTGCTCACTATCATACTCATTTCTCGTAGATCTAATGACACTATTGAAGTTGCATTTTTGGTATAGTTTTTCTGACGGTTCAATGCCACCAACTATCTCAAAAGATCCTTTCAAAACTTCATTGTCAATACTTTTATTTTATTTTCTTAACTTTTGTATTTGGTCTGGAACACCTCGTGCTGAGTTGAGATTGATATTACTACTCATACAACTGAGATGTACCGGAGTACTTTTTTTGAAAGTTCATAACTTAGATATTTTAAAACTAAGTGTGCTTGACTTGAAGTAATTTTAGGACGATCGAAACCTCTAGCTTGTAGGACTTGAGAATTACCGGGCAAAAGTGTTTTTAAATTTGAGACCAAAGGTATTAGCCTAACGTCTTGTAAAATTCTGTACCCTTTTTTTGGATATGATAATTATTTTTTGTAACCATACTAGGTGTATCCCAAAAATTATTTTTTGCAACCATGCTAGGAGTATCTCATAATGTATCTCAATGATTCAACTCGATCACAAGATTTCGTAGTGACATTTTATGTCAATATAAATCATCAATCTTACACTGAAAGAATATATAAGAATATTTCTTTTAGATTTTTTTTGAAGGGATTCTTTTAGATATCTTATTTTTGTTATTTTTATTTTCGGCCCGGTTCTAGTGATACCGGAGAACAGGCGGTGCCACTGGGTTTTTGGGGCATCTCCGGTGCCAGTGGGTTGTAACCCATTATACTTATACATAGAGTAATATTCTCCCTAGTCCGTACAACATACCGTTGGCCCTTTGCCCTAACCACACAATTTCGTTCTCCATCGCCTTCTTCATCGTTCTCCATCAAGGCGTGAACGGCGGCTACCATTGACGACCACCGGCGGGCAAGCGATTGCCGGTTAGGGCTTTGTGCTTAATCTTATTCCTTCAATTCTTTGTCTAAGTTC
Source organism: Cuscuta australis (assembly GCA_003260385.1). Lineage (NCBI taxonomy): Eukaryota > Viridiplantae > Streptophyta > Magnoliopsida > Solanales > Convolvulaceae > Cuscuta > Cuscuta australis. The sequence continues at coordinate 6,891,127 of NQVE01000215.1, read as the reverse complement.
ATCTGGCACATCCGTTCCCTCCTTCTCCGGTCTTCTTTCTCCGACATCCATGTCGGAAGTGTTGGATACCAGTAAGAAAGTAGCGGATCGTTACCTGAAGCGCGAAGTTCTAGGGGAGGGTACATATGGTGTCGTCTACAAAGCGATTGACACCACAGTAAGTTATACACTCTACACAAATTAATTTGTTCATTCTTTAGCTATCAGATTCAAAGCTATACTGTCATCTAATGTGAATACAAAACGAATTGGACCTTTTTTTCTCAATTATTATGCATTTTAGTTTTGTTAATTCAAATGAAAAGAGCCAAACAACTATAAAGGGAAACAGATTGCATTCTAGCACTTGAAAGAATTTGGATACATTTGCTTAAACTTGTAACGTGTGTTTCATCTTTGTTTTCCTGGTATTAGTTTACTGTTTAATCTTTAATTACTGCACTTGAAACCAGACTAGAATAAATCTTTCATCTCTCAGTTTGTTATAGCTACCTTTCTGTCTTGATAGTAATTTTTTTTAATCGCGAACCATTACAGCTTTTGTATTTTTATTCAACAACCCAATTGTCTACCCTCTTGAATTATGCAGAGCGGGAAGACAGTTGCCATAAAAAAAATTCGCCTTGGGAAGCAGAAAGAAGGCGTGAATTTCACTGCCTTGAGAGAAATCAAACTTTTGAAAGAGCTAAATGATCAGAATATAATTGAATTGATCGATGCCTTTCCCCATAAGGGGAACTTGCATCTTGTGTTTGAGTTCATGGAGACTGATTTGGAAGCTGTCATTCGTGATAGAAATATATTTCTATCACCTGCGGATATTAAGTCATATCTTCAGATGACCCTGAAAGGACTTGCATTTTGTCATAAAAAATGGGTCTTGCATAGGTAAGACTGCCAAATTGCAAGTTAATTGTTTATGTTTTAATTTGATCCCGATTCATTGAGTTTTCTTTGTTGCATTATCACAGGGATATGAAACCAAACAACTTATTAATTGGATCAAATGGACAGCTCAAGCTTGCTGATTTTGGGTTAGCCCGATTATATGGTAGCCCAGAAAGAAGATTCACTCATCAGGTACTTGTCTGTTTGGAAGCAATTACAGCAAAATGAACATAACACTAATAAGTACAGAGTATATATAAACATGTTACTTGGAGAAAAGAGACAAACAAGAGAGTTTGATGTTCCATATGTCAAGAGGATTTTTAACTTCACTAATACAGGCTCTTATCTATTGAACACCAAGAACTGTTTGTGTATTTAACTATTTATGGTGTGTGTGTGTCACTTAAATACAAACAAAAGTACAAATATAGTTACACGTAAGTATACAAGTGCATGGGGGAGAGGGGTTGAATAGCTCCTGCCCCTCCTTTGGATCCATGCTCAACTCCACTGTGATACATCACCTAGTATTCAAGCAGTGTACTTTTTAAAGACTTCTAGGAGTAGGATTTAAGCAATGCTTTTGAATATGTATATAAAAGTTTACATGCTGTTTAGGACTTTAGGTTATCGTTCGATAGTTAATTATTATATTGAACTAATGCAGTTTTTTCATAAATTATATGCCATCTTGTCCTTATTACGTAGTATATGTTATGATTTTGACTTTCACCCAGACCAAGATTATGATTAAAAACATTTAGGTATTCACTTCCTTAGTATGCCCTTTAACAATTTTATGTATATAATGTTTTAGATTTTCAATATTCACTTACGGAAGAAAAATTATGGATACTAAAAATATCAATGCTTGAAGTTATGGATCGCAAACTTGACAGTTATACTAGAGTGCGTATTGTGTAAACCTCATTGGTTCATTATGCAATGAGGCACAAGCTTCAATTTTATACTCGTATAAAATAACTACAGATAACATTTTAAATTACTTAGAACAATACTCCATCTGTCCTAAGCTAAGGTTGTACTAATGTTGGGCATGGTTATTAAGGAATGTGAAATTGTGTGGTCTAGAGTCATATAATGTGAAGCATACAGTTCTTTCTTTAAAAGGAAAATAGAACCTTTTTTTGGGTCAAACTGAAAAGGAAGTGTGGAACCTTTTTTCAAGGAGTTCCATGATTTATTCATAAAAATTCAAGAAACGTCTAGGGTATATCCTCGTCCCTTTTCATCATCTTCTTCAAAAAGGTGAAAAAAACAAAAACCAACACAGTGTAGCAGAAATACGCTATTTGGTTTCATGCACAATATCTGCCGCCTGTAGAAGAGAAGTCGCACAACCTTGTGCAGCCCTAAGTCAAAGCTTAATAGGAAAATTGGATTTTTAAAAAGTGGGCCTAACTCAACTAAAATCTGGTGTAGAATATTGTGCAAAGCTCACATGGTCCTCAAAGTGTATGCCTCAGTCCCACATTGTGCAGGCTTTGCCATTGGCAGTGTCGTGCATAGTCTCAACATACATACCCTGGAAGAATCGATGTGCATTTTAACTTGGGTATTAGATACTATGTGAGTATAACTGTACAAGTTAATCCGTATAAAGATTAAAGCGAAATATGTGTATGTGTGTGTATGCATATGTATATACTTCCTCCGTCCCAGTGTATTTTGTCCAGTTTGACTTTTTCGAGTCAAATTGGACACACTTTAGTAATCAATTACTCTCAATTTGTATTTCATATTAATACAATGAAATAAAATTTTGGATGTTCTCAACAAGATAAATCTAATCAAATCATTTTTATACTAATATACATTATCGTTTTTATTTAATTGAGGTACAAAGTTCGTCCAGTTTGACACGAAAAAGTTAGTCTGGACGAATACATTGGGATGGAAAGAGTATATACATATATCTATGTATATGTATATTCATCTAGGCCTTAATCCCCCCAAGGCCCATAGCCATTAGGACCTTGCCTTTGCGTCACTTAGAATACTGCGTCTGGGTCCCGGTAAAGTCTTCTGGCTGCACGTATTGACATTTTCCTCACATGGTTAGGTCTTTGCCAGATGGTACAGAGCACCAGAGCTGTTATTTGGTGCTAAGAATTATGGGCCTGGGGTTGACGTTTGGGCTGCTGCTTGTATTTTTGCAGAACTACTACTTCGGAAACCCTTTTTGCAGGTGAATGTCAAATTTTGTGGATCTTCAGTGGTTCATGATTCTTCAATGTTTCATGATTATCTACATCCATAATATGCTGTGAATACCTACTATATGAGTGAAATAAATTAATATTTCTGACTCTTTTGCTGCTCTTTTATTAAATTCATATTTTTTCTCCTGCCTTTTTTTGTTAGCATGTGTTTTACCCCCCCCCCCCCCCTTCCCCCCCAAAAAAGCAGCAATATCCTCATTTTTTATTCGTAACATGGGAAAACACCTAAGTTTCAAAATTGTTCCACATTTGATGCCTAAACATTTTTTTCCCCTTAACCACTCAAATGGTTTTGGCTTTGTGGTTTCCTACTATTGATCCAAAATCCAAATACTACAGTTGACCATGTCTATTATATTTCAACCTCCAAGGCAGAGTATTTGTCCACTTTGAAATTTTTGAGTCAAACTGGACAGACTTTGATTATGAATTAGATAAAAAAAAGTTTTGCGTTATTGGTACAAAAGTGATTTCATTAGATTTTTCTTGCATAAACCCTTCAAAAATTTATTTCATTCTATTAGTATTTAATGCAATTGATGATTAAGGGTGCAATCCGTTCAACTTATTTTTTCTGCTTATTATTTATTTTTATTAAAATCAAATCAGACCAAATCAGATCCAATCAAATTAGATTGGATAAGACTAGAAGAGATCAGATCAGGTCTAATGAGATTAGATCTAAACAAAATTATTATTATTATTATTACTATTAATACTATTCTTATGATTATAATTATTATTACTATTATACTTATTACTATTAGTATTCTTATTATTATTATTATTACTATTATTATTATGATTATAATGATTATTACTATTATTATGAATATTATTAACATTATTACTATTGTTATTATTATTACCATTAATATTATGATTATGATTATAATTATTATTACTATTGTTATTTTTATTACTATATTTATTACTATTACTATTATTATTAATAATATAACTATTATTATTAATATTATTATTTATTAATATTTCTATTATTTATATTATTATTTCTATCATTATTACTTTTATTATCATAGTTATTATTATTACTATTATTATTATTTCTATTATTATTATTACTATTACTCCCTCCGTCCCACTATATTTGTCCACTTTCATTTTTGCACACCATCCAATGCACTTCTTTAATCCATTTTATCTTGTAATTTGTATATTAAAAAATTATAGAAATTATATATTAATAATCTATATGTTAAGACAAATCAAACAGGATCACACATGACTATATTTAGGCTTACACATTGAGAGAATTTGATGAGTCAAAGTGCTTAGATGAACAGTCTCAAAAGTCAAAAGTGGACGAATATAGCGGGACGGAGGTAGTATTATTTATATTTTTTTATTATTATTATAAATATAACTATTATAATACAGTGTAATAATTTTAATTCAAATCGAATTTATATCATATTAGATTCAATCATATCAAACCAAACGAGATCAGATCAGATCAAATCAGATCAGACCTAATCAAAACTTTAAAAAATCGAATCAGATTGGATTAGGTGAACATAACGCACCCTAAACTAGAATATTGGATGAATATTGGATGGAGTATTTCCCACATAGTTTATGAATGGCATATAAGAGGCTTTCTTCACACTTTTTCATTTCAAAATCTAAGCTTCATAGCCCTATTTCATTTTAATCCGGAGTTTTACAAATAAGATGTTGCAACAAGGTGATTCCATCATATGGAAGATATTGTAACAGAAAAATTTCTTTTTAGGGTCACTGTATGCACGGATAGAAAAACAATGGAATAATGAACATATCCAGAATACCATTTCCGTCCACCCCCCCCCCCCCTTTGCAGCATTTTTTTTTGGTTTAATGTTCTTTAAAAAAATTTCATTTCTCATGCTTGTTTTGTATTTCCTAACCTAGTTTAGCATACATGCAATATCATTAGGGGAACAGTGACATTGATCAGCTGGGAAAGATTTTTGCAGCTTTTGGCACCCCAAAACCATCCCAGTGGGCTGATATGGTGTACTTGCCTGATTATGTTGAGTACCAATATGTTCCAGGACAGCCTCTGCGTACCCTATTTCCGATGGCTAGCGATGATGCTCTAGACCTCTTATCCAAGATGTTTATGTATGATCCGAAAGCTAGGATTTCAGCACAGCAAGCATTGGAACACCGGTTTGTCTTCTTAGCCTTGCATATTTAGCGATTACCCCGTGTAGTTATTGATGGTCTAGATTAGACTCAACCTTTACCTTTGTTTAGGTACTTTTCATCTCTTCCTCCACCGACCGAGCCAGCTCAGCTCCCAAAACCTCCACCAAAGAGGGACCCAAATGATGCCAAAGTTTCTGATTTTAATCCACAAGACGGACCAACTGTGTTATCTCCTCCACGAAAGTCAAGAAGAGTGATGCCCACTCGTGAGGGATTAGAGGGAAATGCCCCACAACTGGACAAGGCTGATGGCCATGGGAATGAATTTAGACAACCAGCTGAGAGGAGTGGACAGGCTCCCATGTCCTTGGATTTCTCTGTCTTTGGGATGAAACCACCTTCCAGGCCAACAATCAACAGGTAAAGAATGCAATTTTTTTTCTAATCACTAGAACCCTGATATTCTTTGGAGTACAATCTATTTTGAATGGATGGTTGTGTCAATGGGGTTTCTGCACTTTGTAAACTTGAAATTCCACAATGTGTTGACCTATTTTTGCAAGCCTCTGCCACTGGCAGATGGGCTGTTTTTCTCTATGCGAGTTTTCCAAAATGCATGATTCAGCAGCCGCTTTATTGACGTGTCATTATGAATTCTAGCGATGTTGTATTTGTTGTGTGCAGTGCTGAGAGATCACATCTGAAGAGGAAACTTGACCTCGAATTCCAACCCGAAGACTGAGCTTTACTCCTCATTATATATGCGTGTGGATAGTGTATCAGATTCTTGTCTTAACGACCGATCATGTACATGAAAAGGTCATTTTTGAAATGGTTACTTCATGAATTCTCCCTCTTAAATTTCTTTTTTAATTATTAATATTATAATTTTGCTTTGTTTGCAGTTCAGATTACCTGGTTTGCTGCCCCTGTCAAAGTGTGTCACCTTAACAAACTCATCCAATCTTGTTTCAGATCTGTCACACTTAAAACTTACCAATTGCTCAAGTTTAAGATATCATTCATGATCTTCATTTAACATAATAAGTGTAATACTAACATTCAGTCTATTATTTACTTGTATCACTGAGTAAATGATTGCTCATTTCTTCTGGGACTTGGAGGTCCATTTTGTGTGAGAGTTGTATGGGTCCACTGACTTCTACCAAAAATAGTTCTTTTGTGATCATTTTAGTTCTTTCATGACATTGGGTGTGTGTTAATTCAATTCACAAAAATTGAAGAATGTGGTCATCACTGTATTGTGATAAGTATAATTCAATGGTGGGTTGGAACTTGGAAGTGTGGTGTTGATTATTGGAGTCCAAAAGTTTAAGTTTGTGCATAACTAAGGTCATTTTCTCTTCAACTTATTTTTTTACTTATTATTTATTTTTATTGGATTCAGATTAAATCAGACTAGTTCAGATTAGAAACAGTTTTTAATATAACTATATTTAGATTATACTAGATCAGATTAGATCTGAACCATTCCCAGGTGAAGAGAGCATGGTCTAAGGTCATGTTTTTTTTCAACTTATTCTTATTATTTATTACTTTTTCTTATTGGAATTATATCAGACTAGAGTAGATCAGTTCATAAATAGTTTTAAATATAACTACATTCGGATCAATCTAGATTAAATTAAATCAGATCAGAATTCATTTCAATCAGATCAGAATCATTCAGATCAAGTAAAGAGAACATGATCTAAGATTGAATAAATGGAATACGATTAAAGGGGGACAAAGGTTTGGATACATTAAATACATGTTTGGTTCTCATGACATTGTTTGGTAATTTTATGGAACCGTCCTCTCGAATATACTCTCTCTGTCCAACAATAAAGTTCTCATTTACTATTCACATGGTCAAACTTTATTCACTTTGATTTTTGTGTCGTATTTGATAAAATAATGTAGTTATGTCACCTTTAGTTTTGAAGGTTTTTTCGTGTAGTTTTTAGATGTAATTTTTATTTTTTAATTTCATGTTCTTTTTCATGAAAAATGATTTGAAAAAAACTTCAGTCAGATATTGTAACGCACAATGGGAACTTAATTTATGGACTAAGCAAATTCAAGTTGGACAACTTCGAACAATAGAGTTGAAGAGGCTAGACCTGCACAAGCTCGTGCCAATGCATTCAATCTCACCCTTAAATGGAGTGTGTATAAACACAATTACTTCGTATAATATGTACACATGTGGGCTGGCATTGCCTGGCTCGCAGAATAATATGGATGTGCGAATTTGTTGTTAAAATTGAATTAGACTGGGTCGAATTGAACGCCAAATTTGGTCACCCTTCATCCTAAAAGTAAATTTTTGTTTCAGTTAATTTTTTTTTTTTTTGCACAATAAAACACACTTTTATTCCACACCAAAATTGAGTCATACAAAAGTACCAATTACATCATCCTTCTATACATAGAGTAGCTTCCAATGTACCTTTTGATCATATTCCATACACACTTGCAGCCCATATTGCTATTATTCTCATCCTTCTCTTCTTGCTGACATTGTCCTTCAGTAACTCCTCCAAATCCGAGAAACTGCCAACCTTGAATTCCATATTGAAACTGCTGCTGCTTTCTCTTCACTTTGTCCACACAATATACATCTTCTGTCCACGTTTTTATATCTTGATATTCTAGCTTTTGTTTGCAGTCTTCCTCTCATCATAAGCCACACCACACACTTGAATTTTGGTGGGGTCATTTTGTTCCAAACATAATCTATCCAGCCTACTGTTCTCCCTGCAGCCAGTGGTACCCTTTCATGATATTAAACTTTTCTCCCCTAGGCATATCTCTAAAATGTTCCCTCACTTTCACCATTGCCCTCCAATAATAGCATGAATCCAGTTTTGGGATGTATTCCCAAAAGTCTCCTCCTTTAATGTATCTACTGTGTATTCCCAAAATGTTTGGTTAATTTTATTTTCAATTTAATTTATATAATTATAAGTGTAAAATTTACTCCGTAAAAATAAAATTTATATATTTTAAAAAAAACTATATCAAAAATGTTACGACTATAAAATTATAGGTGAAATAAAATTAAAGCTGAAATGATTATATTATTTTTTCAAATAGACAATGAAAATACGTCAACAAAATGAATAAAATTTGTCCATATAAATAATAATGAATGAGAAGATAATTTTAGTACGGAAGGAGTAACATTAATCTGCACAAAGAGACATAATCTTGATTAAAAGTAAATTTATATAGAATGTCAAAGTTAAAAAAGTGGAATTAGAATAATCCCTAAATTAATTTATTCATTCCCACTTTCACCATTCCTCCAACCGCTCTTTAACTTCACCCCGCACTGTTGAGGATGAAAATGGCCGTTTACCAAGAAAAAGGCCAAGTCTCAGCTCACTGTAAATTTAAGCCAAAAGCTACTGGAAAAGCCTTTACTGCTAAGGAAATTCTGTAATCAGGGGGGGGAAGGGGAGGGCTTGGAACCCACAACTGAAGTCCGGTCCCGTCGTCTCCATTGAAAGCGAAACGGGAATCATGTCGGACTCCAAGGTGGAGACGATTTCAAGGATGGCGCAGTGGAGGATCGAGGGTTTCGGACCCTCGACTTACAAGCGATCCGACCCGTTCAAAATCGGCATCTGGAACTGGTAAGTTTGATCTTGAGATGAGGAAGTTGGTTCTGTGTCTGTAATATAAGCATTTGATACTTCTATTGGCGATGGAAATACTTTAGTATAACCATTTCATTCTTCTATTGGTGATGGAAATAGGAATGTTTGGTTCTAGTTTTTTTTCCTTCTTCTTTTTTTTGGGAATTGATTGGTGATGATTATAACTTGATAGGCATTTATCAGTTGAGAAGAACCGGTACGTGTATATTCGGCTGTTCCCTGAACCTTCTCGGGCTTCGAAGGAACAGCCTCCTTCTGCAAAGTTTGTCCTCAAAGTCACAGCTCCGTCCACCAACCGCCGGCCCCTCATCTCCCAAGGCAGGCTCTTGTATTTCTTTCCTCTTGCACTCACATTTATTAGTACTGTAAAATGTGCAATTTGTACACCAAACTGCTCATTTTTCACTGTTTTTACTGTCTGGATCTGCGTAAAGTGACAATTCGATGTCAAAGTTCGCTACCATTAGTTATTATAATTTTAGAGTTACTTCGCTTGCAACTCCTTTGCTTGCTTTGAGTTTTGATTCAACGCCTCTGCCTGGTTGGTGTGAATGTTGTATTAGAATAAGCTGCCACATTTGACTGAGAATGATTGCTAAGAGAGGTGAAATTTTGTAGTTGAGAATTGTGCAGGAAAGAGTGGAATGATATGGACCACACTGTTCTTTCTTAAAAGAAGAAAATGGAACGCTTTGTGGTGCAAATATAAAACGAATGTGAAATCTTTTTCTGGGAGGGATGAATAGTTTTGAGTCTTAACCTACGATAGAAATTAATTGTAAGTACGGGTTGCGGATTAAATGGTTCATTTGTCAATGTTTTACTAGTTGAGATGTCTAGTGTCGACATGTTAACTCATACTTTAATTGTTTAGGAGTATCTTTAGTTTGGTGTATACCTCATATGACATTGCTTTTCCAATGTTATTGTGTTCCAATAGAACTTCACAACTTTCGGATATGAGAATCAATTATTGCTTTCTCTTGGTTTTCAAGTCTATTGTTGCTTCAATGGATAGGGAATTCCAGCCGGTTGTTTTATTTTTATATGTGCATGATTACCTCTTTCTTCGTGTTGTAGTTTTTGAAAGAGTTCTTAGGTCAAGTGATGATTTTGTTTGGCCCATTGATTCCAACCTCCAAGGACACCTTATCATTGATGTTGAGTTTCATGACTTGAAGATCTACCAAAAAAATGTGAGCGCATTACAAAATTATTGCATCTGATCTTACTATAATAACACATTTGTGCACACTCACATTCTTCCTTTGGACCAACTTTGGACCCCCTTTTCAGCAAAACTCGATTGGTGTCTAAATCCGTATATATTTACATTTACGAAAATTCTCTTATATTTACCATATTGGTTAAAACACAGGGTGAAGGGACTTCCATATGGCCTAGTGACCACATGATGAATTCTCTGGCCACCCAAACAACCCTCCGGTGTCTCTCTCGCATGCTTTATGAGTCCATACATGCTGATGTAACCATCAACACAGCCGATGGGTCACTACAAGCTCACAAGGCAGTTCTCTCTGCCAGTTCTCCGGTGTTCCATGGCATGTTCCTCCATAACCTAAAGGAAAAAGAGTCGTCAACCATCAACATTGAAGACATGACAACCGATTCGTGCATGGCACTCCTGGGGTACTTATATGGGACGATTAAGCAGGAGGATTTCTGGAAACACCGATTGGCACTGCTGGGAGCTGCAAACAAGTACGACATTGCAGACATGAAAGATGCTTGCGAGGAGAGTCTCTTGGAAGATATCAGTACCGAAAATGTCCTTGACAGGTTGCAAGAGGCCTGGATTTACCAGCTCTATAAACTGAAGAAGGGATGCTTGACTTATCTGTTCGACTTCGGCAAGATTTACGATTTGAAGGAGGAAATGGACAACTTCTTCAGGCAGGCTGACAGAGAATTGATGCGAGAAATGTTTCAAGAAGTTCTCGAAGTCCGGAAGCCTGCATAAGACATTGCCTTTCTGTTAACCTGTTATCTGTTATGTGTCAGTTGGTGAGAAATGCTGGTGGTTTTGCCCTCTTCTGCTCATGCAATGCATCAGGTTGGGGTTTGTACTTATTTAAAATGGTTTTTGCTTTTTTACTACAAAAATTTGAACATAAAACAAAAAAAAAGTTTTCTACTTGACCTATTTTCAGAATTTTTAGAGAAGAAAACAAAAAAAAATATTGTTATTTCACACAGCTTACTAAATTTATACGAAGTATAATTTGAAACCACTGGTATGGCAGCACCCATTCAGCATTATTGATAGTGCTGATCAAAGAGATTGTGTTGGTGTTGATGGGGTGTAGGTAGATTGGGTCGAGTTTGGATCCAGATCCGGCCCGTATTCGTCAGTTATTTTGCACGTGTAGGGTGGATTTAATCTCTGTTTATCCGATTCGAATTCTGACGGGTTATTTATTTAAAATAAACACTTGTGCTCTTTACTTCTTTTTTAGCTTGTTACGTATTCTTATTAAAATCGAATGAGATCATATCCAATCAGACTATATCAGATTAGACCAGCCTAGAAACACTTATAAATATACCTACAGTCAGATCAGATCAGGCTAAGTTTAATGAAATCAAATTAGATTTAATCAGATCAGACCAAATAATAAAAAAAAATCAGATCAAATCTAATTAGATCAGACGTATTAAGTAGAGGGGAGATTTGATATGGACTGAGATTAACATCGTAATTAGCCGCCCAAATAATGTTGGATTGCACTACAAGGGGAGAGGAGGAGATTGATATGGTGTGATTTGGTGGAGAAAAATGAGTGCATTTATTTCGTGTTTCTTGAATCATAATTCAAAACTCAATTATTGATGTAGTCAAATAAATTTTTTAAACTAGAACTTTTCAAACTGGGATCCGACTCAAATGGGAACATCATTTCCGGAAATAATGTTCCCATTGTACGTTTTTTTTCGTCCGAAAATGATGTTTCCATTCTACATATTTTTTTACCATTCTTCCGAAACTACCCTCTTCCTCTTTTCTTTCTTTCTCTTTTATTCTTCCGGTCTTTCCTTCGGTTCTCCTTTTTCCTTATCTTTCTTTTTTCCCCTCTTTCTCCTCATTTTTCATTCTTCTTCTCTCCTTCTCCGATTCCACCTGAATCTTCTTCTCCTTTTTCTTCTACTTCTTCTTCTTCCCCTGCTCTTTTTCTGATCCACACTGTTCCCCCTCTTCTTCTTCTCATCATCCTCCGTCTCTTCCTCTTCTTCTAGATCCTCCGCCTCTTCCTCTTCTTCTCATCATCCTCCACACCGATCCACACGGATCCCCCTTTTTCTTCTAGATCTAAATAGATCTGTAACAGAATCACCCTCCGCCTCTTCCTCTTCTTCTTCCCTTCCTCGCAGGTCTTCTCTTTCTTCTAAATCTGCGATGGAGGAGGATGTCGGTGATGGAGGGACAGGAGGTTGTGGTAGAGGCTGACGGCACTGTAGGTGTTGGTGGAGAAGGTGGGGTTGGCCGTGGTGGTGGGGGATGGAGGCGAGCGACGGACCGACAGTTGTGGTGGGGGGCTGGCGGCAACCGAGAATTGGTAGAGAAGGTGGGGTGGTAAGAGATGCCGGTGATGGTGGCTAGCGGAAATTGGGGTGTTCATTAGTGAAGGGTAGCGGAAATTGTGGTGGGGGATGGCGGCGAGCGACAGACCGACGGTTGTGGTGGGGGGCTGGCGGCGACCGGGAATTGGTAGAGAAGGTGGGGTGGTAAGAGATGCCGGTGATGGTGGCTAGCGGAAATTGAGCTGTTCATTAGTGAAGGGTATTTTGGACCATTCCTCTCCATAGTCAGCCACTCTTAAAAATGAGAAAAAGTCAAACTGGGAACATCATTCCCGGACGGAGGGAGTAATTATTTAAATTAATTGAGTTTGATAGGCCACTTGCAAACAATTTCTCTACATTTTTCGAGTAGTGGCAAGATTTTCGTACGCACACCGTCCGAGACTCTAGTTTTACAGAGAAGGTATATGATATAACCAGTTGTATCAGAAGTAAGGTACAACCGCGTAATACTCATTCTAAAATAAAGTACCAGTAATACTTATTCTCGCATCAACATAACTATTTATTTTGAAATAGCGTGGTATTTATTCTAAAATAACGTAGTACTCATTTTCATACATTTATTTAATTTAATTGTAATACTCCCTCCGTCCTAAAACTTTCTTCACAGAGCACTATTCCAACTTCACGGGAATTTATATTTATTTGTGTTTTTTCATGGCCTATATGATAAAATAAATATTCTTGTCACCACTTGTTTTGTTGAACTTTTGATGTAGTTTTTAAATATGTATGTTTTATTTTTTATTTCTATACCAATATTTAAATAAAATGGATTGAAAAACTTGGGATTTTTCTTCGTTTTGCACAACGGGAAGAAAGTTTTAGGACGGAGGGAGTATTCATCTACGAATAACGTAATGTTCATTCCGAAATAAAGTGGTACTCATTTTCAAATAAAATACTTAAACTTAAACTCTCCTAAAGTGGAGTAATTAACTTAATTAATCACCTTGTCCAAGAGTTAAAAGAAATAAGGAATATAGATCACCGGAGAAGGTTGCAAAAGTTTTGTTGAATGAAGCAAAAACATTGCGGACCAAAGATAACACTTCCAAAATATTTCTAATTTTTGTAACTTCTCATAATAGACCATATTAGTAGTGTATGCACTTTCTTCTTCTTTTCTTCTTTTTTTGAAATATCTTTAGTTATAAATATATCTGTGTGTATATGTGTGTGTGTTTTATGTTTGTCAACCAACAATCTAGCACAAAATGTGCAATGGTCACTATCGCCGCCAACTCACCGTCACTCCCACCAAAAACTTCCTACTACACCCTCCACGTGCCCGCCACCACCATGCAATATATTATCGTTAGTGATTTCCCACATCACCAAGTTCGCCCCTGTTGCCACCCACACCATCGACAATTACCCATGACCTACCCTCGTGCCCCGCACCGTGGAATCGAGTGTTGCTGATGATGTCCAACATCACCAAGCTCGACTCCTTCGCCGCCAACACCACCGGGATCCACCATCTTTGCCGTACGTAGTATTATGGTCTTATCGTGATTGTCAAGAAAATAAATACTCTTTATACAATGCAATAATACCACAATGCAAAATATTACAATCTATAATGCCAAACATAGCCACTAATAAGTACAAATAGGCCACTATATAATGTCAAAGAGAAGCAAAATGCCAAATATAGCACTCATTAAGAACAAATATGTCATTATATCACTTATAGCTGGTTGTAGACCACCTCATCCAGGAAGACCTTATTATTCATAGTCGACTCATCTAGATAATGCCAGACATGATATTGTATAATGTCACACATGACAATGTATAATGACATATATGCCCATTTATAATATTACATCTCACACATAATAATGCAGAACGTCCAAAAAAGTTAAATGTCAAAAAACTCTATGATCTGCCAAGACCATAATCATTTAATTTCAATACTAGTTTTATAAAATAATTTCCTAAGAAGTAAATCCAAATTTAAAATCAAGTGTCACAATTAATGTGAAATTGAATATGAAATTGAATTCAAACTTATGCACGTCTAAAAGAATTAGTACAAATTTTACAAAACAATTCTATAAGTATTGATGGATGTATTCCACCCACGGCCGGTCAAAGGAGAAGACCAATTAGTTGACCGGTCAATCTCGAAAGTTTTGGAAGAGAAACTTAAATCGTCAGCAAATCGATATGTAATCGGCCAAAAGATGACCGGTATACTTCACGAAAAAAGTGTACCGGTCAAACTACTTGGTCACCCTATTTTTCCCTAACTTCGATGATCTCATCCCACGGAGATTACCCGGTGTAGTTTCTAGGGTTGGAAAGTGTCGGCAGAAGAGAATCTAAGAGGGCTGGCGTGTAGCGACCCATGTCAGTAGAGGACAACTGGAGATGCTGAAGAATCCATCCAAGGCACTACTCGACAAAGGGAATGATCCCCCTCACAAGGCAACAAGGCAGCTCGAGGACGAAACCAGTCACCTCGCACCACATCAGCAGCATGCCCCCACGTGGGCGCACGTGGTCTTGTCCCCCATTGCCTAGTATAAATACTCATGTAAACCTCAGAAGGAGGGATCCGAATTGATTCTCTCTAAACTCCCTTGTAAAAGCACCCGTGCATTCTCCGTTATAATACAAACTGGGCTACAGGTGTTCCACCTAAAGTCCTACCGGTCAGTCTGCGTGTTTTTACCTTTCTTACTTTACCAAATCAAACAAACTATTCTAGACTCGGTCTAGTGTAGTTTGACCGGTCAAATAATTTACACCATCAAGTATATTTTCAGATTTCAAATCAAATGTAACCACTTATGCCAGATTAAATATAAAATTGAATTCAGACTTACACAAAGCTATGAAAGTATATCTCCTAGAGGCAATAAAAATGGTGGAGGGGGTGAAAGGAGTGTTAATTATATTCTATATATATTTAATATTATATTGTAATTATTTTAAATGAAAAATAGTTTATTACTCCTTGAATTTTACCAAGAATACCAGAAAAATAAAGAAGAGAAACACCAAGAACCCGCTCAGGTTTGGAATTCCAAGTCGCGCTGTAAACAGTGCTCGAAAACTCAATCCTGGCCAAAAGCAAGAATCTTTGTTTCGAATGATGAACAAACGTAAGAATCTCAGTGGGCTAAGCTAGTCGCTCACAATCTCTCTAGAATTAGGCTTCAATATGGCCAAAAATCCAGCAAAATTAGACCTACAAAGGATCAGGATGAATAGTGACTCAGAGGGATTTCAACTTCAATTAACCTCGATTCAGCCCTAAATCAACAGCGAAAAATCATAAAGAGCTACTGAAGATGATCCAAAAGATCTAAAAAATCAAGAAAAGCGAACCACAAATTCAAGGGTAATAGCAATTTAGGGGGCCGACTGGAACTGCGAAGAACACAACCCCTCTTCTAGAGAGAGAAAATTTTGACCAAAACTTAAATTAGTTCATTACTGGGAAATTAAAGTTTAAACTCCTACTTTGAAGATATAACATATGTTTTACTCTTATTTAGAGGATTTTCTTTTCTCAACTAACTTACCGTTAATTCCAAATTTGTGAGTTTGTAATTTGGAACCATTCTTCATCTTTTTCGTTGAAACGTTAGGCGGACCTAGGGTTTCTACATTTGTTACTCCCTCCATCATCTTCTTCGCTGAAATCCGCCTAGGTTTTCACAAGTTTTAGCCGCCGTCACCTTCGTCGATCTCATATACAATCACTTTCCCCACTTTCATCAGTGAGTCCCTCGCGATCTCCGATTCGCAAGTTCTCCCCTTAGCCTGCATTTTTTGCTGATTCTTTTTAGCCTGCAATTTTGGGTTCAACCGGTTGTATAATATAATTTGTAATTTTTTTGAGATCCAACTAGGTTGTTGTTGTTATAAGTTTGATCTAACTAGTTTCGACTCGTTACATTTTCTTTTTCGTTTCCTATTTTGGCAGAAATCTTTTAATAAATATGTCATTATATCTTTACCTTTTATTCACTATTCACTTTATTTAATCACATAAAAAACAAATATAAAAAATATTTATACTTTTTAAATTTTTATTAATCTCAATACTGAGTGAAATGGGGAATTTTTTTTGGATGGATAGATAGAAAACAATGACTCAAAACCTTTTAAAACAAAACTAGTATTACACCCGTGCGTTGCACGAGTCATTTTTATTTTATAAAATTTAAATCATATTTCAATGATAAAAATGAGATGCAATAGAATATAGAGATTATATTATTTTAAGGTAAATAACGTCACTGCTATACAAATTTCGAAAGACTTCTTTATAGACTACATTATTTGTACTATTTGTGGCAATATTATCTTCATTGCATATCAGAATCTTCAACCCACTACGATTAGTTACTCTTGAAACTGAGACATAGAGTTTTCCATAACTAAACATAGGTTTCCATAACAATACTCCAACATGTTTCAGAGATTGTCCCTGGCTCTTGTTAATCGTCATTGCGTACGAAATAACCACGGGAAATTGTCTTCTTTGAAACTTGAATGAAATTCTTGTATCGGACGATGTTAATGATACTCTTGGAATAACGAGTTCTTCACCCATGTGGCTTCCTGAAAATATTTTTCCTTGTATTAAGTGATTAGCCAATCGGGTTACAATCAAATATGTACCATTACATAAAATCATTGAATGGTCAATATTTCTCAACAACATAATAGACGTGTCTACCTTCAGGGTTAGCTCATGATTCGCTACAACAGAAACATGAATCTTATTTAAGAATTTGGGAGAGTGTAGGTCATCGAAAAAATTTGAACTGCAATCCGAGTTCTCAACTTTGTCAGAACTAAGGTATTCTCGAGACTCGCTGCTTGGATTTATCGCTGTCATATATTCATTTATGGAATCGACGACATCCAATAAAACGTTTACATATAATTAAATTTAATTTTTTTAAAAGATTTATTATATGTAAAATATAAAATAATGTAGAACTAACCTCTGAGTCGTGAAAAATAATATCTGATGATTCCGGCCCTCGAGAATGAGCAGGAACGTGGTAAACTCTTATCACTCTTAGTTTCATCATCAATAGTCCTGAACTCTCATTAACATCTTTTAAAGCGGTTATGATCCCCATGTTCATACAAAAAGCGATGTTGAAGCACCAAATTAAAACACACCTGGATTAATCTTACTTCCCTGGCCTGGAAAAGTACCGTATTTATAGTATATGTAATTGTAATAAAATTTGGATGATGTATAATAAAATTTACAAATTTTGGTGTGTAATTGCCACAAAATAATTTGGTAAGAATAAAATAATTATTCTTACCATAATCATTTATTAAACGTAACTCAGTGTATAATTGTATAAGTTACTTTTTTTAATTATTTCCCATTTTTTAAATCTTAGGCTTTGCAATTGTATAACTTACCTTTATTTAAAACTTACGATTTGGAATGGTATAATAGGCAATACGCTATTACCTTTATTTAAAATTTAAAACTTGCGTTAATAATGTATGTTAGATTTTAATTTTTAATATGTTAATTACTATTAATATAATAAATATATTTATAATTAAGTCACACTCCATATAAACAGCATCACCAAATTCCTTTTTATATTTTTTAAAAAGGAAATTACCTTTATTTAAAACTTACGTTAATAATGTATGTTAGATTTTACTTTTTAATACCTTAATTACTATAAATATAATAATTATATTTATAATTAAGTCACACTGCATATAAATAGCATCACAAAATTCCTTTTTTAAAATGATTATGTGTTAAAAGAGATAATTACCGTATGATAAAAAAGGAAGTGTATTTATTATAGCTTTTAAACCATTTTTTAGATTAATAATAATAATAATAATTTTTTAACTTAATAATATCTAGACCTGTCAAAATTTGACCCGACCCGTTATTGATCCGAAACCCGACCCGAAATTAGCGGGTTTTGAACATTGATTTTGCGACCCAAACCCGAAATGACCCGAACCCGAAGACCCGTTAAATTTTCGTGTCAGAACGGGTCGGGTCGGGTTTGACCCGACGGGTTATGCACTTAATTGCTTATTTTTATTAGTTATTTAGTTTTATATATTCATTTAAAATATGATATACCCATTAGACTACTCAAAAGGCGTAAAACCTAATCTAAATCTAGTAACATTCTAGTCTCTCTCTCTCTCTCTCTATATATATATATATATATATATATATATATATATATATATATATATATATATATATATATATATATATAATGCAATTTTTTTGGTATGCTGCAAAAAGGTGATTTTTCTAGGTATATTGCTATTCTCTTTTGGTATGTTGCAAATAGAATTACAAACTTTTATGATTTTGTTTTTTGTTTTGAATAATGCTCGGTCAACCCAAACCTGATAACTCTGGGTCATGAACAAGCACTCTTAGACCCGAACCCGGAGTGACCGAACCCGAAATAACCCGAATCCGGACCCGACCTGACCGACCGTTTTGCCAGGTCTAATAATATCACGTTTTTAAAAAGTAATTTTAAAAAATCAGAGATAAAACTGTTTGTTTTCAAAAGAAAATTGGGACTTATCTTTTTTAATCATTTCCAATTATCTTTTTTGTGAAATTGGGTATATAATTATATAAATTACCTTTTTTAAGTATTTCTAATTATTTTTTTGGCAAAATTGAGTGTATAATTGTATAACTTTCCTTTCGTAATTATTTCCAATTGGGTGTATAAAAATGATAGTTGCTTACGGTATTAAAATAGCGTGTGATAAAAAAGGTACAAATTTCGAACACCCCTACACCATAAAAAAAGAGGTTAAAATTAATGTACGAAAGGAACTGTATGGAGTGTACCAAAAAAAGAGGCAAGTTATTATGTACGAAATTAATTCTTTTAGATTAATAATAATTATTTTTAGATTAATAATTTCACGTTTGTAAAGCCATTATGTGTAAAAACTAATATTAGTTTTAACTTCATAATAATTAACTTGTCATTTGTAAATGTAAACGCATGGAAAATTAAGTACATGCTTAAGTTTTTAATAATAATTATTATTATATTTTCGGCAACTTATAATTTTAAGTGAACAATTGTCATTTGTTAATGTAATAAAAATTATCATTTTAAGTGAACAATTACCATTTTGTAAATGTAATAACGCTTGGAAAATTAACTACATGCGTAAGTTTTTAATCATTATTATTATATTTTCAGAAACTTACCATTTTAAGTAAACAATTGTCATTTATTAATGTAATAACCATGGACGGAAAAAACTCCATATCTTTTTAAATAAAGTATGGATGTTTTTTTTATATTTGGTCCCAAACTCCCAATTTCTTTGTTTACTTTGAAGTTTGAAACCTAAACCCGCTTTTTCTTCACAAGTCCGTCCTAAAGGCGGCCAGCCCAGGTTTTAGGGATAATCGGAAAACCCTACCGCTCTATATTTGTTCCCGCCGCCTGAAAACCTAAATGGAAGACCAGTCGTTGGCGACGCCGGGAGAAGTGCTGGGATCGGCTCTGCAGTACAAAGCCGGGAAAGGGGCTTACCTCTACAAAAGGACTGTAGTCTCCGCCATCACCGGATTCCGCTCCTTCATACACCCATCGTCCGACTCTCCTGACCAGGTACGCAGTTTCCCTCTAAAAAACACTCGCCTTATAGTTTGTTCTAACGCATTTGATTCCGGAACTGAGTTTTCCATATATCGGTAAGCTAAGCATCTCATTCAATGTGCATGTGCTGTAACTTTAGTTAAGATATGACTTCATAGTCGTTACTTAGTGCTGAAGTGAGTTGAATTTAGCTGAAAATAAGTGAAAAAATATGGGTTCTGAATGAAAATGGGTACAGAGTATGAGTAATTTTTAGGATCTTAATGGCATTGTGGATAAAGTTTATTACTTAATGGGTTAAACTTGTACTCCGTATGTTATTACTGGAACGGCTATGCAATCTTTTTTTAATGAATACCCATATTTTTAAATACAAAATTATTTTTAAAAGAAAGGACTTGTAAATGCATGTATAATATTTTTATCGATTATAGTATTTATGTAAAAATAGTTTAGATATTATTAAATAGAATATAAATGTAAAACCATAAGTCAGACTCCGAAATGAGACTCCTTATTGAAGATGAGAGTCCCACTTTTTAAGAGTCTAATTACCAGCATACCGTAGGTCACAAATTCTTTTTCTTAAGAGGAAAAAGTAGAAGTGAAAAGTTTATTTGATACAGATGGAAAAAGAAAGTGCGAAGTTGATTGTCAAATTGGAGGACGTAGTAGTTAGTGTTCTAGGAGACTAGGACTACAAGAGCCATAGCTATTAAAGAATTAGAGGCTCATCAAGACGCAAATCTCCTAGAGCCAGATGCAGACACCTCAAGAACATGAGGTGAAAACAATGACAAACACTAATTTATCCATTTAAAATTCCAAAAACAAGTAAAGAAACTCACACTTACAAAATAAAGCATAAAACACCGAGATAACAAAAGTTCAAAAGATTCCCATCAAGTTCCAATATAGTTTTCAAATTAAAGAACATTTTATCATCACAAATCAAACAACTCAATCATCAAAATCGATATCATATCATACCAAATGCATTATCCTAGCCACCATCAAAGAGTTCATCTTTGTTATATTCTTATTCATATTCTTCATTGGATGCATCAAATACAAATTCTTTTGCATCATTTCATCCCTTAGTGATAAGCCTCTGAAACTAGAAATCCTTAAAATTGTGTATACTGTATAATGTAGTTGAGACGGTCTAGCGAGATGACGCAAGGTGTAAGCCTCATTGCTTATTGAGACACAACATCATTGTTAGTACAAATTTATAAATTTATAGAAAATAATGTTACTAGGAACTTAAGGTAATACAAGAAAAGTTTGTTAAAGTTCAATAAATTTTGTCCATTGCTAATGTAGCTAAAAGAGTCCTTTCGACATTTTTAGCTTCAGATAAATAATGGACTATATCGAAATGGCAAATTAAACTTCCCATGTTTTTGGAAGTAAATGCAGCAAGAGTGATGAGTTGGTCACTCTGTGTATAGAGTAATGTTGCAAACATCTTGACCATCAGACCCCGACGTAGTTAGGATTATACTAGGTTTTTTGTTGTTGATGATGTTGCTGGCTTGCTGCTGTTATTGTTGTAGTCAATAAACTTTATAATCAAATCTAACAACCAAAACGTAGCATCACCAAAATACTCCTTCCATTCCAGTATTTTTGTCCACTTTTGTTTTGACAATAGACACAAATACCATGAAAGAGAGAATAAGCATGGACTTCTAAAACACCCCTCCATTCATGTTAGATTTACAAATGAATGTCGTTGACTCCATGCATAGTGGAAACTCCACTTCGCCATTCAAGCAACACCACCCAGGCACACTAAATTAATGGCATGGGGAGCAACAATTGGCATTTCACAAGAATGGGGAGATTTGTTGAAGATTTTTTAAGGTAGCGGAGTGGTTGTGGACGTTTCAAGGTTGAAGAATTTTTGTATTGTCAGCCACATCTCGATTAGATGAGGTTAATGCTGGTTCAACCAATTTACTGAAGTTGAGAACGGCATCTTTCCCAGAGATGAAGATAGGGAACACAAATGTCTTCGGATCTGACACAGAGGAAGAGGAATAACATAGATTTGACTGTGAGGAAGAACATTGATAACGGTGTTGTACTCTCCTTCAGCCGGAATGAAAAAGGAAGACATGGTTGAAGATTTATGTATACGGAAAAGGAGATTGAGTGGTGAATAAATGAGGAGAGGTAAAATAGGCTTTCTTTCTAATGTTTAGTTACTTAAAAAAGCAAAGTGGAAAAATACACTGGGTAGCCCAAAAAGAAATACTAGAAAAAAACATTGGGACGAAGGGATTTGTAAATTCAAGCATCATGCAAAACAAAATATAGTTTTATGCAAAAATTCAAAAGTACTCCTTAATTAGATTGAACAATTTACAATGGATAATATAGTTGTCACTATATAGTGGTGTGAGATTTGGCTAAAAATCACTTGGTTGAGAACATTTAGTTAAGATGGAAAGGAAAAAAAATAACCCTAAACCAAATCATGTTTGTTTCTTAAAAAACATGAAGACTTATATACACATATCTATAAGGCGTACTTGAAAAACCGAGAACAGTGTATGAGGCATTGTAATCTTACAAGATTTTGGTGAGATATGCACATAACAATTATGCCAAGAGCCATATGCAAGTGTATCTTACACTAGTTAATTTTTTTCTTCATTTGGTTGATGAAGAAAAAATCATTTCCCAGTTTTTTAATTATATCACATTTATGTCTTTTGTGCTTATTCATGTTTATGGTGTCTTACTGTCTTTTGTTGCTGCTCATATTCATCAGAGACCAACTGTGGAGGTTACTGGACATAAGGCACATGGACCTGTTCCTCAGCCAGGCTCGATGGTTTTAGCCAGGGTAAAATTTATTTTGTCATTAGAGTTTATTAAATTATGCTCCTAATTCAAAGAGAAAGGTGTTAAAATTTTACTTGAATTTCTTTGTCACACACTAGTGATTTTTATAGTGAAAGGTACATAGTACGGACTACAGAGTATCATTTTAAACTTCTGTAATTGCAATAATCGCAATATACAGTAAAAAAAACTTTTTTCAAGAATTGTATAGTTAGAACATCCAATTTTCTGTTTTTGTTTTTTTCTCTATTTTGTTTTGGGACTTGCTGTTCTTTATAAAATGTTTTACTAAAGGAAAGCTGTAGATATGTCTACTAGTTCTCTTTACTTCAAATACCATATTACATTAAGTATTACAGTATTATCATCATACTACATTATGTCATTTGTTAAATTCTTGTATTAAAAGGAAAAGAGAATTGCTTTAAATTTCAGTAATGTTTCTATTTGCTATAGATTTTGTCTGGAATCTCTAACACTCTATACTTGATTGCATCAGGTCACTAAGGTGATGGCAAGGATGTCCTCAGTGGATATAATGTGTGTTGGTTTCAAGGCTGTTCGTGAAAAATTCACTGGTACCATCAGGTAATCTATGGGTGTTCTTATGACCACTGAAACATTATGGATTGTTCCAATTCATATGTTGCATTGAAAAAAATCCGATGACTTTTTGCAAACATGTGGATCCAAGTTTTTCCCACTACCTTTATTTTTTATTTTTTATTAATATTGCTTTACATAAATTCTCCAGTTTTTAAAATCAAATATATCTGGATGCAAAAAGTTGTATCTTGCCCAAATCTTAAGAAGTGCTCATCAAGCTCATGGAAGGTGAGTGGCCCATGATAATAGTTAATGCAAATTTTAAAACATAAAGTCACATTTCAAAAACATGTAACACCAAATTTAACACCAAATTCATTAGATAAACTTAAATATTAAGAAGCAAAGTCATTTAGATTCTAGCCCATTTCTGAACTCCCAACCCTTTGTGATCACTCTCATTCATCTGACTTCTGTTATGCAACATCCCCTTTAGTTTCATATGAATTTGCCTCACTTTCATCATCCTCAAGTCTATGGGTAAGGTTTTGATTATGAGTGTGGCTTTCTCTTAGCGAATCTAATCACTTTTCTGCCCTTGTTTTTCTAATCACATCACTCCATGTCAAGCCACCAACTTTTGCATCACTAGAAGCTAAATCATTTTGAGCATATCCATCAATTGTCCACACTTTGCAATCCATTACTGTTATTGGATGTCTGATATATTTGGAACCATAGCAAGCGTTCAATGCTTCATTATACTTACAAATACTAACGCATGCTCTCTTCACCTGATCTGAATGGTTCTGATATGATTGGAAAAAGTTTTTGATCTGGTCTGATTTGATCTAGTCTGAATGTAGTTATATTTAAAGCTATTTCTGATCTGATCTGATTCCAATAAGAAAAAGTAATTTGTAATAAAAATAAGTTGAAGAGAACATGGCCTAAATCATTAAGCTTTTAAATTCCATGCCCATTTGTTATCTTTTTGCAAGTCTAATGCCAGAACAAATTACTTTCTCCGTTCCGAAATGAAGTTTATGGCTTGACTTCACAGAATTTAAGAAAAGCATTGATCTTTTTGATGATACGGTGTTGAAAAGTAAACTTTTTGCAGCAGTGTCTGTGATACCTCTTTGTTCGTCTATTGCAAGGGGGCCATTTTGAATATCTTTTACTTTATGTTGACGATATTATCCCCACGGCTTCTGATGCTAGTTTTCTAAAACGTGTCATCTCCATGCTCTCACGAGAGTTTGCCATTACCAATCTTGGGCCATTACATCATTTTCTGGGCATCACGGCTACATGAGACAAACATGGCTTATTTTTATCCCAGTCCACCTATGCTCATGATATCTTTCATAGAGCTTCTATGACATATTGCAAGCTGTGCACTACTCGGGTGGATCTTTCTTCAAAACTCAATGCCTCATTCATAGAGGTATCACGGACACAAAAAAATTTATATACTCAGTTGAATAATAGATCAAATAATTATGTGTTTATTTAGACTTAAGTGTGTTTGTTATTTTGTTAAAGAATTATCAGCATATATTTTGCTAAAATGATCATTTAAGCATATATTAACAATATATGTTTGCACGAAGCAGGAAACATACACATATTACCTGGTTTCTCTGTCATATGTTCATGTCAAATTTCCCAAATTGATTTGGAAGAGACCTTCAGATCCTGTATATTTAGAAAATTGATGAAGTCCAGTTGTGATTTCATGATTGTACTCCATGTGTCGATCAAGTATGTACGCATCTATATGAAACATAGTTTTATGGAATTCAAATAAGTTCTGCAATTCAACTTTCTCATTTCAAACACTAGGTTTTTGATAGAATTCATTTGCAAATGAAAAACCTTGGGTTTCATTTTCAAATGAATTTCCAAAGTCATCTTCTTTTATACCAAACTGTATTCATTGTTCCTATTTCCTAAGCAGTGCATTCTGATTTATGATTATGTATTCTAATTCGTAGATCCCTAATTGCTGTGGACATAGCTAGTTAAATTTTTCTCATGATGCTGCAAGACATTGACCAATAGTCAAAGCTTTCCCCTTTTCTTGAATATTACTGAGATTCTAAGCTTTCTTGTTTCTCTTGAACTAAACAGGCAACAAGATGTCAGAGCAACTGAGATTGATAAAGTGGATATGCATTTATCTTTTCGTCCAGGTGACATCGTTAGAGCTTTGGTGGTATCCTTTGCATTAAAGATGATAAATATGAGTGATTATGAAAATATGAATTTAATATTTTGTTAGCAAATTACCAAACCAAATAAAATCAAGCATACCCAGTGTGTCTTGGAGGTCGTATCTTGGGGGTGGGGTGGGGGGATGATGAATGCATGCATACCTTTACCTCTTTCCATGGAGGTGAACAAGCTGTCCCCGGGAAGAGCTTTAAAAATATTTTGTTAACACTTAACAGATAATGTATGTTACATATCTATATGGTACAAGTGGTTTCTTCCTTGCATGTTGATGGCTTTACTTTTACAAAGTGTCATCCTTTCAAACTTTATAGTTTATATGATTCCTACAATGTGAGTTGTACTAGAGCCTAGTGCACAAAATATGGCTGTCATAACTCTTTAGATGACTTGGGATGGTGTATTCAATCAACACTTGTACAATGTACAGACTTTAAACAACACCTGAAATTTAATGAAGTTTGCAACAGATTCAGTCAACGATCTTGTACTTTAAAATTAAATTACAGTACTCTAGAAATTCACCTCCCTTACATTCAAATTTCTTATGGTATAAACATAGATATAAACGTATTGGTTTATATTTAATCCTCAAACTAGAACCCTCGTATCATTGTGGTATTCAAACTAAAAATTCCAACATTTTAGACCCTAAACGTAATAGTTTATATCATTTTGGTTAGTAAGTTAAGTAATTTTTGTTGAGCTATATTGAACGGATTCTTCAAATAAGTCTCGCTTCCCGCCCCAAAACATTCCTGTTTAAATACGTGAGAATATTGTGACCCCCAAATCCTTTTGAAAATTTGGAAAATGGTGTTTCCACATTTTTTACCCCACTGCTGTATAGCCTGTATGAATACCTGTCCCTGCCTCGGTGCAAATTTGTCATTGTGTATGCAATATTTTATTTGTATTCGTGTAGTGGGTAGTGCATTGAGTGGATTTTGAGGAATTGGTGAGACAACTGTTATGTAGGAGGAGAGGATGTTGTGATTGAAACAAGTATTGCGGGTGTATAATAGTAGAAAGTGAAGTACTGGAATTGGGTGATAAATTTATAAGAGTCGGTGGGGTCAGTTTAGAATTATTTCTTAGCTGCTCAATTTTGGTACATTACATGCTAAGAAAACTTGATGAATGGAAGATTAGTTGGCCTTAATATTACTGCTCTAACAAGCTATCACTTGGAGATGCGCGATCATATTATTTATCAACGGCCAAGAATGAACTGGGCGTGGTATCCGCAGAGAGTTCAGCAGGTAATATTTCTTTTCTTTTAGGCCCTTTAGTTTTTGTTGTGTTTATACAGTGCGGAGAGTTTAGTGTTGGAAATCTGGATTCTAAAAGGAGTCTATCTACACTGAGAATGAAATGGATTAAGACCATAAAGAGGACTAATGGCTCTTGGATTCTAGGTGTAGATAGTGCATGACAAAAAAGTGAAACACAGAACTTTGTGGATCGGTCTCAAGAGATCATCTCTTGTTTCATATAAGCCAACCTGTCACTTGGGATCAATGCTAGATTGTTATTATGTTTCATTTATTTATCAGTTGTAGTCTATCATACATGTAATGTTTGGCTTGCATAATCATTGTGGTCACAAAATATTATCCCCTTCACCCAGGTTTAGCTATCCAGTCATCCCAACCCTTCAAATTTCACAAATCGGGTGAAATCACAAAAAACCCCTTGTAATTGGCTTGTCCATTGTTGACAATGAGCTTTATATGCTCTTTGGTGGTATTTTGTGTAATCCACCATAGTGTGTTTGCCAAGTAAGATTAGCTTGCAATTAATTCTAGATATCTCAAAATGGCAAAAGTGCACTAGTGTGGTGTGATTGGGCATGGTTTCATTTTGATGAACTAAAATGATATTAGTTCCTTGTGAACAAATTTGTATTCGACTAAACTTGATACTAATATATGTCGGTTATCCAATAGGCGCTACCATGGTTCCAATAAGTTGGACAGAGATGCAGTGCCCGCTGACAGGCCAAGTGGAGCATAGAAAGGTTGCTAAAGTTAATGCTTGACTAACTTGTTGAATGGTAGGTTTCTTATTGTATGTTTCTTGCTGGATTGCAAATTGAATCTCAAAGTCCAAACCTCTATCGGTCGTTTTGGTTTGGGGAACTCGAGTAAATCTAGTGAGCATTTGTTTAGCAAAAACTGCATAAATCTAGGTGGATCCAAGTGCATATAAGAGAGATGGTTTTTCCTTTTTTATAAGTATTAGGTTGACCTGGTTGGATGTAGTAAAGTTTTGTTTACTTGGAGGTTCTCCAATTTGTTAGACATAATATATACCTCGTATAAACAACAATGATCATTTCATTGTCTTTTTGTTTGTGATATTTGCCCTTTTTTGTTCTAAAAAATACACATTTTTTTGTGGGGTGTTCTCATTTTGTTTTAAGAGAATGCTCATTTAGATCTTCCATGTACAATGCTCCAAATGTATAAATACACACTATTATATCTCTCCACCTTTCTCCTATTCTTTGCCCTGTGTCAAAAAATGGGCTTCAACGTTTAACATTGATGGATCGAGTCGGATGCCGGTGGAGATGTTTCTCTCCCGTCACATGACACATTCATGTTTACTTTAATAAAAAAATCAATATTGAAAACCTTACTCGTAACTTAGAATATTGTTTCTTTGCAGTTATATCTTATTTTTTTAAAGATTTGGTGTTATACGCTTCAAAGTTTTTGGTTTCATTGGGTTAATGATATATATTGCCTGTTTTAAATTTGCGACATATTTAAGGAAGTGAAAAAATATTGTTGATTTTTCAAAAATGCAATTACTTTTTTAGGAGTGTGACGATGAATGAGAAGACAATGTGGAGAGGAATGACTTATTTTAGAGATCGTTTAGGTATTTTATCCTTAAAAGTTTATTATAATAAGAAATACACAACTTATTTTGGGACGGAGAAAAAAAAAGACAATTTAAAATGGGACGGAGGGATTTATATAGCTTGTTTTTACAAGTTTCATCCGTTTTACCCGTGAATGATGGATAGATTAGGTGATAGATAATGTATGCAATGGATGACAGATAAATCGGGTAATAAACATATTTAAATCGGTGATTGATGGATGAGGATGGAGTTTATCCGACTAAAATTTGACCCGTTGTCATTCCAAAAGATGTATGATACATTGATATGTGCATAATTTTTCACATAACTTAGGCAGTGTTTCACTCAATTTATTTTTCTTCTTATTAATTATTCTTATAATCATATCAGAAATAAATTTAATTATAACTACAATTAGATCAGATAAGACCATATCAGACTTTCGAAAAAGCAAATCAGATCAGATCAGGCGAACAAAATGCAACATTATTCTTTGTTTTAGCAATTTTATCCCGTGCACAACCTCAAAAGAGGCAACCCAACGACAAATTATGTGACACGGCTAAATTGCCTTTTAGGTAAATATATGTTTTAGGCTCTCTTTTGTTCGTGTAGAGTAGTTTTCATTTCAATTTGAGGCTAATTTTTTTTCATAATCAATAATACAAACTGACAATTAAATACTCTAATATTTATATAAAATTGATTCTTAAAATTTCAAAATAGAGAGAATATTGAACTTTTAAATATATTGGGCCAAGGCCATACAAAATTGAAGTCATGTGCGTGTGCATATAAACTTGTATGTCTATGATTTTTGGGTATTTTCATTAAGGATGAAGGTCAAATTGCTATGGTACCATTAGAAAAAAAAATACTTCCTCTGTCTCTGAGTATTTATCTACTTTTAACTTTTTTCGGTTAAACAGATAAACGTTAACCTGAAATTAAATAAAAATGATATTAAATATTGATACACAAATAATTTATTAGATTTGTTATATCAAATATTTTCAAAATACTATTTTATCTAATTAATATACAATATATATTTTATTTAATTATAGGTCAAAGGGTGAAAATGGTTGACCGAAAAAAGTTAAAACTGGACAAATACTCAAGGGTGGAGGTAGTAAAACATATTTGTCCAAAATTTGTAGATTGTAATTCCCAAGTAGATGTTAGGATTATTTAAGTTTAGTGTATCAAAAAAATAGATATTGTCATTGACCTAAATTTAGGGGGTATTATTTGACAAATTGACTTGTACAAAGAAATGTATGAATCATGTTTGGGGTACATCAGATTTGTGTCAAATGTAGTTGGTTACCTTTTACATAACCAATTAAACAAAGTGAACAAATAGATAAAGTTGAATATACACACAAAATACTTCATACATTAATGATCAATTTGGCTTCGGTTTATACATTAAAAAAATGTATAACTGATTCAATATTGTGAATCAAAATCAATATGTGAATCGTCTCATTTCTTTCAGTTCAGTTGATCGATTCAATTTTTATTAAAATAATTAATTTACCAATATTGTGAATTGATATTTGGGTCCAATTAACGCCTTGGATAATGTTTGTAAACTTTTTGCAACTAGTGTTATCATCTTTGACTATGTAGAGTCAAAGTCATAGAATAACATAAATGTCTTCAACTAGTGTTTTCATAACAAAAAGTTATACTCCCTATGTCTCCAAATTAAATGCATAATTTGACTTCATGAAGTTTAACAAAAGATATTGAAAAGTGAGAAACTTGTAGTAATTTGTTCAGAGAAAAGAGAAATATTATGAGCCACACATTTTTTATTAAAAAGAAAAAAGAAATGTGTTTTTTGGAAACGAAAAGAATACCCCGTATGAATTTAGTTTGAAGACAAGGTAATGTTCAAAAAAGAAATATATTAGCAACCAACTAAATGCTCTGACATTTTTTAGTTTAAAAATTTTTAATAAAAATACTTTTCAAACCAAACTAGAAAATGTTGTGTAAAGCTTGTTGTGCCGTTTCAAGAAACAAAACGACTATCTGGGTGACATGGCTCAAGTGGTTGAGAGGTTAGTACAAAATGAGATAAATCGGGTTTGATTTTTTGGTAACATTGATAAAGAATGATCAGGTTCTACAAGATATATTATAGCTTCTTTTGCCTGGGTTCGACTCATATCAACCTTTTTGTTTTTTTAAGAAACAAAAGGATTAGTTTATTTTTCGTCAAAGTGATAACTAGAATCTTGACTATGCGCCTGTTTGGGAATAGTGTTAGAGATTAACGCTAGCATTTTGAAAAGACTATATCCGGCCAGCGTTTAGCGTTAGCATTTTCAAAGTAATCTGCACCGTTAAAATGTTAACCAAAACGCTAACGCTAATCTCTAACGTTATTCTCAAACAGGCCCTATAAGGCTTTCCACAATCTTTCATAAGCCTATCTCTATGGAGCAAGGAACTTTCATACGAAGAAAGAACGTTGCAATTAAGATGGAAAAACTAGAGGAGAAAATATAGGAAATGTTTCTTTACTATTCTTAGTAGTTATTGACTTATTGCTAATAAGTAAAAGTTATAAGTTGCTTATTGAAGTACTCCATATTTTTTATTAAGCGATGGTAGATGAATTATTTGAGAATATTCGTAAAAAGTTAGGGATAATTTCGGAAATAATTGTGTCAAAATAGAAAAATAAAAAAATCAACTTCAAAATAAATAGATAAAACCAACTTTATTTTTCAACTTTATAAACAACTTATAAGCACAGAGAAAACATATCATTACTATCTTTCAAGTAAAAAATAATTTATTGATAAACTTATAATCAAATAGAAACACCCAAATTGTTTGATAGCACATTAGTTTTGTTATTCTCAACAAATTTGGGCTCTCTAGTGAGTTCATTATTATCATTGTGTGAGGTATTCTCAAAAAACTCCTTGTCAAATGAAGTTCATGGCAGGCCATGTAGCTTCTTCATATATAACAGAGGTATCAAACAAGAAGATCCACTATCCTCTTTCTTTGCTTACCAATTCTGGCAAGTGAAGGATTTCTCAAGAAACTTAAACTACAAAAAGTTCTTAAGATGATACAAAAAGCACCTAAAAGTCCCAGTAGAAGGCTGGTCCTCATCAAACATCTTCTCTCATCTGTTGCAAGAAACACATACAAATCATAGGTCCAATCTATGGCATGCAAATCAAATGATGGAAGGATCACTAATCAATCTCTTTTCTCTCTTGAATGAAGCAAATTGATAACATTATCACTCTTTATCGCGTGAATCTAGTTTTAATCATGTACTTCAAAGCACTTTGTAGCTAATACACAAATGGATTAAATGGACAAACAATCAAGAACACACTGTTCATCTCATGAAGTTTTTACTCATACAGAACACACTGCTAGTCTCTTGGAGAAGAAATGTGCATATGGCCATTGGTTTTACAATTTAAGTATCGGTAAAAATACAACATCCAATTAGCTCTGCTACTTACGACACGGTAAACGTGAGAAACCACAGAAAATTCCCGTTCTCTGAAATGAAGACCACATTAATCACAATTTTCCAAGTGTTCTGCTTTTTAGTCTAATCTTAATTTTATGTGAAGAGCTCGCGGGAGCAGGGGGGGCTACACTATCTTTAGCTGCATTTACAGTAGTACCTGCTCTATTGGTTCCCAGCTTTTGTCCACTAGACTCACTCATTGTCAATTGTACGGCTGCATCTTCCTTTCGAAGATCTGTAATCCCGGTATACAAATTAGATGCCACAGGGTTTGATGGATGGCCAACTGTAGCTACCCTAAATGTAGTTTCATCCTCTCTTTGGGTTAGATCAACAAGGACATCGTCTTTAAGAGACTTTGCTATATTCGTTTGAATTTCCACAGATGATGAAGGCTGTGCCCTATCATTCAAGAGTTTTGCCATCTTTTTCTCCTTCCGCTTCATCTTCTTTAATCTTTTCCGCTCCAAGTACTCTGGATCATCTAGCTTGTTTTTGTGTTCTTTTCCACTCTTCTCATCCCTGTGCCTTTTCTTATGTTTTCCTTTATTACCATAAGTGTGATGATCACTTGTATCAGGTAAGCTACAATAAACATCAGGCCTAGAGCAAGACAGGGACTGTAGACTTGCAAATTTATGACCATCCATATCTACAACATCTCTGCTGATTCCAATATGCATGTGATCATCGGGAGGATTTTGCAAAGACACTTTACTTGATTCAGCCGTACACTGTAGCTCCTTCATTGCCTCATCACCATCCGTGGCAACTTTTACGCTTCCAATGCTAGCAGTCACTCTAGAGCCCACATCATGACACGAATAATCTTGAGTATTCTGATTATTGGCATTCGCAAGCTCAAGAACCTTTCCTTGTGTTGCACCTACAGACATAGAACTGCTTGCCCCATGATCAATACCATGAAGACCATCATGAGATTTAGCTAGTGTTTCTTTATTAGGATTCAAAGCACGGCTGGATATAGTAGAGTTTTTAACTTTGATCCTCAAAATAGGTTTCTTTCTAAGCCCGGCAGAAATGGCTTCATGCTGTCTAGAAGTGTCCACGTTTTGCGAATCATCTTGTAAAATGCCAGTGTATACCTTGTCGCACTTATCAGTTTCAAGAACACTCTCCTCCCTAGAGCACTCAATAACATGTGCATCCTTGTGAAAAAGAGTCTCTTCTAGTTTTATGTGTTCGTTGATATCGGGAAGAAAGGGATTTTCTGAAGAGGGTGGCAAGTCTTGCTGTTGTACACAACCACCACCAGCAATGGGGACTTCAATGGCTAAACTATGTTTATCTGCTACAAGTAAATCACCTTGGGGAACATTGCCCATTGAGGGCATTTGTAGACTATTGATAGGGAAGGCATCTACTTTCTCTAAAATAACTATGTCATCAGGTTCGGCAGTTAATCTCTCTGGAATAACTATGTCATCAGGTCGGGAATCTACGTTCTCTGCAATAACTATGTCATTAGGTTGGGGATCTACATTCTCTGCAACTATGTCATCTGGTTGGGCACAACGACCATCTTTTGTTATTTCAGGACACAGATCATCAACTTCTTTCGGCATCACCCTAATGTCATTCCCAAGGCCATTACAAAGTGCAGGACCACCTACTTCTGGAGGAACTTCTAGAGCAATTGGGTCATCATGTCTAACCACAAACTCATCCATAGGAGAATGTGATGCCTTAGATTGTTTGACAAGGGCAGCAAAAATATTTTTAAGTTCATTGCAAGTCTTGGCATGACCCATACTCTCATCTCTTGGCAATCCATGAAGTGTTGGAGTCCTGGATAATAATATTAATAATACGAAGTATTAAATTCACAAGTACAAACAACAACAATAACCTAGTAGAATCCCACGAAAGTAGTGTTGGGGAGGGTGTGTACACAAACCTTACCCCTACATGAAAGTAGAGAGGCCATTTCCTAGAGACCCTCCAGCTCGAGCAACACAGAAAAATCCCCAAGTACAAATAAAACAAAATTCATGTTGCATATAACTTGGTGACACATGATTAAAATACCTAATCCAGACAAATAATCAAAGAATTTCAGAAAATATAAATCATAAAGGAAAGGCTAAAACCCCAATTCCGTACTTTGTTTTACCACTTTTGCTGATTTAATCCTTAAGTTTGTTCGAAGATTAAACTTTCCACCCCTATATCTAAAATGTTCGGAGAAACAAATTAAGAATCTATTTGTCACATTATTGCAAATAGCACTCTACAACCAAAGTACTATCAACAAAAATCAGTAGCAGTACATAGTACTAACCTTCTCGCGAGGACTTGCAAAATGCAGAACAGGTAATGACGGAGATACACGTTATTGAATGAGATAGGGCTCTCAAGAAGGCGAAGCAGAGCAACAAGAGTTTCACTCTTCACTTCCTGGTAATAGTCTGATTCATTTCTAACCTGACATAGCCTCATAGCATGCACGCCAAGCTTTACCTGACCTGTAATGGAAACAAATGTGTGTGTGCGCGCGCGTTAATCTTATAATTGGTAGCCTTGATGTAACAAAATTTAACTACATGGAAACTTTAATCAATATATCAATATAGGCTAGTAACCTCTTAAAGAAGACTCCTCCCTCAAGTATTTGATGAACAACGACAATGCAGCTTCAATGCCTTTGCACTGAAATTCAAGATCAAGGAGTGACCTGCTTGCTTCAACTCGAACTTGCCATGTTGCCTTAGAAGTTCGAAACGGTTCAATAAGCCCAACTACGCAATCCTGCATCCATTACATAAATAAAAAAGAGAATATAGAGTGATCACAAAAGAGGCTGATTAGACCGGTGAATAGACCAAGCAATAGGTTAAGGGAAATACATACAAGAGGTACAAATTCTGACAGTTTGACAGCAATTTTAGTCAATGATCGAATAACACTGATAGTCAGAATTCCGTTGTAGCTTGGCATCAGCCTGGAACAAGTCACTGTTAACACAACAAAGAAAAGCTGGCATTGACCTTATTTCACACTGCCCAACAACTCAAAGATGAACTTACCCATCAAACTGTAAAAGTCGATCTAGTCGCTTGAGAAGAGAAGACAAATAAACAATGCTCTGCCACAAAATCAATATGCAACTTAAAAAAGAATCTATGAAGAGAACAAGCAAGAGAAAACAGAGGGTCCCAACTCCAAGAATTGACCAAAAAAACTCCCAGAATATTTATTTATACTCTGATAAATGGCATTATAATAATTCCTTTTTTCCCTGCATATCACGAGCAATTCGAGAGAACCAAAAGCCTACGCTAAGACTTGAAACAAATTTTATCAAAGATGGCCAATAAGTATGTACCTGTTGTCCAAATTCAAGTTCGCCAGTGGACTGGATGAGAGCAGCCAGCCAGTACACATCAGAATAGAAGTTTCCACTGTTGTCATTATACTGCATAACACAAAATTAAAAAATATCATCCATAGAGTATAAAGATACTAAAAGTTCTGAAACTTCAGAAAAACAAAATTTTGATCAGCCAAAGAAAGTACCTTAAGAAGTTGCAAAACAAATTCAACAGCTTCCCTTGGACTTTTCTTATCTGCTGTTCTTACAGTTGCAATAGCATGTGGAATAGCCTGCATAAATTACAAGAAATGAACTTAAAGAGCTCAGATTGATTGCATGTGATTAAAAAATTATGAGGGAAAAACAATAAAGCATCAAATGCCCTACAAACAATCACTGTTATTTTTCATTTGGTCTGATTTTGTGGAATCTTTTTAGAGATCTTTTTTAGTTTCAGCATTGCTTTCTGTTCACTGTCAGTTTAACCTTCCTTTTTGCTTTCAGTTTCACTTCTCTTTTGACTTTTACTTAATAGAGATTCAAAACCAAAATAAGTGATGTGCTACTCTTGGAAACAGCCTCTACTATTAGTAGGAGTAAGGTCTGCATACACATACCCTCCCCAGACCCTGCTGTTGTGGGATTCTACTGGATTGCTGTTGATACTCTGCTAGGTACAGTCAATTATTCAAGGTTTCATTTTAGATACATAAGAAAACACAAATTCTGGAATGAACCTATATTCCAGATTCATGAAGGGGCTTTAGTTTTTTTATTTTTTATAATTCATTCTCCTCCAATCCATCCATATAGTATTTCCTGACTAATCCTCATAAAATTTAGCATGATAAAAATGTTTCATGTAAGAGGATTGTGGCAAAAATTGCATACGCAAACATCAAGAAATATAATCACAAATCCAATTAGGAAAAAAAGAGAGGAAAATCATATAAATGCTTCTATTCGTAACACAAATCTTACAAAGCAGATACACTTTGAAGATGTGTGAGTACCAAAAATGGGGATAAAAATCCTATCCAACCATCCATAAAAAAAGATAACTATATTTGAAATGTAGTAACCACAATTATTTTATCACCAGACCCCTGTGCAACTTCATGTAATAAAGCTCACAGCCTACCTCATTGCATTACCTCAAGTACAAAATACTCCTGAAAATCACGGAAGTCATTTGGCCTGTAGAGAAGTAATTTCCATGAGACTCACAGGTCCGAAGTAAAGCTAGTTAAAAATGCAGTCAAGTGTATACGAATTGAAAGTTCACTTGGGGAGTCCAATATTAGAGTCAAATCTTCGACTTTTATAAAACGTAATCAAATGGATCAAGCCAGCCCAATCAGTTTCCTGTGTTTAAAATAATTCCACCACACGAAGATAAAATTAATTAGTCCACATATATCCAGGGTAGGAAAGAACATTACTAAAAACTAAGACTATTAAGTATTAACATCCAATTAAACTAAACGAGGTGTTGTACCTCAGATGCAGTATTGGCTAAAGCAAATGCTGCCTCTATTCGAACTTTCCAGAACACCTTAACCAAAAAAGAAAGAAAAAATTCAATAAGGACACTACAGAGTGCAGACTAGAACTCAACAAAAGACTTTGTGCAAATCAAGATGACAACAATAACCCGCTAAAACCTCAAATGGTGTGGTCTAGGAAGGTTTGATTTATGCAAACCTTACCCTAACCTAAAAAGGTAGAGGTTGTTTTCGACACACACAAATGAAAGAGAAAATAAAGAAAAAATGTAGGGGAGGAGACCCACCTTAGGCTCGTTGAGGATATTGTTGAGGGCATTAACAATAGAAAAAGAAAGATGCGGCAATGCCTCAAGTATTGCAATGGCTTGCACCTGTGCAATGACATCTTTGTCCCTTTCCAACTGATTTATCTGTGAAACAAGTACCAAAACGAATGGGAACAATATGTTAAATAAAAGGAATAAATAAATCAAAGATGTCACAAGTCATCAACCCTCACTCTTGCGGATATATATATATATATATATATATATATATATATATATATATATATATATATATATATATATATATATATATATATATATATATATATATATATATATATCGGAAATGAATCTCTAATTTGGTAATAAAAGATTGACGGATTCGCATTTCATATGGCATGAAGTGATGAACTAAATTTAGGAAATTCCCTTTGCAAAAAGAACACATTGAATACACCCATCATCAAGGTAGGCATATGTCACAAGATAATTCATATTAATAAAGGAATATAAAACTAAGCAATATACCAGTAATATGATTGACCAGATTGCATAAGCACGTGGAATGAAGTGAGGAACTGAATATGTGACCATTTGGCAAGAATGATACAGCAATACACACAGCTAAAAGAAGAAGGCATATGCCATCGGTTGATTTACATAAATGTCCACAAAATTTAAATATATGATATTCAAACAAAAAATTGAGATAAAGAACATTATGAGAACTATTATGAATCATAGACATCCCGCTTTAAGTGAAGAGCAAAATGTGTATAACTGCATTGGTTTTCCTTCATATCCAAAATACTAGGTAATGAACCAAGAGAATGAGAGATGGATGCCATTGCAAAGAAAAGCGAGTAGTCTGTATACAAAGAATATAAAAGAGAACACACCAATAATATCCAAAAGTCCAAGGGCTATTGGAGATCATAAGATCAAAAGGTCAGTGTTCTAGCATATTACAAATAATATGAATATTAGGTTAGTGCTGAATACATAACATATTAGTACAAACAGATATAGATCTGTATTATATTTACAACGACATATAAGCAAATAAAATGTATTAAAACAATTGATGCTAATTCTTACCCACATCTGTACTGGTTGATTAAAATGAACTTCAGCTAAATACTCCATTTCTGGATCTGCCCGGAGCCATAACAATGGTGAATCAGAACTACAATATCATAGAAGCACTCAGAAACATTAGGGAGTACACAATAGCAAAAAAATCAAAAACATACAATCTTTATAATAGCAAAAAATCAAAAACACAATTGTTACTGGGAAAGGGTATTCATTGAGATAAAATGTTTGATTTAAGCATACATTGAGCGCATGTCTATAGTAGTTACAGCTTCATTTTCATCAGAACCGTCAGGTTTTGAACCCTTCTTTGGTTTTTGAAAGCGTTTGGATGCAAGTCTGGAGTGGCATTGTATTTCAAGAAGCTGCCATGAATCCCCAGTCATAGGAAGAATTGGATGGTCATACATGCCATCGAGCTCATAAACGCGTATGCTCATCATTCCAGGCCATCCCGGATCACCTTCCCGATTTTCAGAATCAAGATTACCGGTAGATACAGGTGCACTTGCATCTTGTCTAGCTGTACATCCCCGTAACACTGCTAGTTCAATCATGTTCTTTCTCTTGTTGTAAGAAAAGCCCATCCTTAATCAAGCACCCAAGAAAGTACATATCAAATAGCTGATCATTGAAACAACACAAATGGTGGAAATCTTACAAAACATTTGTCTTGAAAATCATACTTCAGAACTGGACAGCCAAATGATCCAATCCAACGAGGGAAAAACTCTTTAAGAAAGGGACGCTCAAGATTTCCAACTTTATTTGCAAGGTGCCTAAACTGCAAGGTTTTATAAAAGATTATATCATAATCAGTTAAACTGTGGAATTAATGGTCAAAACAAGTAACATAGAAAGCATTGTTAGAAACAACTTTATGGGCCCTTGGTCAGCCAGTCATGGCACACACAAAACTACACCTGAACCTAGTATTAGAAGGGCATAGAGAGTTGTTACAAACATATACCCCTGCAAAAATGTTGGTATCATTTCAAATTTTTCACAGCACTCCAACTCTTTGTTTGCAACTCAAACCTTGAACGGTTGAATTTGTGTCAAAATCAGTTGAAGTCATTTGGCCAACTTTGAGTGCATGAGATTCAGACATAATCCGCTAACAATAAAGACTAACATTCCTTGCCCCATTATTGTTCCAGTCACCTGCCCAAGGGTCTGCCTTAGCCCATTCTTGTTCACCTTGGTGATGGACATCCTGACGCAGGGAGTTCGAGAGGAAGTCCCATGGAGCATGCTTTTTGCAGATGATATTGTGCTTATTGAGGACACGCGCAAATCATAAGTTAAAATGTTGGCACCTTTCTCTGGAGACCAAAGGATTTATACAGAGTAGGACCAAGACTGAATACATGGAATGTCATTTCAGTGGATGGGAGACGGAACCAAAGGTGGAAGTTAGGATTGACTCTCTCTTTATACGCAAAGTAGACAAGTTTCGGTATCTTGGCTTGGTCATTCAGGAAAATGTGGAGTTCAAAGGGGATGTGCATCATCTTGGAGCAACTTGGGTTAAGTGGAGGTTTGCTTCAGGGGTGTTGTGCGATAAGAATATACTGTCTAGGATGAAAGGCAAGTTTTATTGGTCTGTAGTCAGACCAGCTATGATGTATGAGTGGAGTGTTGGGCGGTTAAGAAGACTCACGTGCATCATCTACATGTGGCGAAGATGTGGATCTCACGCTGGATGTGTGGCAGACAAGGCTGGATTGGATTCCAAACGAGGTGATCCGATGTCAGTTAGGCATGGCGCCACTGCATGACCTAAGATAGAGCATTTGGAGAGCTAGGATTAGAGTAGCGGGATAGGTGTCTTGTGCTAGAGGTGCTGCTCTTGTTCTGTGCTCGGTATGCCTAATTTGCTTGGTGTTATTTGCTATTGGCTTGCAGTACTTCTCCTTCGTAAACTTCAATATGTTTTTTGGCTCTCAGTTTTAGGTGCTTTATCTGTGTTGCAGTTGTGTTAACTCTGCTTTATATATCCTACTGTGATCCTTATATATGTTAGGGGGTCTCTTGGAAACAACCTCTCTACTTTCGAGTAGGGGAAAGGCTGCGTACACACCCTCCCCAGACCATACTTTCATGGGATCCTACTGGTTTGTTGTTGTTGTCAAGGTTCGTTCACCTGTATTTCCAACTAGTTCATTAAGAGATACCCAAGGATATTTGTTTTCGTGTTTGCCTAGATTTTCCTCCTCGTCTTCCACCACATATAGACATCTAGTTCAATGAGAATCACCTCTTGTTTCATACAATAACGTCCTGGGGTAAGTTTCTCATCACAATTGAAGCATAAAATTTTCTTTGTTGCTTAATACAGCCAACAATAATCTTCTTGGTGTCCTGCTGGTTTTGTTGTCAAGTCTCTACTTTGTTAGTTATAGTTTGTTGTGCTATCCTCTCCTACTATAGGCTTCTTTAACCTTTGCAGTTCATCCTTCCTTTTTGCCATCTTTATATCCTCCTGCAGGGATTTTGGTTTCAGCATCAGAACTTCTCCTGCCAAATCCTCCTTCAACCCTACCATAAAAACACTAGTGAGTGCCTGCTTTGGTCAATGTGGTAGACAATTCATGATGTTTTCAAATTCCTTTAGACAACCCTACAGGATCTAGTTTACTTCAATCTATTCATTGCTTCATTTGCATCCTCATATGCAGTTGTCCCATATTGCAGCAAAACCCTTTGGCCTTTTCATACATGTTCTATTTATTCTTATTTCTTCAATTTGCATGTTTAAACTAAAGCCAGCATAATTGGCTTCCCTGTCAAAATAGAATGCTGCATGGACTACTTTCTTTGGCCCATGAATTTTGTAGACTCGGAAGTATTGTTGAGCTCTATCCACCCCGACTCGCGGATCATTACAATTGAATTTAGGAAACTCCATTCTTGGGGTTTTAGGAACAGATTTCCAGGTAAAAATAACATCAAGGTGAAAGTCAGAGAAAATACCATACCACGAGTAAAGAGATTTAAATATACTGGGTGTACTATTCAAGACAATGGGTGTGTGCTCAGGAATACTTTAAAGCTAAAAGCTTAACTATTCTTATTGATGATCGTATCTAATTACAAGAGGGTGTGGTGTTTATATAAAGTTGTTTCCATCATCTCCTATGGGGCCGAAGATTCACTTTTTTTGCTTCGCATATGACGGAATAAAGCAAAGTGGCTATTTAAACGGTCAGCGCTTCTTTTAATAGTGAAGTAATAGTTACTCAATGCAACTTTCGACGCTCATCATGGGTCATCTCGAAAGTGGAAACAGCCGCTCTATGTTTTAAACATCGGGGTCAGGCTACGTACATCTAACCCCCCTTCCCTGCAATGAGCGAGAGCCTTTGAGGCACGGGGGTAATGTTGTTTATATAGAATTGTTCTATCGCTTACCACTATAATTCTAGTCTAACCAGGATACTCAATTAATAACTTTATGTTCCGTAATATAAATCTAATTCTAGTCTAACTAGGATTTATAGTGTAAACTAATCCAAGTAGGATATCCCTAAGCTCCACTGACCATGGGCTTCTTGCGTCTACTAAGTCTAATGTAGACCAAACCCCATCGTAACATCAGAGGATTTACATTTACACAAGCTTACCCCTATGAAGAAAAAATAGAACAGGTTGCGTGTGTAAGATCTAAGATCCTTGATGCATTACTTCATTCACTGCCCCAAAAATTCATATAGTGGCAAGGGAAGTTTATTTTTTCATGTTCATTTAGTCCATTATTTTTTTATTTAAAATTTGAAAAGTTCTCATTTTATTTTGCCCCAAAAAGACTGATTGGAATCAAGTGTCCATCTCGAATCGTGCCACTGCACTTTCCATGAGGTTGACCATTGCAGTACAATGGTTAAATACAAGATTGTGAACCAGTTATTTATTGCCTAAATTAAATACAAAATGCACGCAAATTGAGGTTTAATAAAAATGTTTATCTGTCATCAGCAGTAGCAACAAACGAAGTATAATCCCAACTTCGTTGGGGAGTCAAAATGTACACAACCTTACCCCTGTAAAACAGAGAGGGTTTTTTCCATTAGACCCTTGATGCATTGCTTCATTTACTTCTCAAAACATCATAGAAAAGAGAAAGTTAATGTGCAATTTTGATTTCTTCCATTAGTTACCCAAAGCTGAAACATTGTCAAAAACGACTCTCTGTCAGCAGCAATACATAAAAATGCACTAGTGTTAATGTGTGTCCAAGAACCACAAGACCCACAAATTTGGTGATTTCTGTTTGAGAAAACTAGTCCTGGTTCCTCCTGTGTAAACTTCTTTCGACATGCAAACTAAAACCCGTGCTGTAAAGTCAAATTTTAAGGTAAATCCAGGCGCACAGTCAAATGAAAATACACTGCTTCAGTGCAGTCTGGGGTGCATGGTCTTAGAAAATAAATTATGAGGTGCATTGTCAAATATTGGAAAATGAGTTGGGGTGTAAAGACTAAATTCCTTCTTGTGTTTTCCTCTTATGATGTTATGCAATACTCCCTCCGTCCAACAATAAAGTTCCCGTTCACTATTCACAGGTTCAAACTTTATTCACTTTGTTGGCCTATTTTTGTGTCTTATTTGATAAAATAATATAGTCATGTCACCTCTAGTTTTGTAGATCTTTTCATGTAGTTTTTAAATATGTAATTTTTATTTTTTAATTCCATACCATTTTTCATATAAAATGATTTGAAAATAATTTCAGTCAAACATCGTAACGCGCAATGAGAACTTTATTTGTGGACGGAGGGAGTATAACAGAACATTATGTTATACAATCTGAAGACCTTCACTTCTAGAACACTATTTTTGAAATCAGTTACCATTCCAACCAACAAATGCAAAAACAATGTCTTCATACTCCCTCCGTCCATAAATAATCTTCCCACTTTCCTTTTTCGTCCGTCCACAAATTATCTTCTCGTTTCCTTTTTTGGTAACTTTTTTATATAAAAAAGACTTTATTACCCTCCCCTACGCACTTTTTTTCTTCCTTCCTTGCCAGTCCAACGCCACCACATCATCGTCATCTTCTTCTTTCTTTTCTTCTCCTTTCCTTTTTTTCTTCGTCCTCTTTCTTTTCTTCTCTCACCTTCTGATTTTGTCCAGCCCACTCTATCATCATCCTCATCTTCATTCTTTTCTTCTTCTCTTCTTTCTTTTCTTCTTCTTTCCCCTTTTGATTTTGTCCTGCCACCCATTGATTGGGAGTGAGGTCGCAGTCGGAGGTAATGGCGGAGCAGCAAGGCAGTGGTCAACGGTGACGCGGCGGTCAGACCTGCTCCTCTTCCGACATTGCCACCATCGATTGCAGTATTGCACCGATCTACAGATCCTCTGACGCTCCCATGTTCGATTTGCACAAATATTTTCTTCCGCCGTCAACAAAACTTTAGCTCTGCTCTTCCGCCGCCATTAAAATCTTGAATCTGCTCTTTCACAGCTGTCTTGTCTTTAATAAGAAGATCCAGAACAGATTTATGCGGGTGGGGTTGTGGAGGGGATGGGGGACACAAGAGAAAGAGTTGTCATCCGCGATGGTGCCGGAGAGTCGTTGGCAACGGTGCCGGAGAATCGTTGGTGGCGGCGCCCGAGAGTCGTTGGCGGTGATGTTGGCAGGGGAAGATGATGGCTCACGTTGGTGGAGAAGCCTAAGGGGTAGGAGGCAAGTTAGGGGTATAATAGGAAAGTCAACACAGCTTTTATCACACATTAATATGTGTGCCCGGTTAAACCGAGAAGTTTATGAATGGAAGGAGGGAGTTTAAAATAACTGTGCAACTTCAAAACTGTAATAATTAAAGTAAAGCTCAGATCCTATTATGACGATCAAAGGAAACTACAGAGTAAATAAAATGCAGGATGAATACCCCTCACCTCTTTGGCACTGAGGGTCCTACAAGAACGTGTTGTAACTTGCGCCCTTGAAATAATTTGTTGCAGAATCTGAAAAGGTAAAAGCAATTAACTTCCAAATTGAATCGTCAATGACATATTCCAATTTCTGTAACAGACTATAAATAACTCACAAAAAAATTAACATAATCAGCTAGAAAGCAGCACTAGAAAAAATTGAGATACAACAAATGAACTGCAGGATAGAAAAATATTTATTTAAAAATCATAATAACGGAATTGGAGATGAAAAAACTACGAATTTAAGTGAAACAAAATTGAAATTCTAGAGTCAAACACACTAACAAAGACTTAAAGAAGCTCCCGCCCTTGCCCCTAAAGCTTAAGCCTTGTTTAGTGAAAGGATAACAAAGAGAGCACATATTTGAAGAAATAAAAAAGAAACAGAACTCCTCAACATCCCTTGAGCTTTTGAAAGAAACAAACAGAGCTTGTGTGTATCTTCTTCCCAACCATTAAGTTTCCAGCAAAAGTTTTAGAAAAAGATTTTGATTATAGGATACTGTGCTTGTGAGATACTCACCTAATATACAGGCACTCAAATCAGGACAATTTACCTAGGTCCACTACAAATATATCTAGCAAGATATACAAAT
The DNA here is from genome assembly GCA_003260385.1 of Cuscuta australis. Classification (NCBI taxonomy): domain Eukaryota; kingdom Viridiplantae; phylum Streptophyta; class Magnoliopsida; order Solanales; family Convolvulaceae; genus Cuscuta; species Cuscuta australis. Next base: position 6,846,175 of record NQVE01000215.1, on the reverse strand, counting down.
ATTAGTAAAACAGTTCGTGGCATACAGCATGCACATGTTCTTTCATACATGAACCTGAAGTTCTGAACATATTCTAAAACTCCCCCTCAAGATGGAGCATGGGCCATGGAGATCAAACATTCAGCTCTTTACTGTGTTTGGCAGGAAGAGAAGTGTAGGATGCAATGAGACCTACCTCTCAGTACCTTGTTTGAGATTTAAATAATATATTTATTAATATGAGGTAGAGCATCCTTGAAACTGGGTAGGTAAAGGATTTGCCCGATTGGTGAAATTGTGTACGCCGAGGGTTTTGAACAATATTGTGAATTTTTTATCAAGTATACTCTCTCCATCCCATCAAACACTTCACACTTAAATTTTTGGATGTCCCAAAAAACTTCACACTTACTATATTTCCTATTTTAGAAATGAAAATTTTGCTCAACTCTCAAGAAAAAACAGCCTTACACTCCCTTACTTCCCTTTTGTTCTTCCACTGTCATCTCTTCTAGCAATGCAGAGATCGCAACGGCAAAGATCCATCACTTCAGACAATGACAATTTTGGTGGAATTGGTGGTATTCCATCTCATCCACAACCTTCACTCCTTACCGTTTGTATGTTTAACTTGGCAATGAAGATTAACTCTAAAAGATCCATCACATATGAGGGAGATCGCAATGGCGGGTTCCTGGAAATTGCAACAGCAGAGCACCCGGCGATTGTAGTAACGGAGTTCCCAAAGAATGAGGCAGAGTTCCCAACAATTGCAGCGGCGGAGTTCCTGATTATTGCTCTGGCAAAGTTCCTGACTATGACAACGAAGCTTATTGAGGCTAGGATGACCAAGAAGACTATGGGCAAGGGACAGATATAGTTACAGAACATACAATAGATTGATATGTTGATAATCAATATAACATATCGAAAAGAAATCCTGAATCAATCATCATCCCTGAATGATGATCATGTATAAATACAGAGTAAGAAGAAAATGTGACAATGCAATCAAGAGCACAGATCATATTAGAGACTGAAAGTACATTGAATGGGTGTTTTTGGGATATGAATGACTACGATAAAGATAAACCGGGATGAGGTGCAACTGTACCAATACCAGTTGTCATAGATTTGGATCCATTACCAAAGACAGCGAAAAGAAGTGATGTTGAGAACGTGAATGTAGAGAACAAAGCAAGGTTATCAACTTATCACGGAATTGATCTGATGCTCCTGAACCAATGATCCAAGAATTATGAGAATTTAACTGGGTACCGTGTGACTTCCCATAGTGAACAATGGGACTGTGGGAGTAGCAACAACTGGGTTTATGAAAGAACACATCTTCCAAGAAGACAAGATCCGGGTGTAATCACACACCAACATCACAAGAACAAATTCTCCCAACTTGAACATGACTCGCAAGAAACAATTCTGACTACAAACACAGTTATTAGCTTGAGAGGCCAAATTGTCAGCAGCCATAGCCACTTGAAAATCTTAAACTTTCTCAGGAGGGTGGAGACTGAAAAATGACACTGGCAAATATCAATGGAAAGTGGTGGTGGTGCTGTAGGCGAAGTGGAAATTTTGAGCTAATTTGGCCTTAGGAAAATCTGGTTGGAGAAACACAATATGTTGTGAATAAAACTTGTGAGATGCCCAATATATATAGGCAGTCAGAGAACAGGGCAATGTACCTAGGTTTGCTATAGTGGATCTAGCCAGACATAAACACATTAGTACAACAGTACATGGCTTTTCAGCATGCTACATGTTCTTTCATGCATGAAACTATGCAAGTTCTGACATAGACATATTCTTAAGCTCATACAATAATTAGACAGTAAAAGATGAGAATTTCTGCAACAACAAAAAGTAATGAAAATAGAATTCCAATAGAAAAGAATACAAGAGTGTTATCACACTTGCTAAAGTTTCTACCTTACGGAAGGGTTCAGGACCCATCTGCTTTTCTAACATCTGAAGAACTGCAACCTATTTCAAAACAAAATAAAGTCAAACTTGATTATAGCTCTAAAGAATATAAGCATTAGAACACACCAAAAACGAACTCACAGATTTCAGTGCTCTAATTTTTCCATTAAAACCAATACATTGGGTCCCATATAGATCCTTGGATGAAGCAGATGAGCTTAAGGCAGTAGCCCCATTATCATCTGCTCGGCAAACAGCACAGTTAGCCTGCGATTAAAAGAAAACAAACACACTCAACAGGATACAGCGCATGACACTACAAAAAGCGTTGTACCAAACCAAACACACCCAATATATCAGACTCAATAGTAGGGCCTTTAAGGAGGTGGGATGATGTATGTTATGTATACATGATTTAAACTACTTATTATAGGAGACTGAAAAAAAAGCATTGCATCCGAATGCAAAACATCATCAAACTAAACCTTATCAAACCAGTTGCATGAGAACAAGAGACAAATGACTTTACAAGTGAAGCTCAAATTAGAGGATAACTTTAGCTCCAATTTATTTTAGGAATTGAATAATAAATATGCAGGGCTCATAAACTTAGCTGAATCGTTTTTTATAACATAACAAGAAAAAGGCATGCCAAATACATTGTATTTGAATTTACAGATTGTGTTTATACAACTAAGTAATAAGAGCAGGGTATTCGATGCAACAAACCTTGTACCGCCGATATCGAGCTTCATTATTTCCCAGGAATTTCTTAATGAATGTATCAGTTAAAAATCCAGCAAGACCATCTAACAACCAATCTGAGAACAATCATTTGGATTCCAGACAGTCAGAATGCAAAAAAAAGGTTACCTACATTATCACATCGAAGATAAAGTATCCAATGATATACCATCATTTCGTGTATCAGCTGTGATATATACTCCAAACCATTGTCTTGCAAGAGCATACGCAAGTTTAATCCTTGTCTCTAAAGTCTGTTCAATAAATCTGAGCCCATCAAGAAAAAAAAGAGCAGCGAAGGAAAATGACCAAAATATTTTGTTTTTATAGCCAATGTAAATTCTGCTAGGTAGTACTTGGAAACTAAGAATTCATTTGAATTCTCGGATTTCAAATCCAAATCCAAATTTTGGGATTCCCAAACATCTAATTTTAGTCAAATCTTATTTTGAAATCCAAATTCAAATTCCCTAACATTCCATTAAAGGAAATTAAAATATTGTTTGATTGAACACATTTGAGTTTAAAATCACCGCTAATCAGGGAAACACAAATCAAGGGGTTTTCTTTGAGTCTCTGTCACGAGTCACGACCACTCACCATAATCTCTCCCTCCCTCCTTTGGTATCGAGTCGGAGACCAAGTCCATGGTTGTTAAGTCGACAAGTCGAGTCGAGTCGGTGACAGGGAGACTAGTGGACTAGGCGACTAGTCGTAGACTAGGCGACAAATCACAATTAGTATTAAAATTTTTAACATTATATATATCTATATTAACCCAATATGAATATATATATATATATATATATATATATATATTTATATGTCAAAACACCATAACCAAAGCAAACTTATGTTTAAAGATAGCACATAAAATCACTTAACAAAGAGTACATAACAAACAAATATCCTTCAATCTTTAAAAATAACACACCAAGAAAGATAATTAACCAAATAAGAAGTCAAAGGACATATTGAAATAGTTAATTCCATGTTTTGAGTTATCAAAAAATTGAAATAAAAAAAAATTGAAATATTAAACTAAAAAAAACTGAAATACTAGAAAATTGAAAATTTTAAAGTATACTTTATAGTTTAATGAACCAGATCAATGAAAATTAAATCAAATACAGTATACTTTAATGATAACAAAGTAAAAGAAATCTCACGGAGAGTCGCTGCTGAGGGCTGATGGAGGAGAATCGATGGAGGAGAGTCGCTCGCTGGAAGTCGCGGAAGTCACCCTGGAACGGGAAGCCTAGAGTCGCGAACCTCCAGACTGCCGATTGGGTCGGGTCGGGTCGGGTCAATTGAATTAGGTCAAAATCGGCCCATTTTGTTCACCGATTAGGCGTCGCCTAATCGCGGCTAAGCGTCGCTAAGCGCGCTTAATAGCCTAGTCGGCCATAGGCGCTAGTCGTACAGCAAATCTCCATGGCAAAACCGCCCGGACGACTAGTCGGCGACTAGTCGTGGCCTAGGCGACGACTTGACAACCATGAGACCAACCCACAACAAGTACCTCAGTCCCATTCATTATCCTTGACGCCAATGGCTTCCATGGATGGTCATCATTGCTCAGTGGCAATACGGATATTTTTAGGATTGTGATGGCTAGGCCTCCTACTACTATAATTCTAGATCTGAATGTTTTATGGGGACATACGAACTAGTTACTTTGTTTCTCCAAACAGCTGCATTCGTTTTTTAAGACTCAGCCCAACCTTCCAGATTTCATAACATGAGCCCAACACAACACTCTTTTGCTCAAAAAACTGCCCCTTAGCTTTGTTGTGGAGTATATGCAAGACAACTCATGCAGTTATAACTCCACAATAATGAAAAAGAGATAAAATGGCTTTAAAATATTATGTAGAACATCACTTTGCAAAGTTTTTTTTTATGCTGCTAAATATTTCAAAACATTGTCACAATAGGAGCCTGAATCGCAATCAAGGTGGTTTGGGCTGGAAGAAATATAGATGCCCAATGAAGAGGTGTGAGAGGTTGGAGTGTGGAGTTTGATTAGAGGTAAAGTACACCAAAAATGTAGGGGTGAGATGATTAGCATGACGTTTTTGCAGCTCACAGTTCACAGAGAAGATGACCAACACTAGGGGAGATCAGAGGTCAAAAATTAAAATTGTAAGGTAATATTTCGTGGGACTAAGGTTGTAGGAGCTATGAGAGAGTTAAGTGTAGAGTGGTGTCTCTTAAGGCTTGGTACTTTTGTGGGTTGCTTTTTACTCTTTGCCTTGAATAATCAATAGAACCTGAGGCGTGTAAACATCAACTTTCAGTTTTTGATTGTTATAATTTATTTTATGTTTCTTGAGCCAAGGCCCTACTTCCGAGTAGGGGCAAGGTCTGCGTACACACACCCTCCCCAGACCCTACTGTAGTGGGATTCAACTTTGTTGTTGTTGTTGTTCTTGAGCCAAGGAATTTTCAATTAGGTATGCATACATCCACCCTTCCCACATCCAAATGTATGATGTTACTAGGATGTTGAATTGTCACATTAGGAACGACAACAAAAAACCTCGTGAATAGATGGGTCAAATACTTGAAGAAAATACTTAAGGGACACAACATGGTACCCAACCATCACTAAAACTAAACGAAAAAGGTCTGGGTGTCAGGGTCCATTTAGTGAGAACTATTCAAGAAGGGCTTGAAAATTGGAATGTTTCTGCAAGGTCAGAAGCTAACACAAAATATGAACGGATGTTCTATACTGATTCCGCAGTTTTCCCAAGTCAACAAGCTTTACATTCTGAGAAGGAAAGTTAGAGTTTAATGATGATTACGTGACCAAAACAACAATGATCATGAACAAAACATTGTAAAAAAAACAGGAAGGGTTGAGAGTGAATATAGCACTCTTACATCATATCCTGAACCAATCATCTTCCCCTAATGAGAATCAGAAGGGGAGGAATAATGACTAAGCAATTTAATGATTGTGCTATTTGATGAGCTAAAATCAATTTGAAAGAACATCTAAGTATTTAGAAAGCTAGAGATTAAGGCAAACATGTTTTGGGAACCACTTGCCAAACATATAGATCCATTACCTAAGAAAATGGAAGAAAAAGATTCATGATTGAGTACTTGAGTTGGTGAACCGATTGTTACAGAAGATGGGCCTATGCCATGGATCCAAAATGCCAATTTGAGAGATAAAGACCATGTGCAATTTTTCAGTAAGTACCACCTAGTTCATCATGTAGTAAACATAGCCCAAGTTCTTACTTCACTAGTTCATTGAGCCACATTTGCAGTGAGAGATCATGGTTTCCATGTGAGTCAAAACTTTTGGCAAAAATTACAATACCTACCATTTCCCTTTACATGCAATATTGCAATCTTAACTTCAGTATTATCTCGAATTCCTTGAATTAAAAGAATTGATTGTTATGCAGGTTGAACACATATCTCACTAGAAATATAAGTTACCTATGAAATCTTTAAAAGTGTTCCACTACCTCCAAGAATATTCTTTCTTGTCTTTCCACCATCAAAACCAAGTTCCAATCCAAAAAGGACCAAAATGGCTTATCATGTTAGGCAAGTTGTGTGGGTGTCCCACAAACCAACAATCAGCATTAAATACAAATATGTGGAGCTAGATAGTCAAAATGGTGAATATGAGTGTGTGTGTGTGTGAGTGTGTTTTGCAGCTATATGGGGTCTAGTGTGGGTTATTTTTCAGTAACTCCACATCTAATGCAACCCAACTGCTTCTATGTTATTGGCATACCTGATCAATAACCCTCTCATCAAAGAGCAATTGAGAAGTGAAGATGCTCACTGAGGCTCCCAATGCATATGAAGATACTGCCATTTCAGGAGATATAAACACTTGTGTATATGACCCAAAAGGAAATGGTGCACCAAGATAATCCTCATAATGGCTGTTACAAGGTAGTTAGATAGTTTTTAGAAATATACTCCGTATAATGAGATGACTGTAATTAAATATAAGGAAAGTAAAAAATTATTGAAATAAATTATACAATAAATATAGATAAGCATTAGAGGTTATTTTACCTGAAAGCACTGTGAGTAAATCCTACAGTATTCTGCATTTTTGACAAGTTTGGGGGTAAACAAATATGGGACAGTTGAGCAATGTGGCGGTCAGGAACAATTTCAAATGGTGCAACAACTAAGGATATCCATGACGCAGTGACAGGAACATCTAATTTATATATGTACGTCTTACGTGGGGGGTCATCTTTGCTCAATACCTGTGACAAAACGTTACATCAGATCATCATTAGCAACAAAGCAGCAAAATCAACCTACCCAATAAAATCTCACATGCGGAATTTGGGGATGGGTGCCACAAAGCAAAAAGGTAAAAAATAGAAGTGTTGACTCCTTAACAATGAGAAATGGTAGGATGATATTTTTTTCTTTAAAATTAATAAAACATGGCATTGGTTATTGTTACTCATCTACGTAAAAAAATCCAAGCTCATCTTCCCACCAAATGCATATTCCTCATCTTAAACAAACTTGGTCCCATGTAGTTGGTTTTTGATTACTATGCAGTATAACTTATTTCATTCATTCCCGTCTATCACAAAAGAGCCAATCATATTGAGGCCGATGCAAACACCATTATCAAGTCCTAGGTTAAATAGTGGATAATCAATGTCCTAACCAAATACCTTTGGAGACCTAGGGTTGAATATTATTCGTTACTAGGGCATAGCACAAGTGCTAAGTATTTATTGTGTCTTGACTCTTGAGTATTGTGTTATTATGTTACATGCTACTTAAACTATTCCCGGAAACAACCGCTCTATGCTTCAAACATAGGGGTTCAGGTTGCGTACATCTGGCCTCCCCTTATCCCACAAAGGGTGAGAACCTTTGAGGCACTGGGATAACGTTGCTGTTGTTTCTACTTAAACTATTCAAAAATCACCTTCGAGCACTCAATAGTCACCTTGGGCAAGCTTTCAGTTATTAGTGTTTACCCTTTGAGTGCCTATATATTGTGGCCTTATAGTACTCCACTCATTACAATGCACTTTTAGGCACCCAAATATTGCAAGTCGGCAATGTTGGTCTCCCACTATATATATACTGTTAGATTGCATCCCACATCGGAAGTTCAAGAGTAAAATAACCGGTATATAAGCTCTTGAGTTGGACTAACTAATCGATTGGATTCAATCTTTTAATGTGGTTCAACCCAAATGTCTTATTGCCCAATCCAATTGTCCATACCCATCCTAAAATTCTATCATGGTATCAAAGCCAGTTTTAGCCCACCTCGTTTGTCAAGGTGTCCGTCTAGACGTTCATTCCTAGCGGCCCGTTTGTCTTTAGCCCAGTTGTCCGTGTGGAGTATGTACCCAACGGCCTGTGGCCTGTTTAACACGATTGCTCGTCTGGAAGTCCATACCCAGCGGCTCGTGGTCTTTTCGGTGTTGGCGCTCAAAAAAAAAGTCAAGGGAATGGTAGTTCATTTGCAAGTGGTCAACCGGTTAGATTCAAAATGGCCCGGTTGTCCACTTGAGGGGGAGTGTTAGATTGCATCCCACATCGGAAGTTCAAGAGTAAAATAACCGGTATATAAGCTCTTGAGTTGGACTAACTAATCGATTGGATTCAATCTTTTAATGTGGTTCAACCCAAGTGTCTTATTGCCCAATCCAATTGTCCATACCCATCCTAAATTCTATCATATACTTCACCCTCAATTAGAAAAAAAACTGCCCACTTATTGCCCACACAGCATATTGTATTTTTGACAATTGGACATGCTAAGCTAATGGCCATGTTTCATGATTCACACGTTGACTTTACAATATCAATCTAACATGGCAATAACAAATATCTCAGCTCATTGTAGTTTGATTAGATTTTCCATGCAAGTGGAAAAACTTAGAATGATAGTGTTTTAAACATCACATTTTATTACTCCATATAAAGGTTGTGCTACAAATGCATCCAACTAAAGATATTGTGACTGTTTTTTTGCATGGATGTATATTATTACTTAGTTTTATACAATAAATTGGCACCATAAATTCAGTGCCCACGACCGTAGCTAATTGGGACTAAGGTGTTGATAAGTAAGACAATGATGATGATGATGAATGGGCATGCCACATGCTAAAACCATTCATTTCCATCTGTATCAGAACCATAGGATTCAATTGATATGGCCCACTAACCATGGTCACGATGTTTGCAGTTTTTTATGAGCCTATTAGAGATGGTTGGATACATAAGGAATCCAATTACATAGCTACCAAAGACATAAAATATGACCAAGAATCATTTGAAGTTCAAAGGCGATCGCAGATTTGTCCACAAGAGTTTCCTTCATGCTGCGGTGACACACCCTAGACTACAGGCGAGTGTGTTCTCATTGCAACATCATCACAATGAAGGTGGAGAACCAACTTAAAATGATGTATGGTTAATCCATAGTAATTCTTATGTAATTTAGATTTAGTTTCCATACCATGTGTGAATTTATTAGTGTTATAGTGGTGATTGAGGTGTTGTAATTTACTACTCAACTTAATTAGTAGAACATGACTACTACTTTTGTAACGCACTTTGGATCTCCTAATATGAGATAGTTTAGCTAAAGATTAATATTGTATAAACATAAACTTAACTCTACTTTCATGGGATCCAACTAGGCTATTACAACAACAACAACAACAACCCAGTTGGATTCCACGAGAGATCCAACTATTGCCGTTGTATAAACTTATAAGAAAAGTTTTGAGAGTTTCAGGTCAATATAATCTGAACACCGAAGACTACAAGATCTCAACAAAAAATCCAAACCAAAGCCCTTAATTCATATACCATTCCATCATATTTGCTAGACATCAATCCTTTCATGGTCCATAACATTGCTTTTGTTGCTAGCGGACTAGTGTCATTAGAAATCCTCTTTCAAATAATTCAAGGCTCAAGTGCATGATGACTTCCTTGCTCCATGAAAAAAGTTTGTAACCACTTTCTAGAGTTCTTACAATGCAAAATGAGTAGTTTGACAAAAGTAGCATCATTGATGACGAAAGATCGGGGATGACAACACAAATCATATAAAGGTTGGGTGGTTAAAGTACAAAAAGAAGTCTTGAGTAAGGTTATATCCTTCAACAATCTTAAAAGTCAATAACACCTCATCATTCACATAGAAAAAATGTAGATGTGACTCATGATGCAGAATTCTGGCCTGATTTTTGTCAATACAGTTGAAGGGTAACTTAAATGTTGGTACAAACTGTTCTATGTTGCAAAGATTAAGATAGTCTTTTTTTTACAAGTTTACCTTCTAGAAACACTAGTAAGAGGCTAAGGGCTAGTTAATTTCAACTTAATAATCTAGTTATCTAAGTCTCTTCCTTCTAGGCTCCAAACTCCAAATTTTAATTAAAATTACTGCTTTATGCAAACTTAGACTCCGGTTTAAATTGAGGCGTATAGAATAAGCCCTAAGAGTTACGTGATGAAAATTTGTATCAACTAAAAAGCAAATAATGTATAATAGAAATACACAAATCCTAGTTTGTTTTGGATATGACAATCTACCGTTCCATCAGTTGCAATAAAAGGCGTGAATAAAACTTGTCTTACATATTTAGATGCCCCATGTCTTAGTGAAGCTCAAAAAAAGATGCAATTCTGATTCCAACTAAAAAATTCATTGGAAGTAAGAATGCATATACTAATGTTATATGAAAAACTATAGATAAAAGAATGGTCGTGTCAAACTTTGCTCCTCCTTAACCCTTAGGTGGAGAGAGGTAAGGGTTTATGAGGTAGGTAATGCCTCTTAACTTATTTGGATTGACAAAAAAAAGTGAAGTGGGGTAGCTAGCAAACACTTGAAAAAATGGAGTTAGCTAACTCGCCAATATGGCAAAACGGAAACTAAGCAGCTATTGAGGAGACGGGGCATTTCAAAAGTTTTCCCAAATTATCTTCTTCTTTAATGTCATTTGTCCTTATTCGTGTAGGTGTAAGTCTTCTTCCTCATCACTAGTCAACTACTTCGATTGGTTGTCTCTGCATGCCCCGACGAACGGTCTTGTCGCGGATCATCTTCTTGGATTGGCCATCCTTGGCTTCCTTGCATGCTTTGGCGAACTGCCTCTATCACAAGGTTTTTTCTTTGTCTTCATTGTGCAACTATTGGTCTCACAAAGGAAACGTAGGTGATGATAGCTGATGAGAGCTATAGAAGCACAAGCCGCAAGAAATGGCCATTGCCTTCCAACTTTCACGAGTCTATAATTAGTTTTTTTCTTTATTCTTTTGTAATATTGAGGGTATTTAGGCAATAGCATGTAAATTATCCACCTCATAAATATCCAAGCACATTTTTAACATTTTACCCCATAAACACTCCTTAGTGTTTCATACCATCATTTTTATACCTAAAAAAACTATCTCCGCCTCTTGCCAAACATGCATTAATTATAGAGAAACATACCATTGAGATTATGAATAATTGCATTGCAAATAGGATAAAAATACGATGAAACATGGACTACCAAATCATGACTTTAAACTCACTGAGCTCACCTTCTAGGGAAGAAAAGCTTTCTAGCTCACCTGATAAAGTAAAGTCCCAGAGCTAACTGCAATGAGATTACTAGCTACTGTGAACTCCATATCATAGCTGAGCAATAAATTAAACAATTGGAATAAATAATATGAAAATTACATTATAGTTTGCATGTAATTGAAATCCTTAATATTTCTAAGTACCAGCAGCGCTGCAAGTCGTCGTCCATGCAAGGGAACCAGCAACGTGCGCGCCTTATTTGGTTATCAGTGTGTAAAACATCATCATCAAAGTGAATTCCTGTTTCTGCCTTCTCCACCCAATAGTCAATGCGCAGCCTTTTTACACTCTGCATTCAACATATCCTACATGAGAAGTCAGAGATTGAAGATGCAACAATTATAGACAAACAATGAGTTAAATAAATGGGTATACTTGTTTAAATTATCATGACCTAGAAATATCAACAACAAAAAAGATCCTAAAGAATTGATTAGAAAACCAAATTGCATTAGAGCTTTAAATTTCTTTTGCAGTCCCTTCATTAAAATTGTACAGTATCTATATTAAAAATCTACGTCTGATTTAAATGCAGTTGGAGCAAATGTTATAGCCAGAAACATGTATAGCATCAAAATAATAATAATAATAATAATAATAATAATAATAACAACAACAACAACAATAACAATAATAATAAGGTTCATCGGCTGCATATGATGCAGTACAATGTTGAGGTGTCAGGAGGAACAGATGTAACTCTTGCATCCAAAGTATGAAAGTCCAAACATAAGTCGGTAATCAGAACACAAGTGAGCCTTGTGAAGATAAAAGACTAATACAAGCATGTAAATGTTGCGCACAAATTAACCTTAGTTATCAAATGAACTGTCATAAACCTGTTTTTCTTCAGCTGAAGATTTAAACCCATTATCAAGAGCCACTGGATCTTCTAGTTTTTCTTCAATTGGAGATTCAACGCAGTTCCCGGAAGGCTTTTCAAGCTGTTCATTGTCCCGCTTGGTAGATTTACTGCACATAATCAGCAGATTCGGAACCAACTCTCTGTCAAGAGAAGACAAGTAAACCGACCCTGCTGCATCAGCTGCAGAAGAAGTGGATGACACAGAGCACCATCTTTCCCCATTATCCAAATTCAAATAATGTGGAAACACTTCAAACTGAGCAGGCTCTTCGTCTACTGTCACGGATTCAATTACCAAGTTATCCGCGTGCAATTCCACAATCCCATTGTCCGGAACAGATATTTCAATCTCGGTGAAACTGATAAACCAAAAGAAGAAAAGAAAGAGAATACCCAATTATACAATGAACTCCTAAACTATGATAACAAACCAAACCATTCAAATCCATGCAGTTATCTATATACTCCATTTCAAACACCTAAACTACAAGTCTCCAACCTAGCAATATATGCTCCATTAACCAGAAGAATTCTGGCGAAGCAGAGATGAAAACCCATTGAGCGGTAATTTAGCATCAATTGAAAATAAGATATTCCACATGTCTTCTACAAAATTTCCTTCTTTACATAAACCTACAATTCGTTTGCCGGGTTAAGTGAAAAAGAATGTGTGGGTGTGGGTGTGTGGGTACTACATACCCGTAAATTCGACGCTTTTCCATGTCAATTGAAAGGCAGAGCTTCTGGTGTCGAATAACAGCTGCGGAAATTCCCCCATCTTGCTCTTCAGTCTTTCCCTTCCGAGACTTCGTCATCCACTTCGAATCTATCCAAAAAATACGAATGGCAGTCTCTTTTCTGGGCGTAGAGAGATGAAGCAAATACTCTTGAGCGCTCGCTCAGTGGGATCGAACGAAATAAGAAGAAGCCGAGCTGGGATGGGGGTGGATTTATAGAGGGCCGAAAGATGAAATATATTAGGAAAATGGCCACGAAAATGCTGGTATTTATGAGCTGCTAAAAAATTGTACAGGGATTATCAAAAGAAATTATTTTGAATTGAAAGAAAAAATGGGATTATTCATGAGAACAATATATTTTTTGAGTCAAATTTGATAAATTTTAAGTTTTAATTACTCCCATTTTGAATTGTATATTTTTATAATCAAATAAAATTTTAAAAATTCTCAACAAAATTATTATAATGAATTATTTTATACTAATATATAAAACATTAGTTATTTATTCCAAAAAAGTCAAAAAAAGTCAGATTGAACAAATACACAAAAACAGAGAGAGTGTATATTGTATAAATATAAATGTTAACGATCAAAATGTTTTCAAAAATTGTAAGAGATAAACCAAATAGAAACATTATTTTGAGCGGTGGGGTTCTAGTGACACCGAAGTACGGTGCCACTGGCATTTTGGGGCACCTCCGGTGCTCCGTTCTCAAAATTGACGGTTCCTACTCCCCTTAACCCACCCCCTAAACCCCCCACCCTACCCCCGCCCCTGCACCCCCACCCCGCCGTAAGCCCCCACAAAATGTGTGGCTATTATGCGTTGCACCGGAGTGGCACCGTACTTCGGTGTCACTAGAACCCCACCGTATTTTGAGACGTATTGAAAGATTGAAATCTCAAAAAGCATTTGCAAACTACAAACAACAAGAATACAACATTTGGAGAAGCTGAGTCGCGACATTTGGCGGAGCTGAGGTGTCACTTTTTGACAACTAAAGCTGTGTTTTCTTTACCTGACCTGAATAATTTTAATCTAATTGTACAAGTTCGAATCTGGTCTGATTTGATCAGATCTAATATAATAATATTTAAAACTATTTCTGATCTGATTCCAATAGGAAAATGTAATACACCCTCCTTCCCAAAGTAAATTACTTGTTTACTACGGAGTATTTACATTTTCAAATTTTATTCATTTTGTTTTCTTATTTTTGTTACTTATTTGATAAAATAATATAATCATGTCACCATTACTTTTTTAGATCGTTTAATGTAGTTTTTAAAATATAATTTTATTTTTAAATTCTACATATTTTTTATATAAAATAATTTGAAAATAGCTTCAATCAAGCATCGTAAATCAAAATAAATGATTAAATTGGCCCCTAAGGAGTAAAAAAACAAGTTAGAAAAAACATGGCCTAATATGTGAGGTGGCAAGAAGAGAAATAAAGAAATTTTGCCTCTCAAAAAAATTAAACGAAAAAAAATCCAATTTTCAAAACAATTGAATAATTACTTCTTTTGTAATTCTCTATTTCAATTACTTTCTCCCTTTTCTTTTATTCATTTTGTAAAATGATAATTACCTTTTCAATAGGTGAAATTTATTCTAAATAGTACTACAACATATATTTTTTTTTCAATGTAGTACCTAACATTTTATATTCTCTAAATAATATTTGAACAAATTCTAGTAATAAGAACAATATGACGTCTGGTGGCGATAAACATTTACTTGAACAATGTCCAATAGCAAATTGACATTTTTTAAACAATGTCTAATAAACATTAAACAATGGTAATATATTGGAAAATTGAAACATATGATACTATATTAGTAAACTTACTATGTTTTAGTAGTAGTATTATATAGGCAAATTCTCCTTCAAAAACTTATTAATTCAAATTTATCATATACAATGTTTTTAGGGATTAGCATAGTTTGTGATGGTTCAATATTTTCAAAAAACTCATACCATACTGTTACTATTCAAATGACAGTTTTACACATAAACTCGTTGTGTACCATTTCATTCAGTAATGAGATGGTACCATGTCATACTTTTTTCATCCCAAATTATAATCGTGTTTACTATTCACAGGGTCAAACTTTATCCACTTTCTTTTTCTATTTTCGTTAGCAATTTGATAAAATAAAGTATTATTGTCACTGCTAGTTTTGTAGATCATTTGATGCAGTATTTTAATATGTAATTTTTATTTTTTTTACTATATACCATTTGTCATTGAGAATAATTTAGGACGGAGAGAGTAATAATGATAAACTATTCAATAATAATTCGAAACGTTGAATTTTTTTATTCATAAAAAACAATCAACGTAATTAAAAAAATTGATGCACCAATACTTTTATTCATTCTTACTCATCAAGTGTATTATTTCGTAACAATTTTTGACAGAATATTGTTATAGGTTGATTTTACAACAAATAAAGTTATAATTTGAGTGGTACTTTAAGGTAATAAAGTACTATACAAACATAGGGTTAAGTATGTTAAATTTACACCAAAAATAAATATTACCTAAACTTACTACGGAGTATTTTAAAACGAGATTAAAAAATTTACAAAATTAAGAGTGATATGACTATATTATTTTTATCAAATTATCAATAAAAATAGGAAAAAAAAAGTGAACAAAGTTAAACCTCATGAACGGAGAGAATAATTTGTTGTCGTGAACTTTCGTAAAAGAAGAAATAGTTAATCACAAATATGCGATTATTTAATTTACAATATCTCATTTCAATACAAAATTTAAAAAAGTAAAAATTTAATAACGATACGTTTATGTTCAAAACTACTGTCATACAAATATAATATGTTTAGATTAGTTAAATATTAACATATACCAAAAAACATGTAGAAGAAATGAAAATTTTTTTGTTTTATAACATTCATTGATTTTTTATCTCTTATGATAAAATAAATTATGTTTACGTAATAAAATTATTGAAACATAAATACGACTTTAGAAATCATCCATAATAGGAATAAAACATTATGTTAATCCCTAAGATAGGAGTTTAAATTTTTTATTATCTAAATAGGACTCCTCCCGCTACCTTCTTTTTTCTTTGCCGATTTTGCCCTCCCTGCTTTTTTTTGGAAAATTTTAATACTTAAAACTTCATGTAGTCAAACGAATCCCCATTCTTATGATCCATCGCCTAAAATTTGCCCAATTTCAACTTTTCCCCATCCTCAGACATCAACTTATCAACAACCACTCTCTGCTCAATTACAGCAATAACAAGTACCGGTTTTCTTGCTCTTCCACCTCGACAAGAAAGATGGCGACGTTGGTGGTGGCGGATCCAGCGTCTTATGGGCTGTCCACGGCGCTGCTATGTTAATCCTTTAAATTACAGTGAAAATTTCTGTTTCAAAATCAAGTCCTTGATTGTAGTGTTATATGGTCCAAAGACTTGTGGTCTTATAGACATGTGTGATTCAGTTATGTGAAAAATCAGTTCTATGAGATGTGGACATATGGTTCAAGTATTTGTGGTCTCGTGGACATGTAGCGCGATTAACAAGAAAAATATTAGGTGTGTGGCGTAGATTTTGGGGGATATTTTGGGGATATCAATGCAAAATTACTCCAATTTGGGGAATTTATATTTTGGACTCATATTTAGGTATATTTTCTATGTTTTAGTCTTAATTATATTTCTTTGACCACTTACTTACACAAACACATACGAACCACAAAAGTCAAAAAATAAAGAATGATATGGGATGGAGGTATTATCAATTAAAGGCTATTAGTGATTAGAGTGATGCTAATATAGTTCTGAAGTCCATATTTAAAATGTAGGTCTCTGCACATTTTAATGGATTTGCATATAATATTTTTTTTGTAATAGGCCAACTTCTTTAATTATGCAATTGACCAAAGTCCATAAAATGAACATAGACCTTAAGTCAATGGAAGAATTTACTTAGTGATTAATCACACGAAAAAGAGAGAAATTATTCAATGGAAATGAGTGAAGAAGAAAAAACATTAGTTCCCCATGAAATAAGTAAGGGTTCATTTGTCGGCAACTCTAGTGTTTGGTATTATTTTTCAATGATAAGTTGAGAAAAATAATATAATATATACTCCATCCGTCCCTAAATAAACTTCTCCTTTCGTTTTTTCTTTGTCCACAAATAAACTTCTCTTTTCTCTTAAAAACCCCTTACTTTTTCATATCTTATCTATCACATCATACTTTTTTGTTAATAATCTACATATCACGTCTTACTTTTACACATCACATCAAGAATATTTTTGGAAAGTCAACACAAAAATATATTTTTCTTAAATCATCAAAAAGTCAAAAGGAGAAGTTTATTTAGGGTCGGAGGGAGTATATGTTTTGATGTACTATAATTGAATACTAGTATATACTCCGTAATTGACATCACTATATCGAAAAAATATCTTTTCTATTACACGATAAAATACAATATTAATCACTTACTAATTTCACTATAAAGAAAGTAGATTAAATCTTCGAGGAAATAAGAAAAGAAGAACTATTACTCGATTCATGTTTGTCACTTTAGATAAATTTACCAAAAAAGGAACATATTTCATTATTCATTACATTTGATGAATATATTATGTACAAATGTGGAGTGAGTGCTTTGGCAATTGGCAGTGAGGAACATACCCCATTTTTTAAAGGATATGAACTATAAGTGGGATTAGACAAGACATAACCAAAGAATAAAAGTCTAATTGCTCAAAGCCGGCAGGAGAAGAATTGTGTTTCGAGAATTTCCAAAGTGAGTGAAATATGTATATAAACACTCCAAGATCAATGGAAGAGACTGAAATAGTCTTTCCTTTCTCAAGATTATAACATTATGCTTGAAAATCGGAAAAATCTAAGAATAACAATCAAGAAATGCAAAAAAATGCTCAAATTAGAATGTTTCAAAATACTACGGGTATATACATTGGTGTCTAGATTTCATAACACCAAGATTCTCATGACATTGGGAACCAATGTCATGGTATGACCCGGGGGCGCTTCGGTGCCCCGTTCGTAAAATTAGAGATTCCTACCCTTTCTAACCCCCCCGGTAAGCACCCTCACTCCACCCCGACCCGAACACACACCCCCCACCCCTTTCAATTGCACCCCCCGGTAAACACCCCCATCATCCTACAATGAAAATTTTCCCTCAGTCAAGTTGAAAGATTAATGTTTATTTCTTTGGAGAAGTTATTTTAAGTGTTAGTTTCTAGAGTAGCAAAAAGGGAACTATTCCTTAGTGAACCCCATTGATAATAAAGTCCAAAAATAACAGTTTAAATGTCAATTTGTCCCAAATTTTCCAACAAGATAATCACATGAATGGGCAAGAACTTTAAAAAAAAATTAAATAAATAAAAAGTAGATAAAAATGGGTGGTGGAGAAGGGGGTGGGGGACAAATGGGTACATCTTTTGGTGTACCCTTAGCATTGCTCTAATCATATACCACCACCTGCCACAAACACATTGCAGGTATTTCTTCATTAAAATGTGAAGGGAAATCACAATTGGAACCAGGTTTCTCAAAGCTATGAAAGCTGTCCCTCTCACTGAAGAATGTGAAATTAATTAATGGGTATGGTTCAATCCAATTTACCATTTTTGAGTTACAAGTCATAACCCACTTTCATTTTAGTGAGAATTTCAGTAAAAAGGTACAAACTTTGTAGGATTGCTATAGATTTATATGGGAGAGCCTTTGGTTTAAGAAATAACCATGAGGAAGAATGTGATGAGAGATGTAAGGAGCAAAGCATGAGGTAACACCATCTTCCTTGTGTTTTCTTACAACATTGCGACGGAAACGAACACAAAAGGATTGGTTTTTTACTCTACATTGACGACGAAATCGCCTGAGTTGCTTTGACACTGCAACTAGCTCAAAGTCTCAAACTACACCTGAGTTTCTCTATACAAACTTCCATCTCTGCAAAAGGGTGGTGCTGAAAAGGGCAAAACTGGAAATGTGCTGCAAGCTCATTTCAAGATATACCAATTTTTACCCACAGCACATCAAGCTCATTTCATGGATATACATCATCAACTCTGCCTAACTACTAACCACAAGAAACTCTCTTATGATCTCCTCAATCAGCTGCTGCTACTTGTGTTGTCGTCCTGGAAGAACTCGCACGGAATCAAAGAAGGGCAGAACTTCTTCGCCGCAAATTTATACTGCAATTTCATACTCATAATCATTTTTCATGTTGAATTACATTATTTGAATATCACGTAAAAACAGAAGGCCTTTATTATACCTTGTGCTGGCTGTATTTTTCCCTGATGGCAGGCAAACTGCTGGAGTGGTGGCTGTTGCAGCATAGGCTGTGGAGGGCCATCACACAGTTGCGCAAATCGGAAGGCTGGTAGCGGGTGTAGTGCCTCAGCGTAGAATTCTGAATTTTTTAATGTTTTAACAAAATCCCCCCAATTAGATATATTTATCATCATTTATCATGATTTACAGTGAAGAACTAAGTAGTAACAAGAGTGAAATGGCACACACATACCCAGGGATTCTTGGAAGGGAAGAGCATGAATCTGGCAAGAAAAATAGCCGAAGCGGCAATGAGCGATGGCGCATAACGAAGCATGTCGTACGCTAGGAGAGATAGCTCGGCAAGGTAGCTGGCCAAGTGATCCAACTGCAGTGACAATGCCTGAAGTGGAAATGGCAGCAGGTTTATCAAATATAGCCACATTTTTTTCTAACTTATTTGATCCCCTTAAGCTAAATTTAACACATTTTGATCAAGTTAGAATCTTTTCTGTTTGGAACAAATCTTTTCAAACAACTTTATTTAATTAGTAAAAAAACCAAGGAAATACCTCATTGGATCCTTGAGTGGCACGAACGAACCTCCTGCAATTTGATTCAATTGATTTTGGAGATGTGTTAGTGGGTACAACAAATCTCAAATTATTGAATTTACCCACAATCTATGGAACACTAGACAATTACCTCAAGAAGCATTTTGTTGTGGGGGCTGTCATTTCAAATTTCAGGTAGCCTAAAACAGCAGATTCCATTTGCAAGACCTGCAAAAAACAAATTCAGTTGCATGAGTTATAATTTGTACAACCAATGGCTATAGAAACACCAAAAGGAAATGGTTCACACCTCCTCTTTGAAGTATGTGTTGTCAGTGATGTAGCAGAACTCCTCCACCTGAGGAGCACATATCTCTTCATATTTACTGCAACAGGAAAAAGAAGGCTTAACAACAATACATAAGAAAGCTTAACATAGACAATACAATCACAATTTTATGTTAAGAAAACATACGATGCAATCATCATGCAAGCGACACCCAACAGTTGCAACCGCTGCCTGTCCATTGGATTACCGGAAAGATAGCGGTCAATGTAGTTCACGGTCAGGTATAACGTGTCCGGGACAAGCCGGTACTCCTCAGCAACCTATAAGGGCAAGAGTTCATAGATAACTTTTAAAACCCAGACCTATAACTGGCAGTGAATGACTAAGAAGACTGGAAGTGACTGATCATGTGGAGGGAGAAGGAGCTTTTACCTCAACCAGCCAATCGATCAAGATTGCTCGCATGCTGGCATTGATGTCTTTCTGAACCTTCTCCATAAAATCTGTGGACGGTCTTTTCTTGGACTGATTATATGAGCAAAAAAATATTATGAACACTTTGCACAAATGAAGCAATCCAAATTCAAAAGGTTAGAGTTTGCGTGATTTTGTGTAATAAGAAGAGCTGGGTTATGAACCTCAGATGCTCGCAAGTGCTTGTAGATATCACAGGCAATGAAAGCACAGAGTTGAGGGTCATCAAGATTGTCATCGATGTCGCGAATTCCATCATCCCTTGATTCTATATCTGCAATTATGTCTCTCTTGCATAACAAGCGTCCTGCAAGAAGAAACCATCAAGCTTCAGACGATCCATATAAGATCAATGAGAGGATAAAAGAACACAGATATGAACCTTAAAGGCACAATGCATATATATTTACCTGCAGGCTCTTCTGGCTTTGAAATGAAGAGTGCAGATGATGTCTTCTTCTCAATTGAGTGTATCCCTGCAGCTTCATTGTCATCAAGATACTCAACATCTGGACTTCTCAGTGAGTCACAAGGAGACATGGATTCATCTGACTGTGCAGGAGAGGTGTCGATGCTGACCAGAACAGGAGGCAAGGTGGGCTTCGTGAGGTTTGGGTCACAAACAATTGCAGATGTGCCCTTAGTGGGGACAATGCTGGGTTTAACAAAGGTAGAAGATGGAGCCACGGAAGAAGCTCCATGGAATCCTGGATTGGCTGTAAAAGTTGAAGAGCCCTTCTTGATGCAGACACTCTTGGATGTGCAGGGTGCCTTTGATGTTCAAAATAAAGTTAATACTTTTGCAGAAAAGGGAAATCAACATTCTTTCTAATCTTTTTTTTATTATTATTATCATGAAGGGACAGTGGAAGATCACCCATGAAATGCAATGGAATAATTTAGAAATAAACAACGCCTCCGAATACCCTTTTTGGAACTTTCTTGACTAGTCAGAAATCAGTGGCATGGATTAATTCAATTTCTTTAAATAAGAAAAAAAAATCTTCATCATCTGAAAGAAATACCCTTAATTTTGTGATCTTAGAATTTCCCAATTCCTACCCATTTCAAGAATGGGTTTTCACAATCACTTCACAGTTACAGTGGCACCCACGAAGAAGAGATAAAAAAAACATGACGAGATCAAGAAATACCCTTTTTTGGAAGTTTCTTGAAATTCAGAAATCAGTTCGATTTACTCAGTTTCTTCATAAAACAATCTTTATCATCTGAAATAAATCCCCTTAATTCAGTGATCTTCAAAGATTATCCTATTTCCACCCAGGATTCGTCATCTCAAATTCTCAACTTCAAGAACGCATTTCCACACACTTCACAAGTTCACAGCCATCGCCCCATAAAAAAAGAACCCTTTTTGAATACACAAATCGAAAGCTTTGAGAAAGAGAGAGAGAGATAAAAAACATACATTGCCTGACGACTGTGAAAAGGCGGCTCGCGGCGGAGCCTGGTTGGTGATGTTGGACAAGGCGGGTCGCTTATGGGCCAGGCGGTGCTCCGCGGCCGCCGCGGGTTTCCCGTGGCGGCTCTCCTTCTCCGCCGCCGCCGCCGCTTGCCTCTTGGCCGCAGCATTGGAAGCCGACGAAGAGCGCCGAGATTGGGCCGTCGTCGCCATTTTCAAGAAAGAAGAAGAAGAAGAAGAAAGAATGGCAAAGAGATTCTTGGTATATATGGCAATGGCAACTCGGTTCTTCTGGCATGTATGTGATTATATATATGAACTCCGTATATAGAAAATAATTTCGGAGTTAATTTTAAAAAAAATCTTTTGGAGGCAATAAAAGAGACGCTAGTTTTATTGGGTAGAAAAATTTGAAATCCACTTTTTTTATGAGGATTTTATTTTGATTTGTCCATTAAAAAATATCAACCATTGATTCAAATAAACAAAAAGCAAAAAACTATTCCCAACAAATTATAGTCAAACACATTTTACTTTTTAACAATTTTCTAAAATGTTGTAAAATTAAATTGTCTGAAATTTTATTAGATGGAGAAAATATTTAAAATAAGATACATACTCCATATGAAGTACTACAGAGTAATATATTCAAATTTTAAATCAGTCTATACGTATAAGTTTGTGTGTAAGTTTTACATTGATTGTATATGTCCTAAAATATACAATTTGGAATAATGTTAAAGTTACAAACAAAACATTTACAAATTGTATAAATTTACCAAAGATATAAAATAATAATTCTAAATAATAGTCTCAAATAATTAAAAATTAAAAACTTATATGCACAAATGGTAAGTTTGTGCATTTTGTGGTTGTTTTGTTTATGACTCTAACATTACTATAAATCTTGTTTTTCTTTCAAAAAGAGATTTGCTTCCTAAAAAATGTTTTGTTCATATTCTTTAGTGCAAATTCAACATTTAGTTATGCGTTGTTCAAGATACATCAATTTTTCGGAACTAACATAAATTTAAAAAGGCTTTATCATTAAGTTATTTTTCATTGGTTAATAAAATGTTAACACACTTTTTTGGTGAATGTTTTTTCTACGTCACATTAATTTTTTTACTAAATATAGTGATTTTAAAAGTAATTCAAAAGAATGAGGTAGAGAGACTTTATCTATCATATTCCTTCATTCTAAAATGATCTTCCCAGTTTGATTTACGGGATTTTACTGAAATTATTTTCAATTCAATTTATGATATTATAGGTGCAAAATAAAAAAATAAAAATTATATATTTTAAATTTGCATCAAAATTTTTACAAAACAAGAGGTGATATCAATAGTCTTTCCGTCTCGAAATATTTGTCCACTTTTGACTTACTCGGTCAAAATTGACAAATTTTGATTACAAATTAAAGAAAAAAAGATATTAAATATTGATATAAAAATAGTTTTATCTAATTAATATACAATATATATTTTATTTACTTATAAGTCAAAAGTTAGCCATGATTAACTGAAAAAAGTTAAATTTAATTATATGAATAGTAACTGAGAAAATTATTTTAGAACGTGTTTTTAAATTGCAGCGGATAGATCTAAATTTGAAACCTTAGTTAAAATTAAAATGAAAAGAAGTTAGGATAAATTCGAAGGAGAAAAGTTTAGGAATGTTTTATACTGAGGCGCGCAAAAGAGTTGATTTTCAAATTTGAACAGAGTCCATGTTGGCCGTTGGATGGGCTTTTAGACGTTTGCAGCGGAAGACCAGTGGGGACCATATTTGAACGGGCCATGCTACATTTATACCAAAAATTGTACCCTATTTGTAGACCGCAGTTATACACAAACATTTTGATGGTTTACACCGACACAAGTTTTGGTGCGGTAACAAAAAATTACACGGACACAAAGTGTTAGTCGTTAACAAAAATTTGTTTTGCACCAACACAAAATGTCAGTGCAAACCTGCACTATACAAAATGGGGTACAAAAATTTAGGGTACGAATAGCTTTATCCTATTTGAACAATTTGAATTGTTGTTCACTTTTAAGTTTAAGGGAAGTAATTTGTTGATGTGACTAATCTGAATTTTTGAAATTCTAATTGGGTATGATTGAATTTGATCTGATTTGATTATATTTGATCTGATTGAATTTGTTCTAATTGGTCTAGATTTGATTGTATTTGATCTGATTTGATTATATTTGATCTGATTGAAATAATAATAATAATAATAATTAAGATTTAGGTGTGTATAGTTTTAAATAAAGTTATGTGATTTAATCAAATAGTAATTATTGGTAAATCCTTGTAAAAGTTAATACCATTTTTTATATTTTTGTCTTGATTTGATACTCCCTCCATCCAAAAAAGAATTTCTCACTTTCCTTTTTTCAATCGTCCACACAAAAACTTCCCGTTTCCTTTTTTAGAAACTTTTTTATAGTGAAAAGACTTAACTACCCTCACTCTCCATTCCTTATCTTTTCTTTTTTTCTTTCTTTTCTCAGTCGGTCAACTCACCACCATTCATTCTCTTGTGTCCTTATCTTCTTCATTCCGTCACTATACTTCATCATCTTCTTTCTTTTCTCCTTCTTCTTTGCTTTCGTATTCTCCTTCTTTCTTCTTTTTTTATTCTTTTTTTCTTTCTCCGCCTTTTAATTGTCCTCTCATCTACTGATTGGGAGCACGGAAATGGCGATCGAGGTAACGCCGGAGCAGCAAGACAATGGTTGGAGGTGATGCGGCAGTTGGATCTGCTCATCTTCCAACATAGTCTCTGATGGTGTAAATTATCGATCGGTATATCATTTTTAGCCGAGCAAAAACGATAAATTAGTCTAAAAATACACCACAATATAAAAATAGGAATTTTAACGTGGAAACCCAAATCGGGAGAAAACCACGGGCCATTTTTGGCAGTACCTTGCCAACGGGGGGATTTTTATTGATATCGGGGGTGTGTACACGGTACATTATTTAGGCTAGAAAGCCATTAATGGAGCTTTTGAGCTCTTGAAGAAGACAAATTATACACACTAATGCTTTCTAGAGAGAGAAACTGGTAGGAGAGGAGTCAAATTGGCCTCCTTAACATTGAGGGGGAGTCCTCTTTTTATATCAGTAGCTGGAGCATCTATGGGGGAATATTCTCTTAATCCTCTATTTTATTAAACAGTCCCGATTTGACTATTCTTCATAAATAATTAGGAAATGTGGGCCGAGCCACGTATTATTTCCCATCAAGAAGTCCTCCATTTTTTTAAGTTGTGAGAATCATCAACTTAAAAAAGTAAATAAGTCCTCCGAGTGATATCTTCATTCTTCGTACTTTGGATTCTTGACCGGTTGATATTATTGCTAGTCCTCCGAGTCTTCATTAATTCTTTAATTTCTTGAATCAGAAGTTTTTCCTGCAAAAATAATATGTACGACATTTTTTTTGACCGGCCTATGCCGTGCTCAAAAAATTATTATCTTTACCGAGAAGCTCAGTGTTATGGTGATTAAACATTGCGCGAATAATTACCGTAACGAGAGCGATATCAGTTCGATAAAGCAATGATGTTTCAAGTTGTTATACGACACTAGAGTTAGTACGATGAAGCGGCGGTGCTTCAAGTAGTTATTTTGTCGAGACCGATGTTAGTACGAATTAAGTAAATGATGCATAACGAAATTAGTATATCGAAGTGATCGATGTTACTTAATACGAATTAAGTACGCTGCAACAGCTTTGTCGAAGATCGATGTTAGCCCGGCCGACTGATGTAGATATCTTTATGTCTCGCGGAGACCATCTTCGATAAAAGTGTCTCAGATAGAGGGCTTAAAATGAATCGGGCGTTCCCGATATTAGCTCAGCTCACTTTTTTGTTGAAACCGATGTGTGACTGGTGTACCCAATTCGATTGGGTTCAAGCTTGCTGGAAAATATGTGCAAGACTGGTGTGAGACCAGTGTACCAATTCGACTAGGTCACATATTTTCTTTATTATATTGAGTAAGACCGGTGTAGTAACCAGCGTGCCAGGCCGGGTCTGTGTCTCAGTATTCCTTTAAGATAATGCTGCTGGTCGGGCCAGATCAACATTAGAGAATTAACCATGTCGGATGGTTTCGAGACCTCTCTAAGACTCAAATGCACCCTTCTTCTAGGCCCCACTCTTCCGGGCGATTAAGTCTTTTAATGGTCCTTTGATATTTACTATTCCGGGAAGGCCTTAGCTCACCCTCCCGTTCAAGTCTTCCCTGAGAAGGAGGAATCTGATCCGGTCGGAGTAGGATGCATTGCGGCGAATAATCCTTTTCTATTTATTTTAATGGACATCTTTTAGTCCCCAATCAGTTTGACAGTTTAGGCTGACTCCCCGATACCGGTCAAACCTCATGAGCCCGTGTAAGTACGGTTTGAACCCTCTTCCAGGTCCAGCCTTCTTGCAGGCATACCCCTTATTCGGGACCCCTCTTCCGGGTTTATCCTTTTTTTATACTGAGCAAGACCGGTGTAGTAACCAGCGTACCAGGTCCGGGCCTGTGTTTCAGTCTTCCATTAAAATTTGCCGAAGTAGGTATGATATACTGATCTTGCACATCCTATCTTGATTGTGGCGGGCCATGATGATTATCACTTCTCCTTTATTTCCTTTGTATACATATATTGATAGGCCCCTCCATCTTGATATATTGAGTCCATCAATGCACATCACATTTTTTTCGAATACTCACACAAAAAATCGAGATGGAGCATCTCCCATGTGAAAAAGGAATCTTTCAAAATCCCATTTGCACTAGCTGTCTAGGGCCCACTACTACGAGCCTTTTGAAAGTGGACCCATGAGATCCCTTCACCAAGAAAAAATCAGATGAAATCCATCTTACTCTTGCCCGTCCATTTTTTCACATCTCATTGTTTTCCACGTGAATTACGTTTTTAGGGACCCATATGATTGACAAGAGCATTTGATGTGTTTGGTTGGTGGCTCCTATTGAAAAAGATGGTTCTTTCCTGGAAAGACTCATCCGGCAATTCATCAGCAAACTGCTTCTTCTCCTCCGCCTGGAAATTATTAGCCAAGGGTACGGACTTATCCGCGGCAGTAACAACCGGGGATTGATTTTTTCCAGTGTGGCGGCTCATGGTTTCGGCCGCGGCGGGATCAAAAAACAGCCATTTGGTGACGGAGGCACACAAGTGTCGGCAGTGGCGGCATCGGCGGGTCTGAGCATGGGCTGTGGCATATCCTTTTGAAGATTTTACTCTAGAGCTTGGGTCTTGACATATCCTCTCACAAAATTAGAATTTGAGATTGTGCTTTTTCATCTCCCTCGTTCTTCTTTGTTGAATGAGATACATAAACTTATCTCTTCTTCGGTCCCACGATTAAAGAAGACATCTGCAAGGGGCTTAGAACCCTGTCATCTCACGAACTTCCCTTTGTCACCACCCATAATTGTCTAGCAATTTAGGCTTCAGTGGTAAATAGCTAAAACAGGGATAACTCAGAGCGATAGCCCGTCGGGGTAGCGCCGGCTGTTGCAGTGGCTACCTGCTGGACGAATCGTAATAAGGGTTAAAATATCCTAACCCCAAGACGTCGTCAGCTTCTTGAGTGCCATGATAGATGGGTACCTGACGAAGCCGGTGGCACCAATGACCAGAATGGAGAACACGTTGGTGCGGCGGGGAGCCGACGACGCACATATCTGCTTCTCCCAATATGTGCCACCGCCGTAGAAGGCAAACGAGAACAAGTTATGAGTGGTGGAGTGGACGGTCGCGAAGTAGCCAGAGCCATCGGAGACCGGCGAATAGTTGACGGTGAAGTAGTAGGGCGATCAAGAGAGTGATTCTGAAGAGAATCTTAGAAGAGGCGACAATGGTGTTGTTAACCTTCCAGAGATAGTTGTCGTATCGATCCAATTTGGGGGGTTTTGCTGGTGTCCCGTGGTGACGCTGCGGCAGTCAAGTGGAATTGCCTTTTGAACGGAAGGGGAAGTTCTCTTTGTTTCAGCGCTTGTTTTGGCAGCTACGGGCGGTGAGATCTCTATGGCGAAGACACAGATCCCTCCAAAATAGTGATAGTCTCTATCTTCCTCCTTTTTCAATTCTCAACCATTTCACTTTTTTTAAGAAAATGAAATGCTCTCTTCTAGAGGAAGAAGAATATCCAAAGTTTTCTCCTTTTTTTAGTTTCTCACCCTTTGGGCTCTGTTAGATGGCCGAACAAAAAATGAAGCTTTTTGTTCTTGGTCCCACGAATGGGGCCAAAATGATGGTGTAAATTATTGAACGGTATATCGTTTTTAGCCGGACAAAAACGATAAACTAGTCTAAAATTAAAAATACACCAAAATTTAAAAACAATAATTTTAACGTGGAAACCCAAATCAGGAGAAAACCACGAGCCTTTTTTGGCGGTACCTTGCCACCAGGGGGGTTTATTGATATCGGGGGTATGTACACGTACAGGATTTAGGCTAGAAAGCCATTAATGGAGCTTTTGAGCTCTTGAAGAAGAAGAAAAATTATACACACTAATGCTTTCTAGGGAGAGAAACTGGCAGGAGAGGAGTCAAATTGGCCTCCTTAACATTGAGGGGGAATCCTCCTTTTATATGAATAGTTGAAGCATCTACGGGAAAATATTCTCTTATTCCTCTATTTTATTAAACAGGCTCGGTTTGACTGTTCTTCATAAATAATTGGGAAATGTGGGCCGAGCCACGTATTATTTCCCATCAGTCTCCATCAATTCCATAGATCTACAAGTCCTCCATCAATTCCGTAGATCTCCGCAGTTGGATCTGCTCCCAACCCCGCCTCTCGTCGTTAAACTCTCGGATTCAAGATATTCACCCTTGCCCAAGTTGTCTTCAACGAAAACTAGAATAGATCTAAAAGGTGGAGATTACAGAAGAGCTCGGGGAAACAAGCACACGCTAGAGAGGCCATCCATGGTGGTGACGCCGGAGATCCGCCGTTGGTGGTGCCTGAGATTTGCCATCGACGGTGCTTGAGGGTCATTGGCTGGTGGTTGCAAGGGGATGGATGGAGGGATATGTTGGAGAGGCTCGGCGTTAAAGAAGTGTTGAGGTGTGGGGGTATAATTGGAAAGTCAAGGCCATTTTTATCACACATTAATATGCGTGCCGGGTCAAATCGAGAAGTTCTTTTTTGGACGGAGGGAGTATTTTGAATTTGATCTTGTCTAATCTTATTGAATTTAATATGATCTGATTGAATCTGATCTGATCTGATTGAATCTGGTATTATATGAGTTTAATTAGAGCAATTTAATAACGAAGGGAGATGCAACCGTTAAAATGACTTTTGTTTTGGCTATATGTTATCGCCGGGTTTGACAAACTTAATGAGGTGCCACATAGACACCCTCTAAGCGAGTACGTGTAGAAAATTGTTTAGAGAAATGCTAGGGGTACCCCATTTGGAGTACCCTATTTTGTACACCATTCATCATAGTCCTTCATTTATTTTTTTATTTTTTATTTTTTTTCTCTCTCTTGCTTTGTGTGGTGGAGATGGAGGGGGTACAAATGGGGTACCCGGGGTACAAATGGGGTACCCCAAATGGTGTACCCCTAGCATTTTTGAATTGTTTATTATATAACTTGTAAGGGCGTGAGCAAAAAGGAACTATTAGTACAAATGTAAACTACTTTTTATTGGTTAAAATCAATATATGTTAAATTCTAATTATTTGAAAAAAATTTTAAAAATAGAAAAACACGGAGAACGACTTTGGTTGTGAATTTCTGAAGGCCAATCACAATTATTTCAATTAGGTGTTGTGAGGTTGTATTGAAATCGTAATTAAGGATGAATATTATGGGCAAGTTTTGTTTGATGTCCATAATGAATTTACCAAGGATAATTTTGGTTAAAAGGCATACGGTGCACTATTGAATTTGGGTTCATAATTCAATGGCTAGAGGCACATGTTAGCAAAAGGTTAGGATGATTGAATCAAGATCTTAAGAGAGTAAGAGACTGAATGAAGGTTTCCAGTACACAAACAACTTGGCTTTATGTGGAATAGGTTTTTCTTCCTTAAAACCATGCTCCTGTTCTGCTTGCAAATTGAAAGTTCCCTGCAAGCTATTTCATATACATTGTTCTCTTTGAAAAAATGAAGTTTGTTTGTCTTTCTAAATTCTTGCAACTCTTTGAGAGTTGGACTTTTGAAATCCTAAAAACAGGAAAATGGTGTTCAGCTAATTAAGGAGAGGCTTGTAGATGGATATGAAATAACTTTTGGACATATCTAATTCAAGGGTATTCTGGTACCGCTATAATTTCAAGGGGAACTCTTTTTAGTTTTCAAATCTTTTTCCATAGAATTTAATATTTGCATTTCCTAGGGGGTCACCCATCCTAAAGTTGCTCCAGGTCAAGCATGATTTACCTTGGAGTTTTTAGGTGATGAGCTCTCGAAAAGAAGATAAACCTTGTTGGTATGAGTAGTCCTGTCAATCGTTTTGACCTCTTCCCAATCTCATCTTAATACGGGGCATTACATGTTCCATCCGGTTTTACAAAATCTTTCTTAATTAGTTTTTTTGTCAAACAATGATGCTCTTTGATTTTTAAATTGTAAAAAATATATATTGAATTATAATATAAATTTAATATAATTGAGTTTATCTTAGGATATATAGTTTTGATATATCAAATTTTTATTAAATTTATATATTTAGATTATGTTTTAATTTACAGTCAAAGAGTGTCACTATTTGACTAAAAATCAAAATATGAAGAGTTTTTCCATCCGGTCTTTAAAAATCTTTCTCAATTAGTTTTTTTGTCAAACAGTGACGTTCTTTGATTTTTAAATTGTAAAAAAGTATATTGAATTATAATATAAATTTAATATAATTGAGTTCATTTTAGGATATGTAGTTTTGATATATCAAATGTTTATAACATATATATATTTAGATTATGTTTAATTTACTTCGTATGATCAAAGAGTATCAGTATTTGACTAAAAAAATAAAAAATGAAAAGTTTTTAGAAGCGGAGAGATTTTTAAAATATTTGATCCTTATGCTGAGATGGGATAAATATTGCAAATGACCCCATAACATACTTCTTTCGTTCCATCGATTTAATTTCTTTGCACATATATCAGGATTTTGGTTGAAGTTATTTTTAATTTATTTTATTAAAAATTACAAAATTAGTATAAAATTTAAAAATAAAATTTGATGCACTTGAAATAATTTCAAAAAAAAAAAAGGTAAACCAGAGTTTTTTTTTTGCATGTCATGGCTTTT
The DNA here is from genome assembly GCA_003260385.1 of Cuscuta australis. Taxonomy (NCBI): domain Eukaryota; kingdom Viridiplantae; phylum Streptophyta; class Magnoliopsida; order Solanales; family Convolvulaceae; genus Cuscuta; species Cuscuta australis. The sequence goes on along the minus strand of NQVE01000215.1, from coordinate 6,814,918 downwards.
TTTTCTTTCTTTTTTACCATGCCACTGACTTCATTCAGTTCATTGTGACGTTACGATTTTGAATTTGAATTCGAAATTCGAAAAGGAGTTTCTCAGTATTGACTTTATTACTGAAAAAAGCACGCACGTTGCCCCACAAAACAAAACTGTTGGAGCGAGCTGAGCCTAGAACAACAACAAGTTAACGTCTCTTCAAAAGGCAATTCAAATTTTAAAACCCATTCCACAAACCTTTTTTTTTTTTGGCTCATGTGAGTTCTGTAATTCTGTTCGTTTTTTATGGGCGGTAATTTTTCAAATTTAGTTCACCCAACCTTACTAAATAAAATCACCCTATATCTAGGTATATATCAATCAACCCATTAGGTTTAGGAAAAAAAATTAAAATAAGAATAAAATATATAGGAAAAGAGTTTAAATAAAATTTTCATCTAAAAAATGACCCGACATGTTTTTGATTTGAGAGTCGGTCTAAATATACTGAGTTTTTCATAAAAGTTTTGTTCATTGAACCTAACGTTGACATGACTCGATACGACCGGCTAAAAATGGGTCAAATCTGACCAAACTTGAATTTGACCTGACCAACCCCCTAATGTAAGAATATTTTAAAATCATATATTTTAATATAAAATATAATATTATAAAAATAAGTTTATAACTATACTTCTTTTTTTACTACTCGTTTTAAATGTATAATTTTATATTTCCATGCAAAATTTTAAAGGTATCGCATAACTATCTTGCTTTATAAAAAATTTCTGCATATTTGGTTTTTTATTCGTAATATTGACATTCAGTCATAAAATTACTTAAAATTTAAAAAAAACATATACTAGTAGTTCTCGACCCGAACTCAATGACATCGGGTCATAAACATATACTATTAGTTCTCAACCTGAATCCAAACATACAAACACCAACCGAACTAACCGATTGATTTGTCAATTCAAAGATCCACAACACCACTAATACAAACATGTAATATCAAAAACACACTTCAATGGTAGTATATAGTGCAATATTGTCACAACATAATATAATCATATTTTGTAGATAAAAAACATGTCACTCCTATTTTTAAAACAAATGAATATGTTTTACTCATATTTTAGTGATTTCTTAAAAATTTTGACCCCCTCCCAACCTAGATATTTCGTATTTTGCAGTATAAGACTATGAGATAGACTTAAACCTGCCTATCCGACTAGAATCCAGATTCATTAAATTTTGAATCTTTTAAAATATATACAAAATTAGATGACACTATTCTTATTCTAGACCCAACTAGAGCCGACCCAATATAAATACATTACGATTTCAAAATTTTCAACAAGATTTTAGAAATAAATAATGTAGTTACACTTCAAACTTCAAAGTGATTGATTAGAAAGTTGAGGTTTATAATTAAGGTGTTGTTATATCCACTCTCATTTTTATTCGATCCATTCTTTTTATATTAAATTGATACTTTTACCCTCAAAAGTAGAGTTTATTACACCATGACCCCCGGTGGGTTGGTAAATGTGTACTGTTAGTCTGTTACTTCATATGGATTCAAAATTCAAGCCGTTGCCCCTCATAGTTCTGATATTGTTAAGTCAATTTCTTTATGAACTAAAATATCATACAAATATTATGTCTGCCCCTTATGGTTTTGGAAATTGACACAAATGCTCTCTCTTTTCTTTATTATTTTTCTTTTTTTCTACTACTTTTTTCATAAATGTTTTTTTTATTTTTTTGAATTATTTTTTATATTGTTCGAATAATCATTTTTTTTGTATTTGCAATAAAAATGAAATAAATAACAACAATTAACGTACACTCCATTTGTCTAAAAATAAACATTTTCATTTTTATCCAAAAGAGGCCTTTATTGGTTTAAAAGAGGCCATTATTGGTTCAAATTAAAACATTCTCATTGTTCCGTTCATTAATTTTATACTATTTCTTTTATTTTTATCAAAATTAAAATAAAAGAAAAAAAGATATAAAAAGAAATAAAGAAAAAGAAAAGTATTTGAAAAAATACTTTTATTGAATAGGGAAAATTTAGTCATGAAAGAAATATTTCACGAATTGGTCCAAAAAATGTTATTAATATATGACTAATACTATATTAGAAAGACGTTACTCAGTATTCGTTTGGTCCTAACGTATTCAAAAACATAAAAAAAAAAATTAAAATGAAAATATTTAATTTGACAAATGAAGTATATGTTAAATTTTTATTTCAAACACAAATATTTTTTTATTTTTTAAATTTTTTTTCAAAATGTAGGCCTGAAAAAACAATTTTTCATTATTTCACACATAAACATTTTTCTTATTGTGAAAAAACAAAAGAAAAAAAACCCAGAGAAGCGTTGGTTCCCATTTCGAAAACAATAGGGGGTAGCGGCTTTATTTACATAATATTTGAAGAATATTTTTATCTGATGGCGTTGATGCACCTACCCCTTTACAACGGAGTTTTGATTATGCATGTGTGTATATAATTTAAGTTGGGGTAAGGATAACTGGACTATGCTATAAGACACTATGGCTGAACTAAATTAAAAGATCGAATCCAAACGAATAGTTAGTTCAATTCAAGAGGTTATATACGAATTATTTAACTTTTGGACTTTTAATGTGGGATACACTCTAGCGCTGACTACGTCACAAAATTTATGTTAGTTTGCTAATTTTTTTATCATCATTTGCTCGTGATCCACCAAACAAGACACAATACCCTTGGTCCTTTTCTTTGACGTTAGTCGTCTTTGATAGGCGATATTTGGTTCGTGACCATGGCATCGCCAACATGAGCCTGTGTTCGGTTGTTGACAAGATGCTAGTTGGTATTGAGTTTAGGGCTTTTTATTTCCTTTCACTTTTCCCAAGGGAAAGTCACCTATCTTCGTACTTCCGGAGACAGGAAGGGTGGCATCCGACCTGCTGACTTTCTATGTTTACCGCGAAGTGAGGGATGGGAGAGAGGCGAATAAAGCAGCTATCAAAGCTATGCTTGTCAATCGAGTATGTCGGTCAATGTTGTCTCTACTGATTCCAAGGTGAAGGAACCCAGATCAGCTCAGAAGGATAATTTTCCCCTCTGGTACATATAAAATTAACCAGCATGTTCAATCGAAAGAATTTTTTTTTTATCGAAAGAAATTTTTACAAACATTACTTTGTTTTATTTTTTTACTCTATAATGATTTATATGTCAATTGTAAATTACTTCATCCATTATTTTTTTCTTTCAATTACTATTACAACATCTTGGTGACTAATGTTGGTTTGCAAGTTTTCATTAATCATTTAATTAGATAAACTACTTTTGTCACGTCTTATTTTGTATAACTTTTTATAGCTTTGAATAATATAATTTGTAATATTTATTGATATATGAATTTGTAAATTAAATAATTTTAAAAGATATTTCGTACAATGTTACACTTTGTTCATATGGGAAAAAATAAATGAAAGGATGGTGCACATACTTTTCTTAAAACTAAAAATAAAAAAAATTGTTACTTTTTTACAAATAAATTAGTATCTTTGTTTAATATAATAACAAATATGTAGATAACAAAATTTATGACACCTAGGACCCAATATTTAGAAAAGGAGAAATGTGAGGAATATTTAAAATGATGTAAATAGAAGAGAGAAGAAAGAAACTAGGGGATATGAACAAAGATGCACTTAAATATAGAATTAAATTTTAAATTCCATTAAAGGTCCCTAATTATAGCTCATTTTATATATTTAGTTCTTACATATCAAATATTACTAATTTAGTCCACAATTATTATATATTTTTCCCCACGAATAGTCCTTGGTTAACATTTCCATTAAGAACATGGATAAAATTGTAAATTCACACTTCTTTCTCTTCTCAATTAAGCTTTCTCCCTCTCATTGTACACCTTTCTCAATCCCATCGCTGAGTTTAAAGCTTTGAACCCAAAACCGAAATCATCACTCTTCTCTCAATTGTTTGTCTAACTGGTGGAACCCAAGTTTAAAACCAGTAACCTTCATGAATGAGTTTTAATGTTTATTTTCTTTGCAATTTCTTGAGACTAACCGATAAAACTCATCCATAAAGCTTATTGGTTTTGATTTTATGTTCCACTAGAAAGACTAATAATTGAGAGAGGAATGATCATTTCAGGTTTGGGTTTAAAGCTTCACTCAGCGACGAGTTTGGAAAAGAGTACGAGAGGAAGGAGGAAGCTTAATTGAGGAGAGAGAAGTATGAATATACAATTTTATCTATGTTCTTAACAAAACGTTAACAAAGGAACATTCGTAAAAATGATATAATAATTGAGGACTAAATTAGTAATACTCCGTATTTGATATGTAGGAACTAAATATGTAAAACGACTTATAACTGGGGACCTTTTATGGAATTTTGTTTCATAATTTAGATGTGTGCAAAGTAATTGATTTTGTAGAGTTACTTGTGCTGTGTTCCTTCGCATGATCTGATCTGATTTCTTGAAGATTTGATCTGATCTGGTCTGATCTAATCTGACCTGGTCCAATTGTACTTATGAATTAAAACCATTTCTGATGTGAATTGGTCTGATCTGATCTGATTTAGTCTGATCTGATCTGGTGATACTAAAACTAAGTAAAATAAGCAGAAAGTGAGAAAAAATTAATGGACGGGGGAGTAAATTTCATACTCCCTCCGCCCAAAAATAATGTTTTAATTGCGCGTTATGATTTTTGACAAAATTTATTTTCAAATCATTTTATATGAATAATTCTCTGGAGTTAAAAAATAAAAATTACATTTTTAAAAACTACTCCGGGGTATATAAAAAGACCTATTGGGTGCAAAATTAGATGTGACATGAATACATCATTTTATCAAATGAGCAACAAAAATATGTCAACAAAGTGAATAAAATTTAGCACTTACAAATATTAAACGAGAACATTATTTTTGGACGGAGGTAGTAAATATGAAAAGTTAAATTAATTTGGATAATATAGGAACTCCCCCAAACGGGTCCTTAATTTGATTTGTTTCTTTTACCACCAGTTCTATTCTGGGCACAGAAACTCTCTTTCCAGGGAAGATATCTACGGCCTGGGATTCCTTCTGGCACCGACGATTTGGATACTGTTTGAAGAGAAGCCGAGATGATCACCAGGTCGTCTTCTTCTCCCGGTAGAATCAATATCGCGTTAAGCGCTAGGAAGCTCGATGTCGATCACCGGTTTTCTCTCCGTGTTTATTTTCGTATTGCTGATAATATCCTCAAACAGGTTCTATACTTTTGTATTGCATATTATCTACCTCTCATCTCTTTCTCCATGATTAGGCTTGTTTTGGATCAATACTTAGAAGAATCATGCTTCCTCAAGTTTTGAATTTGAAATTTTTTTAGAAAAGCAAAATATTTCCCTTTTCATCCGAAAATAACTTGATTCTGATAAGTGTAAAGTTTATTTCCGGACGATAGTATTAAGTTTGGCACTCTAATTTATATAGCATCATTGAATAGAAATTGTTCAGTTCATACTCAGATGCTACTCATGCTATTATAATACTCCTTGTTAATTGTTTATGAGCAAGCATTAGAAAGTAATTGAGAATTTGGTAAACATTTCCCCTAGAGCTAAAATAAAGTGTCTTAGTTTCTAATCATTATATTTTTGCAAGTGTTTGTTAGCATTGGCAAATTCAGGGGAAAAATCTTATTGGGGGTTTAATACTTAGTACTCCTTAAAATACACAACTTTTCACATATTCAATCAGTCCAAACAGACATGAAACTGAAATTCCAATTGCCTACATATGTTGTTTTAATTTGATTAAACTTTTATGTTTTCAAGAATTTCAACAACTAAACAGAATTTTATCAACTCTGGTTATAATTTAGTAGCCAGCAATCAAACAAAAACAATTAATCAAACTTTTTGCCTTTTTACATTGTAGTGACAGAATGATGTTAACAAAGCTGAAGAAAAAATGACAAATTAAATAAAAAAAGTGGTAGATTTGTAGTGGATTAGTGAATCACTTGCTGAATACCAACTACAAATATGTAAATCTGTACAAAAGCAACTAGATTAATGATATACAACCAGATTAATGATATACATAGTATTAATAAATGTGAAGGTAAAAAAAATGAATGAAATAAAAAATAAAATACCATGAACTGGAGTTGGATCCGATTTTAGATGACAAAAAGGAGGTGCAGTCTAGCTTGAGATTCAAAGAGAAGTCGTTGCTGAATTACTGCATCAACACTTGGAATAAAGATGCTCTGTACTCTCGCACATCTATAGTCTCAGAAGACAATGGTTTTAAAAGGCTCACTAGGCATACACTTTTGAAGCTCAAATGCATTAAGAATGCCCATAAGACTTGATCCTTAGCCGAATTAAATGAGGCTTACTCCTTAAGTTGTCCGAAGCGTAGAGGCGCGAGGCTCAAAGGCACCGAAGCTTAGGCCTTGTTTTTTATAGACAAAAATTAGAGTTTTGCCCTCTTTAGGAGTGAGTTAGTCTTTAAAGCATGTGGGCACTCTTAGGCTATTTTTTAAGCTATTGGGCCTTGTTCAGTCAAGACACAAGCTTAGTCTTTTCCTCTCCTCTCTTCATTGTTCCATGACTTCCATCTTCCCTAAAACCTAAGCGACCCTCTTGCGACCACGGACAACCAACTTAGTCTGTCTTATATTCAGCTTGTTTCATTAACCCCCCCTTTTTTGTTTCTACATCACACCCTTATTGCTCTATCTCTCATCCTGTCTCTCTCTCTCTTTAATTTTCTATTTATTCTAAGTAGTTTATTAAGTGGCATTTCTGAAGAAAACGATTCTTGTGCTACAGAAAGAGATGCACATGAGGATGGAGTTACAAATTTAGATTGTAATGCAATTAATGTGCTATTAGTTTTGAAAATTAGACACTATAAATTTAGAATTTGAGCCTTAAGAGCATATTCTAAGTTGTTATTATGTTTTGGCGTGCATATTTTATGCTTTTATGCCTTGTTGAGTATTGATTTACCGTTTTGTTCCTTTTAAACCAATATTATGTGTGGTTTTATTTCAACATGTCATGTTTTTATGCTAGTGAATTATTGTTAATTAGTTATGAATTATCTTCTTGTTGATAAATGAGTTTTAACGGGAGTTGACATTCCCAAAAGGGTGAGTTTTCCCGGAGTGTTGTGTCTCTCGAGGAGTGAACAAAGGGAATTAGCTAATTTTCTAATTAGGCGAAGGTTAGAAAGAGTCGTGGAAGTCTTCTTGGTTCAATTTGTGTAGGAAACTTTACTATTGAGTGCTTTGCAGAGAATAAATTAAACAATACATGTATTAGACTAGACTTCGGGTCAAGGGATCATGTGGGATAGTGTTGTCACATATTTAATTAATATTTGGAATAATAATATTTCTGTCACAAATACTTCATTAACTTATCCTATTTTTCGGTACCATTAATGTGTTCTAAAAAGTTTGGCTTAATTAATTTTCTATCCTCATAGGCAAAGCAAAAACTAATTTCCAATAATTAATTATTTTATCTCTCGACATAATTAATTAATTTGACAATATAATTATTTCTAGAACAATTCTTCTAATTATTAATTAAATAATCAGAGTATATGCCCAGATTTTGCCCGTACCCTAATCTGGGTCCTAACCCGTAGTCCTATATTATTCTAATAGTACATGGAATAAAATAACATTTTATCAAAATTGTAAGTATTAAAACTTACAACCAGGAGCGGAGTCAGTGCCACTTTGGGACATCCAGAATAAAAGATAAAATGTAAAATGAAGAAGAGAGCGATGGGCCTTAAAGACCCAGAGTGGTAGTTCTTGAAATGGCCGAAATGGGTCTGAATTTATTAGAGGGAAGACGACCTTTTCGTCCCCAGAATTGCAAAACCAGAGCTGCAAGTTGAATCTTCTTTCCCGATTTTTTCCATCGCTCAATTCTCCACGTTTCTTTCCTACTCTTTATCAATTCATTAGTCTTTCCTTGACTAATCCAAAAGCTGCGTGATGAGGATGATAATCTCACCTGTTGATGCGCATGAGTTTTTTTTGTTTTATTCTTGCTTTTGAAATAATGATTATGATGATTCCAAATCAGTTATGGTTCTGCTCACTGCACCACTTTGCTGATCGATAAAATTTGTTGTGCCATGGTACCGCCAACCAGGACGTGCCACGTGGCGGTGCCTGGTTGGTCAGATTCTCATCTTTCCTGAAATTTATTAGAAAAAATCGTATCTTGCTCAAATTTTGTGCGGAACAAGGCGACTTCAAATTCCGAACCAATTTGAGTCAAACAAATTGTTTTTGAATTGAATCAATTTTTTCTACTCCAACTTTTTCAGTTCAAACATTTTTTAGATCTTTTCCAATTTGTTTGACCTAAAATCTTTTGACGCGTTGCACTTTCACATTTTATTGTGCCTTTTCACTTCATGGATTTCCACAATCTTTTGCCCCCCACTTCACAACGAACCTTGCAATTGCTCACATTTTGACACTTTTGTACCGCTTTTGACCCAATTTTATTCGTTTCACCAGTGACATGACTTTTGTGCGCTTTTTACAATTTTGAACAAAAACATATAAAATAAATGAGAACTGAATTGGTTGATCTAGAATAGAAAGTTACACATTAAATATGGACAAATAACTACATACAAAATGGACTTATCACTTGTCCGATGGACAAACATGTATTGGTAATATATTTCACACTCTTGCTTCGCACTTGTGGTTATTGAAGAGGAGCTATTATGTCACAACAATAACATAGCTTGTACCTTGATGAGATGTGGCATGTATATTTTGTATGTATAACTTTCACTTATGTATTCCATGCTTGGCAACTTGGTGTGTTGGGACTTTTGCATGAGTTAGTGGCTTGAAGTGTGGGTTGAACTTCTTGCAAATTTTGGTGAGGTGTACGAAGCTGAAGTGTTCTAGCACTGGAGAAGTAATGGCTGTTTGTTGCTGTCTTAGCATGATAGTGGGCTTCATGGATAAAAAACCCTTATGAGGCTCGCATCAGTGCGAGGCACTCTAAAGTGTTATTTAGGCTCAAGCCTTGTTTGCATAGTAAGAGGCTTAGACGATCCAAAGAAAAAGCTTATGCTTTGAGGCTGGCCGAGGCATTTTGGGAGGGGGAATGTTGTTGGAATTATAGTATTAAGGTCTGTATATTAAAAATGAGTTAGATAAGAAACGACATATCACTCTAATATTCTCTGTATTCTGCTGCTCCACCAACTCCAAAACTTAACAATCAACATGACTATGTTATGCATTTTAGTTTTTAATATTTATCATTTTTGTTACTTTCTTTTTCAATTATTTATTATTTATTATTATTATTCTTTATTATTTTTTCTCTTATATTTAAGTTATTTTATTTATTACTATGTATTATTATTTTTTTAAATTTATTTTCAATGACAAGACGTAGAGAAAATTGATGGAAGAAGAGGAAGTAGAGAAGAGGGAAAGAGAAACCTTCTGATTTCGAGGGGATAGGAGGGATTTGAAGCAAAAATTTTGGACTCTCTCCCTTTCATTTTTTTAAACCAAACAAGGGAGGGGCTCAATTTCCCTTCCCTCCATTCGCCTTCCTTCTAACTAAACAGACCCTTAGGGATTCCATAATATAATGCACTACTTTTTCATCTTCATTATATAGACATATTTTTCTGTTCAATTATTTTGGTAAAATTTTACACGATTTAAAATTTTACATGATTTGACTTTGGTCTTTCTTTGGATAGGCTGACATATTTCGAGAAGAGGGGAATATAATAGATTTATATGTTATGCTCCTGAGGTTCTCAAGGTGAAAATAGTGTCCTTATTCCCCTAATATTTCATTCTGTTGGTCAGTTCACAGTTATCCGGATATATTAGTCACTAGTGCTTTTGATGATTAAGTTGCTTTCAGTTTGCATTTCCTAATGCACTCAAGAGCTTCATATGGTTTTCTGTTTCAGTTTGGTCTCTGAGACGATACCATGCCACCGAGATTACAGACTATCTCCACAATACAACAAAGTTTATCTAAGAAAGGTGGACATGCATTCATCTCACACTCTCACACATTTATCTGGGTTCCTCTGTCTGTGTGTCTTCTGACTACTCCAATACCTCTTTTGCAGAAATTGCTAAATGCAGTTGCTGAGCTTGAGGATCTGAAACCAGCTGTCCAGAAGAAAATTGAAGACCTGAACAGAAAAAGTATACATTTACCAAATAAATTGGGAAATTATAATAAGGGTAATCTTCTTGGATGTTCACAAGATCGTCATGTTGTCAAGAAACAGAATTTCTGTAGTTATGGAACCAAGGTATATGCCACGTGTTCATATAAATTCTGAGCTTTATTTTCCTGACTATTCTTCCTGAATCCTGATACTTAATGACCCTTCTGCCCCTTTTATAAGTTTCACTTTCATTTTTGCTTTGTCCAGCTAGTAAGTCCATTTTTTTTCTATACTCATTATCTAGTTTACCCTTTTATGATTTGTCATGTTGACATGATTGTGCACTATAAAAATTTAAAGATACTCATCATTTAGAGGGTTAAATAGAAAAGTTGACCATATTCATTTATTTGAGTGCTATTGACTCTATTACAATGTAGTAAGTGTTCATACTTTCTCAACCTAATGACGCACAGTGAGCCAATGGCTCCGCCTCCATCTCGGTTGGGAATCGAACCTAGGTGAGCTTCCCCATGAATCTTGGGGAGTGGACTTCCTACTACTCAAGCCAAGGGAGAAGCTCCTATTCTTTTCTTAATATTAGGGTACAAAACTTAGACCAACAAATTAGGATGGATGTATTAATTTGAGCTTTAGCCTTTAGCTTATTGTTTTAATTAATTTTAACCAACTCGAAACTACGAATACACACAGAAATAGAATGATAGAATGAAACAATTAAAGGATTCAAAGCTATTCGGTTTTGGTTCACATTATAACACACCTTAAAATCCTATTTGAAATCTAAACCGACCCTAAAGTAACCCAATTGAAATTCAACCGACTCAATTCTTGACCAACCCGATTTTTACTTGACCCAAAATTGACCTGAACCTTAACCAAAACATACCCAAGCTGACATTGACCCAATTTGCACCGACACCAACCCGGTTCAGCTTCACCCAAACTTGACCTGATCTGCACTAAATCCGAACAAAGACCCTAACATGAAGTACTTGACCCGAAGTCCGCTCAAACTATATAGAGCTAAAGTATGTCCAGACCATACTCAACCCAGCGTGAAATATGTTGACCTTAATGCCACACAACCTGAACAACACCGTACTCTAACCAAACAACCTGTTGCTAGGTCTCCCTAGCATGAACTGCACTTCATAACCAGAAGTCTGGAGGATGGCAGGAGGCTTAATAAAATCATTATCATTCAGCGCCACGTTAATCCCAACTTCCATTGGGGTTGTTGGAATAAAATTTACAGTCTCAATTAATTTTTTGAAATTAGTTAACATTATAGAATTATGAAAAATGAAACAGTGGAAAAGTTTTACGCTGGAGCTCTTGTTGCAACTTGCTCAAGAAGTTAAGAAGGAATAGTTAGATGAATTCTCAAAAGTTTCATCATCCTAGATTTCTTTCCACTTGCATGGAGTGTATTATGAGATTATGATGAGTTGAGATAGTTGATATAGTCATATCCCATAAAGGCCCAACTGTATGATTGACCTTTTTGTAACAACTAGCGAGAGTTCAGCAGTTATAACATATTTGGGTGGTCAATGTTGCTAACTCTGTCTAGTTATGCTTACATTTGCATATCACGACATTACACATGATTCTAAGAACTTTCAATTTTGCTTATTTAGAAAATATATTGTTATCCTAAGAGCTGTCATTAATGATGATCCGATTTGAGTCTCTGGTCTTTGCTTAGTATGTACTGAGTCACATTTCTTGAGATGGCATCTGTAATTGGGCTCCTGATTTAATATCTAAAGACATCCACAGCTATCCAGAACATACTCCCTCCATTTCACAAAGAGCCTCACGCTTTCCTTATTTGGATGTCCAAAAAACTTCACACTTCTCCGTTTTCCTTTAAAGGTAAAGAATATGTGGCCTACAAAGCTTCTCTCTTCAAAACAAGTCCCACCCACATGCCTTTCACTTTTCAACTCTTTTCTTTAACTCTCTAAAGTCAAATAATAAAGTTCTTTGTGGGATGGAGGGAGTATAATTATAATTTTGATACTCCAATCATATGCTTGTGATGATAAAGGTTTGTTTGAGAGTGATACTGCAAATAAAGAAACATTCTTACAGATGTTCTGCATTTATCAGGCACCGTCATTTACTACTCCAGAATATTTCCACCAGGGTCCGAGGCCTCAACAGCTGCTTGCCAAGCCAGTGGATGATCAGTTTCTCAGATTGTAAGTTTCTGTAAGAATACATGCTCTGATGGATTGCTAGACATGGACCATGTCTTCTCTATGTATTGTTAGGATTTTTTGAGACTCTAGTAATTGCATTTTGTCAATTTTAGTTCAAGGATGACTGTGTAATGAGACTTCGATGTTCAAGTTTTTTCGGTTTTGCTCTCTATTACTGTGTACCTTAATTACTGTAGGATACTTTAATCTGGGAGCCCTATGTTTTTCTTTAGTATGTGAATACATTATGCAGTATATTGTTGCTATTAAACACATGATATCAACAAAATCTCAGAGGAGACCTAACTCAGCAGCTAAAAAGAGCAAATTTTAGAAAAAGAATTTGCAAACTTGAAGTCCTAGCTAAAACTGAGCATGTAATTTCATGGATTGTTTGGAACTCTGGCAATATCCTCTTATTGCTTTTTGTTGACGTCATCTTTGGTAGATCAATAAGTATGACCCGTCCAAAGGAAGACACTCTGACCAGACATTCTATTCTGGGTCCTAACGGTCTTCATGGGCAACGGCAGCTGCCTCCTAGCAATGCAAGGGTATGAAGGATTTCCACTATACTCTTATTTATTTTAAAATTTAAATGATAATTCTCTAACTTTTCACTTTAAAATGTAGATCACATATCCTACAAATGTAGATGCCACTCCTGTTGAGATCCCAAGGTATGATATTCTACTGAATATTTTGACCTTTTTCTAAGCAATCAAATACTGCATGATACTTGTAACTGGATTGTACTTTAACCCCATGATGCAGATTTATTTTGTTGGACCATGCTTGACTTTTTAAAACTTTTTTAAACTTAAAGTTTAGTATTTGTTGTTTGTGTTTGTGGTTTTATTTAATTTGTTTGGTTACATCAAAAGTGGCAATGGCATCCAACAGTTCAAGGGGGATGTAGTTTTGATTGGGAAAGACACCAACATTTATTTGGGAAGCCAGAAGAAACCGGAAACTACAGTTCCAAATAACAATTACAACCCAATGCATTGTGTTGAGGAACCTCCTTCATTGATATCTTTTGAAACAGAAGAAAGTCCTATGGAGAAAGAAGTTACTCCACAACCATCTCCACCTCCAGTTCATCCAGAAACACAAGATTTAATTCCATCACCACAAGTTCCCCAACAACCATCTCCACTGCCAGTTCTTGCAGAGGTACATGATTTGCTCCCAAAAACACCATCTCATGCCCCTGAGGCAGAAGGAGGATTGGATAATTCTTTGCCTAATAATTTGGGCTGCGCTGAAGCTCCTCTACAATTGCACATTGTGAGTTTTCTCTTATTTTCTAGTCAGCTTAGTATTCATGTTAGTATTCATGCTTTTTGCTGGGTGGTTTCATTATCGTAAAGCAGCTCTTGAATTGGCTTGGTTATGGTAAAATAGATTTGAAACAGAATGAAAAAGATATATCTGTATGACCCTAATCAGAATGCATGAACTTTTCTCATGCATTATGGAGATGGTGAGATGGAGAGTTCAATCCTGGATCAGGATCAACGTTGGCGGCATGCTTAACACATGCTCTCTCATTCTTAGCTGTTGAATATATCATACAACTAGAAGTCCAGAATGGGCCTGACCTTATTTGAACCCTGCCTATCACAAATAGGATTCTTGGTATTACCAGATAGATTTTGAATCTTTTAATAAAAATATCAATCCTATAACATAAAATCGTCAATACCTATTTACATACACTTATCATGCTTAGAGGATTAAATATATTATCATAGCATTTATTTTTCTTAATTGTATAAAAAGTTTGTCTATGCATTAGGCATGTTGTAATCTTATTAAGATAGAATAAAATAGAATACAAAATCTTTTTTCTCAACGTGGCATCATACAACCTCTTTGGTTTTGAGTGTGAACAGTACTGTCATTATTCACAAATTTCAGTATTTGTTTAATAGGTCACTTCAGGAGAACCTAAGAAAACCAGTGCTGTAGATAACCTAAGCAAGTATTGACTTGCTTGTCCAAATTTCACCAATCATGCCATGCTTTTTTTCCTGGATGTCAATGTTTTGTTTTTCAATGTAATTAATAGTCGCGCAAAGTGGTGGAGGCGAAGGGTATGACATGCTCCATTGTGATGTTTATAATAAATAGGGGCATATCAAGGAGTGAGGCTCACAATTACATAAAATTTTGTTTATAGTCATTTGTAGCTCAATCTAATCCTTGTTTCTCTTGTTCAAATACTAACTCAGAAGCTGCACCTGCACATGGAGAGTACTTTCAACTGAAGGTTGCCAACCCCCCTTTAACAACTAGAGCCTCCTTTGTCAGTAACCTGTTGCATACTTGCATTCGTATCCCAGTCTAATATAGTTTGGGTCTTTGATACAGAAGAGCCACAAATTACATTTTATGCAATCTTGCTGTTTAAAATCATTTAACCTTTTCCAACTCACTTTTTTTAGCTTTTGGTTATGGATCAACCTATGGAAGGGTATAGCTACATGAATCAGGAATTATAGCTGCCATGCTCTCTCCATCTCTATCATTACCCTGTATATTGCATTGATCTAAAGAAACTTTCAGTTCTATTCTTGTTTGTCAAAATACTGTTAGGGGTCCAAAAATGCACGGTAGCAAATGCGAAAAATAAGGAGGGGGTGGGGACAAAGGAACGGGGGTTTTAGGGAATTAGGGGGTAGGAGCCACTTCAGGGCCAATGGAGCACCGTAAAGCCCTGGTGTCGTATGAGGACAATTGACAAGCAAAATGGGTGTCAAAAGAGCCCCACTGTTGATTAATTATTGAAAACTAATAATAATAACTAATTAAATATTAAATCCTAGGCCCATAAGACCATAACAGACTCTAGGCTCAAGAAACATTCTGCATACATTGTATGAATGGGAAATATGTTTCAGTACTTTACTGTGTGCATTGTTGACGCTTCACGTGTTTTGTTTATGGGGTCTTCCCACTAGTAAAATGCGTCAGTCGTAGTTCCTTGATATCTCTTGGATGTGAGTTGTGTGTGTGATAAATCTTTCATGGGATTTTTAATATTTATGAAGTATTAAACAAGCTAATTCTTTGTGTCTGCTTTAGTTCACACATGTTTATTGACTCACACTTGTTCTTTTTCTATTTCATGCATTCAAGATCTTGTTACTTTTACACTGTTTCCAGTTTCCATCCCAAAATAAACTTCTAAGTTTCCTGCTTCAGTTGTCACAAAAGAAACTCCCTGTTTCCAAAAAGGGTACTGATATATCTGGGCTCAGCCTCATCATGGTTCGCCCTATACCCTACACTCCCGGGGGAAGCCGAGGACCTATGTTTAAGCTATATGATCCATTTTGAAGGCCCTTAAACCCATGATCCTCCTCAATCCCTACAATCCAGAAACAACACCAAACCTTAACCATTCTCCCCCTTCTCCTTTTCATCTTGGCCGAACCCATCTTCCCCAAAACCCTACCTCATTCACCCCTCAAGACCATGTTAAAACACACCCAACAAAACCCCCTTCATAACCCTTAAGTTGGTCGAAAACAAGAAGCCAAAACAAACCCATTTACCCCTTAAAACATCCACCCAACAAGGCCCCCACTATGTCCCCTAAACCAGACACAAAACATCCATTACTTAACAAAACACACATGGCACAACTTTAACAATTTAACCACCAAATAAACCACCACACCACATGCCAAAACAACACATGCCAATCCCTCCCACTTGCCTCATGGCCTGGCCGAATACAACCCCCCCAAATCAGCCCATCAAAACAACACAAAAACAACCAAAAACCATATTAACTCATGGACCAAATCAACCCCTCTCAGTTTCCCACCCCTAGCCGAACACAACACACCAAAAACCAACACTCATTCACTCCCAAACATTCCACAAACCATGGCCCCATCTTTGTCCCCTAACCACCTAATTAAACAACGTAATAAAACGAAGGACCATTGACCACTTAACCACCCTATATTCTCCCATAATAACCACCCTATATACACCTTAATATCCCCCCTGACCGAAAATAATCTCCCCAAATAACCCAACCATTCTCACTACCCATTGTTGTTAGGAATCAGAGATCAGAGGCGGTCAAGCGGAAGCGAATAAACACACACACAAATAGCAGAAAATAAGAACACGAGATTTAACGTGGTTCGGTCAGTAACCTACTCCACGGGTTGCAACTAGGGTTTATCTTTTATTAGGTGCTCACAGATTATAGTTACATGATTGGGTATTTATAAGATATAAATTAGGGTTAACAACTTGCTAAACAAGAAACAACTAATGGGCCCTTTAATTAATAACTAAAACCGGCCCCCCATATTTCTTCTCTTTAACCGACCGGGCTTAAAGCCCAAAGCTCTAAATCCTTCACCGAATAACCCAACAATCTCCCACTTGAAGGATTTCGCATAGACACAAATGCCATCCAAGTAAACCCATCATGAGTAACTCAGTAATCTTCATTGTCAAGTCCTCCAAGCCTTCAGTTCCCAAGAACAAGCTAAGACTCCAGTTATATCCCTTAGTTGCAACCACCCCCTTCATTAATAACCTGAAAGCACAGTTGAACCTCCACCGAGCTCCAACCCAGTTGTGACTGTATCTGCCACAGCCTCTGTCTCAACCGGCTTGCACAATCCACCGGATCCAGAGATACACCGAGGACCATTACCACTCTCCAAATCCAGCAAACTATTCCCAAGAGAGATTTTAGCGTTCAGATTCTTGGTCCTCAAAACCCCACGACGTTTCAAAACTGTACTCGGAACACGTCCCATGCTCCCACTGTCACGAAACCCCTGACCTGATTCAGACCTCCGAACACACTCAACTGTCATCCCCAAAACTCCAAGATTCACGTTTGCAAAATGAACCTTCTTAGCTTTGCCCGATTCATTGAGCCGGACTTTGTTAATTGTCTTTACCAGGTTGGTCACTCCCTCAGACGTCACCGGTACCATGTATAACGATCCTCTTTTCAAGCCTCGAGCAATAACCAAATTTCCTTTGATCACCTTCCATTTTCCACCACCAAACTTGACGTCTAGTCCCTGTTCATCCAATTGCCCGACTACGATTAACTTTGTCTTCAGTCTTGGAATCACCCTGACATTTTGTAAGCTCCAAGTAGTTCCAAATGAAGTTTTTAGATCAATATCTCCCATGCCTGTGACTTTAAGGATTTTCCCGTTACCCAACTTTACCTTTCCAAAGTCTCCCTTTTTGAGATTCACCATCGCATCACCGCTGTGCATGGCGTGAAACGAAGCACCAGAATCCATGACCCAAGAGTCAACATAGCTTTCCATGCTGAGTATCAATGCATCACTATCATCATCAGATGCATTCCCAACAACTGCGCTAATTTCGTTTTTCTTGTTTGGGCATTGACTCTTGACATGCCCAACTTCTTTGCAGACCCAGCACACCACATTCTTTCCAGCCTTAGACGAGCTCTTCCCACGACTCCCACTGTTTCTGTGATTACCTCTTCCCGTGCTAACACTGAGTAACCCAGAAGTAGATCCTCCACTAGCATTCCTCCGGCGAATGTCTTCACCCAAAACACTATCCCGTATCCGATCAAACTTCAAGTTTCCTGTTCCAGCAGTTTCAGTAACCGTTGTCACATATCCCGACCAACTATCAGGCAAGGAAGATAACAGAATCACAGCCTCAGTGTCATCATCGAACTTCATGCCTACTGATGACAACCTCGACAAGATCGAATTGACCTCATTAATGTGATCAGCAACTGGGTTGCCCTCGTTCATTCTCATCATGAACAATTCCCTCATCAGGAACACTCTATTACCGGCCGACGGTTTCTCATACATATTTGACAGAGCTGTTAACATACCACGAGCAATTGTTTCCTTCATGATATTAAACGCCACACTCCTCGTCAAAGCTAGTGTAATTTTACCTCTTGCCTTTTTGTCCTTTGAGTCCCAAATTGCTTCAGCAGCCTTATCCATTCCATCCGGTTTCTCTTCCAGTACCATGTCCAAATCGCACTCACCAATCAACGCCTCTATTTGCATTTTCCACCATGCAAAATCAGTACCGTTGAACTTCTCGATTCGAACCCTCCCGTCCTCGGCCATTGCAAAAACGAGAGAAAAAAAAACTAGAGAAAAAAATCAAGGAATAACGGCCTGAAATCAAGCAACCTTCAAAAGAATACAAACCCTAAAACAAAGAACCCGAACCAACGAGTACCAGGTCCAAAACCAGAAACCCTAATCGCCAAGTTCACCTAAAACCGACCAAACAGCCCCTGACCAGATCCGAACCAGCCTCTGATCAGATCCGAACCAGCCCTGATCAGATCTGAACCAGCCCCTTAACCGCGGCAGCAAAACAGCAGCAAAAACAATCCTGAACACCCTTCTTCCTGCGATTGATCCTGTGTAACCGTGTGTTTAACCGAACCAAGGCTCTGATACCACTTGTTAGGAATCAGAGATCAGAGGCGGTCAAGCGGAAGCGAATAAACACACACACACAAATAGCAGAAAATAAGAACACGAGATTTAACGTGGTTCGGTCAGTAACCTACTCCACGGGTTGCAACTAGGGTTTATCTTTTATTAGGTGCTCACAGATTATAGTTACATGATTGGGTATTTATAAGATATAAATTAGGGTTAACAACTTGCTAAACAAGAAACAACTAATGGGCCCTTTAATTAATAACTAAAACCGGCCCCCCCATGTTTCTTCTCTTTAACCGACCGGGCTTAAAGCCCAAAGCTCTAAAGCCTTCACCGAATAACCCAACAATTGTTCCCCAACATGGCCAAATGAAGTCCCTCCCCAACCACTAAATATTCACATCAATATAGAGCCAAATCAAGTCCCAAATCAGTCACCCTTTGCCCCCTAATATGGCCAAACCAGCCCAGCCTAGAAACACATCCCACATCCCTTAATATTTCACCATCAAAAACCACAAACTAATGTCACCCAACACCCCCACAAAATCCCTGATTCATCCCCCATGAAAGGACTCCATATTTGATTATTATTGTCAAAGATTTGTTAAGGAAAGAACTTGGTAGTTTCCCCTTTCTTGCTTGCTTATTTATATCGGCCATTGGCCATTGTTGTAACTCACTTTTGAATCTGAAATTTCCATCAGTAATACACTTATGTGTTTGCTATTTTAAACCCCTAATTCTATATCTTAAGGGTGGTTACCTTAAGTGTGAGTTTTAGGTTCTAGTTATTTAAATAAGTGTGTTATATCTTATTTGAATACTAGATTCAACCCCAAGTTAGGAGAAGAGTGTGTAATATCTCTTAACACCAACTTGGTTTATCCAACACTTATTTCTAGCCATTTCTAATCCCACCATTTCTCTCCTGATCCTCCTTTCTTTTCTCATATTAAAAACCATTAAAAAGAACTCTTTCACACTCCATTCATTTCGCCTCTTGCTTGCCTTCAACATATTATCACATTTCCTCTCCGAAAAACCACAACTCTGTTAAGACCCCTAGTTCGAGAAATATCATTTGATATCAAAGCTCATTGTTCCACATCCCTAAGGGCCAAAAACACTTCCCTCAACCCTCCCCTTCCCCTCAACCATTTCGTCCCAAACCTACTGCAAAAAAAAAGCCCAACAAAACCCACTTTTTTTCCTTCATTCCCTACTGCCCAGAACCAGCCCCCCAAAAAAAAGCCATTCCTCCCTCACCTTTTGCTTTGGTTTGAAAAGCCAAAGACAGCCCAAAAACCCAAAAGCCCACCCACCTTATCACCTAAAACAGCCCCTGGCTAAACCATCCAAAAACCAAGCCAAAACATACTCCAAAAACCTTTCAACTCACTGCCCAGGAACCAACCCCAACTCGGCCAACCTATACCCCAAAATACCCTGCACTTCTCCTTCCTTAAAACCATGTCAAACCACTCCCAAAACATGTCTCATGGAGATTTAGTTGCTGAACAGAATAAACTCAAGAAGGAGCTTGATGCTTTGATGAAAAAGATTGGAGAGTTCACAAATTCAGTGGACATTCCGACCTTTGAAGGAAGAAACGATCCGTAGAAGTTCCTACAGTGGCTCAAGAAGGTTGAACATATCCTAATCCTCAAGGATATGCCCGAAGGCAAAATGGTCAAGCTTGTAGCATCCCGGTTCCAACGAAACGCTTCCACTTGGTGGACACATATTTCCACTAAGAGAAAGTTTGAAGGAAAGCCCAAAGTACAAACTTGGGAGAAGATGAGGAAGCTTTTGATCAAGAGATTTTTGCCGAGAGATTACCATCACATGGTTCCCCCCAAACCCCTTTAGAACTCATGTCCCAACAATGCCTTTGTCTCCACAAAAACCACCCCATGAAGCCACTCCAAAAACACCAAGAGCAAGCATCCTACACACGGCCACAACCATCCCCATTCCATCACCCACACCTACATTTCAAACACCATCTAAACACATCTCTGTTTCTTCCTTAGCTGTTTCTTCCTTAGCTACTGCCCAAAATATTCCCCAAACCTCTCCCACCCCTACGACTCAAAAACCACTTAACGCCATGCCATTACCTTCCACAACGACTGCCCAAATTGTCCCCAATATTACCTCAACACCCATGCCCCAATACTCCTCAATAACCACCTCCTTTTTGTCTCTAACCCCTGCCCAAACAAACCCCAAACCCCTCTCAATACCCCTGCCTCCAAACTCTTCCAAAACCATGCCCCTCATCCCTCCACAAACTGCCCTAACCATCCCTACGCCTACCCCTACACCCCCCCACTTGAAAAACCATCTAAAACTATGCATTTACCCCTCCTAACCACTGCCCATCACACCCCCAACTTGGGTCCAACATCCCCACCCCAATCCGTTCCCAAAGTCATGTCTTTAAGCCTACCACAAACCCCCAAAAGTACCCTTGAAGAGTCATCTTTCTTCATGGTTCAAACCCCCACCTTTGCTCCCCATTTTTTTAAGTCCGAACTACGTTCTTCTCAAGCTACCGAAACCATGCAGCCCACTACCCCCAAAGATCATTTGGGATGAATACGATGACGAGGACTATAATCCCATTTGGGATGAAGAACTTGTCGAAGAGAATGAAGAAGTGTTTGAAGACGCACAGGATAACCCGTTTTGGGTTATCGAGATGAAAGAAGAGCAAGAAAAGAAGACCCATGAAGAAGTTGTCACTCCTCACGCGGAAATCTCCGCTCGAGACCTATCTTCATTAACGGTACCTTGTACCAAACGTGTTGAGTTTTTGCAGGTCCCGTATGAAGAGAAGATTGAGAAGAGTCGTGACTCGAAATGGTCCATTCAGCCCGGTGACCTAGTATGGGTTCACGTTCATAAGGCGCGTTTGTTTAATAAACGCAAGTCAAAGCTACAACCCCGAGACGATGGCCCATTTGAAGTGTTGGCAAAGGTTCAAAAAAACTCCTACGTGGTCGATCTTACACGAGGCCTAAAAATCACTGCCACGTTCCACCAAAGAGATCTTAGCCCGTACGAGGATTTTAAAGATATTCCGAGTTTGAGGACAAACTCTTTTGAAGACCGGGAGAGTGATATATCTGGGCTCAGCCTCATCATGGTTCGCCCTATACCCTACACTCTCGGGGGAAGCCGAGGACCTATGTTTAAGCTATATGATCCATTTTGAAGGCCCTTAAACCCATGATCCTCCTCAATCCCTACAATCCAGAAACAACACCAAACCTTAACCATTCTCCCCCTTCTCCTTTTCATCTTGGCCGAACCCATCTTCCCCAAAACCCTACCTCATTCACCCCTCAAGACCATGTTAAAACACACCCAACAAAACCCCCTTCATAACCCTTAAGTTGGTCGAAAACAAGAAGCCAAAACAAACCCATTTACCCCTTAAAACATCCACCCAACAAGGCCCCCACTATGTCCCCTAAACCAGACACAAAACATCCATTACTTAACAAAACACACATGGCACAACTTTAACAATTTAACCACCAAATAAACCACCACACCACATGCCAAAACAACACATGCCAATCCCTCCCACTTGCCTCATGGCCTGGCCGAATACAACCCCCCCAAATCAGCCCATCAAAACAACACAAAAACAACCAAAAACCATATTAACTCATGGACCAAATCAACCCCTCTCAGTTTCCCACCCCCTAGCCGAACACAACACACCAAAAACCAACACTCATTCACTCCCAAACATTCCACAAACCATGGCCCCATCTTTGTCCCCTAACCACCTAATTAAACAACATAATAAAACGAAGGACCATTGACCACTTAACCACCCTATATTCTCCCATAATAACCACCCTATATACACCTTAATATCCCCCCTGACCGAAAATAATCTCCCCAAATGATCAGCCACAACACACCAAATAACCCAACCATTCTCACTTCCCATTGTTCCCCAACCTGGCCAAATGAAATCCCTCCCCAACCACTAAATATTCACATCAATATAGAGCCAAATCAAGTCCCAAATCAGTCACCCTTTGCCCCCTAATATGGCCGAACCAGCCCAGCCTAGAAACACAGCCCACATCCCTTAATATTTCCCCATCAAAAACCACAAACTAATGTCACCCAACACCCCCACAAAATCCCTGATTCATCCCCCATGAAAGGACTCCATATTTGATTATTATTGTCAAAGATTTGTTAAGGAAAGAACTTGGTAGTTTCCCCTTTCTTGCTTGCTTATTTATATCGGTCATTGGCCATTGTTGTAACTCACTTTTGAATCTGAAATTTCCATCAGTAATACACTTATGTGTTTGCTATTTTAAACCCCTAATTCTATATCTTAAGGGTGGTTACCTTAAGTGTGAGTTTTAGGTTCTAGTTATTTAAATAAGTGTGTTATATCTTATTTGAATACTAGATTCAACCCCAAGTTAGGAGAAGAGTGTGTAATATCTCTTAACACCAACTTGGTTTATCCAACACTTATTTCTAGCCATTTCTAATCCCACCATTTCTCTCCTGATCCTCCTTTCTTTTCTCATATTAAAAACCGTTAAAAAGAACTCTTTCACACTCCATTCATTTCGCCTCTTGCTTGCCTTCAACATATTATCACATTTCCTCTCCGAAAAACCACAACTCTGTTAAGACCCCTAGTTCGAGATATATCAGGTACATTTTTCTTCTATAACTTTGCCACTTACCCAACCTGTTCATAAAAAAAAAGTGCTCCTAAAGTTTTGTGCCAAAAGTGAACGGAAAGTTTGTTTGGGATAGAGATGGTAAATGACTAGTCTTGATGTAGAATTAATTAGACTTCTCTCGTGCATAATATCCTCCTGCAATTTCCTAGTGAATTCCATGAAGTTTTTTGCATTGCGGTAACTCGTAAGAGCAGTCCCTCTCTCTCTCTCTCTCTCTGTTTTTTTGACTTCTCGTCACAAGTTTTTTTTCATGGATTGTACATAACGAAATAGGTTAGCTGAATGGATAAATAAACATTGTATGCTTGTGCATTACTGCATTCTAATGTTCCAAAGCATTTTTGGCCTTTTGGGGGATCAGTCTTAAAAATTGTACCATATAAACCTAATGCCTTCTAGTGCTAAAAAAGAAAAGATTTCTTATACTCTCAACTCTCTATGTCATGGTGGAATTTGCCAAATCTTTAGTGTAATTTTACACATAAAGTTTAACCAATTCTAGCTGGACAGAGGGAGTTGTTCCCCCCCCCCCCAAAAAAAAAAAACCTCTTTATAAATAACTACTCTGTACATATTTTTTAGGTTTTTGGATGTATGTGTTTTATTTATGAAATCTCTCCATGGTAAGACAAGCTAAACAACATCAACCTACCCGGTGGTCTAGGGGGTGTAGGCAAACCCTATCCCTACTTAATGTGAGGTGGGTGTTTCCAAAAGACCTCAAGAAGATCATAGCCACACACTTGGGGGTGTTTGCTGCAATGCCATTTTTGTGGGTTTGCCGAAGACTGAAAACTGATTCCAACTTATTTACACCACAGATGTCTTCTCCGAACATTGTTTTGGAGACACTTCAGTTTACAGTTTCTCTAAAATGACTTTTCTGGAACAGCTTTTCGAGTTCTGCGTTTTTTTGTAAACATCCCACTAGTTTTCTTGGTACTGTATCATACGCTTTCTCCAAATATACGAAATGCATATGCAAATCTTTATTATTTTGAACCAGGAGTCTAGGATACTCATTATCTTTAATGCATTTTCACCATTCCTAGGTAACTAGTATCTTTTCTATCTCGAGAGTTACATGATCTTTCTCTCATTCTCTAGTCCAATTTCTCGTATAAATTATTTTTCAATTATGACTTAGCATTCCAAACTACATCTCTCGCTTGTACTACACCAGTTTCTAATAATATTAATTGTATGCCTCATCCATTATCGTTGTTTTAATAGGTATCACTCCGTCTATCTTGAAATTATCTTCTCACTTTCTTTTTTATACTGTCCTAAAACCATCTTCCCATTACCTTAAATGGGAAAGGAATTTTATTTCAATGAGAGTTTTACCCTTACTTCTATTAGCCCTAAACCCCTAATTCACACGATTTCGAATTATTCAATTGGGAAATCCTCTCTGATAACAAACAGACTCCTCATCTCATCATCTACTTTACACTTCAAACCATAGACCTCGAAACGATGGCGACGAGCAGACTCTCTACGTGAAACATGTCGCAGCTTGATCCATGGTGGAAAAGATTCACAATTTGAGGTGAGTGGTTGTAAGTCCTCTCTTTTGGTAAAAACCCAAACCGTAGATTTGCTCTCACTATAAACTACTCCGCATGATATGAGGTAAGTGGTTGTAAATGATTCTCCTTTGAAATTGATTAAAAAGAAATTTAGGGGAAGTCTTTGCCATCGGGAAGACAGGAGTTTGCTGGCCCTACTACACTGGGAACAACCAAGGGTTGAGTTGGGTCTGGCATTGGGGGAACTTGTCGCTGAGTTGGGGTATGGATCAAAGAACTGTGTTTCACGCAGGTAGGCTGGGCAGGTGGCAGAGGCTAGCCACAACAGGCCATGGGGTGTGGAGGGCCGGGCCATGGGTCTGTGCATCTGGGGTGGTTGGGCCTGGTGGTCAGTATCTCGGGTCTGACCCTGGGGCTGGGCTTGGGTCACCAATGTATATGTTCAAATCACCACATGGGTATTTTTGGAAGGTCAATGCCATTTATAAGTTGTCTTAAACATGAAGCTTGGTCAACAATCAACATGGCAAGAAAATTGTAGGATGAAGGGAGTATAATGACGAGATCATCATTGGCCCATTTTTCATGCTTTATACTATATTTTGTTTTATCCAATCATAATCCACACAAATCAATATTAATATAAAAAGAAAATTCATTATGATACACCAGATTCGGCTCACTTATTGATAGAGCACATAGTTTGTTCTTTCTTGTAATATCTCTTCTACTTCAGAATTGGTGAACTAAAATAAATAAAATACAACAATGGCCGAGTAGAACCCCAAGAGAGTAGGGTCTCGGGAGGGTGTGTCTACGGCTCTACGCAGACCAACACCTACTTGAAAGTAGATAGGTTGTTTCCAACTAATTAAATAATATAAAGTGATTTTTTTAAAACGATTCTTTAATTATTTTAGATTGGAGAAGCTGGAGATAAATGAGAGACTCACTCCAAACAGAATACTTGGAGTGAGTCTAGGACTCTTCCTTTCACTAGAATGGATGGTAACACAAGTGGCAGCAGATAGGGTATTTTTTTATGGTGTGTCACAATCGAATTTGAGAGGCATGATGTTGGTCAAATTTGTCAGGAAAATGCCGAAGATGGCTCGGAACAATGATCTCAGTCTGCATTTAATAAGAAAAGAGTTCACTTTGCCTCCAGCTTTCAAGATTTTTGGCGCTTTATGTGCTTTTTTGTCCTCCATCATCTTTGTATAGCAAAATATGCACATGAGAAACTTTTCTCTTATTTTTTGGATTTCAAATAGATGTTTTCTTGTTATTATATTATGCGTTCTGTGTAATTGCTAGGCTTATTAATTCTTTTCTTCTTTCTTTTATAGTCAACTGCTCTTATGGATACTTTCATGAAACTAGCAAAGTCAGACACAAACAACAATTTAGAGACCTGTGGCGTTCTTGCAGGATCACTAGTCTGTCTATCAACTCAACGTTTCATATGTCTATTACTTAATTGATGTAATTATCACTTTAAGACTGTTTTTTCCAGAAAAACAGGATCTTCTATGTTACGGCTCTTATCATCCCTAAACAAGAGTCAACATCAGATTCAGTAAGTCAGATATATGTGCTTCCATTTGCTTGATTGTTTATTTTTCAGTTTTCTTTTTGCATTTTGTTTTGTGCGGCATCTGGTTCATGAAACATTATCATGTCTTTTCAGTGTCAAACTACAAACGAGGAGGAAATTTTTGAAGTGCAGGATAAGAAATCACTTTTCCCCCTTGGTTGGATTCATGTAAGCTTATCTTGTGATGAATCTAATCCTAGGTTCCTGCCTCGAGTTGTGTCTAGGTTATGCTTGCAATCAAATTCCTATTTAGTAGTTTGGTACTATATTATGATACGGATGCCTTACTTAGGCATGACGTTTCACTCCTTTGGTAGAATTAGTGGGTGTGTGTGTCTATATGTATTTATTATGTATATGTATATATGCACGAAGATCAAGAAGAAGCTAAATGGCTAAGTTGACCTCAAATATCATATAGACATGTGCTAGCAGTTACGTGGACGGGATTGAGGCTTTCTAAGTCAACATGGAAAACATGTGGATTGGAAGACAAACAAGGGAGAACATGTCTATTAGGTGCCCAAGTAAAGCATAAGGTGTCACATCAAATGTCTATTGAAGCTTTGATAAGCTGTCACATCAAATGGAAGACAAACATGTTGTTCATATTATTACTTTCACCCATGCGTAAATCTCAACCATGCAGTATTATCTTTCTGAATAATGGTGCCACATCAAATGGTGAGTCATATTGTAGGATGGAGGGACTATTTATTTCCCATTAGCTTTTGAGCCTTTCCACCATCACCACTTCTTAAACCTAAAACCACTCACAGCCGCCATTACCAGAACCAGCCACCACCACCACTGTCCAACACAATTTACCCTAGCTTGATCTCCCAACAAGCTCGAAGAAGCACTCAATACTCAATCTGTTTGCAAGCTAGGTTCAAATTAATTAATCCTGTGAGTATTAAAGAAGTTCATTCTAATTTGATATAATCCATCAAGATGAGTTCATGAGATGATTTGCATGGAACGGCCACCTTGTTAAAATAGCTGGTTATGGAGAAGCTAGAACCGGACAAATAGAAGATGAAAACTCCTACATCACCTGAATCTGAAGGAGATGAGTCAAATCCCTATTGTCAACCATGTTCACCTTTTGGTCGCCCGCCTCACCTCTCACCTCAAGAAACATCATCTTGTCTCCAAAACTACATCTCGCCTGCCTCTTACATAAAAAATCTATGCTAATGAAGTACACTCAGCAAGCAACTCACATGTGGTTACCGAACACATAACTTCTTGCACCTGCGGTTGTAGGGTAGACTGATCTTAATTAAATATCACTTTGCTAACTTGGCTTGTTTCACAAGGACACATTAATTGTGACAAAGGGAATATAATTTCTAAATGGACTATTTTAGTTGTTTGGTTTTCATAGAGGTAAGAAATGCTTTTGTTACTTATTGGCAATCATTATGGTGAGAGTGCGGTATATGAGAAAGATCTTTTTTTATGCGGGGTTCCACAAGAAAGGCATATGCCGTAAAATATAGCCACTATTTCTGCATGAATTTATGGCGTAAAATAAATTTATACAATTAATTGTCAATAAAAATTTTAATGCCAGTGACTCCATTTAGCTGGGATTTTTTGGGTAAATGGGAATGATTTAGTTGGGATTAAGGTGCTGATAGTGATGCTAATGATGATGATGTCGGCAAATGCTGTGTTTGCATGTATCTGCAAATGTTTGTAGGATTGTAGGCAGTAGGCACACTGACTGTCGTACACTGTAATTATAAAAGAACTAAGCTTCTATTGTGCTTCAATTTGCAGACACATCCAACACAATCATGTTTCATGTCGTCTATTGATGTGCACACCCAATACTCATATCAGGTTTGTTCTTTGATTTTTGAGATGTAGGAAGTGCCTAGCGGCAGTGGACAAAAAGGAAAAGCAAGTGGAAAATCTTATTGCTCAACATGTTTTGGCTAATTCATTTTTTGTATTTGCAGATAATGTTACCGGAAGCTATTGCTATTGTCATGGCACCGAAAGATACTTCAAGGTGGATAATCTCATATGTTATTTTTCTAAAACGGAAAGGTTATCAACTAAAAGAAAAAATCAGAAAGGGAAGGAAGGGGATGATGAAAACCTTAGTCCCTCAATTGAAGATATTTAAAACCACGAAGAGATTAAGAGATAAAAACATAAAGGTCCCTTGATGGGATTGGAGAAAAAGAATTGCACTCCAAGAAAGGTGATTTAGGTGAGCCTGTAAGTAGAAGCCAAAGGTGGCAAAGGGTAAGCAAAAGCATACAAGTCCTTAAAGAATAGTGCGAGGAACAGCCAACTGTATATAGTCATAATTAAGTAAGTCAATGGAACGAATCCTGCTATGGTCCAATCGAGTTCCAAAGTAGGTCCCTAAAGGCTATGGCCCATCAAAAAAGAGTGAGTAGTCATTTGAACTTGAAGTGGGGTGTCAAAACAGCAAACATCTCTAACCTCAAAAGAATGCACCTTTTTAGTATCCTTCCTTTCTCTCAGGAAATAGGTTCTTCATTCGCTTTTTTGTTTGACCCAAAAAAGGTTCCACTTTCCTTTTACAACAACACCAACCCAGTATAATCTCACAAAAGTAGGGTATGGAGAGGGTGTGTGCAGACCTTAATAACCATGCCCGGTCAAAAGTGGAACCTTGTTTCTGGATCCAACTAACTGTTGGATAGATGGAATTATGGCCTTCACCCATAGGTTTCAGTTCCGGACTAGGATCCTGGATACCTCATACCATTTCACTACACAAAGGGTACCAAATTACAACACATTGATAATGATGTCAAGCAAATAGGCATTAGTACAAATGTATACCACTTAACCATTGTTATGTGCTATGTAGTTTGTACCCATTAACCGCAGGTATGAGTGTGAGGCAGCTAAGAAAATAATCATATGTCTTTATGAGCCAAAAAGGGAAGTTGGATAGATGGAAATGAGATGTAAAAAGATAGACCCTCCATTTCTATTTATCTTTCTTCTATTCAAAACACACATAACTGTTTTTGCATTGAATGATCAAGTTAAGCACAACTTATTTCATTTTACTAATTTCATCCCGGATGTTGCTAAATCCACTCCCTAAATGCCTAAATCCACACCCTTCACCTAATTTTGCTAAATACACACACATTATTATAAAAGTGTGGATTTAGCAAAATTAGGTTAAAAGTGTGAATATAGCCATTTAGGGAGTGAATTTAACAACACCCTTTCACCCTTAGTATGAACTCACTTCCCCTTTAGTTCAATATGTTTTACCTTCTCTTTTCATGTTTCTCGATGTACACTGTATTTAATTGTCAAGGGTAGAATAGTGAAAAGGTAATTAATGTTCCCTGAACTTATAAAATAGAAAAGTAAGTAGGTTTCCAAAACTATTAAAAAGTAGGGAGATAAATAAGAACAGTGGATGTAAATAAGGAGTAAACAAGAATAGTCTTAAGAATGCTCTTCACAAGCACCGCCCTACAACATTCAGATAAGCAGTGTTTCTGCCAAGTGCCAACCCGTATTCTTAGTCTTCATTGAATGACGTATCTGATATGTTTAAGACTAGTAAATAGGTAAACCAAACAATGCTCGTAGATGATAACTCTCCGTGATCACAGCCAATGCAAAATCCTTCTCCTCTTTGAGTTTAGATTCTGAGATTCATGGCCGAGAAAGAAGAGCCAATGAGAGTAGGAGACTGAGGAACACCCTTCTTTAGTCCCCTGGTGGAGTATAGAAAACCCTGTATGTCGACTGTCCTCAACCTGTAGAAAGAAGAGCCAAGGCATCTTATGATATGTATTCGAAATGTCGACTTTATCAAGCTTTAAGATAAGGTCTCTGTTTGCTTTTATCATACAATTATGGCAGTATGGCACATCTTGTGAGCAAAGAAGCACGTTATTTCTAACAGACCTTCCTCCCACCAAACAACTTAAAAGCTTTATCCCATCTTGGATTCTCAGTGAAGTTTCATTGTGCTTTTAGCTAAACATTCGTGTCGTTTTTAAGAATGCTATTCAGTTGCCTAACCTCATGATTTTGTTTTTGTTTGTGTGTGTGTAGATCTCATGGAATTTTCCGGTTGACAAATCCTGGTGGTATGACAGTAATCAGACAATGCCCAAGACGAGGCTTTCATGCCCATGACCCCCCTGTTGATGGTAGCCCGATTTATAAACATTGTACAGATGTGTATATGAGCTCCACATTGAACTTTGAAGTCATTGATCTTCGGTGATATCAAAATCTCATAAATGATCACTGCATCCAGAAATCTGATTTTTTTGTTCAATGTGATTCCGTTTGATGGAATCGGCTGGCATTCTACGTGACACGTTTAATTGGGCTTGGGGTTGTCTTCCTTTTTGGAACAGTTATACTCCCATATATTTGTCATTGTTTAAGTGCCATCAATATGGTATGAAACGGCCTGAATATCAAGGATTGTATGTATATAGCTGGACATTTTTTTAGATCATTGATTGTACAAAGATGTTAGGAACCCAACACGGATGCTTATGACAATCACAAATGATTCACACATACAGGCGGTAATCATCTGTGAACACAGATAATTATCATCTGTGAATGTATAAAATCACATGTGATTGTCATCCATGGAGAAAACCGTAGTGGGTTTCTAGCATCATTGTTTGTATTTGGTAATCACAAGAATCAAAGCTTTGTAAGGAAAGTTCAACTCTTTGCTTTTACATATCTTTGTTGAATTTTAGTTATTTTTGTCCCATATTGACGGCACTTAAAATCATATGGATCAGCTATCCAAGTTGGGAATTTGTGGTGTACATCAAACGTGTTAGGGACATACATATCTTCTGCTGTAAAAACATTTCAAAGCTTACATTATCTAATTTTAGGTTCTCCGAAACCAACTATCTATTGCCTGCCTTAGTTGAGCCAATCAGTTAATAGTAGTAAACCGTAGGATTACCAACTCTTCGGTTGTGTTTGGAATCTTTTGGGCACAGTAATTTCATTTGAAAAAGTTATCTTAATAAAAAAATCTTTTGTATATCATACTTCCTTTGTTCCAAAATATTGGTCACATTTACTTTTTCAGTAGTTACGGAAACTTGTCTATTTGTACATTTTCACTGATTATTTAATAAAATAAAGTATTCTTGACAACATTTATTTCAAAAAAAAATTCATGTATTTTTTAAGTATGTAAATTTTATTTTTATTTTAATACCAGTATTTAAATAAAATGAATTTAAAAAATTTGATATTTCACCTCTTTTTTTTTTGAAATATGGTAAAGATTTCGAGACGGAAGGAGGAGGTTATATCATACTCCAATTTGTAGTAAAGGCAGTTTTCACCCACTACATGTCAGTGTTATGTATGCCACAATTAAGTTTTATTTTTTCTTTTTATATTAATTGTACAGAACATAAATTCAATCAATCACTATAAACTGTACTCCTAATGTCCTTTTCTTTGTGGCAAAGTACCAATTTGTGGCCACACTTGTTGAAACCTTTTACAAAAATTACATAATTCTAAATAAACTATTTCAGTTCGAAATTAATTTGTTCACTTCGACACAGAGATTAAGAAAATAGTTAAAAATATATCGAATGGTTGAGAGTGAGTGATTAAAATTTATTTGAAAAAAAGTATTTTGGATCATACATTCTTAAAAACAAAAGAAAAAAAATAGTGAATTATTTTGGTACAGATGAAAAAGCAAATTTGGATTTTTTTTTGTGGGGCAGTAGGATTTCTCAGAAATCTGAACTCCCATCTTCAAACTAGTTCCTCATTAGCCAATCAGCTTTTTCATTGTTTCCACACAAAAAATCAGAAAATATACAGAGTACACTTTCTACAATATATAATTTTTTTGACGGTTCTACAGTAAATATAGTTATATATTCTTTGAATAATATTTGTTATGAGAAAGATAAAAAAGAATGCACCTCACATTAATCAAGGTAAGGTGACAAGGATAGGATACAAACTGCTTCGTCTTGCAAAGGTTTACACAAACAGAACCAATAGAGAATTTAGATGTTAATTGTGGCGTCCCACAACCTAAGCAACCCGTTGCGTCCCCCACTGCATATCCTTTTCCTTTCAAGATCTGAAGCAATGCAACGTACCTATAAACACAACCCGTTAACGTTTATCAAATGGCAACGCGTAACAGTTCACAAATATTACGTGGCATAAAAATATATTTGTGAAGAGGTACAATATAAAGCAAAACCTGGAAAAAAAAGAGAAAAATGAAATGTGTGGTAAACTGGAGATGTAAGACTAAAGAACAAACCATTGCAGAGGTTTTCTGAGGAGTCCTGTAGAGTTGCCATCCACCTGTCTTAGAACCAGTGGCAGATACGTTACCAAGTCTCTCTTGAGGACGATGAAAGAGAGACATTGAATTATCAGAAGCTCCTACTCCTAGCCAGTGTTCTCCAGCATTTATGGATAGTATGGAGCCAGTATGAGTCGTAACATTCTTCACGCATCTTATACCACCTATGCATTATGACAGATCACTTGGAGTTATAGATTTCATGTATAAATCTTACACTTGGAGGGTTGGGGCATGCAGAGTACACGATTTACTGTGAAATGCCATTATTAACTCAAAGGAACTCGAGAAAGAGGAAAGCTAAAACATTCTAGCAAGCATAAAAATAAAATGCACATAATGTTTAACAACACAGTAAAAGAAGATAATGTCAAAACATTTGTTGACTGTAGGTCCATATGTGTACCAGTAAATTATATGGACTTAGTAAAAAAATGTACCGAGAGGTCGGAGAATCTAAAACACATATTTGAACTTGTGAAGTGGGTGATAAATGATTTTTCTATCATGGAGAAATAGAGAATAATGTGAACCACAGGATTCAAACAGGTTGGTCGAAGTGGCGGAGTGCCTCGGGCTTTATATGTGAAAAATGTACCTTTAAAATTCAAGAGAAAGTTTTATCATAGTGCAATTAGACCAACTATATTGTTGGGAAGCAGAAGATGAACATGAACACAAGGTGAGTGTGGCCGAAATGAAGATGATCTGATGGATGAGTGGTCATGCACGCATGGATAGAATAAGAAATGAAAATCTAAGTGCAAAAGTTGGAGCGGCACCTAGTGTTTTAAAAATAGTGGGAGCACATCTTAGGTGGTTTGGACATGCGGAGAGAAGGCCCAGAGTGAGAAGGGTGGATCAAATGGAAAACAAACATGTGGCTAGAAGAAGGGGTAGACCTAAGAAAACTTGGCACAAAGTGGTTAAGGGTGATCTCTGCGTGAATGATGTCGCTGCATATATGATACGTGACTGATGTCGTTCAATCCATGTAGCTGACTCCACCTAGTGGGATAAGGCTTTGTTGTTGTTGTTGATAGTGTTGCACTGAGGATTGACGTTAAGCTCACTCTTGTTTGCAACTGTTATACATTATTTCACTAGGAATATACAAGATGCAATCCCGTGATGTATGTTTTTTGCGAATGATATCGTGTTAGTGGATCAAAGGAAGAGTTGAACACAACATTGGAATTATGAAGACAACTAGACAAGTACACGTTTTTCATTTCCACATTAGATTTTGTCCACTAAATGAGGCAAAAGATTCTTAGTTTGACATCAGAGATATCAAAAAAAAAAAAGTAAATGTGAAAAGATTTATGCCACTCATACCATCATCATTTTCCCAGAATCTGAGAAGGCCATCAGATGAACCTGAAAATTTATCATCTCACTTTAGAAGGTAAACTCATCGAACCTTAAAATTATGATAGTACAATTTACATGTAATAAATCTTCTAAAATCATCTATTGAAAGACAGATCAAGAAGTGGGGCAGAAATGGGTAACCTGTTATTATCCCCTTATCTTGCATAGAATACTCCACACATAAGATTGTCCCAGCATGGCAAGCTAGAACAGCATCACATGCCCCTCTAGAGACAGACCACATTCGTGCAGTCCAATCATCACTCCCAGTAATCACCGTGTCACCAACCATTCTAATTGACCTGTTTTGGCAATTTACTATCCAATAACAATCAATGGGATACTTAACTGCAAGTAAGAAATAGTGGAAATTTTAAGCTGACCTAATCCATCTTTTGTGACCTGTTAGCTTGTGCATCAACCTTCCAGCACGGATGTCCCAAATGTTTGCAACCCTTTAAAAAAAGTTAGCAGCGCCAAAAGTTTTGTTAAGAAAAATACATATACTCTCTAATGATTATATGGAATGAACAATACGGAATAAGAAAATAATTGAGAGAAAACCAATCATAACATTGTAAAAACTTTAAGCAACATACACATCTCTTCCTGCAGCAGCCAAAATTCCAGTTGAATCATCATATTCCATACAAAGAACAGCACCTGGATAGCGTCCAACAGTAGCAACACATGTATCTGTTCTCAC
Source organism: Cuscuta australis (assembly GCA_003260385.1). NCBI lineage: Eukaryota > Viridiplantae > Streptophyta > Magnoliopsida > Solanales > Convolvulaceae > Cuscuta > Cuscuta australis. Next base: position 6,779,710 of record NQVE01000215.1, on the reverse strand, counting down.
ATCCCACATCTTTACAGTCCCATCATGAGCAGCTGAAAGAACCCGTTCACCTGACAACGTGCACACACAGCTGACCTACATGGCTCATGACCATGACTAAGCATCAGAATTCTTCAGCAAGATAAGGTGAAATGGATATCAGAGTGGTAGGAGTTAATGAGCACGCAGTTCATGATAGAGAAGGATAAAAAAGAGGACACCAGTGAATAACTTTGGAGATTTTTATCTGTTCATGTAGCCGATCCCATTGAATTCAGATCAAGGCTTGGTTATTGTTGTCGCTGTCAAGGGGTCAAGGGGATGAACGTCCTGGGAGTTCAAGGGGTGGTCCCTTGGTGCATGCTTTTTGGTCATGATATCGTGCTCACTACTTATCGACCATACCCACAACGGGCTAAATGACAAGTTGGAGCTATGACGCCTTTCCCTCGAGTCTAAATGTCTAAACTCTCAAGTAGGACTAAGACTAAATAGAAGGAATGTTGTTTCAGTGGCCGGGTGACAGAATTGGAGGTTAGGATTGATTCCTATCTAGTGCCTAAGATAGACATGTTTCGGTATCTCAATTCAGTCATCTGGATGGGAATGTTGAACACTGTCTTACCCTATGCCCATGCATATTAACCAAGGTAACCTCCCGTGCCCACACTCACTAACCTCCCATAATGGATACAGCACCGCCATAAACCTTAGTGTGACTACTGTAGTCAGTAGGGACACACCAAAGATTGATATTGGAAGATGCACGTCAAACCCCCACAGTCTTCTTACCTAATTCACGCCTCTGGATCTGACTCGCATAACTTACCTCAAGTGTGATTCTATATATGTCCAACATGAGGGATAATCCTAGTTCAAGGCTCAATATCATCTACTCCAATCTGTCCAGGTACCTCCTCTGTCACTAGTGTCTTCAAAAAAAATTCCGTACATGCAAGGCTACCCATTGCTGCTTAAATATTTTTCTCAATCTGACACTGCTTTTTATTGCCAATGCTCTGCGTAACATTGCTAAGACAAAGTCTATCACCCGTGCAATGCTTTTTAAAACACTACTTCATATTATGCAGCTGCCTAAGTATATATAATTTTGCTTTTACAAAATAAAGAATCCAATGTTCTGTTCTGGCACAGCAAAAGTATCTCTAAGAAAGCAACACTGATAAATAACACCTTTTATGAAAGCATGGGGTGTAAAACCTGTGCTTCATGGCCCTTCAATTCTTCAAGTAGCTGAGTTGTCCGTTTATCCCATACAAGAACAGTCTGGTCATCAGATCCTGATACAACTTTCTCTCTATCAGAACTAATTGCCCTCACAGTCCTGCAAAGAATAAATATAAATAACTATCACTCCCATCACAATTTCTATATTATAAATCCAATTGTTTTTCACACAGATATTTATGAAACAAATGATATCTGTTCACTACAACATTCCAATCTAACCCTTTAAGAAGTGGGTAACATTTATAAAGAGAAGTGCAAATAGGTAATATATCAAATCATAATAAGGGTAAAATGGGAAAGGTAAAAATTCGTACAATTTAAAAAATAAAGAACGCATAGTTTTGGGGAAAACAAGGGAAGTAGGACTTATAAATTGGAACAGAGAAACTATGAATGATTTTTATCAATCACTTTGACTTGTAAGTTGCTGAAGCAAGAAACTATTAGCTTTTGCAAACAGTTGAATTAAAATGAGCCAACAAAGTGAAAGAAGAAAAAAGCTTAGCACCTAGAATGCCCTTTCATTGTTGCCCTAAGTTCAGAACCACGGAGGCTGGGGTCCCATATCCTAACCTGTACAAATAAGACATCAATCACATCCAGATGTAAATCTCTGCTGCAGAAACAAGGACACCGAACACGAGAGTGGAAGATTTAAAAGCTTCCTTCTCTTGTACGATGTACACTAAGCCACAAATCAGGGGAACTGAATGCAGAAGTAGATGCAAAAGTAGATGAAGTTGTAAGTTCTTTCTTTGTATAAACAAAAGTACTAGTAGTTGTTTTACTAAGCATGGCATTGGTTAACTAACCAAATTTCAGTTTCAAGAGCTTGAAATGATAATAGAGGAATGCTTCACATTCATATTCGTTAAGATAAATTTCATTGCCTATATGATCATGTTGGGTACAAATTATTCATTACGTTTCAAGCAAACCAAGTATGTGTAGCAGCTAGCAGTATTAGAGAGTGCTACTCACTGCTCCTGACAATATCATATATTTCTACAGCATCTCACCGTGCAGTCAGTGCTTCCACTGATAAAGAAACCAGCGTCCTCACGGTCCCCAACTAGATCCCAAACTTCTCTTTTTGTCACACAATGTATAGTAGTGACTGCTCCAGTGTGGCCTCTGAGCATACGTAAGCTGGTATGCAGTTTTTTTTGCCCAGGTGAAGACAGATCTTGTTTCCGAGGATCACCACTCTCATCAGAAGCTAAATGAAAAAGACAAGACTTCAAAGGTTTATCCTATGCAAGAATATTTGCATTACACTTCAAAGGTCTCTCCTAAACAAGGATTTGTACCTATAGAGCCACTATCAGAAGCCCACTTGCGAACCCGACTAAATGAGTTGGCTCTAAGTGAAGACTCCCTGCTGAACATGCTCTGCACCCAGCTGCGCCCCACACCTGACACCTCAGCTGGTTGTTGAGCATCAACAGTGGCATCTTTACGTGGGGAGAGTACGCCAAAGGATGATGCAGGCTGCAATTTGACTGAATAGATTCCCCAGTAACCAATGAACATCTGACGGATATGTGATAGATATCCTCGAAGCCTTATCTGATCCAATTCGTCATATCATCATATTTAAGAAAATAAAAAACATTAGGCATAACTAATTTTCTTTTCCCGTACAAGATGGTCAAATTTAAGCTTAAAAGAGAACAAAGATAACATATTATGAACTATCTTATCACACTCCGAAATTAAAAGGTTGTAGTGTTATATTGTGTACAATGTAGCTTACAATATGCTTATAACCGATGTTATTTTTCCCAGCTATTGTTTCAATCATGTACCATGCATCATTGTCGTGAAGTCCAAGCCCAGCCTTACATGAAGATTAGGAACTGAGTAAGAAGAAATGTAAGTTGATGAAAAAATTTCCTAAAGAGACCTTTTTTTCTCTCTTGGGGGAGGTAGGATCATAGAGGTGTTACCATGTGAGTTGCAACAACAATAAGTTGGGTTGTTACTAACATCGCGTAATTTGTTGACCTGAAACAAATATGGGTTTGCATGAACACCACACATGAATTTATATCAGCTTTCTTTATTTGGATTCCCACGTTTCAATGCATTTTGTTGTTGAGGTGGAGCAACGTACATAAGATATGCAAACAAAAACATAGTGTGTATACAACTATATATAGATTATATACTATGCACAGACACATATTTTCCTACACTGTACAATCTCCTCTGCGTCCAATTCAACCAAGAACAGGCATGTTAGGAGCATTAATAGTTTAAACATGTAATTAATGTGTTTCGCTTGCTTTAGGTGATCATTAACATGTGTCATTGATTCATGTATGCAGTACTTTTGTTCTCGAGATATTATAAATATCCACCACACTCTTCACTCTTTCTCTACCGTGTGTTAATATATCACTGAGTAATAACACTAACTCAATAAGGTTTGGATACCTTTTCAATAGAGCCCTCTTACACTATGTTTGGTTCAAGGAATTTGGAAGGAAAAGAAAAGAAAATGGTTTTCCCTCAATTTCCACACCAAAATGGGAGGAATTTGGTTTTCCCTCCTCTTAGGACATTTTGCCTTCTTATCTTCTTTTCCTTCCACTTTTCTTTTCTTTTCCTCTTTAACCAAACAATAAAAGTGTTTTCCTTCTCATTTTCTTTTCCTTTCCCTCTCAAATTCCTTGAACCAAACATAGTGTTATTGTATGCTCTATTCCACTATAAATATACAAATTGTTCGACTAAAAATGGTCTGTAAGTGTGAGGCTGTCAGGTTATTACCATGTATAGATAAGTGCCGCAAACAGTATTCTTTATAATGAAAATGTGTGTTAATGAATCTTTCTGAGATATAAAAGCTATATATGTCTTTTCAGTAGTTTGTAAAGAAAACGTATGATGAAATACATCCGGCTAAGATTTCAACAAAACAACAACAACAACAACCCAGTTAAATCCCACATGAGTAGGGTCTGGGGAGGGTGTGTGTACGCAGACCTTACCCCTACTCGAAAGTAGAGAGGCTGTTTCCAAAGAGACCCCCGGCTCAATGTCGAAAGTTGCATTGCTTGACTAACTGCTACTTCGTTAATTAAAGAAGCGCAGACAGTTTAGAGATCCATTTTGATTTATTCCATCACATCCCAAAGCCAAAAAATGGTGAAATTTTGGCTCCATCGGAGATGATGGAAACAAAGGTATTCTACTTCCCTCAATTACAAAGGTTCCAATAAAACTTGTGATAAGCTAGAAGTGGAAATGCAAAGAAAAGGTATTCTACTTCCCTCAATTACAGGTTCTAAAAGGGAATCAGTGGCGACCAGTTTCTTAAAGTTGCATTTCAATTTGAACAAGACAGGTGATCATATTCAGCACTTGCTGGTAGAGTAGTTGTATATGGGATGTGTTCTAGAGATTTTTTACTTGATAAGTTGAATTCAAACACGGTAATTCTTTAGTTTCTTATCTAGATCAGATTTATCCATGACATTGTTTAAATTTGAATAGACTTGTCCACAAAACACATGACATATTATTTTGTGATCTAAAGAAGATCATTGTTCCATGCATTTTAAAGGCTGCATCATCACCTCTAAGCTCCCTTCATACTTCATAGTCATTCTCTTGTCTGAATATTTGTGCATTACCTTACATGAAACTTAGATAAACCTCTAGGGACCTCCAAAATTAAACTACTTAGAAGAGCAACCGGAGTAATCTGTTCCATTTTTTATCTCATAAATTTATATCAAGGATCCTTGTTCCTCCTAGAAGATGGTAATATAAAACTTAAAGGAAAGCCCTACTACACACCTGAAGTGCTTTTTTATCCCAATTTCTATCTGCCTTTGTACAATTTTTTCTAACAATACGCGATTTGTATAGGACTTCACATAATCCCCATCTTTGATATCAGTAAAATTGTGCAATAAATATACAAAAGAAGATAACTAGGCTGGAAACAAATCAATTATAAATGCATGCATACAATTGGGTATTGACAGGGTAAAGAGGGTAAAGCTGAAACTGGTGCAGAAAATATCCACATATAAAAAGCAAAACAATATATCACCTAGGCACACAAAATTGGGAACTTTTAAGCTGCATTTCTTACTTGTTAGAATATCTATCCAGTAGAAAGTCAAAGTAACCTTCCCAAAAACTGCAAAGAATGAAAGAGATAATAGTTATAAAGAGTTATATACCCAGTAGAAGCCTCACAGTTTCTAACAAGGGCAGTTGATGACACTGAATAACTCAAAACTGAAGCCTTAATATCGGTGTAGTATTGAGCATAAACTGCTGAAATTTTTGAGCCGAGAATAATTTAAATACCAGCTAATTCCAAGCACTGAAAGTAGTTTTTTAGCAAATAAATTCAATTATATATGTTGTGCACACATAACAGCGATTAAATTTATTCGAATTCACAAAATATTATCGTTGTAATAGTCATTAACATCATTATCTATTACAATTGGGTAAGCATTGATAGTACTCCCTCCATCCTAAACAAAAAGTCATATTTCAAATCTTAGCTTTGCCCCGAAAAGAATCCTTTTCCAATTTTCCTAGAACTATTTTTCCAAACAAATTATACAAGTTAAAGTTAGTTAAACAAACAAACAAATTTAGTAATATAATTAATATAGGTAACTTACAAGATTTTTACCTTGCTAAATTACAAAGTTGTACTCGATGAAACATGACTCTTTTTTGGACAGAGGGGAGGGAGTATTACATATTTACATAAGAAACTAAGATGCAATTTCGTCTCATATACAAAATATTCATCTCTTATAAGTACATGTGGACACTATATTACAAATGTGTGTACTAAATCATGTATAATAGACATATGTACATTGAAATTTTAACTCATATGTTGGCCATTTATCATTTTGACACGCCAAAAGACATATTGGGCATAATTAGAAATTGGATGTTTGTGACAGCTGTTTTGAATGGCTGAAAGGTTAAGAGGTTTTGACTAGCTAGATTTTTTTGCTGATTGTTAAAAATGTTTGGTAAAATTAGTTGTTTGTAAAAAGTTGGTTTGATATATGTGTGTGTGTGTGTGTGTGTGTGTGTGTGTCTGAAGGATGCACATCAAGGTTCCTAAATTCTAGGGGCCTTGAAATAAAGGATTCAGCTTCATAGCCTCCCTCGCATCCCTCTCTCTTCGTTTTGTTTTTGCATCCAAGCTTAGAACCTCCATTAGTAACTTCCTCTCCTTGTATATGTATGTACTTTCTGCCCAGAAAATAACAAAGAGATCGCCAATCCTTCAGTATAGAACCATCAAAGAGGCCCATGGTTTTTTCCTTATGCTTTTGACGTAAAAATACCATGTTGTTCTTACTTTTCTACTGTAGCATTTACCCTAGGAAATGTGTTGGGCTCCTACGATTAGAACCAATACACAAATATAGCTCGTTTTCAGGGTTTCCAGTGATCTTTGTCCAATTACATGTAACAGGAAACAGTGTAACAATGCTTCTTGTCTTTGGTAGAAACTATTGGCACTAAAATTTTAATCTATTAAAAATGCCAAAAGTAAAAAGCTCAATAGACAGTAAGCAGTTTTCAAAAAAAAAGACAGTAAGCGAAGGATGAGAACTGGATAACACCACAGTTTTTAGTGGACAACACAGAATTGAATTATTTTGACAGAACAGACCATCATCTTGATTAATATCAGAAGCATACCGCAATTCCTCCCAGATGGAAAGAGACCGAAGATGTCTTTGAACAAAGTCAGAAATATTATTTGCATCTTTTTTGTACATTTCAGCAGAAACTTCAAGGGCATCTCTGACTGTTGCCATATCATTACGGGAAGTAGCACGACTTATAGCTGTTTTTAACTGCGGTTTGCAAAACAATGCTAGTTATAAAAATCTTATTAATAAATGTTAAGCCCTTTTCCCCTACTAGTTAAGAAAGTGTTGTACATTCTGTGAACTCCTAAATAAGTCCTCTTAGTGCAATTCACCCCTCATTTTTGTCTAAGGTATAGAAAATTACCTTAGTATAATGCAGAAATGTAATCTATGTTCATATACTGATTACAGGACAAGACAATTAGACAACAAAATAACTTTTCCTTGAATTCAGAAAAAAAAGTAAGTTCCATTGTTTGGTATGGTTCGAAATTTTCCCAAGGTAATTCCAGAAGAATGTGGAACAAAAATGGGTGTGCTTGGACTAATATACCCTCAAGCTCTTAACCCTAGTCATTCATCGCCTTGTTATTGTACAGAGGAATTTCAGTATTAACCCTCAGTGTTACGTCTTTACTTCATTGCCCCAAATCTTAACAAACATAATACCAAATATTTCTAGTAATTTTACTCCTTTCAAACACCGGAATTTGAATTCCTCTCTTATTTTTTTCCCATGAACTTCATATTCCATTTCTCATATATTCATCTCCGCGCGCCAAATGGCACATCATGCTTCTTAAATGGTAAACTAAAACCTAAAATCTAAGTTCATTTGAAGATTGTGGTAATAAAGGATTCAGTTTTGTATTTGTTTAATTATACCAGTTCTTTCACTGCGATAAACTGCTCCTCAGTCAATTGACAACTCCAGCCCTGTGAAACATAAAAATGGTGTCATTGCAGTAAAATTAATGTTAATGTGCTAAGCAATCTTGGGAAGTTGAAACAACAACCCCAGTATTATCCCAACTTTGTTGGGGTCTTGGGGTCAAGATGTTAGCAACCTGATAGAACTTAAGACTGGCAAGGAAAATAAATGAAGGAAAGTTGAAACTACATACTGAATATATATGCTCGCTTATACATTCAACAAAACCACTACCACCAATCCCCTCTGCATCAGACTCAATTAAAGCTGTAGTGCAAAGTTAACATAGGCTGTCAAATTGTCAGTTCAATCATTCAACACAAACGGCATTTAGCATAAATGACAATAAAGAGTTGGACAAGAATAAAAATTATCCTAAACTCTCTGGAAAAGCATACCATGGATAGTTCCATATTCAAATGACGATAAAGGATCATCAGTGGCACCTAACTTCAAGAGGCGTAACCATAGTCCCTGCCACAAAGCCAATATAAAATTTTATACACTCCATCCCCAAAAAGAGCCATGATCGAGTAAGGTACAACTATTTCATTTTAGTCAACTCATCAGGGTGCAAGCTTTAACAAGTTATAGATGGTTGCTTAAACCCCTAAGACTTATTTCCGCTATTATTTGGAAGACTTGAGTACTTGACTAAAGATGCTTGTAGGTTTGGTTTTACAAGAATTTACTTCGAATGAAAGTTGATTTCTAAAATCGGGCTCGTTTTTGGGACAAAAGAAGTTCTTGACATGTGACCTTTTTTGAGACGGATGGACTCTTTCTCTGAACTCTATAGTATGTTAAAAAGCTAAGTGGTGTGCTTGGATTTGCATTTAGTGTTATCTTAATATTCGAAGATGGGTATAATATATAAAGAATGTGAGATACAGAAGGGACGGACATTGACTTTAAAACATTTGAAAAAGGGGAGTAACAAGAGTAAGGTTAATAGAGAATTCTCGGTACAAAAGAGTACCCAGAAAACATCCCATTTTTCAAAAAGCATTAGGCATGTAAACAGAGATTTATGTAGCGGGATGTAAATCATTAAGACCCAAGAAAGTTATATTAAAGAATCTGATCTGCCCTATTTAAAAAATAGTGTTATCAGTCGAAGACAGTTCAGGGTGGAAAGTACACATTCAATTACTGTGATTACTATTGTCCCTTGCATTCTTTTAACATTTCAAACAAATTTGCTATCAACTCCATTTGTTATACAAAGGAAAGCAGAACAGTAGCAAGTATCCTAACAAAACCAAAATCTTTTTAAAGGAAAAGAAGGTTTCACCTGCAACTTTACTTTTATGTCCAAAACCATGCGCTCTCTCTCTGCCTGCAAGAGAGAAACCAATCTGTGCATAATATAACCGTAAGGCTTTAATCTCATAAATGTCAGTCAAGATTAGGAATTAAGATACTTACTGCTCTCTCCCGTGGGCTTAGGCTCTCAGATCTTGAATCTTTGCCAGCAGGTATCGATGGTGAACTAATAACATAGTGTAAGTATTAGTGAAAATAGAAATTAATTAGATAATCTTGTACTCAGTACATTGCTCTAGAGTCTTGAAATATATTTAGAAAAAAACATATGATCGTCATATTTAGAAAAAAACATATGATCACAAGCTTGGAGCATTTGGTCGACAAACTCCAGCCAGAGGTGTTAAATTATATCTAGAAAGTCTTAGAATAGTCACTCATAGCATGTAGGTTTGTGGTACACAGTTTTGTTGAATGCAGTTTTATGGCACGGTAATGCAGCACACTTTCCCTGTATAATCAAGAACTATATCTCCATCATTAAACAGCTAATATATATCTCTTTTCACTTTCTCTCAACAAGCACGGAATTGTATATTAGAATGCTTTCTCATATCAATCCACACGGGTAGCTCGACTGGTTAGGGCATGACTAAAACGTCTATGAGGTCGCTAATTCGATACCTAGAAGGACCACTGGAGGTTTACCCAGTTGTTACCTTCAGGGATCGGAGCATTAGTCGGCCAAAATGGTCCGGACACCCATGTTAATGATGATGATGATTGATGACTGAAAACAATAGTAGTTGCAGTAGTATAATGATAATAAAAGAATAAGAACTTCTCGTATCAGACATACCTAGGAGTATGTCTTCCGGAATATTCAAGAGCTCCACTTGCTGTGGCTAATATTTGCTTCCTCTTCTCCTCCTGTTCTTCAGTTCTTACATTTGCAGGAAACCTGTCATAACAATATTTTGCACCTAATCCTGCTGAGCCCAAAAAGTTCAATATGTTACACCCATATGGGATGTTGAACATCTGCTTAGGACCACCGGCTAAACTGTTACATGGTAGATAGTAGGGTTCAGGTACCTGATACTCCAACACCCAGATCAGATATAGTTAAAATCTCTCGCTCTGACAGCGGAGATGGAAGAACTGATAAGGGTTTCTGATCCCTGCCAATGGCATCTTGCAACCTATCAAGAAGATTATGACTGTTTTCTTCTGCACCATGACCTCTTTCCAAATAATCCATGAAACCTTGAGACTCTAAAAACTGACTTATCTGATAAAGTCAGCAGAAAGAACTATTTGGGTAAGAAAACACAAAGCTTTTAAAGGAGCAATTGGAAGAACATATGAACCATAAAGAATAAAATGTTTCAAATTGTCATTTTCCCGTTAATGTTGGATTATTCGGTGAAGGCTTTAGAGCTTTGGGCTTTAAGCCCGGTCGGTTAAAGAGAAGAAATATGGGGGGCCGGTTTTAGTTATTAATTAAAGGGCCCATTAGTTGTTTCTTGTTTAGCAAGTTGTTAACCCTAATTTATATCTTATAAATACCCAATCATGTAACTATAATCTGTGAGCACCTAATAAAAGATAAAGCCTAGTTGCAACCCGTGGAGTAGGTTACTGACCGAACCACGTTAAATCTCGTGTTCTTATTTTCTGCTATTTGTGTGTGTGTTTGTTCGCTTCCGCTTGACCGCCTCTGATCTCTGATTCCTAACAAGTGGTATCAGAGCCTTGGTTCGGTTAAACACACGGTTACACAGGATCAATCGCAGGAAGAAGGCTGTTCAGGATTGTTTTTGCTGCTGTTTTGCTGCCGCGGTTAAGGGGCTGGTTCAGATTTGATCAGGGCTGGTTCGGATCTGATCAGAGGCTGGTTCGGATCTGGTCAGGGGCTGTTTGGTCGGTTTTAGGTGAACTTGGCGATTAGGGTTTCTGGTTTTGGACCTGGTACTCGTTGGTTCGGGTTCTTTGTTTTAGGGTTTGTATTCTTTTGAAGGTTGCTTGATTTCAGGCCGTTATTCCTTGATTTTTTCTCTAGTTTTTTTTTCTCTCGTTTTTGCAATGGCCGAGGACGGGAGGGTTCGAATCGAGAAGTTCAACGGTACTGATTTTGCATGGTGGAAAATGCAAATAGAGGCGTTGATTGGTGAGTGCGATTTGGACATGGTACTGGAAGAAAAACCGGATGGAATGGATAAGGCTGCTGAAGCAATTTGGGACTCAAAGGACAAAAAGGCAAGAGGTAAAATTACACTAGCTTTGACGAGGAGTGTGGCGTTTAATATCATGAAGGAAACAATTGCTCGTGGTATGTTAACAGCTCTGTCAAATATGTATGAGAAACCGTCGGCCGGTAATAGAGTGTTCCTGATGAGGGAATTGTTCATGATGAGAATGAACGAGGGCAGCCCAGTTGCTGATCACATTAATGAGGTCAATTCGATCTTGTCGAGGTTGTCATCAGTAGGCATGAAGTTCGATGATGACACTCAGGCTGTGATTCTGTTATCTTCCTTGCCTGATAGTTGGTCGGGATTTGTGACAACGGTTACTGAAACTGCTGGAACAGGAAACTTGAAGTTTGATCGGATACGAGATAGTGTTTTGGGTGAAGACATTCGCCGGAGGAATGCTAGTGGAGGATCTACTTCTGGGTTACTCAGTGTTAGCAGGGGAAGAGGTAATCACAGAAACAGTGGGAGTCGTGGGAAGAGCTCGTCTAAGGCTGGAAAGAATGTGGTGTGCTGGGTCTGCAAAGAAGTTGGGCATGTCAAGAGTCAATGCCCAAACAAGAAAAACGAAATTAGCGCAGTTGTTGGGAATGCATCTGATGATGATAGTGATGCATTGATACTCAGCATGGAAAGCTATGTTGACTCTTGGGTCATGGATTCTGGTGCTTCGTTTCACGCCATGCACAGCGGTGATGCGATGGTGAATCTCAAAAAGGGAGACTTTGGAAAGGTAAAGTTGGGTAACGGGAAAATCCTTAAAGTCACAGGCATGGGAGATATTGATCTAAAAACTTCATTTGGAACTACTTGGAGCTTACAAAATGTCAGGGTGATTCCAAGACTGAAGACAAAGTTAATCTCAGTCGGGCAATTGGATGAACAGGGACTAGACGTCAAGTTTGGTGGTGGAAAATGGAAGGTGATCAAAGGAAATTTGGTTATTGCTCGAGGCTTGAAAAGAGGATCGTTATACATGGTACCGGTGACGTCTGAGGGAGTGACCAACCCGGTAAAAACAATTAACAAAGTCCGGCTCAATGAATCGGGCAAAGCTAAGAAGGTTCATTTTGCAAACGTGAATCTTGGAGTTTTGGGGATGACAGTTGAGTGTGTTCGGAGGTCTAAATCAGGTCAGGGGTTTCGTGACAGTGGGAGCATGGGACGTGTTCCGAGTACAGTTTTGAAACGTCGTTGGGTTTTGAGGACCAAGAATCCGAACGCTAAAATCTCTCTTGGGAATAGTTTGCTGGATTTGGAGAGTGGTAATGGTCCTCGGTGTATCTCTGGATACGGTGGATTGTGCAAGCCGGTTGAGACAGAGGCTGTGGCAGATACAGTCACAACTGGGTTGGAGCTCGGTGGAGGTTCAACTGTCCTTTCAGGTTATTAATGAAGGGGGTGGTTGCAACTAAGGGATATAACTGGAGTCTTAGCTTGTTCTTGGGAACTGAAGGCTTGGAGGACTTGACAGTGAAGATTACTGAGTTACTCATGATGGGTTTACTTGGATGGCATTTGTGTCTATGCGAAATCCTTCAAGTGGGAGATTGTTGGGTTATTCGGTGAAGGCTTTAGAGCTTTGGGCTTTAAGCCCGGTCGGTTAAAGAGAAGAAATATGGGGGGCCGGTTTTAGTTATTAATTAAAGGGCCCATTAGTTGTTTCTTGTTTAGCAAGTTGTTAACCCTAATTTATATCTTATAAATACCCAATCATGTAACTATAATCTGTGAGCACCTAATAAAAGATAAACCCTAGTTGCAACCCGTGGAGTAGGTTACTGACCGAACCACGTTAAATCTCGTGTTCTTATTTTCTGCTATTTGTGTGTGTGTTTGTTCGCTTCCGCTTGACCGCCTCTGATCTCTGATTCCTAACAGTTAACTGCTCAAATGTGGTTTTGCCAAGTAGATTACTGCTAGTATACTTTATGCATGAAAAATATTAGCAAATTAAGGGTTTTGAAATTGACGAGAAAGCAATCACCATTGGATCTGGTGGTTGGCTGGTTGACCGAGAGCGTTTCTTTAAGAAAGCTTGAGTGTTGAAGATCTGAGTTGCATTATTTTCCTGACAATGATTGATAATAGTTATGTTCACTTCAATGCCACAAGTATTCATTCAGTAGAGAATAAAGTAAGGAGTCATACTATAAAATTGCGGTAGCCACTTAATATTGAAGCCAGGAATTCTAAGAATATGAACCTGCATATTCAAACACATACAAGCACTGAGAAACTCAGGAACATGCATTGTGATACTCTTATCTGCATAGCATTAATTACATGAATTTAACTACCAGAGTTTAAGTTGAAAGAAAAACAACAGATGTGCAAGAGCTCTAAAACATGCTAATGGAGCAACACCATAGTAAACAACTAAACATACAATAGGCAGTTTGCATCTAGACATAATATTACTAACCCCTGATCTCATTACATGGTACTCCCGCTATCCCAAAGTGAAGAGCCCTTTACCATATTAGGGCATCCCAAAATGATATGTGTAGAAGATTAGAAGTGTTTCAAATTGATTATATTGTATCAAATAGAGAATAAAGTTTGGAGCTTTTGTTTGGATAATCTGCTGCTTAATGATTTTTGGGTCAAATGCCCAGAAGGCTTAAATCCTGATTTTTTTGTGCTCATCCAAATCTGAAGCAATCACTGTCCATCAACCATTGGGATCCAATAGAGATGAAGTAAACCACAGTGTCTACTCTAAATTTCACGATTCTAGCTACTCAAAATGATAATGAAATCTATTTTATGGCAATCCAAAAAAACAAGTACATTCGTATGTAAGGAATAATCAATGGATAAACTCAAGTGACCTCTTCTTAAATACTCCTACAAAAATACTTTTTGGGATATCACCTCCAAATCCAAATCACTAGTACAGCTATCAAAAGCAATAATGATGTATGTCTCGTAAAGAGTAGAATCACTTCTATTGAGAATAGCAAGAGGGGACACAACCCATGGTTGGAAAGGACCAATGGCAAGAGCAGAGCTCTACCAACTGAGCTATATCTAACATGATAGTGTCATATATTTTTATTCATTGGTCCAAGTAGAAGATAATAGATCTGATATTTTTGAAAAAGCTTTGATTGAAAGTAAAATCCCCCTTAAGGGCACAATGTCTTCCATGAATCCCAAATATCTCTATGACATCTTCTACCAAAATATTTTAGCATGGGGTAAATATTAGACTAAATTAAAATGGCAAATTGAGTTTCCCTTGTTTTTTACTTTCTATAAAGTCTTGGGAAGAAAATGCAGCAGAGCATCAAGGGTATAATTGAAACCGCCTCTCGGTTTTTTTAGTGGTAAGGTTGTTTACATCTTGACCCCACTCCCCAAAACTCCAAAGCACTTGGGGTATACTTGGCTTGTTGTTGCTATTGCATGTTCTAGATGAAAATGCTAGGCAGGTTGCTTAGCCACATACATCATTGGTGCATGAGAGTTCAATTAGTGAGCTGAATTCTTATGTGAGCTTGGATTGAATTTAGTATTTTCTTAAACCCCAGCCTACCTCAAAACTCTTTATCACCATCTAGCCCACATCTCCACCATCAATTCAGTGAACTCACCAATACGATCTCTGACACACATTTCCAATATATGGCTATGTATCACTTCATCAGTCCTAGGCGTTGCCTTTCTCTCGCCTTGGTCGCCTTACCCTCGCCTTAGGCCTAGGCGCCCAGTCCTATGTAATTTTTAAATCTGAGAGCCAAATTTAAAAATGTTTTGACTTAACGTCACCTTATCTCTTGGGTCTAAATGATGAGTATCCTGAAGATGACTATGGTGTTGACTTTTCCAGTGTCCATGTTGAGATGAATTTTTATTTGAATTATGTTGTTATTTGTGGTCTTCTAAATTCTTGTGAACACTTAATAGTTTGTCTAAGATTATGTATAGACATTAATCACATATGTTGTGATATATATCTATTTGTGGTTATATTATGTGTGTGTGTGTATACACACATAATACATACATACATACATATACATATACATATACATATACATATACATATACATATACATATACATATACATATACATATACATATACATATACATATACATATACATATACATATACATATACATATACATATATATATATATATGTAGGTCGCCTAGGTGTGCACCTAGTTGCCTAGGCGATATAAAGGTAAGTAGGCACCTCGCCTCGCCTTGACGCCTTAACAACCTTTGATATATCTAGGCCCGACCCTATCATACCCTCCCCCATATCCCACACCCTCATGGAAACCAAAGGACTTAGGTTCAAACATTATGATCCATTTTAGTGAGAATTCAAAGTCCTTTAGCCCGAAAGGCCAAAATAACATTCGTTTTGACCTAAGGGTTCCGCTAGCCAACCCCCACTCCGTCCAACCCAACCCTAAACATCCAAATATATTTCATTTCCTTTTGATATCCAAAATAAAGTCTCTTCTATCTATTTTAATCTCTGGTCACAATAGGAAACCAAAACAGCCCCATTCATCTTCCAACATCCACCCAACATGGTCCCTACTATGTTCCCTAGTACAACCCACTAAACAACCATAAAATTCCAGGAGAAACATGGTACTTTCTTAACCCTTTAACCACCAAATAAATCCTCATATATGCAGCCAAAGTACCACACATTATCCTTTCCCTTTGTCCCCCTAGTTGGCTGAACACATCCCCCCCAAATCAGCCCAAAAGAATGATATCCATTCCCCTTGGTTTGCCTTTCATTGGAGACCCTACAACCACACCCATCCCTGATTTTATTCCAATAAAAGGACCTAAAACATGGCTGATATTTCAAGGCTTTGAGAGAGGATGTTGCTAGGAAGTTTCCTTATGTCTACATTCAATGTATTGTGTATTTCTTCTCCCTTCCCCCTGCCTATATAATCAGGCCCTATTGCCATTGTAAACACAACTTTGAATATTAAAACTCCCTTTTACTCTTTGAGTATTTATAAAATAGTGTGATGCTATTTTAGCCAAATTCCTAATTCTATATCTTAAGAGTGGTTATCTTAAGTGTGAGTTTTAGGTTCTAGATATTTGATTAAGTGTGTCATATCTTAATTAAATACTAGAATTCAACCCCAAGTTAATCTAGAGGTGAGCTTATCCTTTAGTATTAATTTGGCTCCAAATTAAGATAAGAGTGTGTTTATCTCTTATTCCTTATTTGGAATTTATCCCATCCTTTCTAAACCCATCCTTCATCCCTGATTTTCCACTCTTCTTCATAATATCAAAACCCAAAAAGAACTCCTTCACATTCCCATATTTTCATCCAGCCCATTTCCCCTTCATTATTCCACAATTCCATCTCCAAAAATAACAACTTGATAAGACCCCCGGTTCACCCCTAACAACCTTATTCATTAGTGTAGCTCAATAATGTGATTTGCAAAAGCCCACCATCTGTTGGTTGAAATACCTTAGGGCACCACCGATGATTATTTTATTTTTGAGAGAAATACATGTGATTTTTTTGCTTTGATGGAGGCCTTTAGGAATAGAAAATGTAGAGTGAAACTCTAATTGAAAAGCAGGTACCACCCAGCTTTTCCCCAAACTGATTTTTAGCCTTCAAGAAGTACCTCTAAATTAATATTCAAATGCCCATAAGATTTATTCTGCTTCTAAGTGCTCCTTGAGCAGAATCAGGTTTGAAAATTAGATCAAAACACTGCCTATGTCACTTAACCTTTTTACGACTCCCTAAACATTTTTGCCTAAATCTTTGGGACCTTCCTTTTAGGACAGGAGTACTAGTTATCACATTGAACACATGCATTCATTTCAAAATTAGACTAGGCAGAGAATATAATAAAAATTGGCACAATCAAACTGAAGTAACTATCTGGACTTCAGGAACTAAAACTGATAGTTAATTCAACAATCCAAGGAAATTGGTCAATGAAAGTGTTAGGTTCTCTGAATTATCACCTCAGCTGAAGATCATGGTCCTCCCCCCATGGCATGTTTCCACCTCTTAGATTCCGGTCAACTGCATTGCCCATACTGGACTTCATCTGGTCTATCCCAACAAGATTTGGATACAACAGCTTCATAATCTCACTCCGCAAAGTGCTGTACTCTGGCTCAGGTACAGGGGGGATTTCTTCAGATGTTATGATGTGATTATGTTCAAGGTCTACAATCACTACCTACACCACCAGAGATTGGAAAACATCAAGATACTATCCATGAGAATAAGAATAAATAGAGAGGCTAATGAATTAATAATTGAATACCGAAGAAGACACTTGATAGGCCAGTAATAAAATCAGTATGGCTTCAATGCAAGAGAATCATAATCAAATATATAAAACTATGGTGCTGCCTTCTACGTACGAACACACATTCAGTCACTGACCATGTTAATATATTGTGCAGAAGATAGTCACAAGTGATAACAAAAATTTCAGTCATCTTCATAATTTGTTAAACAAACATGTACATGAATTGTCAACCATAGGTTTGCCGTGTCTTTCATATAATTTTCTCTATCCTTCACAATAAAAAAATGCAAACATTGGTAAGGAAAAAAACAGCATAGTAAAGAAATTTAAGCCATCTGCCAACTACAAGAGCCATAAAAAAGATAACAAGCAAATGAACTATGGGCACCAAAAATGATTTGAAAAAATAACAAGAATACAAAATAATAGAGCATCTGACAATTGGTTATATTTCTATTGAAGTATAGAACTTACACCATCCATCATAAGACCAGATGTATCCACACCAGAATGAAGTCCCATCATATATGGTGTAGGTGCATCAATATAGTCCACTCCACTGAAAAATAGTAATGGAATGTAGACATGCTTCAGCACAAGAAGATAAACATATCAGATGACAGTCCTTGGAAAAATCAAAATCTGATTACTTTGATATAGCCATTATAGCCTGCTGCAACAGTTAAACTGTGCTAACATGCCATCTAAAAAATATTGATAAAGAGAGTGTATTACGATTTCAACACCATACCTGCCATCGAAATGGATAAATTAAATGGCATATCGCCTCTGATACCAGAGTTAAAAGAGAATA
Source organism: Cuscuta australis (assembly GCA_003260385.1). Classification (NCBI taxonomy): domain Eukaryota; kingdom Viridiplantae; phylum Streptophyta; class Magnoliopsida; order Solanales; family Convolvulaceae; genus Cuscuta; species Cuscuta australis. The sequence continues at coordinate 6,761,274 of NQVE01000215.1, read as the reverse complement.
CCTGATAACAATAGCAAACATTACAATATAAACAAGAAATTTGGATCTATTTTCTTCCTCAACAACAAGAAATGAAAGGTCGAATGCCCTATATTGACCCTGAACTTATTCAAAAAAAAAAGATTGGCCCTAGACTTCTGGAACATCCTACTTGGCCAATTAACTAACCAAAATAACTCAATAGTGATAACCCTAAACTTAAAAAAATAAAACCTATTGACCATGGACTTCTCGAATGTCCCATTTAGCACATAAACTTACCAAATCAACTCAATAATGACCTTGCACTTTCAAAAAAAGCCCAATTTTACCCTGGATATGCCATGTATGCAAGGGCCTCAAACACAAATGTGGTTAGGTACATGAAGAAAGGTGTAAGCAATGATATGACTAGTATAGCAATGGCAAAATAACACTTAACCGTTTACAACTTTCCTTCAGCCAGTGTTATTAATGGTGCTGCCACAGAATACCATAACACACTATTCTTCACAAATTTCATATGGTGGCATGTTATATTTCCACTAACACCGTCCCTCATGGCAGTCATTTGAAAAAACTGCCTTCAACACCTAATCGTGTTTATATTTCAACTTTTCAAGTGTCTACTTACATGGCATGTCAGGGTTTAAGTGGTCATTTTAAATCACGTTTGTATTCGACATTTGTATTTAATGTGCCTCTGTGCATGGCAAGTCTGAGGTGAATTGTGACCTTTTCTAGGATCCATGACTATTGTTTTAGTTATGAGCTAAATGGGACATTCTAGAAATCCATGGTTTATCAGGTCATTCTGATGACAGTTCAGGGTCAATATAAGCCATAAATGAACCCCCGCAATTATATAGCATTGAATAAAATTAAAAATGGATCTCGTAGCTGATAGAAAAATATGGATCTGAATCATCTGAGGTCTGTTTCATTAATGATATGAAATGAATATACAAGAGGTTTCCACATTCTAGAACTTTTAGTAAATTGAAACAAGGTCAATACAAATGAAAACGGAACAACGGCCAAATACAACAGTTATAAATACTGATGATGATGATGATCATATTCATAATAATAGTACTATTAGGTTCCATTTGGAAAGGGGGAAATGACTTCTGAAAGTCATTTTCCCCATTTTCCGGTGTTTGAGAGCGAAGTCAAAGGAAAATATGAGGCACTCAAATGGAAAATGAAGCCCAAATTATGGAATTTGACTTCCGTTTTTTTCTTCCGGAAGTCATTTTCCTGGACGTGCCTCTCTTCTTCTTGCGCATAACCTTTTGCAGAGCTCCTCTTCTCTGCGCCTCTGTGTTTGATCTGCGCTTTTCTTCCCTGCGCTCCTCTATCTTCTCTTTTTTTTTTTTTTTGAAATTTCCTCTATCTTCTCTTGATTCATCTTTTTCTTGAGTTTGCTCCACTCTTCTCTGCCTTCCTCTATGTGCGCTCTCTGAGACTTGACTAATGAGAGAGTCCAATCTGGGAGATATGGGAGTGACGAGAGAGCCTTTGCAATTGGGAGTGACGATCAGTCCTTCAATTTCCACCGGAGTCATTGTTCATCCCTCATTACCTCCTCTATCAATGTTTCTCTAGGTTTCTTCTCTTGCCTTTGCTAAATTTTCTAGATTTTTTCCAAACACAAGAAAAAGGAAATGAATGGAAAAGAACTTTAGGAAAATGAGTTATTTTCCATAATTCATCTTCTTCCTTTCCAAACGGACCCTTAGTAGTAGCAGTACCAGTACTAGGCTTGTAACAGTAGCAGTAGTGCTAATGCCCCACCTCCTCCCATCGAGCTGGAGCATGTAACATTAACATGCCCAACTTAGGTAATAAACATTCAAAGTGCTTTTCCCCAGGAACTTTGGTCAAGATATAACTAGTCATGCCTCATGTGAAACATGTGATATCTGAATGGAGCCTTTACGAATGACATCGCAAATAAAAAACAATCAACTACAGTATGTTTTGCCAGCTCCTCAAAACCAGAGTTAGTCGCAAAATGTATAGTGAACTTTTCTGGCATTGTGAATTCGTGACAAAAGAGGTGGAGGGACTGTCAAAGAAGCAATAGCATTGTTGGAGGTAACAATCCCAAGGTCGATCGTAATTTTATTGGCGACATGATAGCAAGCCATGATGACACAAAAATCAGGAGAAAAATGATAACCGAAGAAAGATAGATGGGAAAGGAAGAAATCCAAGAACCTGTTTCTCATACCATGATAAAAAATGGATATGAGATCAGAACCATTTATCACAAGAGGTATCGATATACAAGAGGCTTCCACATCCTAAACCTTCTATGAACTAAAACAAGGCTTATACAAATGAAAGCTTCTGTGACTAAGACCAAATACTACAATTATAAATTATACTTCCACCATCCCAAAATGAGGTTTACACTTTGACTTCGGGGAGTTTAAAAAAGGTGTTGAAAAGTGAGAAGTATTTGGTTGAGATTTATTTAGAAGAAAGAAAAATGAAAAGATACAAATATTCGTTTCCTAAAAGGGGAAAGTGGAAAAGTGTACACTTCATTTTGAGAAATCCAAAAAAGGAAAGTGTAAAAATGATTTTGGAACACGAGTAAGTGATAATAATATTAATAACAACAACAATGCTAATAATGGCCAACATATTATGACACTAATATTGAACAAATAGAAACCTCCATGATGTGGACATGGGCCTAGCTACTCACTCAAGCCAGAAGGCCTGACCATGTTTCAAGCAGACTTGGACAGAATGGACCAAGCTTTGGGCAAGCCAAGTTTGGCCCAAACTTGGTTCAAATTTAGGGTCCATTTGGGAAAGGGGGAAGTCATTTTCCCATTTTCCAGTGTTTGGTTGTTCCAAAAAATAGGAATCAACAGAAAATGATTCCTGAGGCCCTAGGATAGCTTAGTTAGTTAGAACTTATCACTTTGTTCTCTTGATCTTATCCGATCAGTTTGTTATTTTTGATCTTATCTGTTTGTTAGAGTTGTTATAAATATCCCAGCTTCTCTATTGCTGAGATATCCTAGAAAATAAACCATCAATCACATTGAGATCCTCTTGGCTTCTATTCCTTTTTTTGTTAGTGAGATTCTTACAGAGAGAAGGGAGGGAGAATTCTATTTAGATTTAATTTAGATTCTGAATTAATTCTAACAGGTTTCTATCATAAGTGCTCAACTAGGCGTCCCTAGATTAATTCATGCGTCTATGCAGGCAACATGACCGATTAGTTCCTTTTGGCGAGCTAAGCACACTATAAGACGCCCTAGGCAAGCTATGCGCTAATTGAGCGCTTGGTAGGCATCCAGTGCCTTCCACAACACTGAGTCACTGACTACATGTGCTCACGTGTCAAAGCAAAGTATATCATACATGATATTGTGACTAAAAAAACTTGAAAAGAGAACATGATGAATCTTAGTCATATTGGTTCTCCAAGGATCAGAGAAAAAAAACTATACTTGTCTGATCGAAGTAAAATCCGTCGTTCAAGCAACACTGCAGTAAATAGCTTGATTAGATTGTCAACATCCAAACATTGAACCAAAGGCTGGAAAGATATCTGGAATAAAGTGACATATTCAGTGTGGTGGAAGTCAAATTTCCAAATGGTTTATAAAACTAAATCTTTAAAGAGAGCATACAATAGTAATATGCATACATCGGCATGAGGAAGCCCATCTCTTGGTGGAATCTCAACACAAAGCAGGCTACTGTCAACAGAAAAGAGCACCCTGTCCCTTCCGGGGTCAGGCAAAGGTACATTGGAGACCACATGTGCTATGACTTCCCACAAGGGCTTGCTGAAAAGTTGAAGAGCTGTGAATATTAAATGCAATGACTAGGTTTGTCTTATTTAAGTAATTTCATATCACTACAAGTAAAGAAAAGAGAGAATATGGTATGATGAAGCTTTTATGTGAAGTTATTGACATTATATGATACTCCCTCTGTCCTAGTGTATTGTACATAACTACATATTCTTTATTTCTTTTTGGCATGTGGACCAAGGAAAATGAATAAAGAGAAGGGAATGGTTCTTATGCCTATACTTTTACTTTTACTTTTGGATGGGGGAGCTAGAGTATTAAAATGACATTTCATTTATTTTCAATGGAAATTCAAAAAATACTCTGGGACAACCCAAAATGAAACATTGGACAACTACATAGGGCAGGAGGGAGTAACAAAGACAAAGCTATAAGTTGAAGTTGAAATTATTATCTTTTTGCCCAATTCTCATTCTAAAAGAGTGAATTTTATTACTACAGCATTTATTTGTCACATAACTTCATATTAAAGCTCCCATAACGTACAAATCGAGAACTAATTTGGAATAAGACCAGAAAATAATATTTTGACATGAACAGGAAGAGGTAAATGAGTTAAAAGGCACATCTCAAATAAGAAGGTGCATGCTAATTAATGAAGAATTTGTTTGCACTAGCTCATTAATAAGAATTAGCCATGTACCTTGATATGTATGTTAAGTTTATAATATCAATCTTATAGTGGCACATGGCTACTAAAATGGGCTAAACGCTTATGATTATAAATGATTCATGTTGGCTTAACCGAAACAAGCAACAGGAACAGACACAGCGAAAGATTTAATAAAGAAGATGAACTTGATGGAGATACATATGCTAAGATGGATGTATGGTAAAAGTGTAAAACTGAAATGAAGCAAGTGGTCAGTACACAAAGTGGAATGTTGAAGTGTAGGAGACTTAGACACCTTGGGCAAAAAACGACATAAAAAATTTAAAATAATTTATAACTCCTACATTACTTTTATCAGAAAGGGAAGCTGAGCATCACTTTAAGGTAAGCTAAACCTTCCTAACAAACATTGTCGCTTCATAGTCAAATTTTTAGGGTTAAACTGATGTGAGTTAGACTTTAATAAAATAATATTTAATTTCTATACATAAAATTGAAACGTTAGCAATACACCTATTGTTTTCTAGCAATTTTAAGACTTTCAAGACATGAAATTTATAAACCCCTACCTACTTCCAGAGGAGGAAAAGCAAAGTGTGAAAATTTCCTCCAAAACATCACGTAGAATTCTGAAGCTAGGTGAACGTGAAACAAGGCAGATGCATTTATCGGCAAAAGAATTTGCAGGAATATGATAAGCTTCGGCAATGTCCTCACACACATGATCTCGGAACGCAATGCAACTAACATAAATCTTCGACCCATCGCCCTCTGTAAAAAATGTTATATCCATGAAAAATATAGCAGCAAAGTGTCTCATCATCAATCAAGAAAACAACACAAAAGATCATGGATACTTGATAGACAAAATAAAAAATATTATAAATGGGATCGGTATTCAGTTGAAATCCAGAAAATGAGACAATATGCATACCAGTTAAAACAATAGGATAACTCTTTGGAAAAGTTAATGGATTCTTAGGGTCAAATCCTGATGTGTAGAATTCCACACCAGCTGGCAGAACACACTGCAGAGTAAAATTTGTTAAGCAGGGAGCACACTACATCTCAGAGTTCGTGTGTCTATGTGGACAAAAACTAGCTTACAATAGGAGCCCTACTGCATCAGGACACCTTTTAGACCTCATTTCATTCAGACTTACGCTCCACATAAGCAATGCACGAATTATAAACTACTAACGATCTCAAACTGAATGATTGTGCAACAGATGGTATCGCCTTTTAGAATGCCCAAACCAACAAATGCTACAAACTATCCATTAATAATGCTAATTGCATGAAGCAAACTAAAATAACAAATATTTCCTCCATCCTAATTTAATTGTCCATTTTCCAAAATGCTCCACATTTAAGGATTGGAGGTAAAATAACAAACAATGCTAACATGATTTTAGGGACATTTTGCATATTTCCCATTTCCAATTACCGGTTTACTAAACATGGATAGTAGACAACTAAATCCAGACAGAGGAGTAAAATTGAAGATAAATGCTTTACAGTTGACAGCTGAGGAGGAGGGGGGAGATAGAGAGCGTGATTGGGAGGCGGGTACTGATCCAGAAGAGAAGCCAAGTACATGGTCCCTGTCCCATGGAAACCTTTCTGCCCTTCAAGCGTCCGGATCTCCGGCCCGACACCGCACACCACAAAGTACTCGAAGACTCGAGCCATTCCGCATCAAAAGCTAAACCCTCAGCTCAATGACGAGAATGGGACGGAACGAAAGAGCTAAGACTCTTCGGGTTCGAGCCGAATGAATGAATGGTTAAGTCTAAAGGCGTCGTGATCTTCAGTTCGCATCGGGTTTGTGTACCATCGCCGGCGAAACGATCAAGGCCAGAAGTTATACTGTTTCAGTTGGCTTCTGATCTATCTGGCCGTTCCATCCCGATACTCCTGACCAGGTCGGAGTCTCTAATAGTGCGCCTAATTATTTTTTCATTCTTATTAAGGAGTACTATTTTTATTAAAATCAAATCTAATCATCAAACATTAAATAATGATTATTATTCCATTAAATCACATTACTTTATTTAAAGTTACATATACCTAAATATTAATTAATATTATAATTTTAAGCATGACTATAATTATTATGGGACGGATGGAGTATTATTATTATGGTATTGGTAAATTACTCCAAAAATGGTTATATTAACTCTTTTTTCCTATATTTGCTAATTTCACACTCATTAACATAACTTTAGCATTGGTGTGATTTAGCAAATTTAAATGAAAGGGGTGGATATAAATATTTGTGTAGAAAAGCACTCTTAAGTGAAGGACTATCATCATTAAATTTGATAAGAAAAAACTAAATATGAAAATTAGCAATTCCAAAAGACTAATTATTGAATTTAGTCCTAAAAATACTCATAATTAAGAGTATGTTCTTTAGGGCTAGAAATAAATAGTTACATGTTGGAATAAAGTGTTAAAACTAAAATAAACTGGAAAAACTAGAAAAACACGAAAAAATTATAAGAAACTAAAACAAACTAGTAAAATTTGGAAAAAAAATTAAAGGTCAGTTAAGTGTATTTTACATAATATTCTTGTAATAATTGTTGTTGTTGTTATTATTATTATATTCATAATAAGTCAAGAAACTGAATACAATTCGATCGCGTGAATAGTGTACATATAATTTAATCAAGGACAAAGAGATTAGTATATTTATTATTTTTTAATTTAAAATATTAATATTTTTCACATGTCAATTTAAGTCAATACAATATTCACAATTTTGGAAACATAGTTTAGTGTCACATAAATTTTTAAAAATAAGTTTACCAATAAAAAAGTACTCTATATTATTCATATTATAATAGAAGAAACGAGTGTGAATCACAAAATAATGACATGGGAAAAATAAAAATTGAAATAATTTATAAACTATAGTTATAATAATAGTAGTAGTAATAATAACCATAAAAGGTAATAATAATACATGAAAAAAATATTATTTTTAGAGTCATTATTTGAGTATAAAAAGTTGAAGAAAGCTAACTAGATCTGGAAATGGAGCTTTTGTTGTTGGTTTTTACTTGTTTCCTATTGTGAACAAATTATTTTGGGCCTAATTGTGGGCAGCCCACCCCACAATTGTACAAATAAGCTGCATTTTTAATAAATTGGGTGAGATTCCCCTGACTCACCGCACCGATTTTGGTGTTTGTTTCCAGGGATTTAAAAAAAAAGTTGAAGAAAACGAAAATAGTTGAAAAAACTAGGACAGAAAAAATTTGGAAGAAACTACATGAAACTAGAAAAAGCCAAAAGAAACAAAGAGCTTGTTTGAGAATAACCTTAGATATTAGCATTAGCATCGTAAAAAAGCTATCTACGGGCAACGTTTAACGTTAGTATTTTCAAAGTTAATTTACAGCGTTAAAATCCTATTTAAAACGCTAACGTTAATCAAAAATATTATTCTCAAGGAGCCGGTTCCCGTGACATTGCACATGGGGGTGCTCCGGTGTCCCGTTCGTAAAATTGACGATTCCTACCCCCGGTAAACTCCCCACCTCACCCCGACCCGAACACCCCCACCCACCCCTTCAATTGCGCCCCCAAGTTGATTTTGATTTTGGAGTCAAAATTTGAAGGGGGTGGACGGGTGTGTTCGGGTCGGGGCGAGGTGGGTGGGTTTACCAGGGGAGTTACGAGGGTAGGAACAGTCAATTTTACACAGGAACCACTCCCAGTCATCCCAGTACGAAACGGGGCAAGTCTAGTCTCCTTCTGAACAAACCCTTAGGCAGCAAGGAATCCCACAGAGGACAAGGGAGGAGCAGCGCAAACGGAGTCCAGTAGCCTTTTCGTCCAGCGCAGCGGAGTCGTGCGGAGACGAAACTACACAGAGCAGTAGCGTAGTTATCTCCTTTCCCAAGTTTGTTTTCAGGTGATTACCCAAGAACCCTAGCCTTCAATTCTCTTATTTTCTCGTTATTCGCAGCGGATTTAAATATGTAAGGCCAATTTCGGGTTTGGAACAGGTTGTATACGTTAATCTGAGTCCTTAATTCTGTGATAATTTTGTTAATTCGGGAACTTGGTTGTAAAAACACTAAGGGGCTGTTTGTTTCAGCCTTTCAGATGTCTGAATGGCTCAGCACTTAATGGTTCAGACTGTTTGTTTCAGTCTCTTAATGGTTCAGATGTCTGAATGGTTAAGAGATTTGCCTCTGAATGGTTAAGTATTATACAGAGTCTGAATGATTAAGACCTCTTATCTGAATTGATCAGACATTTGCCTCTGAATAGTTAAGCAATATACTAGCTCTTAATGGTTCAGACCTCTTACTGGTTCAGCACTTAATGGTTCAGACCTCTTACTGGTTCAGCACTTACCAATTCAGAAGTTGCCAAACAGCCCCTAATTTCCCCCTTTGGTTTTCTTAATTTGTAGGCAAAGACTGGTTGTCTTGAAATGAAAAGTTAATCATAGATAGGTATTGAATTACCTGTCTTCATGAACTTTGTTCGGTCCCGTCATCAGGAAGAATGGGAAGCTTTTGGATAGTGAATGCAGGGTCTGGATCAGCATCACTATATAACTGGGCAATCTGCAGCGCAGGAATATTTGTGTTGCTTGCTCTTGTCTTGTCCATGTATCTTATCTTCGAGCATTTATCAGCTTACAATCAGCCTGAGGTTATTACCATTTTAATTTGAATATTTCAGTCACATCTTATTCACATTTTCTGCTGTTGTTCTTGCTCTATCTATCACATTTTAAAAATTTTCCATATGCTCCCCAATTTATGTTGCTCCCCAACTCATTATGGACAACCATATCCCTAAAAAAATCACTTCCCCAAAATGGTAAACTGCCACTTCACCAATCAATCTCTCATGGAGAGGCATATTTGGAAAGTCAACACAAAAAGTTATTCTTCTTAAAAACCCACGAAGTCAAAGTGGGATCTTCATTTGGGGATGGAGGGAGTAATTCATTCGGAAATAACTTCCAGCTATGGAGGAGCACCTTCGTTTGTTACCATCCTCTGTGGCTGCATAGTTGAATTTGAGATCGTGTGTTTTGTTTAATTATGTTTTAATAATTTGGAACTTATAGAAGCTAGAACTTCTCTTGTTTGCAGGAGCAGAAGTTTTTGATTGGATTGATCTTGATGGTTCCCGTCTATGCATTAGAATCAGTATGATATTCATTAACTTCTTTGTCCTTCGTACGCTTCAGTCACTATCCTATTCACTCTTACACATAAATTTAGTTCCATGATGGAATCAATCATTGTACTGGGCATAATGCTGCATAGTGTGCATGCTGAATAAAATGAAGGATGTGGATGCTCAACAATTCCATTATTTGAATTTATGTGAAGTTCAACTGATAATGATACACGACCTAAAATCATAGCAGAAAAGTTTTCATCAGACGTGTGGTGATAGAGATAGTACAACAACACCAACCTACCTAGTGAAGTAGGGTAGCGATAGATATAGTATAGGTAAAGATTGATATTGCAAAAGAATTATTGAAAACGTAGAATATAAGCTTGGCTTTTTTGTTAAGGTGACGGTGAATATAGCCTTTAAATTTGAGTATACAATAAGAACATGTTCTAGGTTTAATTAGGATTTGTTTCATCTGTTGGCATGAACATGTTATTTGGAGCAAAATTGTCTTCACATCGAGATACCTTTCTCACGTTTATTTGTCTTTGCTCTTTTGTTTTTGCACAGTTCTTGTCACTCTTGGATTCAAAAGCTTCCTTTAACTATGAGATCATACGGGATTGTTATGAAGCTTTTGCATTATATTGCTTTGAGAGGTATCTCATTGCTTGTTTAGGTATGTCTGAAGGATTCAAGCACCAATAGCTATTTTGTTTTGAATTTGCTGATTGTAGACTTCTGTTTATGTGTGCGCGCTTTCATTATGTTTTGTTTTAGTTTTTTTGTGGATAAGTGATTAAGTGGATGAGTCTGGGTAGGAAATAATAATCTTTGCTCCCATTTGGTCAAAAAAAATTTTTCCCCTGGAAAAATTTTCCAATAAAAGGTTGCATTCATATCCGAATGTATGTAATTAAATTACCACTCTGAAGCACATTGGTTTTGAAGCTTATATGCGTACCCATTTTCATGTTTGTGACTTACAATTTACAAATAAAGATGAAGAATGCAAATGTAAGAAACTTTCTTGAAAGGAAATATAAGAGTATTGCTTGTATTTGACTATGTTAAGGGACTTCTCTGGATATATTGCTAGAATTGTAGGATATTGTGAACTTGTATCCATTTATGTGTAAGAAATTTTAATTCATGTTCATTTTATTACTACGTATTTTTCTCTGATGGGCTAATTAAGAGGGTGTTTTGAGTACCCTGTTGTTGTACCCCTTTTCTTCTTAATAAAATTAGCTTGGGTTAGAAAAAAAGAGAGTGGTTTTTTGAGTAAACAATTTGAAAACATACTTTATAGTTTGGATGCTTGAAAAAATGTGTTTTCAGAATGTGCTTATTAGATGATGTTTCATGACACTTTCTCCATGATGTTTGGGACTGTTTTGATTGCTGTTTGATAAAACTCTATTTTTTATTGCTTTGAAAAATTGAATATATGTATTGTACAAAATTCATAAAAAGGAAAAGTAGACCGTGGACGAGCCCATTTTGATCCATAAATAACAAAACACAAAATGATTAAATCAACAAGCTACAATTTGTAGCTTGATTGAATGATTGTACAGCTTTGGGGCATTTTGGACTTTCCCAGACATCCTTAAAATGCAACACTACTTACAATAATATTTTGGGAGTCAAAATGCTAAGCAAAATTCCCTCTAAATCTGAAGTCTGTGGTGGATAAATGAATGTAGATACACTTCTTTTGCTCTAGAATTAGATTTGAAGGATGGAATAAGTCTATTAGATATGAACCATTAGCTGATAAAACGAGTGTCATCACTTGTCAATAATTCAATAAATAACTTATACATATCGTGAACATGCAGGTGGAGAGAAAAATACCATTGAATTTATGGAAAGTCACAGCATGGACATGTCATGTGCACCTCTATTGGATGATGTTTATGCATATGGAGTTGTGGAGCATCCTTTTCCATTAAATTGTTTAATCCAGAGGTGGTCACTCGGTCCTGAGTTTTATCAGGCGGTTAAAGTTGGCATTGTTCAATATGTGAGTTTCCAATTTTTTAAATCTTTGACTATGTTCCGTAGTTGCATTGGTTTTCTTTGTGTTGACCAATGGCTGTTCTCCAGATGCTATTGAAAATGATATGTGCTTTACTTGCGATGGGTTTCCAATTTTTTGGTATTTACGGCGAGGGAAAATTTGAATGGAAATATGCGTAAGTTATTCTGTATTATTTTTCATGCCTCAGCAATCTGTAAATTTTAATTTCTTTACACGGTTCTCTTCCATGCTTCATTTATTCACGATTTTATTATAAACTGCTTTTCGCTTTCATTACTATGAAGATACCCTTATGATAATCTGTCAATCAAACTCTGCATGCAGGTATCCTTACTTGGCTGTTATTCTGAATTTCAGCCAAACATGGGCCTTGTATTGCCTTGTACAATTCTATTCTGTGACAAAGAATAAATTAGAACCTATTAAGCCCTTGGCAAAGTTCCTGGTCTTTAAGTCAATTGTATTCCTAACATGGTGGCAAGGTGTAGCTGTTGCCTTCCTTTTCTCGTTTGGGGCTTTGAGAGGGCATTTGGCACAAGTTCTCAAGACACGCATTCAAGACTATATCATCTGCATAGAGGTTTTTTCTACTTACCTTTGTAACATCATATATATTTCTTTATCATAAATTTGCAATTACTTTTTAAGTTTCATATATGGACGTTCATGTTTTGGTCCAAACTGGAAAATAGATTGGACCAGTCCTTCCTCCAAAAGACCCTGGATTTTGATCCTTGCCCGCTCTGGGCCAAGGCCGTAATTGGACCGGAAACACTAAATATAAGGGTAGGGCACAAATATATTTACATGTTTGACCAGAAATAGATTGAATATTCAGGTCTGGGCCGTTGAATCGTGAACACACACACACACATGTAGTTATATACAACTACTTAATACAAGATGGACTAGGCCATACACACATGGCTATGCTAGGGTTTTATTTATGAGCATTTTAATCACATGATATTTGTTAGCCAAAAAAGAAAATCATTTTGGCAATGATTTAACATGATGCATTATATTCATACTGTGTGTACATGAAAATCTTCCTTAAATGAATACTGGTATGCCATAAACTTTCTAATTCTTCACTTGTGAAATAGATGGGTATTGCTGCTGTGGTGCATCTCTATGTTTTCCCTGCGGCACCATACAAGCGTGGAGAAAGATGTGTTCGTAATGTCTCTGTGTTGGCAGATTATGCATCTCTGGACACTCCACCAGACCCTGAAGAAGTTAAAGATTGTGAAAGAAGTACCAAAGTACGGATTGCACGGCATGATGAGAGAGATAAGCGCCCAAAATTTCACCAGAGTGTTCGGGACGTGGTAGTTGGAAGTGGTGGAATTGTAAGGACATTACTCAACTTATCCTTTAAATTTACAAAAAATGCTTGAGGTTTGACACCAAGAGTTTGGCATCAAGTGTTTCACAGACATGCACATGGAGACAAATGACTGACTGTGTTTTTGAAACACTTGGTGTCGAATTCTCGATGTCAAATCCTTGGTGCGACCCTGACCTGACTCAAGGATGAAGCGATTCATGTTTTATCCATTCCCCAAAATTCCAGATTGTTGATGACATGAAGTTCACCGTTTCTCACGTGTTGGAACCGGTCGAAAGGGGCTTTGCAACGATAAACAAAACCTTTCACCAGATATCTGAAAATGTGAAGCCGCACGAAAAACTTAGGAAGAACTCCAAGGATGACAGCTGTCTTGTTCCCTTGAGCTCACGGACAAATGAGTTCAGTGATGTAGGGGACAAATCTATCCAAGGAAGTATGAGTGATGGTGGATTGCCCGATGGAACGGTATCCAGTAGGGCACTATCGTCCCGCTTCAGGTATAGATAGCAGATACACCCTCTCTTTGACCTTACTCATAACGCTTTTGATAGAGAACGTAACAGAACCACTCTATATTCCCCATGTTTACCACAAAAATAGTGTATAGAGTATAATAAACATGCATTGGTATTATTGCATTTTTGCACCCAATACAATCAATCATCTGGAGTATGAACATAACAAGTGATTACTTTTGCTTCACATTTTATATTTGTGCACATCATTTTTTAGTAAACACGGTAATGGAGTAACAACGATAGTGTGGTGGCCAGGATCTATACGACAGGATTGGGCATTTTATATTCCAATAGCATACTTTTATATTACTTTTTATTCCATTCGTCCCGAAATGAGATAGACATGATTACATATTTTGCTAAATGAGTAATGAAAATTGGTAAATAAGGAGTATAAAGTTGATCCATTAAAAGAGGGCAGGGACTTTCATTCCGAGAAGGTTAATTTTTTTTATTCCTGTACCAAATTATAAATGAATTCTTTTTAAAAATTATGGAATTTTGTACGTCGGTCGAATATGGAATATTCTTTTGGAAAAAAGGGAGTACCATGTGCTATAAAGACATTGTTTGGGAAGAACGTATTCAATTAACGTTAGCGTTTTAGATAAAATATTAATGATGTAGATTAATTTGCAAGATGCTAACGCTAAAAGCTAAGGTCATATAGTCTTTTCAAAACAGTAACACTAATCTCTAGCACTGATGCCAAACGAGGTCAAAGTGTGGAACGTTAGAAATTTGAAGATTAAATACTCCGTAGTTTATTACCGTACCTACTTATTTTCAAACTAGTTTTTCATTTTTTCCTTTTGACTAGATTATTTACAAAATTATCTCTCACCATTTATGATTAATTTCAAATGATTTATTTATCATTTAAATTATTTTACTTGCACAAAAGAATATTTAGTTTATAAGTTAAAAAGTACTTATCAGGCAATAATCCAATAAGCACTAACTAAAAAGTTCTTTGCATTGATGTTTGTTGTACTGATGTAATGTTTGCTTTGAGCAATAAAAAGTGTGCTTTGAGTACTAAAAAGTATGCATTTGTTAAAAAAAGAGTAAATTCCATAATTAGTTTTTTATAACAATGGTTTTTCATATTTAATCTTCTATCATCAAATATTATCTATGTGGTCCTTTTATAGATAATTTTCCACAAATAGTTCTTCTTTAACCTTTTGTTATATTGGTATTAATTTGAAAGCTAAAAATGTAATTTGACATCAATCTTATATCTAGTAATGTATTCTTATGTTAGTTAGATGGATAACAAAACAATAATGACTATGAATGTGGTCTAGAATTTCGACGAAAGATCACATATGTAGACTATCAGCTCTAGATTTGTGTATGACAAGAAAAATATATGATTATTTTGAAAATATATTTTTAGCCTTCAAATTATCGCCAACATGACAGAAGATCAAAAAATAACTATTTGTGGAAAGATACCTATAAAAAAGAATCACCGGAGTAATTTTTGATAACAAAGGACTAAATATGAAAAATTCCTGTTATAAAGGACTAATTATGTATTTTACTCAAAAAATTTAGAAAATGAAACATGACTTTTTCTTTGAGAATAGATTCATCCCCGTGCAATGCACGGACATAAAATTTGTCATGTTTATTGATTGCTTACGATCATATATACATCTTAAGCAAACTCTTTAATTTACAACATTAGAAATTTAAGAGTGTGTGAGCAAGTTCCTTAAAACCTTTTAATGTCAATATTAAAATAAATTTATATTGCAATATATACTATCTTCTTTCCTGAGTATCTGTCCAGTTTTGACTTTTTCCACTTAATCATTTTCAATCTTTGACCTATAATTAAATAAAATATATATTGTATATTAATTTGATAAAATAATATTTTTGAAAACATTTGATGTAACAAATCTAATAAAAATATTTTTGTCCAAATATCTAATACTATTTTTATTTAATTTGAAATTTAAGTTTACCAATATTTATCGGAAGAAGTCATATTTTATATAAAACTCACCTATTTTATAGTGTTTGAAGACATATTTTACCCTATCTTGGAAAATGATATCCGAAAAGAATTTTAAAACAATCCTTATTAATTATTTACTCTGTATTAGTTTTAAAAAAATATAAATTTTAAAATTAAAATTATAACTTTTTGAAATACACTTAAAATAGGGTGTACTACAAAGTACGAAGTAATGATTTTCACTGAATGTATTATGTATGTTGAGGCCAACATTAAAACTTACGGAGTATTGAAACTAAAGCTAATTTTCACAACAATCATCCCTCCATCCCTTAATTCCTTGTCATGTCCAGTTTTCAGTTAGGGTATTTTAGACAAATTTATCCCATAGTCAAATTCCTTTAAAATTGAGAACATCTTACAATTAGAAGATTTAAAATATCAAAAACACCGATTTTCGTCATACTTCTTGATTTTATAGTTTTTTTAAGCCAACAATGGATTCTATTCTTGTAAAAAATTAACAACAGTTAGGGTCTGTTTGGTATGTGGAATTGACGGAATTAGAATTGAATTGGAATTGAAATACCATGGGATTCAATTCCATAGAATTAAATTCTGCCAATTCTAATTTATTTTTTACACTATCAATTCCAAATCTACATAATTTTTGAGCTACCAAACACCGGAATTGGATTTGAAGCCCTCAATTCCAATTCCATGGTTTGAATTCCATGTACCAAACGGGGTCTTATAGAAAAACAAATATGCATATGATAGCACAAAATATGCACCATTCTTGAAGTGGATAATATGCATTGAATGAGGAAAAGGGAATACCCTTCCTTAGACATATACCATGTGAATATATGTATTCAGAGTATGAATTATTGTAGTTATTAGGTTATTTGGACTGTTGTGAATCTATGTATCTATATGAATTGTTCTTCAAGTTTTGGACCGGAGCTACTCAATATGGGCGGGAAACAACATAATCTATTTTATTTTCTTTTTATATATAGTAGGATGAAGAGACTATAAAACAAACTCTATCTTAAATTTTAAAACGAGATAATATTATTTTTCTTTTTTAATGCTTTTATTTTTTTGAGTGAATTCCCCAAAATGATGCTTTCTAATTAGTCGTTTTTTGTCAATTAGTCTTTAGTAAGCAATAATTACTTATGCTCCATTCGTTTCAATTACTCCGGTAATACTTATAGGTTGACTTTGCACAAAATTTAAAAAAAGTAAAATTATGTGGTTAAAAGTGGTACAGAAGAGAGAGAAAAGTGAGACACAAAAAATTTTTAAAAAATGAAAATAAAGAAGATTAATTTGGAACAGGGAAAATATGATACCTTATAATTGATGAGTTTTATAAATATTCTTCAATAAATAATAATTGGTACTTTATAATAATTTTTTTCCAGCATAGTTTTTTAAAAATTGGGGTGATATTATACTTTTTGTTTCTTTCAAAAAAGTGGTGTTTGACTCGGATCTGGTGCCCTCGTTCCCCACGCAACACCTCCAGCGCGTGGTAAATCCATCATTCGACGCGCCTGGAGGATCAGTTTTGCTCTCTATATCCAGCAATCACCGTGCGCCACCATCCCTGCTACTTTTCATCGGATCTGCTGAATCTCCGCCGTACTTCGTGTTTCAAGCCTTCCACTTTCCGATCCCGCATCATCCATCCATAACGTAATTGTTTTCGTTTTGTTTTGTTAGATATTCTTTATTCTCTTGTCTCATCCATGCGGCGGTCTGTAGATCCGCTGCTTCATTGCCACCTTCATACGAATGCTCATGAATTTTCGTTTCCATGATTCGTAATCAGATTTGGTATCAGGGCTAAGATGGAATCTATGGATATCGTTGGTAAATCGAAAGAGGATGCTTCGCTTCCCAAAGGTTTTGCTTTTTTAGGCTCATATTTGTAGAATTAAGTTTCAAGTTGTACTCTATATTTGATTTCGTAATTTACTTTCGTTTTGCTGGAGTTAAGTATGGTATTTGGTATAAGGATATTCTGTGATTTAACTACTCTCAGATGCAATTAAGTTTTCCTGATTTTTCTGAACGGTACTTATTTTGGTGCTTAAACTTCTAGATGAATGGTACTTTGAAATCTTACACAGTTGAGTATATATGTTTGTTTTTTGTGTGGAGGAAGATGATACTGATGGTAAAGTGGTTTAGGGGTATTGAATCTAATACTATGGCAGTCTCAAACAACATGAAACATCCTCTTATTGGTCGATGTCCTATCAAAGGAGTGTGTAATTGATTTGTGAAGATTGATTTGAGTTTGTAGGTAATGAGAGTAGAATGAGCCATAGTGTTGGATGCTGGTACATGTACTAGATGAAAATACTGTGAACCAAATTACATTTACTCCCTTTGGGTTGTTTCTATACTCCTATCAGTCTCGATTTGTTTGTTTGTTGGACACTTGGACTGAGCATCAAATTGTTTATGGCCTTGTTTGTCAACTTGGACTTTGTTTTTAGCAAAAAACCTGTATACCTATTAGCGTCATTACTGTTCTATCTTTAACATGCATTTCTTTGAATTATTTGCAGCAACAATGACAAAAATTATTAAAGAGATGCTACCACCAGATGTTCGTGTTGCTCGAGATACTCAGGATCTGCTGATTGAATGTTGTGTAGGTGCGTAGTATATGTTACTGTTGGTTAGTATTGGCTCATGAATACAATGGACTGATCCCCAGCAAGATATTCCATTCAAATGTTAAAAGATTCAAGTTTTTACCAGGAAAAGGAATTGTTTGCTCTGTTACTTTTGTTGATCTACTTAAGAGCAACTCATGTGTTGGGCACATCTATAATCTTTAAATCTATAACACATTAAAATGTCATTACAGTTTTGTGACACGGTATGATGGTCTTAAATATAAGTCATTTTCATATTATCAATGCATATTTCATTTGTTTCTTCAAAATTGTAAATGGATGGATTTCATTTGTTTGAGGTTGTTTTACATAATGAAGTATCATTTAATAAGGACTTGGAGTTTTATGAAAATTAAGATTATTTTAAATGATCTTGTTTATTTGCTTGGTTTGTCTGAAAGTCAAAATGTGCCATATCGTAACGATTGGAGTATTGCTTTGGATCACCATGGAATTCTCTCTCTCTCTCTCTCTGTGGCTCCATTCAAAACATGAAAAATGGTAGCGAAAGAAAACAAAGTTAAGACAAAAATGATTTATTATATTTGATCCTACATTTTAGAATGACGAGAGAAAATCAATATGAAATATTCTTTCATATATTTAGAGTTTTTGGTCTTTATATGCTCTAAATAAGTGCTCCTTTCCATCCCGGAATAAACTTCATGCTTTAACTTCACGACGCTTAAGAAAAATATTGAAAAGTAAAACATGTATGGTTGGAATTTTTTAAGAGCTGAGAAAAATTTTGAGCCACATGTTACATTTTATAATCAGAAAAAGTTGAAGTATGAAGCAAGGAAAATGAAGTTTATTTTGGGACAAAGGGAGTTTTGAACCTTTATATATTTATTTAATTTTTCCAAATTTTCGTTCCTTATATTTTCCTTACCATTTTCATCTATATTTTCTTCCCCTAATGTAACCTTAGATTATGATGACTATGCAATTAATATTCTACTGGACCCAAATGGAGAGATCTATAAAGGCATACACATCACATTGCAATCTTACCGCCCTTGGCAGAGTTACTTTAATTTGATAATTAATGGTTAACTTATAAAACAGTTCTAAACTCTTTTGTATTTTGCAGAATTTATCAATCTAATTTCCTCAGAATCAAATGAAGTTTGCAATAAAGAAGATAGGCGAACAATTGCTCCTGAGCATGTGCTCAAGGCCCTTGAGGTTATTGAATGTTCCTATTTTGCTTAGATGTTGTCAGTGTATAAACCATGAGATAGATCACCTTGCTTGTTCTGCTTTCTGAATACGTATGTCACATATCAATTATCACCACTAGATTACTATGATCAATTGTAATAATGCAAACAGTCTTCTCTTTGTTTAAATTTTATAATTTGTAAAGGAAAGCTGTGATGCTTTATATTTCATGCTACTGCTTCATTTGCAGCCATTGCTCTAACTATTTGTCATTGCTCATCATGTGTGTTCAATATAATTGACTTACGAACCATTTTGTAGTCATCTAGGTTTTGACATTGCTTCTAGAAATAATTAAAATATATTTCACGTGCAATCTCACCAAATCTTTAATACATTGCCAGGTCCTAGGCTTTGGGGAGTATATCGAAGATGTTTATGCTGCGTACGAACAACACCGGCTTGAAACCATGGTACTTGCATCTGTCACCTTATCAGTTACTCTTCCGTCCCAAATCTTTCCTCTGGTTTTGACTTGGCATGCTTTTTAATGTAAGATAAAAAAATTTAAAAATCTTTGACTTTTTTAAGTTTTTCCCTTGATGGTGTAGTAAATTCAAAAGATGTAAAAAGGTGAATAAGGCAAAAGTAAGGGTAAAATAGTCTCTTAGTTGTAAAAATGGTGAATAGTTATTCCATTTTAAGGAAAGGGGGAGAAAGTTATATTATAAGACAAACCAAAAAGGAAAACGAGAAGAAAGGAGTAGGACGAAGGGAATATTACTTCCATTCTACTTTGTAGGCAAAGCTGATGATCAACAGTTACGTGTTGTGAAAAAAAATTGAACTATGTTCTTTGGTGTTGTGCGTCCTGGCAGGATACTGTTAGGGGCGGGAAGTTGAACAGTGCAGCTGAAATGACAGAAGAGGAAGCGCTAGCTGAGCAACAGAGGATGTTTGCAGAAGCCCGTGCGAGGATGAACAACGGCATTGCAGTCCCTAAACAATCAGACTCAGAGCCGGAACAACCCAAGTAAACTGCTAACTTTTTACCGTTCATCTGATTGCTTTTTAGGTGAAGGCATAAATTATTGCTTCTTAGGTGGTAGGATTCTGTCCTAAATTATCTTGTACAGAGGATCTATTAGCTAGCCTGCCCCCCTCTATTTTTTAATCTTACATGTAGTTCATGAATCTATATGTTTCTGTAATTAGTATTTTGGCATTAGAACTTTGGTGTATCATTGTTAGTTCGAGAGAATTACGGGCACTTTATTGGTGTATCTGAATATTTTGCCTATTTTTTACCTGTGTGATCTGAATCGATTAAATGTGAATGTTTTCTAGGAAAATGCTACACAACATATATGTGCACACTTATGCTACACTTGTGTAACAATCCATGTGTGCATACTTGCATCATATACAAAATTTTGAACTACTCTGTATAACTTTAAAAAACTCTTTAAAACAGACAAGTTAGGGGGTGTAAGTGTGGCATTTCCCAAGTTTATGATAAGTTGATGCAGTTATTGTTGTCTAAATTTTTTGAAAGTTTAACATGGGTGATAATACAAGTGAATATGGGGACAAGGTAAAAAAACATGTTTTCGTAATGGTGATACATGTACACAATAATATCTACTCCCGTAATATCATTTTTGATGGAGTCAAAGATTTACTACTCCCTCCGTTCCAAATTATAATGCTTGTTCACTATTTACATGGTCAAATTTCATTCACCTTCTCTATTTTCGTTAGCAAATTGATAAAATAAAATATTGTTGTTACTACTAGTTTTGTAGATCTTTTGATGTAGTATTTTGATATGTAATTTTTATTTTTTAACTCTATACTATTTGTCATATAAAATGATTTGAAAATAATTTCAGTCAAACATCGTAAACCGAAACAGGTGTTATAAAATGGGACGGAGCGAGAATTTTTCTATTTTGGGGTACGATGAAATAGAACAAAATGACTCTTTAAACCACATGTGCTTCTTTCAATATTGAACTAGCAGTTCGTCAATGCAAATTTTGATGCTTTTCATGGGTCATCGAGAGACAACTTCTATATTATAAACATAAGGGTTCAGGTGTGTAAAGGCAATAAAGTTATGCATGGTCTCTAGTACCTTTTTAAAAATAAGGCATGTCTTATTTACAAAAAATTATTCCCAAATAATGTATGTTTTGTCTAAATAAATTTCTGGTCCCTGTATTTTCAAAAAGGCAAGAAATGTCCTTAAATTTTGTTGTAATGACTAGGAAGGAACATTCCATCTAATACTTCATCGTCTTCATCCATTGGCGTCACTAAATCTATTTTTCCTATTTTGCCCTTAGTGTTTAGTGTTTTACGGTAAACTCTAAGGTCCCTCACTTTTTAGTTTCTTTGTTTCCTTTTTTTTGTTTCTCTTTTTTTTTTACTTTGTTTCTTATTTCTTAAAGGTACTTTTTAAGTTTCTTCTAGAAAATAGTTTTAAAATTTCAATTTTTTGAATGATATAAAAAATAAATTAAATAAGAACCTTATAAAAAAGGAAATTAGATCTCTTTCTTTTAATACGTACAAAGTATTAAAAAAAATCTTAAGGACTTTCTAGGGGAAAGAATTGCTTTATTTTTCAAATTTTCAATTAGAGTTTCTTTTCTTTTTTAGGAAACATATTCAGATAATTTTAACAACCAAATATTCAAAGTAAATGAACTTTAAGTTTATGTTTGCACTCTTGTGAGTTTGCTTTTTAACCACTCTCGTGAGTTTGCAAAAAAGTAAATGAACTTTAAGTTTATGTTAAAAATAAAAATAAATATGAAGCTGAAAATTATTTGAAATAAATAAATAAATGATATTCAAATACTATTTCTTTAAAAAATGAAATAATTAAACCCTGATTTTAAATATTTCTTAAAAAATAAAATGTATACTGCTCATATTGAAAGGAATAAAAATTATAAATTGATAAAAAATGTATTTTAATTAAATAAAATGCTTTTTTCACAAAAAAAACAAACAAATATAAAGTTGATTTTTTAATATTTTTTTTAAATATAAAATTGTAAGTTTCACTTTGGAACTGCGTATTTACAACCTTAAAGATGTAAATTAGGCATTGGAACTACATATAACAATAATAATAACAATAACAATTAAAATAAAAATAACAACAACAACAACAATGCTAAAACTTTCATGTAAATGAGCCTTTTTGTGTCAACATGATGTAAATGAGATTTGTTTCCAGTGTAAATGAATTCAACTGTGTGTAAATGGAGCAAGGATTGGTATGGTGAAATAAAAAGCAGACCAAAAACAGATTTAAATTTTTTTATCAATTTTATTATAATAACAAATTACAGGAATATACAGACACAACAGCAGCAGAAGCACACGCCGTTGATATATAAAGCTTCACGGCCACTTTATGGATGACATTTTTATGTCTACATTTTCTATAATATAAATAATATGGAGGAATAATATAAGGCACAACACAAATCAACATATTCAGATAATTTTAACAACCAAATAAATGCAAACATTCGGGTTATTTACCCGGAACGAAGATACATCAATCGGCACCCACCACCCTTCCGGTTCTCAGCCAGAAACAAAGTAATCCATTCTTTCTACGGGCAGATTCAGGACCGAAGTCTCAACCTAAAAACCAGGAAAGTTTGGGGTGGAGGTCAGTATAAATATATATATGAACTCAAAGGCAACAGCATTTTTATTGCACTATGAAGAAAAGTGTGTTCGAACAATACTTTGGTGAATATGAGATCCGCTCAACGGTAAATTGACCGTCCTAATTCCTAACTCAAATTCAAGATGCGAAAGCAAAATGAACGCAGAGAGGTTATTAACATGTTGACAACCTAACAGTACCAAACTTGTGAAGAATGACTACTTCCAAGAGCTAATTATTTGCACAACTCAAGAGGTGAAGGACTCCATGATGGAATATATTGTATGGCCCAAACAGTCCAGTATGAATACCCAGCCAGTTATGAAGATCAATCAAACAACAACAACATTGTGGGGTGGGAGGGGGGGGTCGGATTGTCTGACCACTATGTTTAAGACATAGAGCGGCTATTTCCAGATGACCCATGATGAGCACCGGAAGTTGCATTGGCTAATTGCTACTTCACTATCAAAGAAGCACAAACAGTTTAAAGAGCCAATTTGCTTTGTTCCATCTTAACTCCAAAGCCAAAAAATAGTGAATCTTTGGCTCCATCGGACATGATGGAAATACGAAGATCAGTCAAACAAGGCCCATAAATTTTGGTTAGAAGGCACAAGGGGAATGCGAAAGTATTCCAACTAGTGTTACCCTTCCCCCACCTATGAAAGAGACATTTATTCATCAAGAAATTGGGGGGGGGTGGGGGGGGGGGGGGGGGGGGAGAGCTCACTGTCAATCTCACTTTCTCCAAAACACCCAATGACTTCATACACTACCTAAAATTCTTCATTGATTAGCTAGCTAGCATCACTAATGGAGTCCACACCTATCTTATACATGTAAAAACATGCCCTACGTCAATAACACTTCTTGTTGGCATGGTCAGTGCCGGATCCAGAAAAAAATATGACTGGGGGCAAACACATACTAAAGAGTATGGTGGGATTCATGGGTGGCACTCCCGATTTTTTTCAAGGCTATGACAATGATAAAAAATAAATTTAATTTCAAACAAGTATTCAAATAAAATATTACTTTTAAAGTAGAAAAATAAAATATAAAATATATCATAACATAATATAATTATGATATTTCAAATATTTTACCTGTATATGTTTTTAAGAGATTATTTTTTCCAGGGTCGTTCTTTTAATTCTCTACAAAAAGAATTATTTTAAAACTGTATATTACGGAGTAAAAAAATTGACTGGGGTGACTGCCCCGTATTTATTGGGCATGGTATCGCCAAAAAAAGCCCATGGTCATCTGCTGATTGGGTTTCTAGGTAAAAAATAGTCTCTTTATATTTTGTTGTAATTTGTTAGACCTAGCCCAAACCCGGTGATAGAGCTACAAAAAAATTTAATTACCTAAAACAAGAGTAAGCCTACCAAGGTATAAAAGAATATTAGACTTTATCATGCTTGCCCCAACTCTTACTTATCATCACTAACACCTAGAAAAAGCTAATACTGCCTCGGATCTCCGCCACAGAAAATAGTTTTTATACCAACGTACGCTTTGAAATTTTGATAATTTGTTCAAACCCATTAATCATATTGATTGAATGTAGTTTATTACTTAGTTAAGTAAATTTATCATATTTAACTTGTCTAAGACTCTACTTTTTGAAGGTTGTATGAAAAATTAAAAACAATAGTAAGAATCTTAAAAAATGACATCAATTATGGATGAAACTTTACCTCCTCGAATGGGACAAAGACAAAAGGTGTAAGACCTCTTTTGTGTGAAATAGCTGGTACATCAGGGTTATGTGTCTCATCCTCTTGCCAGCCCTCAACAACACCAAGAATGTCTTCATCACGGTGGCTAACCTCACTCTCATTCACACCACAAGTTAAAAGTGCCAGTAGATCCATCCGGTTATTGGCACCCTCAGATGTCCCCCTTAACCTAATTGGAGTGCAAAGACCAAATCAAGTTATAACTCTTTCAAAATTGTAAAATAAAAAAATAAAGGATATCGATGCCCGAAGTCCTTGAGGAGGTAAAGTCTTGGTTTTGAGTAGGAAAAGTTAACTTCCAACGGTTTCCAAGTCCTGGTTTCTTCCAACGACTTAAATAACGTATTTTCATAAGATGAATATAGAATAACATCATACAAGTAGTATTTTTCATCCATTGGAGCCAAGAATTCACTATTTTTTGGCTTTGGGGTGTGATGGAATAAAGCAAAATGGATCTCTAAACTATCTTTGCTTCTTTAATTAATGAAGTAGCAGCTAGTCAATCAATGCAACTTTCAAGCTGAGCCAGGGGTCTCTTTGGAAACAACCTCTCTACTTTCAACTAGGGTTAAGGTCTGCGTACACACACCCTCCTCAGACCTTACTATTGTGAGATTCAATTGGGTTGTTGTTGTATCACACATCCAAATTTATAACATACCACCTCAAACACGAACAAAGATGAATTCTTTTTTATTCAAAATTAAGTTTCTTACGTATTTATTTGGTTGATAATTAAATGACTTTTTGGACACTATTTTTTCCAAAACTTTCCAACTCCAAGTTTTTTCCAACACCTTCCAGTTTCTCCAACATCTAACTTTATAATTCTAACAAAAAAGAACAGGCCCTAATGGTGTAAAATAATTATGAAGGTAGTATAAATGTATTGTTAAGTGAGCTTAGAAGGCAATGTCATAGTTATGTGTTTGAGTGAATAGGTTGTAAAGTGTGCGCTATCCTATAGTTAACACAAACATTCATAATATTTTTACTCTGAAAAAGAGTTAATCACATCAACTAACCAACAAATAAATTTTAACAATCTATAAATGATTTCATGACTTTTACCAATGATACCATGCAAACCTTTAAAACTCCTACCTTGACTAAGTATGATTTCTTTAGAACAAATGGATCAATAAATTACTTCGATTTTCATAAGCCAATTTTTCTCTTCTTTGTTAGATCACGAGTAGAACTTTGCTTTCTCAAAATTTTCAAGATTATTGAATACCGAGTATAAACTTTTTTCCATTCATCACTTTGGACAAGTTTTCCATCATCTCCGATGGAGCCAAAATTTCACCATTTTTTGGCTTTGGGGTGTGATGGAATAAATCAAAATGGATCTATAAACTGTCTGCGCTTCTTTAATTAATGAAGTAGCAGTTAGTCAAGCAATGCAACTTTCGACGTTGAGCTGGGGGTCTCTTTGGAAACAGCCTCTCTACTTTCGAGTAGGGGTAAGGTCTGCGTTCACACACCCTCCCCAGACCCTACTCTTGTGGGATTTAACTGGGTTGTTGTTGTTACTTTGGACAAGTCTATAAAATACATTTTCCTTTCACATTCTACTACTCATCAAGAATTTGACAATGGGTTTATCAAGAGGAATACAATGGATATATAGTTTGATAGGTCAAAGAATAAGTGAAACTAAAATACCTCAGACGAATTCTAAGCACAGTTGGACGCAAACCAGGATACAAAATGGCAGCTTCAACCTGCAGATGTGAGGACAGTGTTCATGATATGGGCTTCAAGAAAGGAAATCAACTATGCTATGGGTATATCAAATTAAAAGGTAATGTAAAGACGGCACTTTACCCAGATAATGCAATGGAAAATACATAGACTTGATAGATGGGCACCAGTAATGGTTAAAAGCTAACCTTGTCCTCTGAGAGGGTATAACTCCCACTAAAAACACTATTAGCCCTTGAAGCACGGAAGTTCATTAACAATGCCACATCTTTCAACTTTTGTGACGAATTCTACAAATAAAATAAAAATACAAAGATTTGAATTACTTGCAAAAAATTGAAGGCAAGTACAACAACCAAGTATAATCCAACTTCCATTGGGGGCTCGGGATCAAGATAAGATGTAACGAAAAGTAAAATGCAGGGCAAGTTTAATGTCCCATTTGATGTAGTCCATTATGTGCCGGAAACTAATACTTTGTCAAGAATGACTCTTTTAGTTCCATCGGCAATGGCAAGGCAAGTAGTATAAAATAAATCTAAAACAGTTAATTACCTTATACAAAAATCTTCCAGAAGGATAAAATCTCAAATACCGGTAGTAACATACCTGCAATGAAGTAACATGCAATGAGAGATAAAACAAGAAACTACGCTTGTCAGACTTCACACCATATTTTAACTTTTAAGGCTCAGTTCTTTTCCGTTGGAATTCTAAAGTTGGATGTTGAAAGAAATTGGAAGTTGGAAGAAACTGGGAGTTGAAAAAAAAGTGGAACAAGTTGGAAATGTTGGGGAAAAAATAATGTTAAGAAATCACTCAATTAAATGATCACCCAAATAAATACATAAAAAAAATAATTTTGGATATAAAAAATAATTCATCTTTGCCCGTGTTTGAGGTGTTATGTTATAAATTTGGATATATAATGTTATTATATAGTCATCATATGTAAATACATTTTTTTAAGTCGTTGTGGGAAGAATCTGGAAGGAGTTGGAAGTTAATTTTTCTAACCGAAAAGAACAGAGCCTTAGTAGCATATCTCTTTCAATCGGCTAAAAAGAGCCTACTAATCTATTACAACAACCGAGTACAATCTCACATAATAGGGTCTAGGGAGGGTGTGGGGGTTTGGGGAAGGTGTCATGTGTGTACACAGACTTTACCTTTACTACAAAGTAGATTGACTGTTTCCAAGAGACCCCCAGCTCGAGTGTAACAAAAAGCACATAACCCGAGAAAAAGAAAAAGCAGCAAAATAAAGGAAAGAAAAGTACAACGAGACAGAAGTAGGGGTGGAGACGATTAGGGGAACCAGAACTGGTACCGTGTAGGGACGATTCGCTAGCGGTTCCGATTCTAGTTCTAAACCTGTTCCAAATAGTTTTTTAAAATAATTTTGGTAAAATAGTCATATAATCGACTCCAAACTCTTTTCGAGTCGATAAACATTGTAAATCAACTTCAAAAAAAATTGAAAATAAGCATTGTGGTACAAAAAATTAAGAAGCAAATCGGAACCATTACCCAACGGTTCTGGGTGATTCCGCCATTCCGGTAACCTAGCCTTTCTAGTTTTGGTTCAGAACCGGAACCTTGTCGATATCTAGACACAAGACACGCAAAACAGCTACAACAAAAATGACCCATAGAAAACACCAAACAACAAGAACATATAACTACCCAAGTACTTGATTCCTAGATCTCCAGACGCTCCTATCTAAGGTCATATCCTCTATAAGAACCAGAAGTCCCATGTCTTGTCTAATCACCTCCTTTCAACTCTTCTTAGGTCTACCTTTTTCCCGTCCCCTCCCCCACACACTATTCTAAGTCTCTCGCATCTGCGGATCAGGGCCTCAATGCTACGCCACTTCGCGTGACCATACCATTTCAATCTAGCATTTTGCAACTTATCCTCCACCGGTGTCACTCCCACGTGTTCTCGAATAACCTCATTTCAAACCTAATCCAACATTGTCTGCCCACACATCCACTGCGACATTTGCATCTCAGCCGCATACAATTGTCGAATGTGGACTTCCTTAATGGTCAAACACTTCACTCCTTAAAGCATAGCCACTCTAACCACTGAATGATAGAACTTTACTTTCATTCTTGCTGAAATCATCTTATTGCACAAGACACCTGAGGTTGTCCTCCACTTAGCCCAAGCTACTCGAATACGGTGAATAACATTCACGCCTATCTCTCCATCTATTTGAATGACCAAGCCAAGATATCAAAACTTCTCTCTTAGGCACTAAGTGTGAATCAATCCTAACTTCCACTACTGAATTTGTCACCTAACCACTTAAACAACATTCCAGGTACTCGGTCTTCTTCATCAAATCTGTAGATCTGATTTGATGTTATTAAGGTTTGTTCTGATTTGGTCTGGTTTGATCAGAGTGTAGTTATATTGAAAGTTACTTCTGATCTGGTCTGGTCTGATTCGAATAAGAATAAGTTAAAGAGAACAAGCTCTCCGTCTAAAGCCTTTGGATTCCCGTGACTGATGCCACATCTCCAACTTGGCATTGAGTCCCTCATGAGTCTCATCGATCAGCACAATATCATCAACAAAAAGCATGCACCATAAAATTTCCCCTTGCAGTTCCTGTGATATCTTGTGATAGAACATCTATCACCAAGGAAAACAAGAAGGGACTAAGGGCAGACCCTTGGTGTAACCTTTAGAGTCACCCTTATAATCTTTAATTCTTCACTCTAGTCCTTGCCCCGGCATACATATCTCTAACTGCACGAATGTAGGCAGTTAGAACCCCTGTAAACACAAGACATCTCCACAAGATCTCCCTCAGCACCATGTCGTACGCCTTTTCAAGATCAATGAACACCATATGAAGGTCATTGTTAGCTTTATATTATTCTATGAACATGTGCAGAACATTGTGGTTGACCGATGAGGCAACCAAACTAGTTTTGAGAAATTCACCTATTTCGGCAGCCTAGCCTCTAAGCTATGCTCCTAGACCTATAGTGTGGCTAAGAAGTTTGATGCCTCTATAATTATCGCCAATGGATATCACCCTTCCCGTGATAAAGTGTGATCACCACTCTCCCTCCATTCATCATGCATCTTTGCCGTCTTAAAAATAACATTGAAAACCCTGGTTACCCAAACCAACCCACTGATGCCTATAGCCTTCCAAAACTCCACTAGGATCTCATATGGCCCCAAATTAATTTACCTAAATGACTTGAGAGAGTGTGAGGGTTTGGAGGAAGCCACTGGAGGACTCTAGATGCAGCAACATTGAATCAACGAGAACGGGTGATGCGTAAGTTGATCTTCTTACAATTGTAAGTCTCTCCCCCCTATGTCTTATATCGATCTCCTTAGTCTTCTCTTTGTCTTCTTCCTATCTTCTTCGTCTCCCGCATTTCTAAAAAGGGAGACACGTCTCCCCATTGTTTCTGAAAGCAAAATACTCCCTCTGTCCCAAAATGGTTTACCTCTTTACTACTATGGCCTCCCGATACCATTTGTTTATTTGCATATTTTCATCGATCATTTTATAAAATAAAACTTTTGATGTAGTTTTTTAATATGTAAATTTTATTTTTTATTTCTATACTAATTTGTAAATGAAATCATTATAAAAGTCACGAGATTTTATACGTCGTTCGAACAGGGAAAACTCTTTTAGGGATGGAGGGATTATTTTTAAAACGGAAACGCCAATTGTCGCCCTGGAGACATTTTGAGCCGTCCCCAACGTTTCGGCGTGTCTGCGGTTTCCAACACGGATACGGCACCGACTATGGCGTTTCCGTGTAACATAGCTCCAAATATTGGGCCTTCTTCTCATGCTCCTTAGCTAGCCAAAAAGTCTCTTATCACCTCCTTGCTCCTCTAAGTCCTTATAAAGGCATTCAAGTGCTACATTATTTGACCTCGCCACCTCCAATTGTGCTTCCTTGCGAGCTATCTTATACTCCACTCTTAAACACACCCTAGCCTCTTCATCACCACATTTCAAAAACCTCTACCTTCTTAGCTTCCACCTTAATACGAACCACATCACTCCACCACCAATCACCTTTCTGCTACCCCCAGTACATCTGCTCACAGTTTCACACCTAGTACTTCTCAAGCAGCTTCTCAGATGCAGTTTGTAGTCTTAGAGCCACATGTCATTAGCCTCCAAGAGGATCACACACACCTTTCTCTTGGAAGCTTAGTAATCTATAAAAATTTAAAATTCTTGCTACACAAGATTACCATAATCCTATCTAAATGAAACATGCTCTTTTTTTATCACATAAAAAAGTCACGAGGGAATGGTTTACCCATAGTACCAACTACCAAATGCCAATGAAAGGTGCAAAATGAAGCCTACCAATGTGATAAGCCATATTTATTTATACACTAAGACCATAAACATAAAATAGGATATAAGTAAGGACACTCAGAAAGAACTTCCTGGCACTACTTGACGAAAAAAGTTAGGTGAAAAGTGAAGCACATTATGTTCCCTGTTGTGTTCAAGGAAAAGCTACACTATGTGATTTTTAACACAATTTGATTGGCCCAATCTCACTCTTTCCTAATTATATAATGTGGAATAGTCTACTAAAAACTTATGCACTGATAAGACTGTTAATATTCTTGAGGCATGTAGACTAACTCAAAATCTCAAATCCAACTAATTGCACTTATGTACAAAATATTTAATATCCAAATTGTCAAAAAGTAGAACAAGATAAATATCCTCCATTTAGACTACAATGGGAAACTCAATTATAAAAAAAGGGAAGTGACACATACAATGTGAACCGGATTTGTGATCTTCAACTCAGCAACTCCTGCACGAATGTATGTATTGCGACTCACATAGATGCCTGAGGTTAAGGCATGAATAAGTATTATCCACACTCCACAAAAGATTGAGAAAAACCACACATGATTTAATGTAAAACATTTCATTGACCTGTGAGTTAAAAAAGGTTTTACATTCGTAATTGCAATATACTAATAGGAGCAATAGTTATTACAGAGATGAATATCCTGAACCTAACATGAGTAGGAAACTATAGAACAAATAAGAGTAAGAAGGGCAGCCTGGTGCACAAAGCGTCCCTGTAAGCAGGGTCTGGGCAAAGGTCCCACCACAAGCGCGTAATGTAGGCAACCCTTACTGTGCATTTTCGCAACAGACTACTTCCAGGCCTCAAACATGTGACAACGTAATAGCACGAAAACAACAAATACAAGTCAAGTTCATAAATATCTAGTGGAAGAAGTAACCCCCTACCCCCCCCCTAAGGAATGATTTCATATCCGAGGAAATAATATTAAAGAGTACAAGGGATTATCAAAGTGCAAGGAGTGTAAAACAAAAAAAAACAGCGCAGACATAGTTCATGTTTGAGCTTATCAAAAATGTCTATCAAGGAAGTATGATTATAGGAGATTGACCTTTCATCCAGAAGTGAAGATTGGGAATAAAAACACGAATTTATCCATTGATTGATGACAATGAAAATGCCACGGTATGTGTCTGTTCCACTCACTATAAGCCAAAATATACAGAGTGAGTAATTCCTATGCACTGTCAAAGTAACTTCTGAATAAAAGACTATTATATCTATCCTAGAAGATGAAGAATTGGGCCACTTGCTTGACCCTATGTAAGAGCATATACAAACAACTTAAATCATTCATTTAAAACTTTGATTCCGAAGACTAGTCACGATCATACGATGTGAAACTTTAGGCCTATATCATGCTCAAGGAGACGGTTTTTTGACATTAACAACGACAAGGCTTTGGGTCTAAATGGATGTTCTTTGGCATTCTTTACGCCCATGTGGGATGTTGTGAATGCAATCTTAGAGTATCTCTCAAGTGGTAAATTGCTCAAACAACTTAACCATTCTGTTATTGCTTTGACTATAATCATGATCGGACGGTGCAATACTCTAGGCCTATTTCGTGCTATGATGTGATCTATAAGGCCATTACTAGGATCCTAGCCAACCGCATGAGCTCCCTCCTACCACATCTTATTGAACATGCACAATCCACCCTCGTGACAGGTTGGTCCTTGGTGAACAATACTTTTAATGCACATGAGATTATTGAAGGGTATAGCCGTAAGAAGATTTTCTCATGTTGCATGATCAAGAAGATATCACTAAAGCGTATGATGTAGTTTCTTTGAATTTTCCACGGGAGGTACTCTTATAGTCTTATGCCTTAGCTTTCCTTCACACTTGTCCTTTTCATTATTAACAGTATAACTAATGCCTTTTTGTTATCTCCTTGAATGGAAGCCTTCACGTTCTTTAGGGGGAAGTGAGCTATGAAGCACGGGTGCTTCAAAAAAAAGTGCCACAAGCCCGGGTGTGGCTGGGTATTTTCCTTTTTAATGAACAACATATAGTTTTATATTGTTTTTTTTTAATTTGGGTGCGGCTAGGTAGTTTTGAGACATTTTATGTGGTCTGATACTCTGATGTTAACTTTAATGGTAATTTGAGACATGTATTACGCTTCCTATCTATTATCTGGGATGTTATGTGTTTGATTTATTTAAAATTTGGACAATAGTTATATTTTGTGAATATTTTGGACATAAATCTATGCATTCTTACAAAGAAATGAATAATACAAATAAAAAATGTATAAATAAATTGGCAGCACCCGCACCTTGTTTTTTTTTAAAAATTGTTGCACCCAACAGTCAACGCACCTGCACCTGTGCTTCATAGAGAGTGAGCACATATTTCTCTTTTGTATTGAGCACATATTTAGGTTACTTAATACAAGGAGTCAAGGACGTTGGATAGGGCCTTCAATTTTCACCCGTTGTGTGGCCAATTAGGATTTCTCTTGTCGCATTTGCCTATGATATCGTGCACTTCTTGAGGGAGTTATTTCGATTGAAACTCTTCTTAGATGTGTTAGAGACTTTGAAGCGGTGTTGTCCCTTAAAGTTACCCCCTAAGAGTCTAACCTCTTGTTAGGAGGTATTTTTTGACAAGGCTATGATGATACCATGGAGCTTGTGGACTTCCATGTTCGCTATTTGGGTGCCTTTAGCAAACTGAAATGTGATGGAGGCAAATTTTGCACCTCTAACCGGTACAATTGATGCATCTATACTAGCATAGAAAGCGAAGGCCTTGTCATATGCCGAAAGGGGGAATTGATTAGAGTCGTTATTCAAAGAGTACAATCCTTTTGGCTTCTTGGTTTACAAGTCCATTCTTGGGAGAATTAGGTCATGTTCTCTTCAACTTATTCATATTACTTATTACTTTTTCTTATTGGAATCAGACCAGATTAGAAACAACTTTAAGGCCATGTTCTCTTCACTAATCTGAATGGTTTTGATCTGATTGGAATAAGTTCTGATCTAATCTGGCCTGATCTGAATGTAGTTATATTAAAAGTTGTTTCTAATCTGATTCCAATAAAAATAAGTAATCAGTAAAAAACAAGTTGAGGAGAACATGGCCTAAATATAATTACATTCAGATCACATCAGATCATAACTTATTTCAATCAGATTAGAACCATTCAGATCAAGTGAAGAGAACATGGCCTTACTAGTACTTGCTCAGACTTTCTTTGGGATAGCAAGTTTGACAAGGTGGCGTCGAGTGATTTGTGCAAGCCAAAGAAGAGGCGGGTCTCAACTCAAGGAGTGCCTTGTGTGGAACAAGGCTTTATTGTCTGAAGTCCTTTGGAATATTCATTTCAAGGAGGAATTACTTTGGATTAGGTGGGTCCTTGTTGTGGTGTGGAAATGGACTCCATGCAAGAGTAACTCTCCACTTATGAAGAAGCTAGCCATGATTCATGACTCCTAGGTTGATATTTTTAGCGGCAGTCAGTGTATACCTGCCTGGACTTAGCCGACTTTGTGACAATGGCAAGTTAATTTATAGCAACATTTATACTTTGATTTGGATCAAGGCTAGCATAGCAGCCTAGCACTAAGCCATGTGTGACATTCATTTGAAAAGCTTATATCTCGTCCAAGTTTTCTTTCATCCTTTGGTTGGCTTACCGGAGATTAAAGCCTGGCTTGGGCTTCGGGGGCAGCTGAGTTCACTAAGCAGTTTGTCAAGACTCAAGAGAATGCATTGAGAACAGTGTGGAGCGCATATTCGGAGCAATGTAGTGAAGTTGTCCTTTGTGTGTACTGTCTGATACTCTAATATATTTGGAAGACTTGGTATAAGGCCTGCTTTGATCATTATTCAATTGTTTATCAAAATTATGGTGTATAAGATTATGTACAAACTTTATCCAGATTGTATGATTGATTTTTAACCTTGGTCGGGATGTGGCCTTTGTGCATGTGATTTCGTGCGGGTATGCCCGTTGCATACTTTATGCACTTTTGGGTTACATATCTTAATATTTACAATTTACCTAAAAAAGAGCGTATATAATTTCTATACTTCCACACCGATATAAACACATAAAAGAGATGTGATACCTACCATCTGTGCGAAGCCGTGGTCTCAAAAGCCACATTCTCCTCCACGACCCATTGAACTTTAGCTGGAGATTCATGTAATTCTCTTCCACCCCAGTGATCTTCAAATAAAGGAAACATTTACAAAAGAACCATGATGTGTTGCAGCAATAAAAACACAAGTACACTATACTACCTGCCACGCCTTCAAGCAAGCATTGCGCCAAAAGATGGGGTTACGAATTGTGTAACGCCACTTCCGACAAACACAAGCAGCCTTGCCCAAGGTATACGGGTTCATTCTTGAAAAGATCTGCATTAAATACTGATTGCAGATTCAAATCGACATTCCAATTGATGGCTATAAACCACCAAAGATATTAAATTGTATAAAGTTTAGAGAGAGAGAATGCAAAGTAGGAGTATATTCACTCAAAATTCGGATCCTTTACAATGAGGGGGCTTCGCCCCTTTTATAGAGTATACAATACAATTAGTCAAACCCTACGACCGATATTCGTCGCTTAGCGGACGTCACCTGACTCTCGTGTCTTGTCCCTTTCATCCCATCGCCCGGTCGCTATCCTCCCGTCGCTATCATGCGGCCCGAAGAGCCGAGCTTGGCGACCGAGCTGAGCTGGAGGCTGAGCTCGTGCACGGCGAGCCGAGCCTGGGGGCTCTTCCCGGTAGACGAAGGACCGAGCTGAAGTCAGCCCTAGGCTGTCGCGGGGTTATCCTCCGTCTCAAATCTAAAAACGATAACAACCCTTTACAGATGCAATTCCCTAGTTAGAGAAACAGACCTGACTCGCTTTTATAACCTATACTATGTAATGCAATTTCCTTTCAAAGATTTTGGAGAGAGTTTAATACGGCCTGAAATAGTAAAACAGGCGCAACAAAAAATCATATGGGTATGTGGGAAGTTATGCAGAGGAAGATAAGGCATTTTACCATGTTTTTTACCATCTAAAAGAGATGAAGGCATATGAATCATAAGGACCACAGCTACATTGTGTAAACTTTACAACTTACTTCACTTACACACACATCTCATATTCACCCTTTAGGTCTTAACCCTGTCTTTGCTTTTTTTCTATACAAACACATGTATTGCCCTTCCTCTCAACAACTGCTTTGTCTCTCTTCTTCCAAACAACTACCAACCTATGTTATCATTGCTCATCTTCTTGATCTATTCCCTTTCTGTTTTCCTTTTCTTTCTTATCTTAGTAACTAGTTCTTGCATATGAGTTCGATGTCAGGATTTATATGACAAAATACCAGGAACAAAAGGTGTCAGCAAATTGTGCAGCGTTTCATAAATGCAAATTTAGCATACACAAGCAAAACTTTAGAACTGGTATGAGTGACTATAGATTTAGAGTAAGGTTATATGATCAACTTCATCAAATCTTGGCCAACCAAAATAACAGATGAAGCAAAAATACCCAAGAAGTCTAGGTAATATTTCGTCCTTCAAAAATCTTGTTTGATCAAAGCACAACTTTTTAATTCCGGCAAGGTGCAGCTCTTAAAGATAAATAAATAAATAAATATTGCATATATTTTTAAAATATATTCGTTGTTTTAGCTAAAATAAATCATATTTAATTTGTTTACAACCCTCATTTAGTCATTTGGATTTGTTCAAACAAAGATGACTTTATTTAGGGAAAAGAACTATTGAAAAAGGCCTCAGTTTTTAATATATGGAATGTGTCATGAATGGATTAGTTCAAATGGTCGATAGACAAACCTCAAAAAAGAGCTCATCGGGCAAGCAACGGTGTATAAGTGCAGTATCGATGGAAGGCTTGTGAATTGCATTGCCAAAAGGGGTGACAGCTCTGATATGGGCCCCATAAAGATCTGAAATAAATAACCAGATGGCAATGAATGAGCAACAGTTGGAATAGAATATATAACATCTTTCTTTCCAATAATGGAAGAAGTCAAAAATACAATTCTAGAGATTGAAGGGAAATATCAAAGGAGAACCAAGCATGTACCAAGCCACGGCCTTTGTGTTACCAAGTATTGAGTAGTTCTCCAGCATACATTTTCAAGCTTGGTTGCAAGTGTGAGCTTGTAATCTGCCGGAAATAGTTAAAAGTGTAATATGAGATTGTCAAACAAAAACTTTGCAATTTATGTTATCCAATTTAATTTTAGGTGTGGGTGTGTCGTCCAAATTAATATGGTTGATGTGTCTTTCCCTATGGGCAGGGGCATTAAAGCATTTTCAGACTCGGCAGTAAGAGCGGGGGTGGCTAGGAGATTCTAAAATCAACCATGGCATCAATTAACACACTCGGGAAAACTAGCAAGATCAGACCACTGAGGTCTATAGAATCGTGAGCTAGAAAGAGAAGCCTTGGTTGAACAAATAATGGCAAGATGGCTGGAGGCAAGCTCACTTTTGACTCCACATAGATATGGTGTTTAAAACTGATATGGTGTTTAACACTTTAAGCCACATCATTTTGGCCACCAGTGTTATTACTACCCATTTCTCCCGACCATGGGATATGGTGGCAAATCTATATACGAGAAAACAAGCAAACTAAAGAGATGTACGGATGAAAGATCAGAAGCTAACACGGAAACACACACGAAGAGTTGCCTTTTGGCCATTTCAATTTTACACTCTTGAGATTCATAGAATGAAAAGTAATATACGGATTCACGAGGGCCTCAAAGAATAGAAATTCAAAATGCATATTTCTTTATGAATTGTGGGGTGCATACGGGTAAGGATAACATCATAGATCACTAGGACTAAACAAAAAACTCTTTATACATCATAAGAGTCACATCTCAACAACAACAACCCAGTTGAATCTCACAAGAGTAGGGTATGGGGTGTGTGTATGCAGACCTTACCCCTACTCCTCCAAAGTAGGAAGGTTGTTTCCAAGAGACTTCCAACTCAAGTAACACAGATAGCACATCATCACAGAAGACACATAAAGTAGAGAAACCACATAGCACAAAAAGCAATGAACAAACTATAATTAACGAAGGAGAAGCACAACAAGTAGAATGTACCAAGCATAAAAAGCACACACCAACAAGTGCGAAAATTACCACCAAGCCCAAAATGCTTACCCAACTACCATAATCCTAGCTCTCCAAACGCTCCTATGTAAGGTCATATCCTCAGTAAGGGCCAGAAGTCCTAGGTCCTATCTAATCAGTAATCACTTCCTTTAGTTTCCTCTTAGATCTGTCCCTTCCCCTACTCCCACCCACCACCGTAAGCCCATCACATCTCCGCATTGGGCCTCAGCATTCTCCACCTCACATGCCCAACCCATCTCAACCTAGCTTCCTGCAGCTTTTCCTCCATAGGTGCCACTCCTACCCGTCCTCCTTCATTTTAATCATATCTATCCTTGTCTGTCCACTAATCCACCGCAATATCCACATCCGTGCAGCATGCTGGTGATGAACATGGGTTTTTTTTAACTGCCCAGCACTCCACAGCATGCAGCATAGTTGGTCTGCCTACAGACCGATACAACTTATCTTTCATCCTAGCCAAAATCTTCTAATAGCACAGAACCCTTGAAGCCAACGTCCACTTAGCCCAAGCCACTCCAATACGGTGCGCCACATCCCTGTCCAGCTCCCCATCCCCATCACATATCACACAACTGAATTAGTGATAAACATATAAACCTTTTCATGAGTATGCTTAAATGGGTGTATGGGAAGGTTACCCATGTAAGCGTACTCATGAAAGGGTTAGAGTGACACACATTTTTTGCAAGGAAGCATTTTTGCAACACATTTTGAAAGGAAGCATCATGTTGTTAACTATTAAGGCATCGAATATCATTAGATTAGAAAAATCAATTATTTTAAACATTTTTTCAACATTTGAACAATCATTAATGTCATTCTTAGAAGATTCATGTGGTGAATAACATCCAGTGCATCAAGTCCAACTTTGACAAACTTTGGAAATTAATATTAATGGTACTCAACCAGACAATCTCACCTCAACCTCATTTGGAAGTGAAAGAAACTAGGGTGTCTGTGAGCATGTAAAACTTGATATATTTCTAAATTCTAGTTTTTTTAATCACTACAATTTATTATAAAGACTTCATTAGAAGTAATTCTTAAAATGCATGAAAAGTTGTGTTCTAAGACAATTGGAGTTGACTACACCTAAACAATTTGGTATTTATAAAAGAATATTAGAAGATTAAAGAAAAAGATGAGAATTGAGATAGGCCAATTGTAACGCCACGAAAATAGGCATATCAGAATTAATTATTTGATAATTAATTAATTACTCAGATGGACCCAAAAATTAGTGACTTATAAAGTTTGTCAATTAATTTAGAAAGTTATACCGTTGTGTAGAGTTTGACTCTCTTATCGCAATGGTGCAATCGGATTTCAATTCGGAGAAAGTTGGACAAAAAAGTGTACCCTGACTATGACCATTTTAGTCCCAATCAGGGAGTAGCGTATGAAATCAAACTGAATCACATAATCGCCGCTCCACTTCTTCACCGATCGAAATCACTGACTCGACAAGCAACTTCTTCCCCAAACTCTCACTATATAAGGACCTCCCAACCTTCCCATTTCT
This sequence comes from Cuscuta australis, assembly GCA_003260385.1. Taxonomy (NCBI): domain Eukaryota; kingdom Viridiplantae; phylum Streptophyta; class Magnoliopsida; order Solanales; family Convolvulaceae; genus Cuscuta; species Cuscuta australis. The sequence continues at coordinate 6,721,694 of NQVE01000215.1, read as the reverse complement.
TCACCAAACTTAGTAAAATTATTATCATTGTGCTCCTGAGAGTGAGGAGAGCAAGCTGTTGTAGTTCATCGCCGTTGGAATCGCCAGAGATAGCCGTGGTGTTCGTCGGAAGTTTTGCCAGAAAATTTCCAAATCCTTCATTTAAGCTCGAAGTAAGCCCTAAGATATATCTAGTGATTAGAATGTTCATATAGATCGTTTTTACGTTCATAAACGATCATTTGGTTGAGTTTTGTGCTATAAAAATGAAAATACATTTTTGATGAACTAAGAATCATAAACCTTCACATTGTTGTTAAAGCTTTGAATTAATTGCTTAAAAATGGTCTATGGATGTTAGAAAATTTTTTTATAAAGTTAAAATGAAATTTAGAAGCTTAAAATGGTGTTTTGGAAATTGACCAAGGTTGAAGACAACATTGTATAAAAACTCCCACAGAAATGGTGCTTGGATACCTCCCAGGTAAAGTCAGTACAGTAGGTTGTACTGCCAGAACGGTAGCTAGCTACCGCCACAGGCCAATCCACTCTGGTGGTACTTGACACCAGTCGGTACCCTATAGGTACTGAGGTACCATTATCGGTACCCTGGTACCGAGACACGTACCGTCTGACCCGAAGGATTTTCCCACAAAATTGTATTTTTGTCAAAGATACATTTCGAGACTTATTATGTTGCGTGACGGTAAGCTATAGCATTAACACTTGATGTTAGACTGCTATTTGTTATTAAATATTAAGATGATTGTTGTTGATTATTGATTATGATGATTGAACTTTGATTAAAAATAAATATCCTAATTTAAATGATGATTATAAATGACTAAGGCTATCTAGAAGAACTTTAGGATAAACCCCATGTGACTTAATTAGTTTAGGCCTTGCGGGTATGATGTCTGGTGGCCTAGGTAAAAACGCATGTAAGGGATCTACAAACCAATTTAGAGGATAACTCCTTTGAGGATACCACCCATCCAACAGTGAGTAGTCCGTTGTTTGGTTTTCTAAACGTGGCATATAAGACTTGTAGGATACGTCATGATCTTGTGTTCTACCTTAGACTAAGAATAGTTTAAGAGCTTTGTGATTCATATGAATTTGGCCTTAGACTAAGAATAGTTTAAGAGCATTGTTATCATTTGACCTTAGACTAATAATAGTTTAAGAGCCCTGTTGACACCATGAATATTGAACTTAATATTATGTGTATGATATCAAGTGATTTGATTATGAATTGTGATTCAATTTATGTAGCAGTTCGATGCATTAGATATCCTTACTCAACTTCAACGCTGAACGTGTAGTATGTTTTATTGCTACACGCAAGTAAACAAAATAAAGAATGATGTGATGACGATCCTGGCGGCATATGGGGACGAGATGTCGGGATGGATTGTGATGGTTTTCCAGTTGTTCAAATAAATATTCAAAATGAATTATTTATATTTTTTTATGTTTGTGTTGTTGAAACAATTTGCAAATCTTCCACAAATTTATTATGAACTCCGATTATGTTGAAATGATATTATGATGAAATAAAGTTTTTAAATGTTTGAAATTTCTATGTTACCAAGTTAATACTATAGTCTGAAAGGGGTTGCAGAACTGGACAGATTAAGATGTTACACCAATGGTCCAATTCATTTAGAACTTAGAAGAGATTGAGGGGACATGTAAAGGTTTAATGACTAGTGTTGTTACTCCTCCCATCCAAAAATAATGTCCCCTTTTGGCTTTTTGGGGTCAAAAATGAAAACCTTTGACCATAACATTCGAAAGAATATAACGAATAACATTGTAAGTTTACTACTCCCTCCGTCCTAAAATGTTCTTCCCACTTACTTTTCACATGGTCAAACTTTAATCACTTTCTTTACCTATTTTCATTAGGTATTTGATAAAATAATATAGTCTTGTCACCACTTGTTTTGTAGAACTTTTGATGCAGTTTTTAAATATATAAATTTTATTTTTTAATTTTACACCTACAATCAAATAAATTGAATTAAAAATAAAGTCGGTCAAACCTCGTAAACAGAACTGGGAAAAACATTATAGGACGGGGGGAGTATCATTTTATTCGTCTTGAAATGAAAATTTAAAATATCATATTCTTGTTTTAAAAAATGTTTAAATATAGATATTAATGATAAAAAAAGTCATATTGAAGACCGTGAAAAGTGAAATAGGAACATTGTTTTGGATCGAGGGGAGCATTATTTATTATTCTTCAGAGAATCTTTTATAATGATGACATTATGCTTATCTCCTCACTAAGTTGTTAGATTGTTGTAAATTATCTTACATGGAAAATGGAACCTTATTTTGGGTTGGATAAAAAAGGCATTGTGAAACATTATTACAGGATAGAGGGAGTACAAGACTTGATACTCTCACATCCATGTTTTTGTTTTTGAAACTAAACTACAAACAAACAAAAAGCAAAACAAAAGCATCCCCAAAGTGTTCCATAGAAATGAAAGATTGTATGGATATTGTGTTTTTTAAACAACTAGCCAATTAATATTGAGACTGTGGAACCTATGAAAAACTTTGATTTGAAATGAATTCAAGTGTATATATTGTTTGTAACCTTTGTTCATAAAATAAGCCATGTGGCAATGATCTTAAGCAAACCAACCTAATCTCCTCAAGCTCATCATGACTTGGCTAGCAAAGTATGCCTAGAAGAGTATTCTACTACATAAATATATCATAAAATAATAATGAATAAAAAAGAACCAGAAGATTCAACATGGGATGAAAGAAGTAAATGAGCAGCATTTCTAAATAAAAAATTGATTAATTCCATACCTGAAGTCATTAAGAAATAGGTAGGCTTTTGGTGTCTTTATCGTCTTGCTTCTAATCTCTTCCCAATCATAGGCATTAGTTACTCCTAAAGGAGTCAAGCAAAGAGGTGTATGTGATTTGTTAAATTTTTATCAACCAACTCTATGTGGTATTAATGCAAAAATAATTTATGTATAGGATGTCTAATTGTCTAGCTTCTCGGGATTTCTTACAAACAATAAGATTGCAAATTCTGTACAAAGTTATAAAGTAACATGGTAAGTACCACATGCACAGTTATCAAAATGCAAAAATGGCGGCACCAGTGGATGGTGGTGGTAGAATCTAAGCAAAATGCCATGGACATGTGGTGGGTTTTCAACAACAGAGAATGGCATATTGGCATTATGGTAGCATGGTTGTGGCGGCAAATGAGATAACTTTTGAAAATGAGAAGTTTGTGGGTCAGTTGGCCCAACTTGTGTAAGTGGGTAATTTGACCCCGCCCCACGCATTGTAAATGCTACAACTACAAGTACATATTTGAACAACAAAACTATCAAACAAGAGGAAACTTGTGAAGCGTGAACCCTCTCTATCTATATGTATGGTTCTACTAATCAAACTTGTGAAGATCATTCATTAAAACTCTCATAGCATCTCATTACTCATCATGTATCCCCAACAAATAGGGATGGTAGAATTTGGTGAAAAGATATAGCCCTCACCTAAGACACCAATCGGAGGGGAAAAGATTTACAAGTTGATGATTCTTTAGCCCCTTGGGGTTGCTCTTTGGTTGGACCAATTGTAGATATCTCACTTTTCACAGCATTGTGAAGCCCGAGCGCAGTAGAACCTGAGAGCTTCTAAGACCCGGTGCTTAGTGTTGCCAACTAGCGGTCAATCAAAAACAAATCAATTTGTATGTTAAGGACTACTTGTGGATGAAAGTGTATAGACTACTACATGGCAACTAGAGAGACCATGAAGTTTCAATTTTGCCTCAAGCTCTTAGGTGGGGGACAAAAATTAGTTTCGTGAAGCCAATAAACTGTATGCATCAGAAGCAAATATTTATTGTGCATAATTTAACTATTACTCTGAACTCCAATAGAAATTTGTTACTCCGTATTCTATTCTCTGCTCTTATGGGTTATGACTTCTTTTTTCTGTTATTCATTTTGTATGTTTGGTCAAATATTTCTAGGCTACTGCGAATCTGAACTCAATGTTGTGTTGTTTTCTTGTTTACTTAAAAACTGCCCAAGTTTACTTCCTCTTGTCTCAGATTTTTACTCTTTCTGATCATACTTCTCAAGTTCTCATAGTTTTTGAGAACCTTAAGCATTTACCACACATTCCACTCGAGTACCCAACACACAGTGTCACAATATTCTTGAAGGCCAACAATTAAAATTGGCAATATTGCTCCATGCACTAAATGCCTTAAAGATGCTAGAGGGTAACTTCAAGAGTATTTCAAATGAAAAAAATGGATGATGAATATTCAAACTAGGATAGGTGCTGATTTTGAGGATTTAGGATTTGGTGGAAGTAAAGAAGAGATGGAATCTGTGACATTTTGCACTTCAAGGAGAAAGAGTGCACCTAAAATGGGACAAGTGGATTTATTTTTGCAGCAATCTAGAAACTGCAATAACAAGTCCAGAGAGAGAGCTGTTAAGATAGGCTAGCAGTAGAGAAGCAATTGCCGAAGAAGCAATGCTTGAGACCCATCAGCACATTGCTCATATTAGGTATCAAATTGGTTTATCCTTCAACTAGATTAAGTTAAATAGCTTTGAAGATATGGTTTATGAGGCTCTGAATATTGGAGAGCCTAAAACATATGCTAGGAAAAGACTAGAAGAAATGGATCCATCAAGTGGTGTTTCATCTCATCTGCCAAAACTTCTAAACCTCAAAGGGGAGAGAGTAGGTACTCCCAATTTATTATCACTCACCATTCTGTTAAGACTTTATTTCAATTGTGGTTGTTAACTAGTTTAGAATTATAATGTATGAACGTTATTGATGTTAGTATGAACTAGTTTTCTACATTGTATGTTGTGTGTGTGTCTACGTGATATTTTTATCTAGTCGCCACGCTTCTGCCAATTGCCACAATGCAGTGTGCTATATTTAAAAGACAAATTGGCAATTTTTTACTTTCAGGAAGTCATAATTCGCCGCCATCGATAACACCAATGACATGTAATCAGAGGAAAAGAAATTCAAGTCATTTCTCAAAGTATAGGAGATAAGGTCCAATCTGTTCTGTGCCTGCGGGTGGATACAGCTCCACTTCTTGGCCCTGTAAAACTGAAAAAGAGTTTGAAACAACAGTTTCTGAATCCAAATCCTCATGGTTTGCTAAAGAAAAAGACACCATTAGATTTTTTCTAATATCTAAGTGTCAATTACAATTTCACAATCAGATGATTGGGTTATTCATGATTGTTAGCTTGAATGCAAAACTATGCTACTAAGGCCATGTTCTTTTGGATTGGAATTTCAGAGTTTGATGCTGGAAGAAACTGGAAGGAGTTAGAAAAAACTCTAAGGAGTTGGAAAATTTTGGAAGAATTAAAGTGTTAAAAAGTTACTTAATTAAATGTTCACCCAAACAAATATGTAAGAAAACTCTAATTTTGGATAATAAAAAATTCATCATTGTCCGTGTTAGTGGTGGTATGTTATCAAATTTGGATACATAATGTTATTGTATTATCATCATATATAAATACCGTCTTTAAGTCGTTGTTGGATGAAACTCGAAGAACTTGGAAAGAACTGGAAGGAGTTGGAAAAAGTTGGAATTTAATTTTTCCAACCGAACAGGACCTAAGTTGCATCGGGACAGGTCCTGTTGGGAAAATCACCTCAATTTTCTAGCGGAAGCAATAAATAATTTTCCCGTCTTTGTGTTGTCAAAATGGGCAAAATCATATGACCAATCAAGAATAGCAAAAACAACGACAAGCAATCAATCAAGCGATAAACGAACACCAAGATTTAACGTGGAAACCCCAAATCGGGGAGAAAACCACGAAGCCTTCCACTAATCACCAAGAAAATCAGTGGGTACACCAAGAATCTTCTCTAAATCAATTAGAGGTACACACAATCATCAAGTAATAACTTGGAACACCAAACAACAATAATCTTCACTAAAGAGTGAGAAATCCCCAATAAAAACGCAGCAGTAAACAGAGGCAATTTTACCGACATCGAGAGGTCAAAACAACAATCCCACCGTTGGATATGAAGAAGAGGATCTCAGGAACAACATACTAAAATTTCATCCCGATCGGAGCTCGTTTGGTCGTCGATCGGAGCACAAAACCAGGCTGCACCTCTCTTTTTCTCTCTTCTTCCTTCTCTCGGTTTTACTCTTTTTTCTTCTCTGTTTTTCTGCTGTTTTTTTCTTCTGCTCGTGAGTCGTGACCAGCCACAAAAGGCTTTTGCCTTTTCTACAAAGTGGTAGCCCCCACCACTTTGACCCATTTCTTTCTTTATAACAATAATAATAATAATAATAATTATTATTATTATATTACTCCACCTCTAAACAAATTACATTTTTAACACCAAATGTATTGTTTAGGAACTCCTTCCTCCATGTAGGAGGGATACCCCAACAAATTTTTGTTGGGATTCCTCCAAGTCCCACACCGGATGAGTAGGAGTAAATGAACCAAAATATATATGTTCACCCAACCCCATTAGTATGAGGCCTTTTGGGAGGTGCCCAAAAACAAATCCGTGAGGGCTTGGCCCAGAGCGGACAATATCATACTAATGCGGGGTTGGGGTGAGGGCAAGCGCAGTCCCAACAGGTCCGGTATACAGAAGGGGACAGGGCACATAAACACTTGCTTCTTCAAATGTAACAAAGAATTTGGCCATAGCCACAACCCCAAGTTTCACATAAAGTTCAAACGGATTTGAGATGCGATGCTATATTCATCCCAAAATTTCCATTAACAGTTGTTGTGCTTACTCAGAGAAAATCACTATAAACGCAAACAAACTAAAGCCTGAACGGTTGAAGGTATAGAGATGAAATGAGCAAAAAGAATAAAGGCACTTGTTCAAAGTCATCTTCACCGATTGAGAAACGCAAAACAGAGTTCAATTAAAGAAATTCATCAACAAAAACTAAATTAAAACTTCATGTGAACACGCATATTGTCGGGAGAAGGAGATTTCATACCAAAACATCTTCCACCTAATCCAGTTCATCGCAATTAATCCCATCTATACTGGATATGATGTCCTAATGCTCAAGGCCCAGGCCCCCGAATACGAGTAATCATATCTGCCAATTATTGTTAGCCATGATTCCTACCTCTTATTTCCCCAATAAACTTCTAAGTAGGGGTGAGCACGGGCCCGTCCGAACCAAAATTTGTATAAACTGGACTCAGCTTATTTTTATTAAAACGGTCCGGGCCAGAACGGGTTTTTCAAAATTTTAAAATTGAAACCAGACCTAACTCGGGTTGTTTGAAACGGGCCGATTCCACGGGTCAACGGGTACGAACATATCATGATACTAATATTAAAAAAATAAAGAGATAATAAATTAATTTAAGTCATCCAACACAAAAAAGAGACATAAATGAAATTGAAACAATGACAAAGAGGGACATGAGAGTAAAGTATACCCCATGATCATCCAACAACAACAAAAAAAGAAGACAACCACATTTCCAAAAAAACAAAATTCACAATCTTCATGGGTGACTACGAAAGATTTTCGTATTTTTCTATCTGCGATTGAAAGAACTGAAAGATTGAAGGCTTAAGTGGGTATATTTCCGGATATCCATGTATTTACTAAAAATAATATTCAAAATAATATTGGGATCTAAAAAAATGGTCCGGTCCGGGTCCAATACAATTTCAAAATGGGAAACCAGACCGACCCTAGAATATATAAGGACCGGACCGACTCGACCCATTTGAAATTTTTGAAAAGAGGATCCGACCCTAACCCGGACCGAACCTAGCGGTCCGGTTCCGACTCCCGGTTCCTAGACCCGATTGCCCACCCCTACTTCTCACCCAGGCATGGTCCGAACATATCCCGCACCCACATTAATTGCTTGCCACAAGATTTAGTTGACTTTGAAATTAAAATTTGACTCTAAAATCAACTAAATCTTGTGGCATGCAATTGACTTTAAATATATTGTTTTTTAAAGAAAACTAAGCATATCATTACTACTAGTATCACACCCGTGCGTTGCACGGGTCATTTTTATGTTATTAAATTCAAAATATTTTTCAATGATAAAGATGAGATGCAATAGAATATAAAGATTATGCTATTATAAGTTAAAAAACATCGCTACTTTACAAATTTCGAAAGACTTTTTATAGACTAGATTATACACACAATTTGTAGGAATAGTATAATAAAATTTGGTAAGAGTAAAATAATTATTCCTACCATAATTATTTCTTAAACTGTGTGATTTTCTAGATTAGACCGTGTTATATTTTTGCCATTAATAGTAGTACACGGTAAATCACACAGTATTAACAAATTGCAATTATGGTAATTCCCAATTTCAGAAATGGTATTTTTTAGTTTAATAATATAACGGTTTTAAAGTAATACCGTATAACTTTTTTGTTATTAATGTTAGTACACAGTAAATCACACGGTATTAAAAAATTGCAAATTGCAATTATGGTAATCCCCAATTTCACAGATGCTGTCATTTTAGTTTAATATAATACTCTATTTAAAGTAATATCGTGTAACATTTTTTGCCATTAATAGTAGTTCACGGTAATTCAAACAGTATTAACAAATTGCAATTGCAATTATGGTAAGTGGCCGTAAGTCCCATTTATTAATACCGTGTAACATTAATTGACATTTGTTAATGTAATAAAAACTACCATTTGTTAATACTGTGTAATATTAATTGTCATTTGTTAATGACCCAAAAATTACCATTTATTAATACCGTGTAATGTTAATTGCCATTTGTTAATACCGTGTAACATTAATTGACATTTGTTAATGTAATAAAAATTACCATTTGTTAATACCATGTAATATTAATTCCATTTGTTAAAATTTCTTTTTTTGCAAATCTGGACTTATAATTGTTTAACTTTCTTTTTTAATTATTTCCAATTATATTAATCACGTTTAGTATTATAACTTACCAAAAAAAGAAATACTGTGTAATATTAATGGCCAAAAAAAAGAAATGCCGTGTTATATAACCTTACCATTGCCTTTTTAATTATTTCCAAATTATATTAATCACGTTTAGTATTATTATTATTATTATTTCTTAAAATTTCATATTTTGCGAATCTGAACTTATAATTGTATATCTTTCTTTTTAAATTATTTCCAATTATATTAATCACGTTTAGTATTATAACTTACAAAAAAGAAATACCGTGTAATTTTATTTGCCAAAAAAGAAATATCGTGTAATATTAACTTACCAATTATATTAATCACGTTTAGTATTATAACTTAAGAAGGAACTCTACGGAGTGTACCAAAAAAATACCGTGTAATATTAATTACCATTAATTGTCTTATTGTTTATTATGGTTAGCACCGTGTAATATTAATTGCCATAATTAGGTTGGCGGAGGCCATTTTAACGAAATTATTTAATATTTAATTCATTACCATTTTAATGCAATAACGCATGGGTGGGAAAACCATTTCTTGAATCTATGTCTTTTTAAATAAAGTATGGATTACCATTTTAAGTGAACAATTGCCATTTTTAATGCAATAATGCATGGGCAGGAAAACCATTTCTTGAATCTATGTCTTTTTAAATAAAGTATGAATTTGACAAAAAAAAGTACAATCCCTAAAAAAAGAGTACAATTAAATATTAAAAATTGCTCCATAGTTTAAATAAAAAAGTGTGTAACTAAAAAACGTTAAAGAGTGTCGTCGTCTGCTCCACCGAACCATTTTTTTACAACTTTGTTTTTCATTTTCATCACCACTATCTACTCTGTTTACGAAAGACTTTCAAGTGGTATCATCATCACTCTAAATTCATCGTGTTCTATTCGTTGATGATCCATCTCTATTCTCATGTTCTTCCTCTTAGCAGCTTTTGTCGTACTATATTTTGCTTCCGTGGCTAGGGGTGTACAAAATCCGGGTCGGACCGCAAAACCGGACCGGACCGGACTGGAAAAACCGGTTCCGGGCTAGACCGGTAAAATTCCGGAACGGTCTCCGGTCTAAAGATTTTGGACCGGTAAAATTCCGGTCCATTCCTGTAACGCCCCAAAAATAGGCCTATCAGAGTTAATTAATTTATAATTAATTAATTACTGAGAAGGACCCAAAATAAGTAAATTCTAAAGTTCGTCAATAAATAATGAAAATCATATCATTATGTAGAGTTTGACTGTCTGATCCCAACGGTTCAATCGGATTTCAATTTGGAGAAAGTTGGAACAAAAAGTGCACCCCAACTGGGACCAAAATTAGTCCCAATCAGGGACTACACACCAAACGGCGCCCTGTTCAATTACGCCGATTCCAAGTCGTCGCTCAATCACGGAAGCTACAAACCTGTGTCTTCTTCTTCTCCACTGGCCTATTGAAGCACAACTCAACTCCCTCAATTCTTCACCAAAAACATTCATTCTTCCTCCTATATTGTTCCTTGCTGAGAGTAGAGTGCAGTGGTGCTGTCATCTTTGTGTGAGGTCGCCGGAGCAGTGAGATAGAGTCGCCGGAAGGTTCGCCGGAAAATCTTCAAAACCTCCCCTACGCTTCAAGGTAAGCCCGTAGATATATCTAAAGATTAGAATGTTCATATAGGTTGTTTTTACGTTCATAAATGGTCATTTGGTTGAGTTTTGTGTTTGACATGTTTGAAGAACCAAGAATCATAAACCTTGAATTTGATGTTAAAAATATGTTTTAATGATTCTAAAATGATCTATGAACCTTGGAGAACATTTCTATATAGTTTAATTGAAGTTTAGTAACTAAAATTGATATGTCCGAAAATGGACCGAAGGTAGAAGACGATGAACAGTGATCGAAAATCGATTATTTTCTTCCTAAAAATCGATTAAAACTTGTTCAGATAACGTGTAACAAAATAAAAAAAAATAATCGATTATATTAAGGTATAAAATCGATTTTTAGCATTTAATCGATTAAATATATATTAAAAATCGATTTTACAAATTAATCGATTAAAATATGTTGAAAAATCGATTTTACAAATTAATCGATTAAAATATGTTGAAAAATCGATTTTTATAAATTTAATAGATTAATATATATTCAAAAATCGATTTTTATATTAATTTATGGAATAAATCGATTTTTCCTCAATTACAGTGTTCCGAAAATATTCTTGGAAATATTATTTGAAAATACTAATTAATTAAGAACAATTTAAATATGATTTTGTATAATAAATGATGTTTTTGGCATATAAAACATTATGTGATGCATGACGATAAGTTCGGGTGTTAACACCCGAGACTAGGCTGTTGTTTGCTATTAAATATTATGTTGAATGATCATTATGATGAAAAATTATTATGGATAATTATGAATGATAAACCTACTGATTAAAATGATTATTGATGATTAAGTCATGATTAAAAAATGAATTAATGGTGATTATGAAAACAGTGTATATTGTTAAGGATATCTAGAAGAACTCTAAGATATACCCACTTATATATTGATGATGATTGTTAAGGATATCTAGAAGAACTCTAAGATATACCTACTTGACCAATTCATATTTCGGGTTAAAACGTACGTACGGGATCCAGACCGGATATCACCCACCCGACAAATCATTGTTCGGTTGGTACGTAATCCACATGACCCATAGGGTGGATTATCGATTCTTGTGTTCTGCATTAAACTATTTATAGTTTAAGGGCCTGGTTAGAAATGTTGCCTTAGACTAGGAATAGCTAAGAGCTTGTTATAAAATGATTTGGCCTTAGATTAAGAATAATTTAAGAGCATGGTTGAAATATTGAATATCAAATGACTTGGAATAAATATTGAGAATATCATGAATGTTTGAATCATATACTGTGTGCATGATATCAAATGGTTGATTATGAATTGAGATTCAATTTATTTGGATGTTCGACGCTTTAGATATGCTTACTCAGCTTCATCGCTGAGCGTGTAGTATGTTTTATTTGCTACACGCAGGTAGACAGAATGAGTGAATGACATGTTCTTGGCAGCGGAAGGGACGAGACAGTCGTGGTGGATTTATTGAGAAAATAAATGATTATGTTATTATGAATCCTGTTTAAAAATCGTTTCCGCATTAAACACTCCGTATTTACTACAATTATGTTTGAAATTTCATTTATGATGAATAAAGTTATTTGAAATGTTTTAAATTATACGATTACCAAGTTAATACTTTAGTTCGGAAAGGGTTGTAAACCTGGACGGATTAGGGTGTTACAATTCCGGTCCAAGACCGGATCGTTTTCAGGTCGGACCGGTAAGACCGGATTGTCTATTTTTTTTATAAAAAAATAATACCTATAATACGGAGTTTACGTATAATTATAAATACAATTGTATATTTTCATTTGTTCTTCTTACTTTAATATGAAGTATGATTTTATAAATGTAATTTGTATTTTTGAATTCATTTCATTGACCTTTACTCAAGAATATCCATAATTATAAAAAACTAATTAAAATTATTTCCCAAAAATTAAAGTAGAATCTTTCGATTTAAAGTATTAAATACTTTGACGTATAAATTAGACTTGCTAAAACCAAAGTAATTTTAAGTAAAACTTTATAATATTTTTGAAATTTCAAAACTAACGGAAGTATAAAAATCATTTTACACCTATTATATTGTTGATAAAAATATTTTATATTAATATCATTTCTTGAAACACACCCAATATGTATAAAAATTAAATGTAGGGTTGAAATTAATTCAAATCAAGCTACAAATTTGAAAAACAAGTTCAAAAAAATAGACAAAAAGAAATAGAAAAAATAAATTCCGGGTTTTCCGGTTTTTACCCGGACCGGGCCGGAAAAAACCGGTCTTGACCGGTCCGGACCGGAATTTAACCGGTCCGGTTTCCAGTCCTATGCTTTAGGGGATTCCGGGTTTCCGGTTTTTCTGGTTCCGGTCCGGTTCTGGACCGGTGCACACCCCTATCCATGGCAGCTTGTTGCTTCAATCGGAATTTCTCCGACTATAATTCATTAAACGAGGTAATGCATTTCAAAATGTCATCAAACCCCCAAGCCCTAGAGGTGGAAGATAACCCTTTTTTCTCAATATCCCTCTCGATGGACCGTTCTGTCCCGGAGGTGGGATATCATTGTTTGAGTTATAAATGTTAAGAAATGGGTAATGTGCATCTAATGCACTGATGTTATAGTTGCATAACATGTATGACTACATGAAAAATGATATGAGTTATGTTGTATGGTATCATGACTTGAAACATATTTTGCTAAGTTGTATCTTGCTTGAATGATATCATATGATAAATTGTGAATTGTGAACTCATCTATGTGTATATTCATGCATTACACATTCTCACTCAGCTTGATTGCTAAGTATGTAGTATGTTTGTTTGCAACACACAGGTAATTAAAATAAGAATGAATCTAGAGAGGATTCCGAAGAAAAACGAGGATAAAAAGATGTTCGAATTCATAATCGGTGATTTTGGTTTACTAATTAATTCTAGTTGAACTTGTAATGCTTTTCTGGGCACAAACCCAAGGTTGTGTTTGGAATTTTTAATTTAGCTTTTGTACTATTTTGACATAATTCTGATGATGCTTTTAAACAATATTTGAACCTAAATGATTTTAAATATAAAAAAATATTATATGTAGATACCAATTTGGCATCAATCCAAGTGGGTGACCAATGTATTCGGGTTATGCAATTTGGGGTGTTATAGATCCTCAAACCTGGGAATGAAGAACACTATGCAATAAAAAATGGTCTAGTGTGCGAGTGGCAAGTGAGTGGAGTGGCGTATCATATAGTATCATATAGTGGTTAGTCATTGTTTTTGTCATTTTTTCATATTTTTTTATGTATTTTAATTATTAAATATTATTTTACTCACCCATTATACTTTTCGTTTTTTAAAAAAGGTATTTTTTATAAAAAAAATCAAAAAAAAAGAAAAAAATATAAATTTGGAACCAGTTGCCTCGCACATGACTTGCCACTTGCCAGTCATGGAGGAATGATCAATCCACGCGAGGCATAACCCAATTCAAGGCTAAGGTGGCAAGCGAGACAAAATGTATATCCGCCATTGTTGTTGCTCTAATATAGAATATAACATAGACCTTTTAAAAATAAAAGAGTTATAGATTGAACGTGTACCAGATTTTATCGATCCCATTTTTAATTAACATAACAATGTCAGAAGGTTCATAGAAATTGTATGAACCCAAAGTCCAGCTTAAAAACTTTCTTGAATATATTACAATTATTAAGAAAATCTAGAAAACAACAAACCAATTCAACTAGTGTCCCATTAAAAAGTTTCTACATTTTTGACAAGTTGTGTCTCTTTGAAGAAGTCTTAATTGGTTTCCCAAAGAGACTTTAACATAAAAAGAGTAGAAATGGGAATGAAGCACACTATGCAATTCCATTTTGGCCCTTGGCTTTAGTGTCAAACCCCATTTCCACAGAATGGTCACCGGTGGCTTTCTTGTCTTTTCCTTTGTTATCACGATATATTGTGTACAAGATCAGTTGCACCATTCCCAGCAGTGATCCAACACCATTTGGCACCTGTGTGTTAGTCACATTACAAATGTATAAAACTTGATTAGTGCATCTAATTACCAAGTTTGCCTTCATCTAGTTTAAGAAATATGTTTAATTATTGAAAAGTAAAAAAATATGTGATTGAAATTTTGGTTCTTAAAAGCCTTTTCACATTTGACAAGATTGGTATTATTTAAGGTAAATGTAGATTGTGTGCTATTTTATAATTTTACCGTTGTTTTATGGTAAGATGGAATGTGATGCAATAATGAACAGATTAATAATCATAAATGTGTGTGATGTGATAAGTAGAAATAAATCGGGATTAATATGTGATTTTTATTGAAATATACAGAATTCCTTTTGTGACGGATGAAAAAGAAAAAAAAAATTTATGGCCGAGATGAATGGAGCGTTTCTTAAGCAACCATCAATTTATGTCTATGATTCAATTTAGCATCACGCGACGGTTCTTTTGATATTAGACTTGAATGTTATATACGTTCTTTTTAAATTCTTTACGGAATTTCTTTCACTTGTGAGCGATTCCTACCTCATAATCATCTTCAAATCGGCCATATGTACCCCACCCCGGGCCCCCCTAGTGCCTTCCTCTTAATTTACTTCTTTAGGGGACAATCTTCTATTTTTTTAAAAAAAACTGTTATTTTAAAATTTTACCCAATATATTGGATTAAATATTTAAAAATAACATTAATGCTAGCTAATTAGTGTTAATTATTAAAGGTAGGCAATAATTAAGGTAATAATCAGTAACTTACCGCAATGAAAGGGTCCTTGCCAAGGAGTCCATAGATGAACCACGAAGTGCCACATAGGAATACAAACAACGACAAGAAGAATGGCATAAACTCCACGCTCTTCGTTTTAATCACCGTCCTCTGCATTTATTCATAAAAATAAAATCTTGAAATTGATTTTAATTAATTAATCATAATTAAAATACTTTAGTCACATTACCACAAAAAAATTATATTTAATAGATTACTTTGTTTAACTCAAATCTTTATAAACTAAAGTTATATAGTAGAAAGATTAATATGTAGGCAACAATTTCTTTTTACAACGCGGTTCTTTTGATAATATACATCAATGTCATAATATGACACTAAGTTATTTTGGAGTTGTTACGATGCTCTGAAGTGGTTTCTATCTCGTAATATGGGGAAAACATCTAAATACGGAGTAAGATAAAAACATAACAAAGAAAAGAGTATCAAACATTCTTGTTTTTATTTGCAAAATAAGACATATAATGCCAATAATGTAAATATAGTGTCAAAACTTAGTAAATTTTTGCAATGCAATGGTCTTAATTTGAAAAATAAAAACGTAAGTTATTTTGAAAAGAAGACATATGCCTTAGTACTAACCGAGTAGATATTATATCGGAAAGATAATATTTGGGTGCCTCAAATTAACTAATGTCATTTAGTGTCAAAAAATCACTCTCCTTTTATCAAAAGAAAAAGGAAAAAAAGAAGAAGAAGGTCTCGTTTGGCATCAGCGTTGAAGATTATCGTTAGCATTTTGAAAAAAGATATCTAACGGTAGCTTTTAGCCTTATCATTTTCAAAACCAATCTACATCATTAAAATGTAATGCAAAACGCTATTAGTTATCGAAATGCAAAACGTTATCAATAATCGAAAACGATTTTGCCGTAGTATCTTAGAGTGCATCATATCCCACATCGAAAGTGCAAGAGTAAAATAATTGGTATATAAGCTCTTTAGTTGAACTAATTAATCGATTGGTTCAATCTTTTAATGTGATTCAGCTTATTATCCAATCCAGTTATCTTTATCTCATCCTAAATTCTATCAAAGTATGAAGGGTAAGTAGCTAGGGTGCGTACCATGATCGATAGCGGGGAGCCGTACATGATGATGGAGAAGATGGCGGCGGCGAAGCCACAAAGTAGCTTCCGGGCATTGTGGTGGAGCGCAAGCAGAGACACCAACGCCACGGCGGCGAAAATGGCGAGCACGACCGACAAGAGGCCGGAGATTTTGGCCTTTTCCCTCTTGGGTGCATAGATGAGGAAAACAAGGACATATATCGCCTCCAGCCCAGCGCCGGTGCCGTTTATGATTGACACCAATATGTTGTTGGGGGATATAAACGGAAGTCCGTACCTTTTTTTTTCCCCATCATATATGGAAAAGTTGCCCAAAGTTAGTTATGTTATTTGAATTTGATCGTTCCGGCCACAAATATATAAATTAATTTTGACTAATTATTGAGCTCAAGTAGTTATTTAACTTAGTTTTGATCCAAGCCCAATTAATTCTTGAGCTCAAAGATCAAATTACATTTTAAAGATCAGGCCCAATCATTCAATCCATTTCCAAAGATATTACATTCATTTAATACGGAGTATTACTTTATCCGTCTCCTCTCATAACCATGTTATTACTCTATCTTCTCGACAACTGTTGTTTATTTGCTTCTTTTCATTTGTTCAGTTTTTGTATTTATTTGCATTAGGATCAGATTAAATCAAATGAGAAATATATATATATATATATATATATATACACACACACACACACAACAAAAACTTAGATTAGTACAAATGAAAAAGAATCAGACTAAATATTAATTTATTTAGGTCAAAACCAATCAAATCTTAAGAAGGATACAAAGTTACATGTTGGGAGACGTGTGGTAATGGTTCAATTTCTTTTTCTTTTTTTGATGGAGTATTGGTTCAATTCTGATAGGGACAAAAATGACATTTATTCACTTTTTTTTGACTCCTGTTTTGGATATGCATGTGTAAAGAAACACTAGTAAGCAAAAAAACAAATTTGCCTCTATCAAAAAAGGAAAAAAAGCTATGTAAGCATATGACATTATTTTAAACAACAATTGTGATTCACAGACACATAAAAACAATGCAAAACTAGACAAATTTTGGATCCAATTAAACAAAAATTATAATGTATATTAATTATGAAAATAATTTCATTTGATTTATTGTTGAGAACATTTAAGGTTTAAATTAATTGTGTTTTATGGAATACAAATCGAGAACGATTAACAATTAACATTTATCTAGTTTAACTTGGAAATATCATACGGAAACAGTGGCGGATGTACATTAGAGTAGTTGGGGTCTCATGCCCCCTACTACTTGTTTAAAGTAAAATAAAATTTACACTTATATAGTTTATGACCCTAATTAAAAAAATTAGGAACCCCAATTAAAAGTGTTAAATAAGAAAAAATGTGAAATGTGAAAAGTTTTAGTATTAAAAGAATATCATCATAGAGTAAAATATTTAAAAATGTTAAAAATAAAATCTAAAATGAAAGATTAAAATTATATTACTACTTGTATTAAACTACGTAATAATGTAGTCCATAAATTATATTTTGTTAGACTTTTTCAAATACTATTTGAATAATTATGAGAAATTAAATTTATTTTTTACTGTTTTAAATTGCACATATATAAAAAATCTCCCGGGGCACTGCCCCGACCCCCGTGTTATTTTGGTGATTGCGCCCCCAACAACTTAGATTCCTAGATCCGCCACTCTACGGAAAAACCAATACTCATCTCTACAGAATACAAAAGAGTTTTCTAATACTCCGTATTAAAAATTTAAAACTACTAATAATGATAAATAATAATAATGGACAAGATAGGGACCTCCACTCCAATTATGATTGTCGGTGACACCTCCCTATTCCTAATGAGAGGTGGGGAGTGTCAATTAATTTAGTGCAATATTAATTATCTCTTTTGTCCCGAATTAATCATCTCGCATTTTGATTTCACCGAGTTTAAGAAAAGGCGTTAAAAACTTAAAAAAAAAGTAATTTGACCATATGTTCTTTATTATGGAGAAACTAAAAAAACAGTACAACTAATTTAAATAAATTGATAAAGTGTTTAAACAGGGTATAGTATGTTGTCAAATCATAGGACATAAAGGTAGCAATTATTAGTTGTACATTCATTTATTATCATTTTTTATTACAGACATTGACAGACACAAAACTCTTTTCGATGTCTGGGAGAAGAATTAAGTTATTTGTACCCTAAAACTTATATCTTATTTTGTATTCTAAAAGCATGTACTGACATTTTATGCTATTGTAACGCTACTGTATGATTTACATTCACAAAAAATGTCAGCGTAATTTTTTTTAAGTAGACTAACATTTTGTGAGAGTGTGAACCATTAAAATATTGGTGCATTTCTTTGGGGTACTAACTTGAATATATTTTTTGATGTACTCCTAACATGGTTAAATGTGGTATTAAAAATGGTGAAGAAGAAAAAAGAGTAATGGAGACAAAATAAAATAAATAAAGAATTAAAAAATTTTGCACAAGCATTTTTTGCCAATGCAAATCATCACACTAAAACCAAATGTTGGTGTATGTCTTAGGGGTTCAAAATGGGATACAAAGTTTGGTGTACAAATAGCTTAATCCTATAGAAAAAATTTGGAGAAAAAAAAAAGATTTATGGAGACAAATTAAAAAAAAAAAAAAAAGGAATAATTACCAAGTGGAGAGCAAGCAATTGAGCAGCGTCATGACATATGGGATCCCTGAGAACTCCTCTGTTGATCTCTTCTGTATTACCCTCTTGAAAGTTATCCTAATTATTTACTCAAGAAAAATAAATAATCATTACCAAATTAAATCAAATCAAGAAAATAATAAACCAGCCTCGGAATTAAATGTATCCAGAAATATAAATATATATAAAAAAAATATAATCTCTCACATTGGTGCCAAGAAAAGAAACAAGCCAGTAATGTTCCCTGTTATTGATCCAAGGATTAAAGATTATTATTTAATTTTATTTTTTTATAAATATATTTATACATCTGAAATAAAAAATAAAATGAAAATAACAAGAACGGAGTGTACCAAAAACACCAAAAGTAGTGTGAAGAGCTTTGACAATTGCCATGGCGGAAATATTATAGCCGGGATCAGATAATTTAGAGATATTAAAACTCTGCGATTTTGAAGTTATTTATATCATGAAAGCTAATACCTATATATATATATATATATATATATATATATATATATATATATATATATATATATATATATATATATATATATATATATATATATATAATATATATATATATATATATATATATATATATATATATATATATATATATATATATATATATATATATATACCCCTTGGTTCCTTTGACATTGAGAACCAATGTCATGGGATGACCTTTGACATTGAGAACCAATGTCATGGGATGACCTGGGGCGCTCCAGTGCCCCGTTCGTAAAATTGACGGTTCTTACCCTCACTAGCCCCCGGTAAACCCCAACCCCGGCCCCGACCCGAACACACTCCCCCACCCCCTTCAATTGCACCCCACAAGTTGATTTTGACTTTGGAGTCAAATTTTATGAACGGGACACCGGAGCGCCCCCAGGTCATCCCATGACATTGGTTCTCAATGTCAAGGGAACCAAGGGGTATATATATATATATATATATAACACTAGCTAGTACAAGTTGGTCAACACCTTAAATACGTATACACAGATCGAGAGAGACAGAGGTGAGGGACACATACTACATGCTTATATATATATGTTGCATTTTTTTATTTTATTTTAATTTTGATATATATTATTGGTTGCATTTTGTATAATCAATTAAAAAAATATAAACACACACACTCTTTTTGTCTTTGTTTACTATTTTATCGTTACTCCGTGAGTTTTTCTATAAATATTTTTGTGTTTTTTATTTTTTTTATAATCATTTTCGGTATGTATTACTCTCTCCGTTTATCAAAACGGTTTCTATTTCGACTAATGAGAAAAAAATAAAGAGGGTATATTTATTATTGACTTTTTAAATTCCCATTAGATAGTACTTTTAAATTTCTTAAATTAAACGCTGAAATTGTTATGAAACGAACTCGAAATTAAAAATAATAATTTGTTAAGGGCGCAACAAAAATGGTGCAAGGGGTAAGGGCGTGTGTTGGCAGCATACACATAATTATTCAGCGGAAACGTGATGAGGTTGCTCTGCTTTGCTTTGCTGTACTATTCATTATTTCCTCCCTTCCTTCTCCAATCATGTTTAATAGAAAAAACCCGCACCGGTAGCCCAAGTGGCAAACACTTGGTGAAGTTTGGAGAATGACCAAGGATCAAAATCTGGCAGCGACCGTTGTGGAGGCGACCACCTCTGAAAAATGGGGGGAGTTTCTGGTACGCACTAGGATATGGTCTAGCTAAGTGTTGTGCTTGGGTCACCGTGATTTACCTCCTCTCACATTCCCGTCGGGTCGTGGTGAGGGGCGCCCGGGGTGAGCGATTTCCCTTTTTGGAGAATGTTTAATAGAAAAAGACTTAAATATATGAGTAAAATATTTAAAATATATCAAAATATAATTTCTATATTTTTATTATTGAAATAGAAGTTAAAATATATTTGCATTACCAATCATGACTAGGTACATTACGTGAAATGTACATGTACAGTGCCACATTATCACAGTGCGAACTACTATTTAAGAAATAAAAACATGAAATTCTTATTTTGGTACTTCCCATATGGTTTAGTCGTATTTAAGGTGATTTCTTATATTTTATACTACGTACTTTTTTCGTTCATTTCAAAAAAAGTCAAATAAAAACATGAAATTCTTGTTTTGGTAATTCCCATTTGACTTTTCTTGGTCAAGTTTGTAAACTTTGACTATAATATGTGGAAAAAATACATTATATTACGATATAACTTTAATATGAATATATTCATTTTGAAATATAGTTTTTCAAATATCAAATTTTTATTAAATATATCCATATATAAATAAAGATATTAGTGGTCAAAGTACAATCTTGGAGATCGTAAAAAGTTAAATGGGAAGAACATTTCTGGACTGAAGGAATATTGTTTTCGTCTTTTCACTTTTGACATATAATTTTACTTTTTTTAATTTTCGTATTCGGTCCATTGTGGTGGTAGTGCTGGAGAGAAGGAGTACTAATTTATTTGATTTGGGATTCATTTTCGGTGCATATATTATATATATAACGTTTTCTTTTTTCTTTTTTATGGGATCGGTGCCTCTATTTAATTACTCTCTCCGTCCGAAAATATTCTTTTCATTTGACTTTTCTTGGTCAAAGTTTATAAACTGTAACTATGATATGTGGAAAAAATACATTGTATTACGATATAACTTTAATATGAATATATTCATTTTGAAATATAGTTTTCAAACATCAAATTTTTATAAAATATATTCATGTATAAATAAAGATATTAGTGTTCAAAGTGCAATCTTGAAAATCGAAAAAAGTCAAATGGAAAGAACATTTCCGGACGAAGGGAGTAATTAGTAAGAGTGGAGCCGGGGTGGGTGGTGGCATCAATATATCAATGAAGAAGTCCTTATCTTTTATGGATATTTTTAGACAGATGCCTTCGGCGCGTTTCTATGTTGGAAGGATTTTCAGACCTTTAAATGCTCTTTTATTGTTTTAGATAATACTCTCATACCATGCATCCATATATTATATTCTTTCCGTCCCAGAATATTTGTCCACTTTTATTTTTACACACCATCTAATACACTTCTTTAATCCATTTTATCTTGTAATTTGTATATTAAAAAGTTATAGAAATTATATATTAATAATCTATATGTTAAGACAAATCAAACAAGATTACACATGACTATATTTAGGCTTATACATTGAAAGAATTTGATGAGTCAAAGTGCTTAGATGAATAGTTCCAAAAGTCAAAAGTGGACGAATATAGCGGGACGGAGGAAGTATTAATTTTACTCTTAGATAAACTAAAAAGACTACCTCTTATATTATATTAAATGTCAATTAATTAGTATTTTAATAATTTCCAATTAGTATAGATTTTTAATTCTAATGCATCGTTCGTCGTTCAACCTGTTATATATAGTACACCATCACCGTTTCTGTTTATCAGCGCCAGCTGCGAGACGATGACTATCACAATTATTGTCCATCATTACTGTTTCTTTTCATGACAATGTTCTCGGTGTTACCGTTACTGTCCAACAGTATTCATTATGATGTTATTACTGTTAACTGCGAAGCGATGATTTCGCCCACCGTTAAAGTCTATATTCATTATTGGCCCTTCTATTCATTTTCCTTATCGATCGTTACTCTCCGTTTTGTTGCAAATAATCGTTATCATTCATTTCTATTGATGGTCATTACTTTCCATCGGTAGTACTTATCCCCTCAACTAGTCACAACCACGTTGACCCGATCTAATTCGTGATAGTGACGACAGATCTAACGTATCCTAGCAGCAACTATCACAAACCACGATAGCAAGGTATAGTGACGTATCTATCCAACTTGTACTTCTCTCCCCTAAAATCAACAATTAAAATGTAACGAAAACACATCAAAAGACAACAACTCTTGGGATTCGACTTCTAGAGAGACAATCAGGCTAATTACAAGCTGTTGGGTATGGATATATTCATTAGGGCAATTGGACTAAAGATTCACAGACCAATATGGCTTGAGTTCCCGAGGGAAAAAAGAAAAACAAGGCGGCCATTGGTCAAGTGGGTCATTGTCCGCTCTAGTACTATGTTAATATTCGGGATTAGGTTGGTGACAAATCAAAGATTCAAACTGCGTTAAAATATAAAATTCAATCGATTGGTGACTTCAGAATAATATTTTATTTTTAACCAACATTTTGTAGGGTTTCAATGTAAGATTCTAACAGTTATTCAATGGCGAGGAATTGTTTGAAGTATGCTAGTAGTTTTCTCCACAATGGACACGTTGTTTAGTAAGTAGATATACAATTAGAATACAAACACTTCATGAGTTGAGGATATTATGATTCTCCATTTTAGAAGCCTACTCATTAGGAAGTACATTAACATATTGAATTGCATTATTCATTCATTTCTTTATATAGGAAAGAAGTTAATCTGACATTTAGGATCCATTTGGTCCACGAAATTGACGAAATTAGAATGGAAAATCTATGGAATTGAGCTCTCCAATTCCAATTTATTTTTTGCACTATCAATTTAAAATTCACATATTTTTGTACTACCAAATACCAGAATTGGAATTAAAATTCCCAATTCCAATTCCACAACTTAAATTCCGTGTACCAAACAAAGCCTTAAAATACATGACATTAATTATATATTCATGGTCATGGGAGTTGATCTTACTTTAACCATATTACTGAGGATTCTAAGAGTTTCCAAACATTTTGTGATAAAAATCTCTTTTTTAGTTTATTCAGTTCCAAATAAATTTATTCATATCGCCGAAATTTAGTTTTAAAAAAACACAAAAGATATTCTCTTCATCATGTTAATCAAACTCATAATTTTGGTCAATAAGAACATGATTAGCACTAATAAATAATGAATGAACTTCAAAAACTGTACAAAAGCCTATAATCAAAAGAAGGTTAGAGGTTAGAGAACCTCTGCAGCATTGTAGTAGACAGATATGATCATCAGCCCATCCAAATTCCACTCTCTCTTGTTAGCTCACTAATGGAAAAAAATAAAAAACACTCCATGCATTTTGCAAGGATCATCATATATAGCCTAATAATACTGGAATTTGGAATAATATAAAATATAAAATATCATTGCTTAAGAGTTTGTAACCTGACTTGCTCGTGCGCTTTCACGGCTTCGGACGTGAAACTCTCCAATGCTTTGAAAATGGGAAGCAACCCTCCTTGTATGCTACTTGAGGCCGCGTCGTGAACCAGCTTTAAGCTGTTCTTGTGTTTCGACTTCTCTTCTACCAACTTCTTTCGGACCATTTCCAAGTCGTGGTCGGCTTCTGGGTTATCCAATTGTGAGCCTGCGCTTTCAGATTGAACCATGGAGTCCTCATTCTTATCTTCTCGTTCATGTCGCATTCGTTCATTCTCCATCTTGCGCATCTTGAGTATCTTCTTGTAATCTTTCAAGAGGTACTCTGATCTAAGCCTCTGGTGCTGTTCATCATCGTGTCTTTCGCACAGTTTGCGCAAGCTTGAAGCGAAGCTGTTCATAGCCATGGCCACCCTTGTTTCAGATATGGTTTCCATTGCCAGATTCCAATCGTTACAAATTATGAAAATCGGAGGTGCCTGAAGACGCCCTGGGGAAAAGGGGACTGGCCCATCAGGAGTTTCTTCTGGCTCGTAGAGAAGGCACCGGAGAAGCCACCCGTTTAAGGACTCAACATAGGACTTCTGGGTGCAGATCCAATTGCTAAAGCGGTTGCACCACGCAAGAAGCTGCAACTCGAGTTCAAGAGTGGCTTCCAATGCAGAATCTGAATCGAACCCAGTCTTTGCCTTCAGAGCACGAACTTTGCTCTCCTTAATTGCTTGAAATTGCTTTTGGTGGCAACTAAGCATGGACTTCCACATCCTTGTCAAGCTAGCAGTTGAAATAGTTTAGGCAGCAGATAATGTATTAACACTGAGTATTCTTATGCCAAAATGATAACAATAATTAATTCTTAACCGAAAAAGGATTAAGTGGCAAACATGAGAAAACTGACTTGTTTAAATATACAAAGAAAAGAATGAGATTAGAAATGAAGAACAAGTAAATGGAATTATAGGAAGAGAAATCAAGAGAAGATAGAAGAATAACATGAATATGGTAGTGTTAACTAGGGGAAGCTAGTGCAACCGTGGCATGCCAACTAGCATCAGGAAAAGAGCTAAGCAGAGAAATGAAATATAAATAACCAATCCCAAGAAAGTTGAGATTGATGTTTTTGTTATAATGGGTTTAAAAAATCAAATAAATTGCCTATAAGGAATTTTATAAAATAAAAAAGCAGAAACGTGAAAGACAATGTGCTAAAGTTGATCAAGTTTCAATTGTGGAAATGAGGTAAAGAAATACTACAAACCGAGACAAATGGCAAGATCTTGTGTACTCACCCATTAACTAATTCTGCAACTTGGGGTAGTAACACTTCATCCCTTAAGTTGTGTATCCTACTTGAAATGAAATCGATTGCTTTGATAGAAACCTTGAGTTTTGTACGAGATTTTCTAATTGAAGCCTGAACAGCATCAATCTTACTCGACTCTATTCCTCGCAGGTCCAAAGCTTTTAGCTTCCGGCACTGTCGTTCATAAAC
This sequence comes from Cuscuta australis, assembly GCA_003260385.1. NCBI lineage: Eukaryota > Viridiplantae > Streptophyta > Magnoliopsida > Solanales > Convolvulaceae > Cuscuta > Cuscuta australis. Next base: position 6,695,927 of record NQVE01000215.1, on the reverse strand, counting down.
CAGTCGCAATTGTTCTTCTGTCTGCATCAAATCAAACACCTCAATAAGTATAAGAGCAATTTGACCACCTCGATGTAGAGATAGAGATGAAGTGAAAAGAAGAGGTAAAGAAATTTAAGGCAGAACCCAGTTCGGGCTTTGGGGTTTTGCATATAGCTTTTATCTTTAAAAAGGGGAATTCAACAATCAAGTACTAACAAGAATACAACATAATTAGGATACTTGAAAGAACATTCAAAAATTCAAACTTTTTGGGAGCTTGTTGATATTACTTGATACTCTCTTTGTCCCAAAATAAAGTTCTCATTCCCTATTCACAAGGTCAAACTTTTTTACTTTGCCTATTTAAGTTACTCATTTGATACGATAATATAGTCATGTCACCTCTTGTTTGCAGAGCTTTTGATGTAGTCTTAAGATATATTAACATTATATTTTAATTCTATACCAAATCTCAAATAAATTGGATAGAAAATAACTTGTGTCAAATAAATTGAATTGAAAATAACTTGAGTCAAACATTGCAAACCGACTCGAGAGCTTCACTTTGGTACATAGGGAATATTACAGAAACCAAAAACCTTTATCTTCTTTGATGTATATATACTCCGTATAATCCACTAAGAGCCTGTGTAGGCGCTAACACAAAATTAAAGTAGAAACCGTTCTGCAGCTTTATTTACCTTGACTTCTTTGTAAAGTTTTTTCTCCCACTCATATAACTGGGCCAATGTAGATGAAAGGTAGCATTGCTTCAAATTAGCCTCTGGGACATCATCCCTAATATAGGATTTTTCTAATTTAGAATTTATTTGCACTGCAGGCGTTGATGTTGCGTGCAGAGTTGAAAAGAAAGGAGCCAACGAGTGCAAAATCCTGGACATGAGCACTGCATAAAGACACGAAGTAAAAAAAATATACACAAGTATATGCACTGAGGTACAAGAAGCAGCACAAGATATTATTAGAGACTTCAGAGTTATGCAAAGCAAATGTGTAGAGCAAGATGGGTTATCCAACCTGTGGAAAGGAGTAATCTTATAATGCCTTTTTTAATTTGTTTAAACTTACAAAATATAAATTTATCAAATCTTACAAGATATTCTTTTTTGAAAAAGTAGATTATTTACCATATACGTATTTAGTTATTTACATAGAGCAAAGGAAAGATCTTGAGAACTTAAAACTGATTTAAGGAGGGGAAATGCTTTAAAGAGCCATAGGGTTCCATATTCATTAGCCTTCTTAATCCTTAGGAGCTTGTTTGGTTGGGGCATTTTGGAAGCGAGGGGAAGAATGATTTAATCTCGATTTGTTAGTCTTAGGCTAGAAAATAACTAAGAATATATTTAGCTAAATCATGCATTTGAGTAGTTTCTAATCTATTGTCTTCACTTTCTTTCCAACCATCTAAGTGTAAGAGGAAATAATAAAATAAACATCACCATCCCCGCTCCAAAATCCCATTACCAAATAATTGGATAACGGCTAACTCTCAAATATCTTGAATCATCTTGAATCGCAACTCCAATCAATCTATCTTTTTTTTTCAATTCTCCCTTATGAACATCATACTTTTTGTAACTAATACAGAGAATATGATACTTCCACAGTTCCACTAGCCTCTCCACACCAATTAACAATGATAAACACATAACATGAAGGAATGTGAGAAATAACAAAAGTGGAAACTATGGTGATATGACTGGTTGGTGACATTACACAAGAGTATGACACTGAATGGATATCCAGATGATCATAGAGTTTAAACTTCATCTCAACTACTCCTGTTTGTGCTTCCCTGTTTTTTTAAAATTGAAGCACAAAAGGCAAACGCTTATAAGCCCAAGCGTCACATTTGAGCTGGCGTGCACTTGGGATGAATGTTCAAAGAAGAAACACTTCTAACACCTTGGGGTAGTGTGAAACAGAATGACAGATGTTTTGTTTTAAGAGACATATATCCTCGACAAACTACTTTTCAAGTAGAAACAGATAATCAGATATCATAAAGAATATGCCAAATGAGAAAAAGGAAAAGTCTTGTTTACATTGAAACCCAGCTAGATTTGTGGTAAAATTTCAAAGGTACCTATATGATTCCAAAAATATGAACCCTCAACATGATGAACGTTTGAAGTGAGAGATTAATTCCACAGCAGCAGCGACAAGGAAGCTCTAGACTAAGACGCATACACAGGATATTGTACCTCGAATGAATGTAGGGTGGTAAGGCAGCTTTCCAACCTCAAGCATCACATCTATGTCCCTCCCACAACTTGAAGCAATCTCAAATCCGTCTCTGATTTCAGCCACAACCTCTCGAAGATCTCTTGTTCCACGTGAAGCAGTATTATCCAAATTACTTAACTTTGAAGATACAAATTCACGATCTACCTCAAAAGTCACTCCTTTTGTCTTAACATTTCCATCTCCAGGACTCTTTGATACAATGGTGTCAGAACTGGCCTTCTCCTCTGATACATCGGTTGAACCTGTAACATCACAGATAGAGCACTCTTCATTTCCTGATGAATGTGGTTTGGGGCTGCTGCCAGAACTGTCTTGCGCTGGTGATCCTCTTGAAACCGGAGAACCCTTACCAGATTTAGTGGGCATTGGCTTTTTAGCAAGGTATTCTTCCGCGTATTTGGATGACACAGTTGGTTTCCTACGAGACATTCTTTTCATTGATTGCTCTACCCCAGCGCTGCGCCTTTGCTGGGTCTTTCCACGGGTACCTGAAGTCCCCTCTCCTGCCCTCTTTTTCTTGAAATCATTACTCATCTTCTTCACCATAGGTTCATCCACGTGCATCTCAATTTCTGTTTCATCCTCCAAATCAGGAATCCCCTCCCTCCTCCTCACTTCAGCCGAATCCGGGCTACAATTAGCTGACCCATATGCATGGCTTCCATAACCCATGTAACTCGAGATCCCTTGGTCAATTCCATCAAACGGATTCAGAAAGTCCCAAACGGAGGTCGTTGAAGAAGGAGGCGGTGGGACATCCTCTGGAGGGCTGGGCTTCTTAGCCTGATTCCTGTTCTTTTCACCCTCAGATGGACCTACAGGCGGATATCCAAAGAAATCCTCTCCATTTTGATAATGGGAGCTCCAATACTCATTGGAATATGCAGTCGAAGCAGCTCCAGCCTGGTGAATTACAGTTCTCATCTCAGGGGTATGTCTCTTCATGTAATAAGCATGTGTATCGGAATTACCGCCATTGTAGGCCCGAAACTGCGAAGTCGACGGGGCATGGAAGGTATAGAAAGGATCCCAAAATCCCATCTGTGGAGGGGCCTCTTGATTCATTACAACGTAAGGCCCCTGAGTTCCCATTGGCAAATCTGGATGCAAGAAAGGAGAAGCCGGCCAAGAGTGCCCTTCATCTTCATCCCCGCCCAAGCCGCGACCACTTGTTTCGCAAAAATGGTTCGAATTCAAATGCTCCTCATCGAAGGCATCAGATGATAAATGCAAATGCGAGTCCTTTCCGCACCCATTGAAGTCATTGAAGTCACGGTGATTAGGGCTCGAGGAACAAGACAGCTCTTTTGCAGCTGCTCCATCAGAATGAACCCATGAGGGAGAGGATAGGGAAGACGGGCAAGAAGAAGAAGAAGAAGATGCCGCGGCAGCAAGTTCCTCGTCAACGAAGCGGCGGAGCGCGTCCCCGACCTCCTTGAGGGAGCGAAAGTAGGAGACGTGCGCGGCGGCAAGGTCGTACCTGTAGCCGGCGGCGGCCTTGATAAAATCTCTGCGCTCTCGGCAGCGGATCACCAGCTCTGTATCGACCACCGGCTTTGACCCGCTGCAACCCATCCAAAATGCTGCTGCTACCACTGTCTATTACTCCCTCAATTCGCGCCGCAATTCGCGGTCAGTGACGGGGGGAGATTCGCCGCGCCCGCAGCAGATCTGTTGATCGAATACGCGGACATGCGGCGGCGATTTCACCGCGCCTGCTCATCTATCTATCTCTTGAGCCTCGTAGTCGCCGCTTCTTCTCTCGGCGCGTGGCTCCGCGGCATTGTGACGCGGACAAAGCTACGCTGCGCGCACAAAGAAAGAAGACAACATATAGTAGAGTAGTAGTCCGTATAAACCTACCAGAACCAAATAGGATTCGGATTTTCTACGGAAAGAGCCGTAGTACCAGCAAGAGGATCTAACAAAAAAGGTGTAACCCTCGCCCTATGGTCCCACTCTTGTGCCCATTATGAGTTTTGAAAAGAAAAAAAAAGTTGATATGAATAATTCAAAAAATTTGTGATTTTAGGATAATATTTCGGAATTAAATAATTTATAATTGTTCACAAATATTACTCAATTTTACATCAATACTCCATGCTGCCAAGTGTGTTGAATAGGTGGCATTTAAAATGGTGACTAGATCATTACTAAGTACTCCCTCCGTCCCAAATTATAATGTCTGTTTACTATTCACAGGGTCAAACTTCATTCATTTTCTTTCTTTATTTTCGTTAGCAATTTGATAAAATAAAATATTATTGTCACTACTAGTTTTGTAGATCTTTTGATGTAGTTTTTTAATATGTAATTTTTATTTTTAATTCTATATCATTTGTCATATAAAATGATTTGAAAATAATTTCAGTCAAACATCGTAAACCGAAACAGGCGTTATAAAATGGGATGGAGGTAGTATGAGTTTATAATTAATTATAAAAATAAATAAAATATCATGTATGCGTTATAATTGTCTTCCTCTATATTAGACCTGACAAAAAATGATCCGACTTGTTTTTCACCCAAAATCCGACCCAAAAATACTAGATTTTGAACAAATGTTTTGATAACCAAATCTGAAATGACCCGCTAAAAAGGGGTCAAACCCGACTAAACCCGAACCCGATCCGACCGACCCGCTAATGTAAGAGTTTTTCAAAATCATATACATTAGTACTCGTTTTTAATGTATAAATTTATATTTTTGAACAAATTTTAATCATGCTGCATAAAATTCTTACTTTTTTATAAAACTTATGCATTTTTTAAATTCTTTATATTGATTTATATATCTAAAAATTATTTCTGAATTTAGAATAAAATAATTTAGTAGCTTTAATACATGTTTTTGATGTTATAAGTTTATTATATACAAAATGCAATTGGTATTGTCAATTTAAAAAAATTTAAAACCAGAGTCAAATCTCGTTAGGTCAACCCGAATTCGATGACACTGAGTAATGAACATATAGTTCTCAACTCGAATCTAATTGACCCGAACCCGAAGTAACCTGAACCCTGAATCCGGCCTCACCGGCCGATTTGCTAGCTCCACTCTATATTGATTTGATATAAAAATATGTTAATACTGAAAAATAAAGTGTTTATGTTCTAATCAGATAAATTATGAATAGTGCTCCAGATAAAAAAATAGATAATTTTAAAGTTGATATAGTCTAGAATTTATATTTTACAGGTCTTTCCAACGAAAATAAATTTGAATACAAAATATGTACTTTAAAGTTCTTTGTTTTGTCTGAAGCATTATTTTCTTTTATTTTATATCACTCTGTAGTTACGAATAGATACTTAATAATTTACGGGCATCATTTATAATATCACGTATTCTGCTTAGTTGGCAGCTCGGGGTGTTGATATATAATTAAACAATTTCAGGGAGTAGCGGTGTAAATTATTTAATTTCAGAGCATTAACAAAAAGTCACAAATTTCTTGGAGTATTCGTGTGAAGTTTTTCTTTAAAAAATGACAACTAGTTGTCCATGTTCCATTTTACCTTGATGATTGCCATAGCCTTATCGACGTCTTCTCTAGCGTGCAAGGTCAAGTGATCTGTTGCAGTCTACATCATGCGCATGTAGTTGTTGTACTGTTTTTCTTGTTGGAGAAAAACAAACATTTTCATGTACATTGATATCTCGTCCAACGTCTCTTCCAACTTGCTAGTCCCTGAGGACACTGGACACTTCCCTCAATTGATGGATCGGGGGGAGGGGAGGGACGAGGTTTTGGAGGCGGGGTGTACTCCTTCTCATCTTCATCAGAGGAGGAATGTCTCGAACCTACATCAGTTGATAAATCCATCTTTGACCGTTTTGACACTTGAAGTTTCGGGACGGTATGCCACTTCATGAATTCACGCATGACTTCTCATGCCTCGGTACTCGCAAACGCACCCCGCTCATGAGTGTATTGGGTCAAGGCATCGCTCATAACGTATGTGTCGCTCTGCCCACTCCTTCGTGACCTATTTACCTCATTTCAAATACTGCAGAATTTAGAAACCTTTGCTTATATGTCTCCCCATTTACTCGAGATCATTTCGCGGTGCGATACTAGCCGCGCCCCATCGCCTCAAAAAATTAACCCCTAGGCCCCAGCACGAGCTGAAAAATATGAATACATTTGATTATGCCCTAAAAAATAGAATATAATTAAAACGTGTTAGAAAAAAGTTTTAAAAACGAAAAAATTAAATGTAATAACCGAAAAAATATAATTATACTCCGTAAGAAAAACATACCAATTTGAGGATCCTTTGAGGTGTGCATATAGGATTTGGCTAGTGCAACATCATCTTCATCCTCTGTCCATTTGGTCATGTCGGAGTTCATTGTTTATGTTGACACCTCTTTTATCTCGTGTTTTTTCTTCGAGGGTGCTGGCTTGAAACTGGTGCTGGTTGGGATTGAGGAGATAATTCATATTGAGTTTTGGGAATATAATCGTTCCGGTAATTGGGTGTGAGTCGAGTGGGTGAAATGAGATATTGAGTACAGTCAATGTTGATATGCGTTGAGTGGTGGCTGATTTGGAGTAAGCTGTACTAAGACACTACAAATACCCTTGAAACAATTAGAAATGGTTTGGTACCATTAAAACCAAATTTTTAATTGCTCCAACATTTATTTAAGAGCTCATCGCCTCATTGCGTTGAGGAATGAAGGGCAGGGCCGGCCCAATAGGTGGACAAAGTGTCCGTCCAGACCGGGCCCATGGATTTAAGGGGCACATGTGTTTTTTTAAAAAATATTATGTATATATATACATAAAAGAAGCCCAGCACATTCCAAATCTCCTAGCCGCGTAGACAAAAGATAAAAAAGAAAGAACCGAAGGAGACAGACGCGATTGGGATTTGCCGATTTGGGAAGAAGCCGAAGAACCAATTTGACGATTCTCGACAGACGAGGTCTTGACGCCGCCGGACGCCGACCACCCCGACCTCCAGCCTCCAGGTATTCCATATTCATAGCTTTCCAATTTTGTAATTTTTGTTTCTTAATTTTCTTTCATTGTTTCATTTTTTAGATTTAAAATCTAGGATTAATTATTAATTTTTAATTTGAAATCTTTTCTAATTTCATTCTGAAATTGAATGAATTAATGGTTCTACATGTTATTTATTTGATTTGGATGAATTGATTGAATTTGTTATTTATGATATATTTATGTATAAAAACTAAAAACCCAAAAAAAATTAAAAACTGAAAAATTGACAAATTGATATGAATTTATGATTTATAAAAAAATTAAAACTGAAAAAGAAAAAAAATAAAAAAAGAAAAATTGATGAATTGATATGAATTTATGATATATTTATTTATTTGCTTGCTTTTCATATTTGATTTTACTAAGTAGTAGAATTTATGAATTTAGATTTTATTTCAGAAATAATTCAATAGCCATGGCTCCTAAATAATTTTGTCATTTTTTTCTAATAATATTGGGTTAATTATTATTTAAATATAATTAGTTTGCATATGTTAATTTGTTAGATCATTAGGGATAAGATTTTTAGGTCCTTTTTTCTGTTTCGGCCCAGGCCTATGAATTATTAGTACCGGCCCTGATGAAGGGAATCGTCCCCAAAGGTCTGTTCAACTTCTTGAGACTAAGCACCCTCAAATCACCTCTTATGGCTACCATCTCCACGGCGGCTGAAGCTTTCTCCTCCTCCCCCTCTTCTCTGAAACGTGTTGGCACTCACAATGGCAGCTTCCACTGCGACGAAGCTCTTGGGTGCTATATGATCCGCCTTACCAACAAGTTCAAGGACGCCCAAATCGTCCGCACCCGTGATTCCCAGGTAACTTTCACCTTTTCCATCTTGTGGGATTCATCTCTTGGTTCGCGGAAATGGCACATATTGTGTGTGTGTGTGTGTGTGTGTATGCAAAGAATCGTTTTTGCAGATAAACTGTTTGTTGAAATGCTTGATTTGATTTTAATTAGGTGTTGGAGAAGCTTGATGCTGTTCTTGATGTTGGAGGGGTTTATGACCATAGTCGAGATCGGTATGATCACCATCAGAAGGGATTTGAGGAAATCTTTGGGCATGGGTTTGGGACTAAGCTTAGTAGTGCTGGTCTTGTTTACAAGGTAAAGCTAATTACAGACACATTGTTGGCTATTGTCTTTTTACCTCACACCATGAAGTCTGAATTTTGTTTTGAAGTTGTTAATGGAGCTTATATGGATCATTGTTAGGAGTATTATATTTGGCATGCGATTGGGTTTTGTTTAATTATTATTATGGATTATAGAGTCCTGATTGGTATTGTTTCTCCGTAGCATTTTGGAAAAGAGATCATTGCAAAAGAGCTTCAAGTTGAAGAAGAACATCCAGATGTGCACAGGTTGTTTCTAGCTGTCTACAAGAGCTTCATGGAGGTATAAATTTTTTGGGCTCTTTTCTAGGGTTTGCAGCAAACCATCCCCTTTCATTCTTGAATTTGCATTCTTGCAGTTTTTACAACTCTGGATGTCATTCACTGTTTCAGTTATCTAACCGCATGGCTTGGTCCCTATCATGGACATTTTTTAAAGCTTCTCTATCATGAAACGTAAAGAAGGTTCATAACATGCCAAATTTATACCACATTCTCTTAAATACTAAATGAAATTCCAGATGCTAAAAGACAAGGGGTTATATTTTTGCCCCCAAAAGTAGTAAATCACAAATTAACATAGTTCACTCAGTCACATTGGGATGTTGGGATTGTTGGTATTTCTCACCTAAGCCCAAACCATTTGTCTTGTCACATCACTCCTTGTTGCGAATCAATTGCACTTTTTCCATGGAAATTGCATTCTGTTTTCTCTAGCCGCATAGAAGAATTTAAGTATTTTCTTTTGGTTTTTGGACTAAAAAGCCTTTTAATGCTTGAAACAGGCTATTGATGCTGTAGACAACGGAATTAATCAGTATGACACTGACCAACCTCCCAAATATGTCAACAATACACATTTATCTTCACGAGTTGGGAGATTTAACTTGGATTGGACTGAACCTGATCCTTCGTCAGAGAAGGAGAATGAGGCTTTTTCTCGTGCAATGTATTTAGCTGGAAGTGAGTTTATGGATGTAAGACTCCTTCAGAATCTTTAGAAAATGTTTCTATGCATCCTTTTCCTAGAATAATTCTCTGTAGAGGGTTGGCTCATGGCCACACTGCAAATGTATTAATTTTCGAACTTGAGTTAAGTTTTTATGTTTGAGGATTAATGATTGACTAGTAAATAGAAACTGTTGTTTTCTCTTTATGTATAACATGTTCTTATATGCTCAGAATGTTCGTTATCATGCAAAATCATGGTTGCCTGCCCGGTCAATTGTTATGGAGTGTCTTGCTTCAAGGAAGGACGTTGATCCAAGTGGAGAAATCATGGTGTTAAATAGATTTTGCCCGGTAAGTATACGCTTACCCTTTAAATAAGTAGCAATTTTATACCACTTTTGCAATCCTCCAGTTGAGAAAATAAAGATAACTACAATTGCTCTACTCTCGCTATAAACATCACTAAAAGTTTTTTATGGTAAACCGCTGGATGTGAAATGTGAGACAATGTGCTGAGACAAAACATTTTTGTCAAACAGTGGAAGCTGCACCTGTTTGAGCTTGAGGAAGAGTTGAAGATTGATGTGCCAACCAAATATGTTCTTTATCAGGTAGCTTCACCTTTCTCTTGAGGACCGTTTTCCTCTGTGTTTGTAACACTACGTTTGGTTTAAGGAATTTGAAAGGTAAAAGAAAAGAAAATGAAATGGAAAACCATTTTTCTTGTTTGGTTAGAGGGGAAAAGAAAGGAAAGGTGGAAGGAAAAGAAAATGAGGAGACAAATGTACCAAGTGGAGGGAAAACCAAATTCCTTCCATTTTGGTGAGGAAAATGAGAGAAAACCATTTTCTTTTCTTTTCCTTCCAAAATCCTTGAGCCAAACATAGTGTAAATGTTTCTGAAGAAATCCAATGACAATCTAGTCCCTTATGAATTGAAGGATGATAGAAGCAAAAGCTGGCGAGTGCAGGCAGTGGCTGTCTCTCCCGACAGATTTGAGAGCCGGAGGCCACTACCGTCCAAGTGGAGAGGTCTTAGAGATGACGAGCTCTCGGAGGAGGTGGGTATTCCTGGTTGTGTTTTTGTCCACATGAGTGGGTTTATTGGTGGGAACCAAACCTATGAAGGAGCCTTAGCCATGGCAAAAGCTGCTCTCAAAGTCTAAACCCCAACCATAGCTGAAATCATTTTTTGATTGCTAGACTGTTTCGATTCTCTTGTTTTTTTCTTTCTAAATCTTTATCATTGTCGACGCTACTTATTGTTTTTTCGAACATGGAGATCGAAGAGCATCGTACTCGTTGTTGTTTCTGCAGTTCTTATTAGCATAGTTGATTTCTTGGGTCTTTTTGTGCTTTTTTTATTTCATTGAAAACGGAAAAGGTATAACAGAGGGGTTTTCATGTTTTGTCCATTATACTACAAATATTTTGATTGTTTTGGCTAGTGGTCTTCTCTCAAAACATCAGTTAGCCGCTTACCTTGCCGTTAAAATTTAGAGAGTAATTTTGTCACTTCATGTGAAAAAACGAGGCGCCATTATAAGTAGATTCTATTCGACTTTAGTCCATTGCAATTTGCAAAAATAAATGTTTAAAAAATTACCGAGTAATTAAATAGAGACTTTTTATATTGGATTGTTCCTTTATATGCATGAAACCATTTCTATTATTTGGCATTTGTTTTGATGTACTTTGCTGATTATGGGTAGTAATAATTTACATTTTACCCTTGTACTCCCTAGCATGCATCCGGATGTTTGATGTTTATTGTATATGTCACATACTCCCTACATCTTAAATAAAATATTCTTTTCGATCAATGTGCATAATTTCATGATTTTTAAAATAATTTTATTTGCAAATTGGCGTTGAAAATAAAAAGAATAAAATTTATATATTTAAAAACATCAAGAGTTCTTCTCAAGCACAAAACAATAGGTGACAACAAAACTCTATTTTATCAAATTATCAAAGAAAACATGCAAGCAAATAAAAGATATTGTGCGGTCATAATAGTAAAGATATAAATCATTTTTGGGCAATTGAAGTAACTCATTTTGTGCATTTATTTTTTGCATATACTTGATGCATGGAAATGTGAGATTGACGAGTGGGCATTATTGCTTTATTTTTATTGAGTCACGATATGAATATAGTTTTTATTGGTGCAAAAAAAAGTTTTATTATTACTATTTCTTACAGATTATATGCTCTATGTTATACAAGTAAATAGAAAAATGAAATTAAGATGGATAAAGTATTTTTTTTAAAAATAAAATGATGAGAAACTAATGCATGTGCCCTAAAAAAATACTCCCTCAGTCCATCATTGATCTTCTCAAGTGACATTTTTGTTTGCCCGAGAAAGATCTTTGCTTTGTTTTAAATTTAAAATACCACAATTACCCCTACTTTATTTATTACTCCTCATCTAATATACTCCACCCACTTTCATTAAATGTATTTTAGTAAACTTCCACATTTTCTTAACTTTCATTCAAAACCACAAAAAATCAATTTGAGAAAATATATGGCGGGTGCAATAATAACATGCCTAATATTAGAATCAGGATAGATAGATAGACAGATAGATACAGTCAGACAAGTGGAAAGGCAAAACTCATCAATGGAGTGGAGTGCCTTATAATGTGTTTTACTTGCCCCAAAATGTTACTACTAGATTACTTAAAATCTCTGCTTAGCTTATTCACAAATCAGCTACCTAATGAGGAGGAGTTAAGGAGAGAACCACGCAAATCGACGACTGAGTCTCTCATTTAAGCAGACCGTAACGCCTCGCCAACTGATCAGCAATTGAGTTTTGCCCATTCCCAGTGATGCTGTCTAGCAGCTGATACTTCTTGTAGTTCGCCTTGAACGTCACCTCCTGCTTCTTCGCCAGCTTTTCTTCCTCTTCCACTTGATGCTACACGGGAGAAGGGCAAAGTTAGCAAAACGGACGCAGTTGTGTATCACCAAACAACTAAAACAAGAGATATGTTGTATTTAGAAAGAATGCAAGGGACAAGGAAAGCGGAGAACCAGCATTTTTTTGAATGGAAAACAAGTGTTCTGAGGGTTCACTATGGTCTATTTGAAACCCGGAAAAAGCCAGGGAAAGAAAATAAGAAGGAATTAAGTGAGAAATTCAGAAGTAAAGAATATTTGAAGGATATAGATAGTTGGTTCAGATTCAGTAAATCAATTTTGCACATTTGTAATCACCAGCATTATAATAAAACTATGAAATATAAATATATGCACATTTGTAATCAAACTTGATTTTCATTTGTGTTTTCTTACGTTAAGCCATGTACACATTTAAAAGTACTCCGTATCATTTAAGGATGTTTTCGAGGTTCCACACATAGTTAACCCAGGAGCATGTGTAATATACCTCCATCAGAAATTCAGCTTGAGAAGCATGTTCTTGAGCAAGAGCCTTCATCTTCATGGCTAACCCGTAGTTAGGGTTACCACGGTCCACCCATTGGTATTGTAATTTCAAACCAGGTTTTGGCGGCCGCTCATCAAACATCTCAACCTGTGCAGCATATGCCCTCACTGGCCTTGGCATCCCCGCGATCATGAATGGTAAACTGCTCACCTCAGATATGATTGATTCGGCCTGCTCTGCAGTTTCCATCTCTACCAAAGCGGATCGGGCTGCCTTGCAGAGGTTGAGGTAGTTAGGGAGTAAACTGACATCAGTGACCCTGCCAAACTGGTTAAAGGCAGCTGTTAGGACAGCCTTGGTGGCCATGGGTGAGAGGTTATCAACGAACACTGTTCTCTTCACTTTTTTTAAGAAGCTTGCATACTTCTCTTCTTCTTCATGCTCCATTTCTCCCCTGAATGATAATCAATCCAAGAATCATCATCAGAAAGAGAAATGTGATGATCATTTCTGTAAATGAGGTAAGTTCCATTCCATTTTCTACTTTTCCATGTCTTCCTACAGGAGAACCACATCATCAATATCATATTTTTCTTGGAACATTGTGAATACCCCGTAAGAGATTATTTAGTGCAACATCTACGGCCAATGACTCTAAAAGCCATGTTAACAATGTTTTAATTTCGGGTAGATAAACGGCTAAATCAAAACTGTTAACATAATAAAGATAGAAGAAATGGACTAATCGCACATCACATACGAAAAAAGGAAACAACACTTGCTTACGAGCTAAACCTGTGAATTCAAGACAACAGGAAAATGCATTGTGTGAATTTTCAGACCATACATTCTCAAACAATATTGCAGAACACAGACCCAAGCTCTTTTGAAAACAATCATTTCGCTATATTACTTTTCCTCCTAAGAAGAAGACAACTGTTTCAGTCAGTTCATTTTCATCATGCTCATTTTAAATTATATACACACAAACACACAACGTACAATCGCCAACACTAAGTGCAATATCCTTACGATTGAATCTATGAAATAAATTAGGGCTTGAGCCTTGAAGAGTTGAACTTACAAAGACGAAATTAGGGTTTGAGAAGTTGAATTGAAGGTCAGGACTCAACCGGCGTCCGGTGACAGGAAGACGGAAACCGGCAGTAGAGGCGGGCGACTGGGTCGCCTGGGCGCGAGAAAGAGAGAGGCAAGGGGCCGACGAACAGACGCCCGGCGGAGGCGGAGCCGGAGCTAAGGAGTCGAGAGACCGGAAGAGTGTTACACTGTTACTACCGCTAAATAAATTATCTTCCTTATCTAAGCAGAGTCGATACTCGTCTAATTTGGTCTTTGGTTGTCTTAAAAAAATTGGTTAAATACGTTTTTTGGTCTTATAAAATTAATAATTTTTTACTTTTAAATAAATTTTGTCAAATTCTTTCATGAACAATGTTGTCAATGGTGGTGCTTCGTATAATTTAGATAAGTATTTTTTTAACTATTTAGATAAATATGTTTTTAAAAAAAAAAAACTAAAATAAGATTATAATATTGAAAATATAAAAAATAGAAGTTTCATGTTTTTATTTCTGGAATAAGAATTAAAATACATTTTCAATGTGTTATTTCAATTTAAGATTATCTAAAAATAATATTTTTCATTTTTATTATTAATATAACTACAAGTTATAAATCATTTCAATTTTTCTATTTTTATTCATTCCCATATCACTATTTTCTCATTCACATTCTTTTTTTTTTTTAATTTTTAATGCAAATAATACGGTGTAAAATCACAATTGAATTTTTTTTATTCACATTCAAGTTTTTCTTCAATTTTTAATGTAAAATCACAATTTTATTGTGATTTCTGTTTAAATTTATTATGGTCTGTGGCACTGAATATAAAAATTTCACAACTTTTTAGTAATGTAAATAATCATGATTGACACTGTATATGCATTTTAATTCATATTTCGAAAATAAAAATATGAAACTTTTATTTTGAAACATTTTCAATATTTTATTTCTACTTTAATTTTTTTCCCAATTTTTTCTGTTAAAAGTATAACTATGACCTAAAACTTGCAACAACTTAAAATTTAGATTATTTTACATAATACTAACATTATGTTTTGGTTTAAAGAATTAAGAAGAAAAAAAAAGAAAATGGATCTATCATGCTTTCTTCACCAAAATAGAAAAAATTAGTTTTCCATTTTGTATATTTTACTTTTTCATTTTTTTCCATTCGTTTGTTTTTTTCTCTAACTAAATAAAAAAATTATTATTCATTTTAACTTCTTTTCTTTTGCTTCCAAATTCTTTGAACCATGTAAAAAACTAGATTCATACCCGTGCGTTACACGGACAAAAGTTTGTTACTCTCTCTGTCTTTAAATTAATCTATTATATAAACTTTCACGATCTCCATAAGAATATAAGATATTTTCGATTTCATACTTTCGTATATTTCATACTTCAGTATGTATCAACATAGGCAAATATTATAAATTGAAATTTAGGGGATAATTAATTCTTTTACATCTGAAAATTATAAGCAAAATCATTACAAAGTACATTGCGTAAACATCTACAGATTATGAAATACTTCTTTATAAACAACATTTATTGTGGAACGTCTAAGTTCTCCACTTTCATCACATATTAGTATTTTTAAACCACTACGATCTGTAACTCTCGAAACCGCAACATATAATTGTCCATGGCTAAAAACAGGTTTTTTAAGAAAAAGTCCCACGTGAGACAATGACTGGCCCTGACTTTTGTTAAAGGTCATTGCATAGAAAACCATTATAGGAAACTGTCTTCTTTGAAATTTGAAAGGAATACGTGGATCTGAAGGAGTTAATGACAATCTTGGGATCAATACCTCTTGGCCCGAATGTGTACCTATCAGAATTCTTCCTTGTATTGAATGAGTTGCCAAACGCGTGACTATCAATCTCGTACCATTGCACAATCCCATTGTATGATCAATATTCTGCAATAGCATTATAGGAGTGCCAACTTTTAAAGTTATCTCATGATTTGGAAGGCCTGAAGCACGTATGTTGTTCAAGAATTCTGATGAATGTAGGTCACTGAAGAAATCAGAACTGCAATCTGATTTGCAAACATTATCAGAACTAAAATATGTTCTAGAATCGTTATTAGGATTCATTTTAATCATGTAATCATTAATCGCATCAACACTGTCAATGGTCGGAGCCAAAATAGCACGTTGTTGCAAATAACTTGGATCATTTGCAATGTTGTGATAATTAGGATAAGTGGAATGCACTATTTGAGCAATAGGATCTCCTGACTCCAGTAGTAGCAAATCATCAGGTATCTGGATCTCAGCATATCCATCATTCTCTTGCCCAATTGTTCCATCACCAATATTTGCAATCCAATTTGCAAATTCAACATACTTCTCGTAATTTTGATCTTTGCTCTTTGACTGCAAGCGCATATTTTTTGACAAACGTAAAACAATACAGTTATGCCATATGTATGAAGAGTTAATAGTAGCATTAACAATGTCTTGTCTTGTTCCTTTAGGAATGACTGGTAATATTTGACGAAAATCTCCACCAAGGACAATTGTTTTTCCCCCAAAGAGTTGTTCAGAACTGAATGGATTTTCAAATTGTTGTAAATCTCGAAGAGTTCTGTCTAATGCCTCAAAGCAATGTTTGTGAGTCATGGGTGCTTCATCCCAAATAATCAATTTGGCTTTTACCAACAATTGGGCCAAATGAGACCCTTGTTTTATATTGCAAGTGGAGTTTTCATCTAAGTTTAATGGAATTGCGAAACGTGAATGTGCGGTTCTACCTCCAAGCAGCAATAATGATGTAATTCCACTTGAGGCCACATTTAGAACGATTTCTCCTCTTGCTCGTATCGCCGCTGATAATGTTCGCCAAACATATGTTTTGCATGTTCCTCCATAACCATATAAAAAAAATACTGAACCCGTATTAGAGTCAATAGATTGCATAATTCTATTATATGCTCTAAGTTGTTCGTCATTGAGATTGCGTATGAGGGTATAATGCTCATCCATCAAAGTAGTCTGATCATATTGTAATTCGTCAAAAATTAGTCGGTTGGCTGGAATCCATTGTCCATGAAGATTTGGCTGTGGCATACATGTGTAATCACGAAGACTTTTTCCACGACTACGCAACAACGCTTCAATTTCAATTAAAACATGATTTTGCAATTCTTCATCACTCAGAAGCAAGCCTTTGTATTAAAATTAAATTACGTATTGGAAAGTTATATTTAATATAAATAATAATAGTAAAAATTTATGAAAAGTACCTGGATGATTTAGTATTCGTCGTTGACGATATAAGATATCGTCTGCCATGTACTGCCAACAACTCTCCCAAACAAATCTAGGTCGAGACATTGATTCACTTGTAAGTAACGTCATGAACAATTGCCTTAATTGTGCAGCGGTTGCCCATTGACTTGCCTCTTTAAATTCGTCCAAGTATTCTTTATCGTCATCGAGTAATCCTCTTGCATAACATGCTTCACGGAACGAATCGTAAACAACACCATCGACAGTTTGTATTTCTTCATAGCTAGTTGGGCCACGCACCAAGTTCAATAAGCATCTCAAATAGTACGCTTCTCCCGTTCCAGGTGGGACGTAGGTAAGGCGACCTATGGAAAATCCTTGTTTTCGACGCTCATATGTTCTCGTTGTTGATTTCCATACAAATTTTTGTGGGAATTCCGCATATGTTAGTTGCCTTGCGTCTGGAAAATCTTTATTTGCTTGCATCCAAGCTAGAAATTTACTCTCTCTAATACTCTCTCGTCGTACAACTGCAGTTGTGTCATCAGCGTCATCAAAAAATATCATTTGCTCACCTGGAAGGTGAAAACTCAAACGCTCTATAGTTGGATATTTATGTTGAATTTCAAAACCAAATATTCGCCATGCTGCCTCGCAAGCAGAAATGTATCTACGATCATAATATAGTTGTATTTCGTTGATTTTCTCAACAGGGGCACTCTCATCATCACCGGCACTTGCATATAAAGCAACTGTTACACGATCACGTCCTTTGTTAACATATTTGAAAAGATACTTGATGGAACGTGATTGATTACACCATTCAACGTTCAAATGTGCATCATACTTTAGCAACAAATATCTATTGTGCGGAACAACGTGGCGATTATCTAAGAGGACACCGTTTTTTTCCACGACTCTCCCATCATCTCTGCGCCTATATCTTGCAAAACCATCTTCATCGATTGTAGTGTGTGTTGAATTGTTTCGGAAAATGTTTTGTACATCGTCCTTCAGACATGCAAGGAGCCCATGAAGCAAATCTACCACAGGGACCATGGACCATAAAATTACACACAGCTTCATAATATCTTGGATCTAGTTCTTTGTCTGGTAATTCAGCGGAAATTATGCGATCAATATCATTTGGTGTTGGATATTTGTTCTGTTGATTGAGAAACACCAAAATATGAGCATGCGGAAGACCACGTTTCTGGAACTCAACTGTGTATATAACTGTAACAATTGAATTAAAAAAAATTAAATAGTATTGTATGTTGAGTAAAAAGCAACAATTGTTAAAAAATCACGTAATGTTGTTTAATACCTGATCGTACTTCACCAAATATTTTATTAGTTTATGAAATTTGACCTCGAATACTCGACATGCAATATCTGGACGATCTTCTGTTTGGAGGTTTCTCTTTGTCAAAAATCTTGTTATTTCAAGCCATTTTGGACTGCAGGTAAAAGTTAAAAATAAGTCTGGATATCCAGTCCATCGACAAATAGCCATTGCATCATGATAATTTTGAATCATGTAGCGGGCACCTCCTACAAATGTCGATGGAACAACAATTCTTCTTCCGATAGCTGAAGCGTTATTGTCCCCACTGAATAATGAATCGGCCACTCTATTGTACATTTCACAACGTAGCTTCTTTTGATGAGTCTGTATGTAAACCAACCTTAATGATTCAATCATGGTATATCCGTCTACTAAAATCTCTTGGAATAGTTTTCTAGAATGTAAGATAAAAGATGTCTCACATATTCTCTCGTGGAATCGATATGCAAGGAACTCTTTTATGCTAACACTTCTTCGTCTTTTGACATTGAAAGTTCTTGTGTCAGAGAATGGAATATCTTCTCTGTATCCATCATCACCATATGGAAATAGCAAGGGATACTGAAGACCCAAATAAGCTGGATTTAACTCACTTATGTGCTGTAGTTTCCCACTGATTGTTTCCACCAGTATATCCCTTTCTCCCAAAGATTGATCAAAGTCACCAACAACTAACGCTGCAACTTCTGAAACGGATGGCAAATTGTACCTCCTTGCGTCCGAATTTCGCTTACAGACCAGCTTCAAACGAACGGTCATTTCTCCAGATTCTACCAACTTATCTCTGGTCATTCGAAATGATTTCACTAAAATATTATGTTCATCTAACATTTGTTTCAATTTCTCCACAATGTGAACGTGCAATGTTTGTAGTTCATCGTCATTCCTAAAAAAGATTGTTGAAGTTAATAACTCGATAAAATAAGTATTTTAATCACAATATTTGTAATAAGAATGTTAAATTAATAAACTAAGGCATACCTTAGTGCAGATATTCGATTTGTAATTTCATGTTCAGTATCATAGATATATAATTAGGCAAAACGGGGAGGAGCTCCATTTGATGGCATTAAAGAACCAATCCTATGATGATTTCTTCCTCTAGCTTTGTATACAGGCGGTGCTCTTCCTGAGTTTACTGTTTTCTGATTCACATTCAAGTTTTTCTTCAATTTTTAGTGTAAAATCACAATTTTATTGTGATTTCTGTTTAAATTTATTATGGTCTGTGGCACTGAATATAAAAATTTCACAACTTTTTAGTAATGTAAATAATCATGATTGACACTGTATATGCATTTTAATTCATATTTCGAAAATAAAAATATGAAACTTTTATTTTGAAACATTTTCAATATTTTATTTCTACTTTAATCTTTTTCCCAATTTTTTCTGTTAAATGTATAACTATGACCTAAAACTTGCAACAACTTAAAATTTAGATTATTTTACATAATACTAACATTATGTTTTGGTTTAAAGAATTAAGAAGAAAAAAAAAAGAAAATGGATCTACGCTTTTTTCACCAAAATAGAAAAAATTAGTTTTTCATTTTGTATATTTTACTTTTTCATTTTTTTCCATTCGTTTGTTTTTTTCTCTAACTAAATAAAAAAAATTATTATTCATTTTAACTTCTTTTCTTTTGCTTCCAAATTCTTTGAACCAGGTAAAAAATATCAGTATAGTGTTAGGGTTCATCATTTTCTGGGTCTGGGTGTTGATAGGCATCCTCCGAGCAATTCTATCGTATTTTAATGCTATATAATTCCTACTCAGAAAATGATGGACATTGACGATGACCGCAATGGCGTTTGCGCCAATTCGAAGCTGAACAAGGGGAAAAACATCGTATTCGTCGACTCCAAAGCCACGCCTTGGGTTGAAAAGTATCGCCCCCAGTCTCTTTCCGACGTCGCCGCCCATCAGGACATCGTCGAAACCAGTAATATTCATCGCTCTCTCATATAAGATCGTATGCTATGTATTATTGAGTCTGGCATTTTAACAAGCACATGGAAAGCTGGAACTTTGTTGATGTATGGTGTAATGTGATGAAAAGTTGACAGGCTTGCTAGTGGAAACAGACTGCCGCATCTGCTGCTGTATGGGCCTCCCGGAACTGGGAAGACCTCCACAATTCTTGCCCTGGCTCGGAAGCTTTATGGAGAACAGATGCACAATATGGTTTTAGAGTTGAATGCTTCCGATGATCGTGGGATAGATGTTGTCAGGCAGCAGATTCAGGACTTTGCCAGTACTCAGAGCATCTCATTTGGGTAATTGAGCTCTGTAGAACATATGCTTGCGATATCATTGAGTGAAATTGATAGGAATGATTCATACGTATTTTTTTCGGCTTGGTTCCCATGACATTGGGACCAATGTTATTGGATGACCCGGGGCCCTACGGTGTTCCGTTTGAAAAATTGACGGTTTTTACCCCATTACCCCCGGTAAACCACCCCACCCCGGCCCGACCCGAACTCATCCCCATCCCCTTCAACTGCACCCCACAAATTTTGCTGACTTTGGAGTCAAAAATTGAATCCAAAGTCAACAAAATTTGTGTGGTGCAATTGAAGGGGTGGGGGTGAGTTCGCCGGGCCGAGTGGGGGTTCATCGGGGGTAGGAACCGTCAATGTTTTGAACGGAGCACCGTAGGGCCCCTAGGTCATCCCAGGACATTACTTATGTATAATGTATTTCAGAATTTCAGCATTGTCCAGCCATTAACTGCATAAAATTTCCATTTTTCTTAAAAGTTCTCCATAATTTTTGTCTCTTGGGCAGTGCAAAGTTTTCTGTGAAGTTAGTGCTGTTGGATGAGTCAGATGCCATGACAAAGGATGCACAGTTTGCTCTGCGTCGAGGCAAGTTCTTTTTTTTAATGGATCAATTTGAATGCACACACCATTTATTGGAACTGGCATTCCTAACTCATTTTTATGCAGTGATTGAGAAGTATACAAAAAATACTAGGTTTGCACTGATTTGTAACAATGTCAACAAGGTGATCCCTGCTCTACAATCACGGTGTACACGGTTCCGGTTTGCACCTCTTGATGATGTTCATGTAATTGAGAGGCTTAAACATGTTATTGACTCGGAAAGGTGAGTTTCAAAGCATTTTGTAATCACATCTGAGCTGGGTTTCTTCTCAGTCCCTCACAAATGATTTTTGATTGAATTGTACGGGAGGAGTGTGTATTTTCCTTGGGATGAAAATGGAATTGATCTCATGATGTTCTTAACAAAACCTATATATTCTCTTTTCCAGTGCAAGTACTGTGACTGCTTACATTTACATTCTCAATTGCTATGCAGTTCAGATTTTTTGAACGAGAAATACACTAATCAGTTAACACCAGTATATATTTGATGATGTATTATCAGTTAAACTCATGCCCATATGCCATATGAGCTAGTGATAATTCTTTCTCCCATCAACATGGATAATTTAGCATAACAATCACTCTCTTTCAATCCTTGCCTTCATTATGCAGGCCTTCAGTTCTATTCATCATTACCGCTTCCTTTCATTTCCTAGGTTACAATGAAATGTTTTTATGAAATTTATAGTGAAATAGTTTTTGAATGTTGATAGTGCATAGGCTTTCAAGATCTTTCAAACAACTTTGCTTGGTTACAGACTTGATGTACCAGAGTGTGGCTTGAAGGCACTTGTGCGGCTTAGCAATGGTGATATGAGAAAGGCTTTAAACATTTTGCAGGTTATTTTCGTTTAGCCTTTCTCATTTTCAATAACTTGTTCTTAACCTTTAAAATAGAAAATTGATCTCCATTATCATGAGAATAAGTAAATTATGCTTCTTCTTTTCTTCTGCAATGGTGCATCATATTTCTCTCTCCATCAACATTTTTTTTTGAAGACTCTCTCCATCAACATCGTTCATGATGATCATAAGAAAAGGGTTGTAGACTATAAAAGACTTCTCAACAAAACCATGCAATAAAATGCACATGTTATGATGTGTGCATCTTGGTCTCTCAGTCTCTCTATTTAGTGCTGATGAGACTAGAAAGGTTGATGAGTGCTTAATTTTCAAGTGTTACCTATCTCTCAATGATAAGACATGATTTATGAGTAGCATCTTCCAATTTTAAAGCATCAACACAATGTTTGAGCACAGAGCATAAAGTTTCGAATTGTTTAAGATAATTTAGTGCAGTTAAAAATAATTGGTTTTTGTTGCACTTAGATATCATTTGCCAAAGTTATCATCCTTTCTAGTTTCTACCTCTTTCAACCGTGCGGAATTTGATGTGGTTCTCTTTTTGTTACCGGGTCTGGGTAGGGGAGAATGTACACAAACATTACCAGTGTGGAGGGTCCACGAGAGAATGACAACAACAAACCTACTATAATCCCAACTCTGTTGGGGTCTTGGGGTCAAGATGTATTAAAAGTAGTGAAGTTTCCGTTAGATTCTTGATGCATTGATGTATTAATGTTCCATTTTTATTTAGGCCGCTATTTAACCAAAGCTAAAACATTTTTAAAAACTCTTTCCGCAGTGAAAGGAGTAGGAATGGAGTTAAGATTATTATTGATGATTGGCAGGTGATTGATGTTGTTGAGGTGGAAAGTGGTATGATCATAGGGACCATTTTGTCTTTTGGAAAATATGTTATTAACTTTATTTTCCCATATGCAGCATAAGTGGTGCTGGAACAATTGACTAATAACCACTTTTAGGATGGCCTAAAGGTCCTGGATGGTGTGGTTCAAGGCATGAACAGAGTTGTATTAATGGGCTTACAGACTTTTTAAATAAAATTTGGAAGTTGAATCAAATGCCAAATGGTTGGTGGAAAAGCATATTGGTACAAGAAAAAGAAACATACAAGATCATGCATACCACACATGATTCAACCTGTGAGCAATCCCATGGAAATGAAGGGTTTAGATTTATGTCTGGGTGATTAACAAGGGTGATCAATGTTTTAAGGTAACAGGTAAAATGTTATCGGGGTGGTAAGTCAGGAACACACATTTACATATGATTCTTATAGACTTGAAGAAAGCATATCATAAGGTACCGATGGAAATACTTTTTTGGGCTATGATAAAGAAAATTCTGTCAAGTGTCACCCCATATGCCCAACTATCATGTTAGATGTGTCAGTCAATAATTCATTAGTAAGTTTTGACATGCAAACTTTTGTTTTCATTACTTTCTGCAGTTTCAGTGTTCTTGTCATTTATGCTATTATTGCATCTTTGTTGGTTGGATTTTCCATTTTCCTTTGTTTTCTTTATGCAGTTTCGGTTGGATTTTCCTTTTTCCTTGTTTTCTTTATGCAGTCGACACACATGGCTTCCCAGCAGATAACAGAACAGGCTGTATATTTGTGCACTGGGCATCCATTGCCGAAAGACATAGAGCAAATTACAAATTGGCTTCTAAATGAGCCATTTACTGACAGTTTCAAACGTATCCAGAAAGATTATTTATGTGTGTATACCTTTACTTCGTGACTGTTTTAGCGTTTCTTTTGTGTCCCTTAACTATGACTAGGGATATTGGAAAATAAAACACGGAAAGGATTGGCGTTAGTAGATATCGTTCGCGAAGTAACCATGTAAGTTTGTATCATCTCTCAACTGTTTGCATTGCATTAATTTGCTTGATCTCGCCCTTAAGCGCTTAAATACCAGGTTTGTTTTCAACATCAAGATGCCATCAGATGTGCGGATTCAGCTGATCAATGAGATGGCTGATATTGAGTGCGTGTTTTTTTCTTGTATCTGTTATCAAATTTGCTCTAGAATTTACTATATGGATCTTAATTCATTGAGGAGGTGTGTGGAAACTTCTAAGGTTGTTCTGCTCATATAATAGCCAGAGTCGAGTGGGATAACTTTTGTACTCTTCAATTTACCTGTGATCTTTATACAAGTGCATTGGCAACTAAAATCAACAAAATCTGTATTTAGTTAAAAGTCAAATAAAACACTTATCCATTTTATATTTGGTTGTTAAATACTAAACCAAGTTTCAATTTACTTCAAGGTGTTCATTAATCGCACCAAGAATATACGACGTTACATTGCATTATGTCATTCAATTGACGATATGATTTGTAACTGCTTGATGGACAATCCCTTCAGTATAAAGTTCCGAAACTTCCTTGACTAGGTTTTAGCATTATATATAGAATATATACGGCGTTACATTAAATATGATTGCTTGTTTTGTGCGCAGATATAGGTTGAGCTTTGGCTGCAACGACAAGTTGCAGCTTGGGTCATTGATTGCTGCTTTTACAAAGGCAAGGTCTACACTGGTTGCTGCTGCCAATTAGTCACGCCCGTTGGGCGTAACAGCCTATTTGGTATGTGCCAAGCTTAATAACTAACTGAAAGCCCTACCAGATGGAGCCATAGTTTCTATGGTCTGCAGTTGGTTCTATCGACGAGTAGCGTTGATGTTTTGGGAAAAGCTAGCCCGGGTGATGTAGTGTAAGCTTCGTACTAACTCATGCTTAATGGTAATTTCTTGAAGGATAGTGTTTTAGCTTGTACGGAGTACTTAATATTTGGAAGTCAAAGAAAATACTCCTTCCGTCCCAAAATCCAGCTCACGTTTTGATTGCCCGAAGATTGAAAATTGTAAAGTGTGGTTAGAATTTGTTTGAAATAGAGAAGTGTTCCGAGCCACATATTCTCTTTAAAGAATGAAGACTGTTTTTTGATGGACAAAAAAGAAAGTATGAATTCGGTTTTGGTGTGTGTGTGTGTGTATATATATATATATATATATATATATATATATATATATATATATATATATATATATATATATATATATATATATATATATATATATATATATATATATATATATATATATATATATATATATATATATATATCGCACCTTATGGTGCGATGACATGCTTCGGTCAGATGACGCAAAGCTCACCACTGTCCCCTGCAAAGCTCACCAAACACAACTACAAAGCTCACCATATTTTTTTTAACACTTTAAATTTTTCTTGAAAAAATAAAATCAAAGGAAGGGGTGTTGACTAGACATTGATCGTTGACTCCAGCATTGACCGCCGCCTGCCGCCAGTCGTCAGTCGCTGCCGCCGGTCTGTCGCCGCCATACTCCGGTCTCCGGTTGCCGCCGGTCACCTCCGCTTGCGGCCGCCGTTGATCGGTGGTTGACTGGTGTTGCTATTTTATTTTTAATTAATTTTTTAATTTTCAAAATTAAAAAAAAAGTGAGTTTTGGGGTTCAAAGTGGTGAGCTTTGCATTGTTCATTGGGTTAAGGAGCAAAATAGGAAAAACATTGATAAAATCTCAAAATAGGAGTTGAAAGATAAAATCCTCAAAATAGGAGTTGGTGACTCACCCAATCTACAAAAAGGGCAATAATCCATTGATACAACGAAAGTTCTCAATTTCTCACCTCTCCAAATTTCTTCAACCTAGGATTCTTTGGTTTCTAACAACAACCATTTTTTGTCAATCCTGTTGTCTTTTTCGTTGCCTAGCACCTTAGGACTAAGCTCAATCCCTCTCCAGATGCATCTGAACCATTCAAATGTACTTTTTTTCCATTTTTTAATTATCAACCACCGAATATATATTCTTTGTATAATTCAACAACCAGAAGTGCATGAAACAGGTAATGAAGTCCATACCACTGCCAGAGCTGTAGACAAATGCATTTGACACCAACTCTTTGATATTGGTCCTTAGAGTCGATTGGTGAGTGTTGCTGATTTGAAACTGCGACCAGTGCTGAACGCTGGCGCTCATTGGTGACGGAAGCCTTAGTAGCTGGTGCATAGGAGGAACTCACCGCCATTCAAAAGCAGATCCCGAAGTCGTGCTGCCTCTGCTCTTCTTCTCCCTGGAGTCGCAACCACCATCACCTATAGTAGTACTCGCCGTTCAAGAAGTCAGCGACCGTCGCCAAGCAGTCAGTGCTCAAGAGGGGTGTCGCCGCGACTTTCACCACCACCCCTCCTTCCACTGTCGCCGCCGTCGCCACTAATGCACCTAAATTGCAATAATGGAGTGCACATTCCAAATGAGCCCCACAAATTTCACCTCACATTCCAAACATAAATATTTCAGGTTTGCAATACAATCCATACTGAAAAGGAGTTTGGAAGGTATCTTGTTCAGAACATCAAGAAATGAAAACCTCTCACATAAAAGTAATACCCATATTTTTAGATTTCAAAAAAGTCACTCTTTAATTCTCTTAACCAACATTAACATCTCTAGACTCTAGATCATAAATTAAAAGAAAATCTCCCACCGTCACCACCATTGTGCTACATTAACTGTCCATATAGTGTAAAGTAAGGACATAATTCCAAACATGACCATATATACTGCCACACATGAAATTACATGTGCATGTGAATGCATAATATCCAACAAAGGCATAATGTCAAACATGTCAATGCCTAATGCAATAAATGACAATGTATAATAACAAACATCTCAACCTATAATGAGAAACATGTCAATATATAATGTAACAAATGACAATACATAATGTTAAAAAGAAGAAATGCCAAGAAACTCTATAATTTTCCAATGTCATAATCATTCAATTCAAACTTCAATATTTCATATTCTAGATCAAGAGTGCCAATTGAGTTTTTATTCCAAGTACCCCAATCACACAAACAATAAGATTTTCTTTTTGCGTATAAAGAAAAACTAGAAAAGAACGATAATCTCAAAAGCTTGTTTGGATTCTTTGATTTGCTAAAATTATAGCTAAAATATATACAAAGAGTATGAAAGAAAGTTTAGAAAATCATGGAAATCCAACAAGATTGCATTGTATGCACGCAATTCCAATAAAAATCTGCAGCCCCAACAAATATAAACATAGATCTAATCAAGAGTCATTGAAGGAATTTGCTGAATAAATGAAACTAAAAACATACAAATGAATTGAAAAAACAGGGCAGCGAGGGGAAGAGGCGATGGCGGAAGGGGGCGGTGGCAATGGCGGAAGAGGTTTGACGGCGATTGCGGTAGCAGCGGTGTAATGCTGAAAAGGAGGAGATCAGAGAGAAAGGAGGTGGGACGGCTGTGTTGTTTTACCAATCGATCGGGAAGTGGAGCGGACACTGTATAAAATTACAGAGTAAATTCTAAACTGGATTATAATAAACACTCCTATTTTGGGTATATAAGTTTGGGACTCCTATTTTGAGTATATGTCTAATGATTTACTCATATTTAGGGGGTTTTCTTTTGTCCATTGGTGAGCTTTGTAGTGTAGTGTGGTGAGCTTTGCGTCATCTGACCGAAGCATGTCATCGCACCGTAAGGTGTCATCTCACTGGAGTCAATCTCATACACACACACACACACAGATATAAGGGCTGGTTCAAGTGATAATGCACCTTGGTGAAAGAAATAAGAATAAAATCTGGCCTTTGGATATGATGCATCGTGCGGCTCAGATTGCATTCTGCACTCAAATTTTGAGATAGTGCATTTTCAAAGGATTATGGTCATTTCGACATGATGCATTTTCAAACCATCTTGGTGCACCTAATTTTGATGCAATCCTAACCCTTAGATTTCCCAATCTAATGCACCAGATTCATTCTTATTTCTTTCATTAGATTGCATTCTCACCTGAACCTATATATATATATATATATATATATATATATATATATATATATATATATATATATATATATATATATATATATATATATATATATATATAATATATATATATATATATATATATATATATATATATATATATATATATATATATATATATATATATATATATATATATATATATATATATATATATATATATATATATATATATATATTGGGTCATACTAAATCCCATGATGAGCAACCCATCGTCGGATTTCCATTAATGGAAGCTCAATACGTTTATTGGAGCGATGAATTATGGCTCCCATCAATTTATATCCTTCACAAAGAGACCACATGAGTCAAATTTAGTGCACTTAATATTTTTGGAGATCTTCCAAAAGACTTGAATGGATTAGGTTGAGCTTTTTAAATATTGGTTTCTCTTCTCCTCTTCATCCACTACGAATTCATTCCCAACATATTACGTCAAATGTTGTCAAAAGATTTGTGGAGTATTAGGTAAATGTAAGAAAATATGAAGTATTATTACTAGCCCTGAATTTTATATGCTGATGTGGAATTAATGAGAGTGCATGTGGGAAGGATGTATATGATAGCGGCACAGTTCATGTGACATAGGCTTTCATTGTCATAGCATGACTTGAGCCTCCTACGGAGCTGGTAAAATTCATGGTTCTTATCCCTTTGTCTCCTTCCTCTTCGCCGATTGGCTATAATGGTCACTCTAGCCAATTGGCGAATGGGAAAGAGGAAGGGACTCGGGTGTGCAAGGGGGCTTTTCCAACGTAGCTTTATACGAGGTTCGGGTTATGCTATAACATTCTTTTCAGTGTCACATGAATCGTATCAATATGATAGTGTTGATGGCAAAAAGTATTGTGGGAAAGATGAGTAAAAAGCTACATGTTAATAATGCTTGCTTGTGGGACGGGCGGCTCTTAGAGTTGCGTATAGTCCAATAATTCGGTAAAATATACAATACTTTTTACTCATGCATTGATATTTGTCTCAATGCCACATGAATCGTGCTCATATGATAGTGTTGATGACAAAAATGAGTTGTTCAAATGATAGAAAAGTGTTAAAATTGAAAAAAAAGATATGACAAGCATGACATTATATAATGTCAAAGCAACCCGGCCGTTTAGGGGTATTCCGTGCAATTTTGGTCTCAATCTTAGTTCTGGTTCTAAATGATTATTTTAAATATTCTTCGTTAAAAAAAATTATATAATTGACTACAAACTATTTTCTTGGTACTAAATATTGTGAATCAACCTCATATAAATTAAAAATGAGCATTACTGTATCAGTTGAGTTGGGAAAATCGAAAACTGCAAACCAAACCAAAATCGATTGAAATGAGCTAGAAAAAAACCCGACAAAACCGAACCGAACCGTTATTGTTTGGTATCTGTTTTGGTTTTCAGTTTGGAAAACCGAACCAAATCGAATAAATTGAACTTTCTTGGGTACTTCGCTTTATTTATATGAGTATATGTGATATGAAAATAATCATAAAAATATAATGCAAATAAATGATTAGTCGATTAAATTTATTTTTCTTAATTATTAAACATTTTAAACCATGTTATAAACTTTGAAAAAAATCTAAAAATATAAACATCAGTAGCTAATCCTAATACGGAATTATATTAACAATAACAATCGATATGAGTAATTTATATATTTACGTAAAAAAAACTTTGATGCTATAATAGAAATGAAAGTATTATACCAAAAACACAAATTATCCGTAATTGATATTTATATACGAAAGCTTAAGGAGTATTTGGAAGCTCTTTGATGTTTGTTGGGCACTCGACACATATTTTAATGTAAATCGAACCGAACTCTAACCTTCCGTTTGGTTTTTGGTTTTATGTAAAAATCAAACCGAAAAACCGAACCCAACCCTACATATTGTTATTTCTTCATCGAATTAGTGTTTTTACAACTTTTTAATGCTTATAAATTTTATTTTAAACAAACTGAAAAAACCAGAAAAAAACCAAAATAAAAACCGCATAAAACTGAACCGAATAACCAATGGTTTATATTTTTTTTTACAAAACCGAACCGAATTGAATCGGCAACTTACCTTTGGTTTTGCCTTTGGTTTTAGGCGAAAACCGAACTACTAAAACCGAACACATCCTTGTTGCTGACTTTGTTTTAAAGGGAAAAGCATTAACAACTTAAAATAAAACGGAGTAATGAAAAACTAAATCGATACTGATTCTGGTTTTGGTGCCAAAAATTGAGAACCAAAGCCAGTACTTGGCAGTTCTGGTTCCGGTACAGATTTGGAACTAGAGATGTGTCCGAGTTCATTCCAAGGCTAGGCCCGCCTTAAGAGTAACTTTATATCTCCGTGAAATGAAGATTTCATTAGTTTTTTCATAAAATTAAAGAAAATCTATAATTATATAGTTTAAATTTATACAACAACATTACTCTAGTACCACAACGGCTCCCGCCCATTCCAAGATAGGGGGAGTCGAATGTACGCAATCTGACTTTTATGTTTAAAACATAGAGCGGTTGTTTCCAAATTACCCATGATGAGCGTCGAAAGATACATTGACTAGTACTTCACAATTGCAAACATATTATTGAGAGTATATAAATGTTGTTCCACCTTTATGGCGTATCCACACTAAAGAGGCATTGGGCGAGCCTTGAGCATACAGTTCCCATATTTCATTCATGTACATATATCTCTATGATGAGTACAACATTACACCACAATTGAACTCGGCCCGGTTCCTTGCCACTAGCAAGGGTACCACTCCGGTGTCACTAGCTTTTTAGAGTATCTCTCGCAAAATGGATGTTTTCTGCCCCTAATCCCACGGTAAACCCCACCACCCCAGCCTGACCCAAACCCTCCCCTGTCAATTTGACTCCCCCAAATTCAGTTGACTTTGGGGTTAAAAAATTGACTCCAAAGTTAGGGGTTCCACTTGATGGGGATAGGGGGTGTGTTTGGGTCGGGCCGGGATGGGTTTACCGGGGGATTAGGGGGTACGAACCATTAATTCTGCAAACGGGGCACTGCATCGCCCAGTGGCACCGGAATGGCAAGGGAACCGGGCCAACATTAAGGAAAAAACGAAAAAGATCCGAGCTTGTCATAGCATATGGGTTCTTGGTTCAGCTACGGGCCTTGTTATACAGCTGAGCATAGACTCTTTTTGTGCGGTAGACAACGATCAAACTCAAGACACATGCAATAATGCAAAGACCAGACATGATGGCACAAGTGAGGGAATAACACACAGTACCAGTGCACACAAGGGCTTCTTCCTCATCTGCGAAGCCATAAGATCTCACCCGTCTAAGTTCTTGCTGTTTCTTTGCTTCGTGGTCATAGATGCCGCTGGCTATTACACCAGAGAAGACCAAAGAACCAGCTGGACTTGCCAGTGTGAGGAAATTATACAATGCTCCAAAGCTTTTCAGCCCAAAGAGTTCTGATGCTGCAGCTGGGACAATTGCCCAATGGGCTCCGTAACAAAGGCCCATGAAGATGGACAACACGTAAATTGCTCCTGGCCAGCCCATGGCGTAAAAGAAAAGCACCATTGCCATAACGATTTGAACAACGGCCATGGCCACTGGCCTTGGAAATGCATAATTCCTGGCAAGCATAAAAAGGGAAAAGCATTACTTGGTGCATAATACAAGGCTTGTCCGAAGTTATCTTCAACATATATAATTGTTGTAATGACTAATTTAGTGCTCCGGGGTACCGGTAAATGAAATTTTATACTTGAAAACAAAGCTAAGAGATCCTTAAAGCAAGAAGTGACCTGACTAAATTATATACCCTTTATCTCCTAATTTGACTTTGAACGCTTTTTAAGAATGCAAAGTGTGGTTGAAATATACTTAGAAGAAACTGAAAAAATATAAACCACATACTCGTTTCTTTAAAACAAGGAACAATGAGATAAATTTTGGGATTAATTAAAAAAAGAAAGAATGAAGATAAAAAAGAACAAACAGAGTAAAAAAAGATGAAATTTTAGTCAAGAATAGTGATTATGAAATCTATTTTGGGAATTGGGACTATAATAACTGCAAAAGAGAGATCAAAAGCATGTAGCACACCTTACAATATTCTCAGAAAAGTATCCACCTGCAACCCGGCCAAGAAAGTTGAATATACTGATCATCGAAACAAATATGTGGGTATTGGAATACCCTAGAGACTGAGACATCTGGCCAAGATTGTCGATCACTGTTAAGCCAGAACCGGATGCTAATATCAGGGAGACAAACATAAGCCAGAAATCTGCCTTTACAAGTGCCTGAAGTAGAGTGAAATCCTCCCCCCTGCGTGGGCCCTTTCGGGACTTGACCCTCACTGCACCTTCAGCAGCTGCTTGAAATAGCTTGGCTTGCAAATGAGCAATCCGTTTCTGTCTTTCCCATGGTGGGAGTGTGTCTACTTCTGGAGGTTTCTCATCCTCCAGCTCACTGAAAATAACCACATTCCTATCCTGCTCAGATTGAGAGGCTTGCTGTTTTTCTGATTCAGTGAGAAAGCTCTCCTCCAATTGAGGTCTTGATCCCGAGAAGTAGACCAAAATAATGGGGATTATGATTGGAAGCAAAATGAGAACAACCAAGACAACAGTTAACAGTGTTATCAAATTCTGGCTCACACTTGTTAAGTCCTGGAGCATCAAAACTGCAAAGAGATAAGCAGCCAGAACGAGGCAAATGCTGTAAATGAATAGGAAACTTGAGTTGTCAGATGTCCTAGCTTGTCGGTGGCCTCCCACGGGTCTAACAAGGAACATCAGAGCAGTGATTACAATTGATGGCCCAACAGCAACCATGAAGACCAGTGACGCTTGATCCGGAAAGTTGATCGTGGCATAAACCTGTGTCAAAATTGCACCACTTAACCCTGCAAATCCTTTCAATATCCCAACTATTGGACCCCGGCTTTTGGGAAAATTTTGCACACAGGAAACTAGAGCTCCCGTATTGAAGTATGTCTCACCATTTGTTCCCACAAATATCAAAATGCAAAGCTGCAATAAAAAATAATCCTCAGTCAGAAACCACAATTGAGAGAAACGAATGCAGATTGCACTATAGTTATTTTAGTCTGAAACAGATCATTGGTAATAAAACAACCAATTACAAAAAAAAAGTGGCAAACGGGTAACAGATAGTTTATTAAAAAATCGGTATAACATTTACCTATTGAAAAACCGCATCAAAAGTTCTACTAAGTTGCCACAACCCATTTTATTCTTACAATTGATCAAAATAAATAAAGTAAAGAAATTAAAGATGATACTCCATATAATTTGACTTGTGAGTCAATAGGAGTAATTAAGATTGGAGTTTATATAGGGAGAAAGAACAAGGGGGATTCATGTTCATAAACAATAAGAAAGCAAAGCAGGAAGCAATCAAATACGGAGTAATAAAAAACAAAAGGGAATGAAATGTGGATGGAGATAGGGCAGATAGATACCAGCCAGAGAGGGGACTCGGGGAGCTTGTGGGCAACGAAAAGCCAGACGAAGCCATAACCTAACAAGTTCTGCAGAACGCCAACGAAGAGGACGAGCCAGATGGGCATAATCTCGCATAGGACCCCGGGGAGGAAGCCGATGGCGTCGCCCAAGTCCTTGGCGACGCCGAGGAGGGCGACCTGCCTCTGATTGTAGCCCATGGCGGCCTTGATCACCGGGGAGATGCTCCCGAACAAGTACCCGATGCCGGAGCAGGACTGGACCCACATTGAGGCCACGAACACCAGCCATCGGTCTCTCAAGATTGCGCTCCATCTCTCCCGCGCCGCCATTGGAGCTCTCTCTCTCTCTCTAATAATCTCACAGCGAGCTGGAGAATTGAGGAAGAAGAGTACAAGTGGTTGAGAAATTGAAGGTTTGGTGGAGATTGGATATTCTATATCACTAAAACAACTTGTGTTTTTTATGCATTAATCATTATTCAAGTAAATATTCGTCATCAGAAGAAATTATGAACATTATTAAATGCTATTTAGAGAATAAAACAAATTAAAGTAGTATTTAGAAAATTACTTAAGTTTAGTGCTATTTAGTACAAATATTTCTATATACTCCCTCCGTCCCTCATAGATCTCTTCAATAGCCCTTTTTTTATGTTTACAATAGATCTTTTTATTTCATTTTTTAACAATTAAAATACCACAACTACCCCCACTTACTTTATTTATTACACCTCACCTAACTCATTTAATACACTCCACCCATTTTTCTTTAAGAGTATTATAATAAATTTTCACCTTTTTTCAACTCTCCTTAAAAATTACCAAAAATCAAAATGATAACATCTTAGGGGATGAGGGAGTAATATTTTCTTTTGTTGACATTTTGATGAAAATGAAATTGGAATGTGGGCGGCGGAAGAGAGTCTTTCAGTCCCCTGCTCCACCTGGCGGCATAGTGCATGCACCTCATACACCTTTTTTGTTGGGAAAATGCTAAAAAGAAAATGGGTAGAAATAAATATGTGGTGGAGAAATGGGTGAAGGCAAGGTTGGTAGCAATAGTTGGGGTGTGTAGCATGATCCTTTTTTTGTTCTTTAGCAAGGAAAAAAATATTCCTTCCCTCCACCAAATATCTTCCCATAAAAATTTACTCCGTATTTGATTGTAAAAAATACTTCAATTTATTTGATTGTAAAAATAAAATTCAAAAATACAAATTATATAGTAAAAAAATATATGAAAGAATTCTACAAAATTACATGTGACCAGACTATATTATTTTATGAAAATGAATAGTATAAATATGCAAATAAAGTGAGTAAAGTTTGACCCTAGAAAGATCTATGGTGGACAGAGGGAGCAAAATGTAATCTCTCCGTTCCAATTTTAATCGTTTGTTATTGTTTACGAGATTTGACTTAAATTATTTTTAAATTGATTTATTTAAAAATTGGTATGTAATTTAAAAATAGAATCTATATATTTAAGAGACATCATCAAAAGTTTCACAAAAAAGACATACAAGACAATATTATATTATTTTCTCAAATTAGTAGCAAAAATAAGTAAAAAAATATTGTTGAAATTTAACTATGTGGATAATAAATAATGAACTTAAATTAGGACAGGAAAAGTATATTTTATTCATATTTTTTCACTTTCTCATTATACTTTTCTTTTTCTCATCAGAGCCCATCACACTATCACGCCTAACTTTTTTTAAATTTTTTAAATCATAATGAACTTAGAATAAAAAACATTAGATAAATACTTCGTAATTCATTAACATTAAAAATAAATTACATTGATTCCATGAAAAAAGACAGAACAAAAAATACAATTATCAAAAGACAGTTCGTCATCCGGAAGTAAAGGAGCAAAGTTTCACAAATGCTCAACTAAATCCACACGAAGGTTGTGGTACGTATTGTTACAATTTTTGAACGGATTACAACGGACGGAGAAGATGAACGGCCTCGGAAAATAAAAAAGTTCTGAATTTATAACTTATTCAGAATATTACAAGATAAACAGAATTGAAAATAAATTTATATATCTTCAAACAGCCTTGTTGTATGAGGACATTAAGCACTGGACATCAAGGACATTATGCACTGGGCTGCGAGGACATTATGCACTATGGCAGAATGCATCGAGGTCTTTATGAACTAAACCTGCAAAACGAAACACCATGAAGGACAGCGGAGTCGCCGGAGCTGTCCTTAAGGTAGTAGTGACCGCCTACCGTACCGGAAAAACATGGGCACTCTCCTCCCAGGATAAAACCGCTATCGTGTGTGGAGATTGTACGGACCAACCACACACCAACGAACAAGAACAACGTAAGAACGTTGGCGACCAAAAACTTTGAAGAGAATTGCCGGAAATTTGGCCGGAAAATCAAGAGCTCTCTCAAAAAATAAACAAGAAAGATTTTCTTTCTTTTTTTCTTCTGTTTCTCACGTGAAGCACCTTAGACAAAATGAAGAGAGTCTTTTACCTTTATAACTAAGCTATTTTAAAAAGGTGTGACCTACACACCATTAAGGCTTAGTATTAAACATGGCATTTGTGGTGTGTTAATGGTGATTAATTAGCCATTAACACGTCCGTTACGCTACGCTCCGTTTAAAATTTGTCCCGAATAATTGGAGATTAATGGCCAGTTAACTCCGTAAAGATGGACTAATTTTAAACAATACGTAAAATTAATAAAAGAAGATTGGTTCAGTAAAATTGCAAAAATTGCAATCCTCACCATATTCTTTTATTAACGGGTTAACTCTGAGAATCAATTTCTCATTCACCCTCTACCATTTTTGGCGTATAAATTGTCAAAACATTTATCTCATTTAAGAGAAAACACGTCCATTAATTAACGGTTAAAACCGTTAGTGGACCTATTGACAAATATATCCTAGTTGGTCTATTTAATGCCTATTAAAAAATGTCAAAAATTCCAACACGTATGTGTGTTATGTTACATGAACATGTTGAGATCTTGTTGTATTCCATCAACTGCTACAACGTTAACATTGTGATCGTTCGAATCGTATTTGCATATCGCACGTCCTTAGTCTTCGATAATCGTGTTATGTAGGATTCAGCAAGTGTACATAACGTGACATAAATTTTTTGACGTGAAAGCTCGCACTAGATTTTCCATAATGTGCCTTTTCTGCTTGAGCACATCAAATAATATTTTAAAAATATGTAATTAATTTGTAGTGCGAGATGAAAAACATCGAAGAATGACGATTCTATCTCTGTTTAGAGCTCTTCTTTTACGTGTTTCGAGCGACTCGTCATTTTTTTGTTGTTGCGTCAGAATCTGAATTGTCTAGGCCATGATATTCATGAAGAGAGAAATCAAAGGACGTCCACATTGTGAGGAGAAAAATGATGAAAATTTAGAATAATTGTAGAAGACAAGAGTTGAAAGTGTGTGAAGGTGAGTGGAGAGGATGAATTTAAATACTAAAAAATCAAAAAAAAAATTAATCCTAATATGTAAATTTTTATTTTTTAATTGTACAACATTTTTTAAATAAAAGAAATCAAAAATAACTTCAGTCAAATATCGTAATCTGATACAGACAATTTAAATTGAGAGAGAGAGTGTTCCATACCTCTCAAAAAATTACAGTAGAATGAACAGACACCATGACGAGGAATTGAGGAAGTAACAGATACAAGCATTAATGGTTAATTACTCAATTCAAAAAAGTAAAACTTGTGTGGAGTAATATTGCGTGTAAAGGTTACTCAATTGAAAAACAAACACTTATGTGCATGTGTTCTTATTATATTAATATTTAGAATATACTCTCTCTCCCAGTGTATTTATTCAGTTTGACTTTTACGAATCAAACTGGACAAACTTTGAGCTTCATTTAAATAAAAACCATAATGTATTTTAACATAAAAATGACTTTATTGGATTTATTGTATTTATGGTAACAGATACAAGCATTAATGGTTAATTACTCAATTCAAAAAAGTAAAACTTGTGTGGAGTAATATTGCGTGTAAACCATAGTGTATTTATTCAGTTTGACTTTTACGAATCAAACTGGACAAACTTTGAGCTTCATTTAAATAAAAACCATAATGTATTTTAACATAAAAATGACTTTATTGGATTTATTGTATTGAGAACTTTCAAAATTATATTTCATTATATTAATATGCATTATAAATTGAGAGTAATTGGAGTTCAAAATTTATCCAGTTGGACTCGAAAAAGTCAAACTAGACAAATACACTGGGACGGAGGTAGTATATCATAACGGCGGAGTTTCCATTACATTGGAACCCCATGTCATGGGATGACCCGAGGGCGTTCTGGACCCCGTTCGTAAAATTGACAATTCCTACACCAGTTAACCCCTCTAGTAAACTCCCCCCACCCGCCCCGACCCGAACAAACCTCGCACCCCCTTCAATTGCACCCCACAAGTTAATTTTGACTTTCTAATCAAATTTTGAATCCAAAGTAAAAATTAACTTGTGGGGTGCAATTGAAAGGGGTGCGGGGTTTGTTTAGGTCAGGGCGGGTGGGGGGAGTTTATCGTGTTTACCAGAAATTAAGGGGGATAGGGATCGTTAATTTTACGAACAGGGCATCGGAGCGTCCCCGAATCATCCCATAACATTGTCGGACAATGTCATGGGAATCGTCCCTGATGGGAAATAATATGTGGCTCAGCCCACATTTTCCAATTATTTACAAAGGACAGTCAAACCAGACATGTTTAATAAAGTGGAGGAATAATAGAATATTCCTCCGTGGATGCTCCAGCTACTCCTATAAAAGGAGGGCTTCCCCTCAATGTGAAAGGAGGCAAAAAATCACACTCTCCCCTGCCATTTACTATTTCTCTTTCTAGATAGCATATTTTTCTTCTTCTTCAAGAGCTTCTAGATCCACCATTAATGGCTTTTAAGCCTAAATCATGTACCGTGTACACACTCCCGATATTAATAAAAATCCCCCGTTGGCAAGGTACCGCCAAAAAAGGCCAGTGGTTTTCTCCCGATTTGGGTTTCCACGTCAAAATCCCTGTGTTTATATTTTGGTGTACTTTTAGACTAGTTTATCGTTTTTGCCGGGCTAAAAACGATATACCGGTCGATAATTTACATCATCATTTTGGCGCCACCCGTAGGACTAGAACAAAAAGCTCTGTTTTTGTTCGGCCATCCTACATAACCTATACTATCCTACCAACAAAAGCAAAAAAAAAATAGAGGAGAGTTTTGGAGTGTCAAAGAGAGAAACTTCAAGAAAAATTGCCAATTAAAGTTTAGCCTATATGAACATATAGCAGGTGCTCTATTCTTATGTTTTACAAAAACTAAGGGGAGAAAAGAGGAAGATCACGGACAGCGAAGACATAGCATGGCCACAAAGGCCTGCCATTGTTGCTGCCCCTGGAGCTTTTGTAGCCGCCCCTCGCCGCAGCTACTAAATCTACGTTCGATGTGGCTGCCGGAGTCTACCGACAACGTTGCTCAGACCCCACGCCACCGCAACTTGTTCTCACAACCAGCGTAGGTCAATGAAGCCGCCCAAGTTCGTCATCGCCCACACTAGGTTTGCCAACAGCATCGCAAAAACACCCCATGTCCACCGTCGTCACCACTCTTCAAATCAACCACCATTATTTTGGAGAGCTTGTCGCCACCGATGTTGAAGAGGAAGAGGACCGCCATGCTGCAACAATTTCATTAAAATTTCCAGATTTGTTCGCCGCTGATATCAACTACAACCACTGCCACTAAAGTCAGCCACCAATCACTGATTGTTACGTTGCCACTATTGGAGGTCCCTTCTCAAATCAAAGAAGATTTCGGAGTACGCCATCGTCGACCGCCATCCCTCAAGACCGCCATGGACGACTACAGAGCCTAACACCCACTTGACGGAACGGTCTCTACAACTGAACGGACAGCAGAGGCCCTCCCCGCAGCGGATCTAGCTAGATCCGCAACATTGGAGGACTAGACTTGCCGAAGTCGTTAGAGTTTTTTGTTCCCATCGCTGAAAACCATCTGGTGCCCCTAGAATTCCGCTACCAGCACTGCGCCTCGCCGCTCGTATTTACCATTGATCTACGGCCTCTAAATTCTGTCGTGGTTCCTAAGAGATCTGAAATTGGTGGTTGTCTTTGGGCATGGCGCCACAACCGCCATGTCGGAGGTCCATGGTCACGAATGGTTCCATTGCAACCAGGCATCGACATTGATAGTACAAAAAACCAGCGAGGGATGAAAGGGAGGCTATGCGCGACCCAGATTTCGCGGCCCGACCCGCGCCTCTCCACCACTGGCACAGCCAATCGTCGGCAACAAGCTTCATCCGGCGACGAACCAGCTGCTCGAACCAGTCTCCAGCAGCCTTCCTCCGTCGCCTCACTATTTCCGGCAAGCTTCAGAGGAGACTTAAGCAACAAGGGGGAGACCCAATCGGCGTGACTACTCAATTCCAACGACAGAAGAAGACCAAGGACGGGCATCATCTTTTTCCGGCGGGTCTCTCAGCCTGATCGATGGACACATACACGAAGAAGACGACAAGAACAGGGCAACAAAAAAGGGGAAGGTGCTGTGAAGGAAATGTCCGATTAAAAAAAAGAATGGATGGCAAGTGGAAACTACTAGCGAGCAAGGAGAATTGTGCTCTTTTTATTATTTTTGGGGTCCCATTAATTGATCTTGAAGATATGCATTGAACCTTACGGAGGAGGGAGAAAAAAGCTTCCCACATGTTTCACAAGAGTCCCACCAATTGATCATTTTGGGAGATGCAAGTGCATTGAACATCACGGGAAGAGGATGAGATAAGCTCCCCACCTATTTATTATGGGCCCCACCACTAACAAGTGATGTTACATTGCACCAAGCATGATGGAGCAATAATTTGGGTATTTACACATGCCCTATGGACGAATTCGGAGGGAAGACTGAGACACAAGCCGAGCTTGGTACGCTGGTTACAACACCGGTCTTGCTCAGTATTAAAAAAAAGAGAAAGACTAAGACACAGGCCCGGCCTGGCACGCTGGTTACTACACCGGTCTTGCTCAGTATAATAAAAAATATTAAAATATATGACAAGGGCCCCGGCCTGGCACGCTGGTAAATATCATTCTTGTGCGCGAGACAGGCCAAGAATGATATACACACCGGTCTTGCACATATTTTCTCGTAAGTCTGACCTCAATCGAATTGGGTACACCGGTGGCTCAGCTGAGCCCTTATCGGGGACGCCCGATTCTTCAGGCCCTTTGAACAATGCACTCTGGAAGTGGTCTCTACATGACATGAAGATATTTGCATCAGTTAGCCGGGCTAACATCAATCTTCGACAAAGTTGCTGCAACATACTTAATTCGTATTAAGTAACATCGATTACTTCGATATAATAATTTCGCTATGTATCGTTACTTAATCCGTACTAACATCGGTCTCGACGAAATAACTACTTGAAGCACCGTCGCTTCATCGTACTAACTCCGGTGTCGTATAACTACTCGAAGCATCGTTGCTTTATCGAACTGACATCGCTCTTGTTACGTTAATTATTCACGCGAATTTTAACCACCCTAACACCGAGCTTCTCGGTAAAGATAATAATTTTTTGAGCACGGCATAGGCCGCTCAAAAAAAAATGTTGTACATATTATTTTTTGCAGGAAAAATTTCTGATTTAAGAAATTAAATAATTAATGAAGACTCGGAAGACTAGCAATAATATCAACCGGCCAAGAATCCAAAGTACGAAGACTGAAAATATCACTCGGAGGACTTGTTTACTTTTTTAAGTTGATGATTCTCACAACATAAAAAAGTGGATGACTTCTTGATGGGAAATAATATGTGGCTCGGCCTACATTTCCCAATTATTTACGAAGGACAGTCAAACCAGGTCTGTTTAATAAAGTGGAGGAATAATAGAATATTCATCTGTAGATGCTCCAACTACTCCTATAAAAGGAGGGCTTCCCCTCAATGTGAAAGGAGGCAAAAAATCACACTCTCCCCTGCCGTTTACTATTTCTCTCTCTAGATAGCATATTTTTCTTCTTCTTCAAGAGCTTCTAGCTCCACCATTAATGGCTTTTAAGTCTAAATTATGTACCGTGTACACACTCCCGATATTAATAAAAATCCCCCGTTGGCAAGGTACCGCCAAAAATGGCCCGTGGTTCTCCCGATATGGGTTTCCACGTCAAAATCCCTGTGTTTATATTTTGGTGTACTTTTAGACTAGTTTATCGTTTTTGCTGGGCTAAAAACGATATACCAGTCCATAATTTACACCATTAGTCCCGATATTACAATCGATCCACAAATTCTTTAATATCCCCATAAATCAATAATCCATCATAATGTAAATTTATATGGCTCTCATTGAGCTAGTTTATGGGCAAAATGGGTCACCCACCGCACATGGGCATCACCACCATCACGCTTTGTTGGGGAAGGGGGAGCCGCCGTGATGGGCATCACCACCATCACGGTCACGCCATGGGAGGGTAGTGTTCCCCGCGTGGTAGCCGTTGAGGTGCTGCCAGGTGGCCATCACGGGACACCCACACCCTTTGGCCTTACAATCACCTCCACTTACTATCGTTAGAATACCCTGTGAAGAAAATTTCCAATGATATTATTTGCCTCTTAATCCCTCCTATCGAATACGGAGTATTTGATAAGAGAGATTAAGAGACTAAATAGGGTATGCCTCTGCCACATAGCTTAGCAAGTTGTAGAGTCAAATACTCCATACGTCACAGCAGCGTGTTAAGGAGGCCCTCTATTACAACTATACAAACAGAGTGGTTCAAGAATTGCAAAAAACAAACTACAAAAGTAGTTTCAAGATTAATAATCTTCAAACACAGACCAACTTGTACTATACAAACAAAAAAAGGACTACACAGAGGCATTTCAAAAGCACAACAAGCAATTGCAGAAGAAATCAGAAGCGCATTGGCAATGTAATGCTTGCAGGCACGCACCGTTGGACCGAAATGTGCTCAAGAGAGCAACGACGTGTCAGGAGTTTATCATCTTCCAAATGTAGTTACAAGGTTCCAACTCAGACATCTCTTTTGGATCGATGCAAAATCTGTCGAAGAACTTGTCTCCCTGAACAATATCTGTGCTGAGTGAAGGCCAATCTCAAACAAAAACACAAATTGTGATCATTTCTACTTAAGCACAAGGTAAG
Organism: Cuscuta australis; assembly: GCA_003260385.1. NCBI lineage: Eukaryota > Viridiplantae > Streptophyta > Magnoliopsida > Solanales > Convolvulaceae > Cuscuta > Cuscuta australis. Next base: position 6,653,122 of record NQVE01000215.1, on the reverse strand, counting down.
AAAGGGGAAAAAAACACAAACTACTCATCGAGTTTTCAATAGAAAGGATACATCCTGATGTTTTTGATTGGTCATCCAAGCATGGGATTACATTTGTTACTGAGGCAAACAATGATAACTTCATCCTGCAAAATCAGAGCAAAAAGGGTTACTAACAGGCATACGGGGTGTGACTAGGGAGACGGTTCTGCACGAAATTAGAGGCTGAAGATTTTGAAAAAATCATCTTAGAATTTTCCCACTTGGTCCCATGAACATTAGGCCAATCACACTTCTGGTCCTCTAACATAAGAATTCCTCTTACACGACTTCATTTTTTTGTCACTTTATGTCCTTGCAGCTAAATATCCCAGCAGAACCTACTGGATAACTGATTCGCAAGGGAAAATGACGTTCTAAGTTGTACAACGCCTATTTTCGGTCCAAAGCAGCCTTCTTCTATCATTCTTCTAAAATCCGTTTCGGAAACAAAAGCTATAGGATAATCTTGATAGTATTCAAATGCATAGCTGATAGAAATAATAGATTCTTTAAGCACCTACCTAGGAGTAGGGGTGCTCACAGTTACGTAGACCAACGGAATCGAACTGGAACCGAAATTTGGTATGTAGCAAACAGAAATTTTGGTTAGATAATAGACATGTTATTTTCTAAAAATATTGCTATTTGATTCGGTATACTTTTAATTTTTTTTGGTAATTCGGTACATACTGAAAGTCAAAGTGTGTGTTAATAGAGATTCATGGAGTTTAACTTGGTAATTAAAAATTATTTAATAAAATAATTACTGTGTGGGTTACCCACTTCTCACTCAAGATTGTAATACATTATGCCTACAAAATTTCTGGTTATCTGTGCAACTCTCTTATTTCTTAACTTTGGTTTTGTTTGATTACCTGCGAGTGACTTGTAATCAAGCTTGATTATTGACAAGAATTAACATATAGGTATAATTTGGGATCACATGTGACATGAGAAATACAAAGAACTGGGACTCAAGGTTGCAGCAACATAAATTGGACGCAGCACTACATGACGGCTCTCTGGATGAGCTCCAGTCAACTTTGAATCCCCACCACTTAAATCTCAATTCGATTCACCTAAGATCAACTGAATTCGCAGCATTCTTCCATCACTGCCTTTTCAACTTTGAAATACAATGGCAAATCACATGGCTTCTTGAATGCCACTTGGGGATTCGAAAAGAGATTGATGCAAAGGTGCTTTGTATAAACACATTTACACAGGATGCTTTTTTTCAGCACCACAATGATGGTGAACCAATTGAAGTGACATGTTTGGCCATCCAAAGCAATCAAGTGCTATGAAAATGATGAGTGGTGTAGATACAAATTTTTCTTATTTTTTTGCAAGTTATGATAGTAAAGAAATATAAAATGATTTTAAAACAAAACAAAGTTGATCACCGATGTGAGAATTATAGTACTTGAAGACTTAAAGTGACAAAGAAACATTTCATGTCAATAAACATTATTTGTCATATTTGTATGATACTTTGAAAAACAAAAGAACTGTGAAGTTACCTTTAAATCAACGGTAACCCACCATCCATGTAATTTGAACTTTTTAGAATGAAAGCATAATTACGATTCTTGTGCATCAAGCAACATGGTTGATTACATGCTGATATATGTAATACTCTATATATTAATATGTTCAGATGAGAGATGGGCTTACTCTTCTTTCGAGTCATTTCGCTCAAGCTGCTTAAGGCATTTCCTCCTGTCCTCAATGGAGTCTCCTTCACGTATTAAACCATTTATTTCACCAGCGATAACTGTGATGACATATGAATAAACAAACCATTGATCAGTAACACAAGCAAAAGATTCTAAGATATCAAAAAGCACCAGCATATGAGCCTCAAGAGACTCATCTCAGTTCTTCTCTCAACATGTTTTCTCTTTGAAGCTTGTCTTCAAGCTCTTTCTGCAGCGAGTCTATTGCAGCATCAGTTGAAGCTTCAGAATTTGCTTCCACAGTTTTGTGTTTGCACTCAACTACCTTCTTTTCACAATCTAAAGCATGTCACACACAAAAAAACAGCACTGCATGCCTTTAATATAAGAGAGAACCAGATACTTTTGTAAGTCCACTGCGTCAAAATCAAGTTCACCTTTTAACTAATTAAACAGCCATACAATCTTCAAATTGAGCATGAAGAAAAATTTAATGGCGTGTTTGGGAACTGGAACTTGGATTTCAAATCCGGGGTTGGCTCAAATTCCATATTTGGGAAATATTAAAAAATTGGATTTTGATTTGAGGCAAATTCCTCTCATTCATTACAAAGCTCAATTGCAAATCCAGTGTCTCTCCTTGTCATTTGAAGTTCAAGAATTCAAATTTTGTAATTGAAATGAAAGAATTGAAATGAAATGCTAGTTCCCAAGGACTACCTAAAGGAAAAAAAACCCATCCCAGGGAAACCCTAATATTGGATTCAACTGTTTATTTCAAATAAATGACCCTTCTTCTCTGTAAGGTTTTGGTTTCCATGGGAACTGTGCCTATAATTTCATCCGGCTCTCTATCTCGAGCGAAAATCAAAATCCAGCATAACTGAACAACACAGAAAAATGGTTCCTTTTTTCATAATTACACGCGAAAAGAGATTAGATTTATTAATTACCCTCGATGGACCTCTGAATTTCTTCAAAGTCAGTATCGCACTGCGATTGAAGGGAATGAGAGTCGTCCGAAAGCTGCTCAAGAACACCGACATCTTCGCCGTCCTTCAAGAGCCGAACCAGGTCGTCGCTCCAGGAGATAAGCGTCGTTAACTCAAAAGTATTCACCCCGCCGTCGCCCATTCTCCGGGATGAAATCAAACAACCGGGAAGCCCGGAACTTGCCCGGAGTTTTGAAGCGATTACTGTCACCTGAAATGGCAAAAAATTATCAGTTGGAACTTCAGATCTCAGGTCTGTGTCGGAATACTCTGGTAAGGCGGGATGATACCATTTGCAAATTTAAATTCAACTACTAGTAGTGGCTGCAAATTTATTAGTACCCCTTAATTTCAAAAGTTTTCAAAATAAAAAAAAAGAAATGCTAAACCCACAAACAAAATAATCATAAAAATCACAAATTGTATTTCAAAAAAAATATCATAAGTTTATTACTTCCTTATTCCTAAAACATCTTTTCCTTTATAATTTATGAGATTCGATTGGGTTATTTTTAATTTAATTTATTTGATTATAAATGTAAAATTTAAACATAAAATGTATATATTTAAAAATTATTGTACATCAATTTTTTTACAAACAAGAGAGATGATATTTTTTTGAAAAACAAGAGATAACATAATTATATTATTTTATCAATAACTGACAACAATAGATAAAAAAATATTTAAACTTTAACCATATATAAACTAGTATCACACCCGTGCGTTGCACGGGTCATTTTTATGTTATTAAATTCAAATCATTTTTCAATGATAAAAACGAGATGCAATAGAATATAGAGATTATATTAAGGTAAATAACATCCAAGGATTTCGGCCCACCGAGAATGAGCAAGAACGTGATAAACTCTTACCGTTCTTAGTTTCATCATTAATAGTCCTGACCTCTAATCAACATTTTTTTAAGCTGTCATGATCCACTTGTTCATACAAAAAACGATGTTGAAGCACCGAATTAAAACACACGTTGATTAATCTTACTACCTTAACCTGGAAAAGTACTGTATTTATAGTATATAAAATTGTAATAGGTTATATGCTATTATAATAAGAAGGGTTAAAGTTTTTCGAAATTGGGTGTAATAATTATTCTTACCATGCATAATTATTATTTCGAAACTGGGAGTATAAGTGTATAACTTACCTTTTTTTTAATTATTTCCAATTTTCAAAAACTTACGCTTTGCAATTGTATAATTTACCCTTATTAAAAACTTACGCTTCAGAAATGTATAACTTACCTTTTTTAATCCGTCAATTACTAAAAAAGATAAACTCACGTTTACCATTTTATACTACTCATGTTAATTATTATAAAAATAATAGCTATATTAACTTCACGCTTACACAAAAAAAGGTTAAAAATGACAGTTACTTATTCAAGCAAAAATTTCGGAGGTTTCCAATCCGTACTCATAATACTTATTTACACCCAAAATAATTAGTACACTCCATACGAATTGAAAGCATTGTGTTTTAAAAGTAATATTCCTTTTTTTAAAATTATATTCCCTTTGGAATAATATTCCGTGACATCATTATTATTGAGGATTTAGAATTACCTTGATTAGAAAATATTCATTCAGTTAATATTAATTACCAATTAAAGGAACTGTATTTATTATAGGTTTTAAACCATTTTTTAGATTAATAATAATAAAAAAAATTTAGATTTATAATATCACGTTTTTAAAAGTAATTTTAATTTTAACTTACCTTTCCGCCATTTTAACTTACTTTTCTTTAGTTATTATAAATATAATAATTATTACTATAATTTCGGCCACTTACCATTTTAACCTCACAATTGTCATTTGTAATTGTCATACACTTTGGGCGGGAAAACTATATGTTGACTCCATGTTTTTTAAATAAAGTATGGATAAGAACTAGGAAGAAAGTGTTCGAAACGTGTATTTGTGAATTTTGAGTCTCACAAAGAGACTGTTTGGTAGGAGGAGAGTAAAAGGGAGGGAACATAAGTCTATTCCTTTGTTTGATTTAAAAATTACTTTGTTTGATTTAAAAACATGAAAAGGAAGAAACTCAAAATTTTAGCTTTAATTCATTACTTTTTTTCGTAAAATTAATCCGTCCAAATTGGACCGGTCCATCTTGTCCTATTCTTCATCTTCGGTGAGTTTTTTCATCACATCCTCATTTAAAAAAAATTAGAAATAAAATAAAACCAAACAAAAATAAAAAAAATAAAATAAATAATGCTATCTAATAATAAGTGAATAAATAAATATAATAAATAGTGAGAAAGTAGATAAACATAAATTAAAAAATAAAAGTTATACTAAAAATAATAATAATGATAATAAATAGCAATTAAAAAAGTAAAAAAAATCATAATTAAATTATTAATAAAAATAATAAAATAAATAAAATAAATAAAATAATTATAGAATAACAAATAAAACTTATAATCAAAATTATAAAATAAATAATAAAAATCAAAGTATTAAATAATAAATAAAATAATAATAACTTAATAAAAGTAAATACATAATAAATTAAGAATGAAAAATAAAATTAAAAAAATAAAATAATGAAAGTAATAATACTAATAATAACTAATACTAAAAACAAATAATTATATTTAAAAAAATAAAACGTACGGTTGGTAATTTAAAAAAAATAGATAAGAAATAAAATTTAAAAATGAAAAATATAAGATATACAATAATTTGAAAATAAGACATTTCCCTCCCTTACCATGCAAGGTGAAGGGAATTTTTCTCGTCATTTCCCATTCTATCCCACTCATTTTTTATGAAAGCAAAACCTCAAACTTGATTAATAAATTGATGCAAAATAACATCATGCGGAATCGAGTCCGAGTACATATTGTGAACTTGAGAGTAAGCCACAAAAGGTAAAGTATGGGAAACCATCCAAAACATGTGATGTGCTTCGAGCCTGCCAAACATTTTTAACGATCAGTCAACTCATCCTTTTGGTCAAACCAACTAAATCAAATAGCTATTTAGAACATCTGATACAAACAGCCAACAAGCAACCGCTAACTGCCAACATCCCAACAAATCAAAAAAGTGAAAAGAATTAGCAAGTTGGGGCAGACCCCCTTCGCGCCAAACCCATCTTGCATAATCGCACAACACCAAAACATGTAGCACATCTCCATTAAGGCATTCATTCTCCTCCATTCATTTCCAACCAAAGAGACTCTGAACGACTAAAAATTACTTGGCAAACATCTTTTGGTCAATTGACATTGGTGTGGTTCTTCCAGAGGGGAGGACAAATATTCGAAACTTAGTATGAGAAGTACTCCATCCGTCCTATAATGATCTTCCCGGTTCGCAAAACGAAGAAAAATCCCAAGTTTTTTCAATCTATTTTATTTAAATATTGGTATAGAAATAAAAAATAAAACATACATATTTAAAAACTACACCAAAAGTTCAACAAAACAAGTGGTGACAAGAATATTTTATTTTATCATATAGGCCATGAAAAAACACAAATAAATATAAATTCCCGTGAAGGCTGAATAGTGCTCTGGGAAGATCATTATAGGACGGAGGGAGTAAGTATTTGTAATTCAATAGATAGAGAATGTATAAAAAATACTACAATATAATATAATTATTAGTGGAAAAAAGACTAAGTTATTTGTAACAAAAGGTTAAAGGCTATGCCCCAACTCTTAGCTTTATGGACTCAATATTGTCCAATATTGCCTTAAAATATCTACAAAACTAGAAGTAATATGAAACACCGGAGCCCGTTGTGTCAATATAGTCCAATCCTCCCGTCAATTTTATGAACGGGGCACTTGAGCCCCACGGGTCATCCCATGACATTGGCGGGCAATGTCATGTGAATCCTTCCCATAATATACATTTAGGGTCTGTTCTTTAGGACTGTAAAAAAAAAACTGGATGTTGGAAGAAACTGGAAAAAACTGGAAGGAACTGGAAGAACTCGAAGAACTGGAAGGAACTGGAAAAAACTGGAAAAAACTGGAAGAAACTGGAAAACCTAAAAAAAACTTTAAAAAAATATTTATTTTAAATTCTTGTTGTTATAAATTATTATTAATATTATTATTATTATTATTATTATTATTATTATTATTATTATTGTTATTATTATTATTATCATCATCATCATCATCATCATCATCATCATCATCATAATCATCATTATCATCATCATCATCGTAATCATCATCATAATCACGTTATTTTAGTGAATGTCTTTAAGATATAAAAAAAGTATTGTTATTTTTTAAATACAAAAAACTACTTTTACAAAAAACTATTATAATATAAAGTTAGCATAAATATAAAAATATTAAATTTAAAAAGGTTGTGTAGTTATATTGCACCTCAATTTATTTATGCATTATTTATTATTCAGTGCTGGCGACAACATTCTAACCGACTATCGAAGTTGTCTTAACGCTGAATCTCTTGAAACACTGGTTTGCAGCCAAGATTGGCTCTTGGCAAGACGTCAGGCTCAAGAGTCATTGTACCAACTCGAATCGGAGCATTACATGAATGCAACCACAGATGGAAGTCCGAGTTCTGAAGAATAAGTTATAAATTTTTTTTATGTTAATGTAAATATGAAATTAATTTTTTTAGGTGAGCGATATATAAGCTCCTTTGAGGGTTTCTTTACGGTTCTTTACCTCGTCGCTTTTTTTGAACCGTCAGGATATTAAATGTGGTTGTTCTTCAGTTAGTGTATTACTCATTTTCAATATTTAAATAACAACTACATTTTTAGATTTTTTATTTCATTCTTTCCTTAAACAATTGCAAATTTACAATTTTATACTTTAAAAATTTTTAAAAAAAAGCAAAAAAAAGGGGGGGGGGGGCGAACCGGGCCGGTCCGGTACCGGAACCGCTGGTCCGGGAACCGGAACCGGCCGGCACGGTGACATTTCCGGTTACTCGGGGTGGCGGTACCGGAACCGGAACCGTCCCGGAACCGTACCGTGTCCACCCCTATTTGTAATTATAATTTATATATTAAAACATTTTGTTTTAAATATCATACATGTCACATAATTAAACCCATTGTTTCTTTCATGATTGACATTTTATTTTCATTGAATTCCTATTTTTGGAATAAAGACATAGAACTTTTTTGTTTACATTTTTTATGTTTTACTCATATTTTAGTCTTTTTTTTCTCTAAGCTCTTTTGACTTACAATTTTTTTTTATAAAAATTAGAAAAATGAGCAATTTTTAAGTAATAAAGGGAAAACTGAGATGTCTTATAAAAAGTTATATTAATAAAACATTCAATGTAACTATTTTATCCATAATTTTTTAGTATAATTTAACATATTGATGTTTTCCTATTTTATACAAAAAAAATGTCTTATTCATATTAAAAAGTTGAAGAAAAAAAATAATAAGTGTAAATCGTAAAAATAGTGAGATAAAAAAAATAATTTATAAACTATAGTTATGAATATAACAGTTTTAATAATAATAATAATAATAATAATAATAATCACATTGAAATATATCATTTTTAGAGTAATTGGTTGAGGAGTTGAAAGAATTTGAAGAAAATGAGAAAGGTGAGAAGAAATTGGAAGGAACTGGAAAAACTGGAAAAAACTGGAAAAAACTAGAAAGAACCGAAAGAAACTAAAAGTTAAGAGTTTAAGCCCTAAAGAACAAGCTCTTTTAATTAAAAATGAGTTGAGTCAACCATTGGAACAAATTTAGGTTAGAAAAAAGGAGAGTAATGCTAGGGGTACACCAAAAGGTGTACCCCAAATGTACACCACCCCAATCTCCACCACATATTTTTATTTGATTTTTATTTACTTATTTTTTTTAAATTTTTTTGCCTTTTTTAGTGGACAAGGAGGGGGTGGGGGACATATGGGGTACACCTTTGGTGTACCCCTAGCATTTTTCAAAAAAGGATGAGGTTGAGCACCAGACCCAGTCCTACAATCATTGCAAACTAAATGTTCACAAAATACACAAACTTACCCAATATATAAAGTAATGGTTTGAACTAATGGCCTCAAACAATTAAAAAATAAAAACAAAAATACACAAATAATAAGTTTGTGTATTTTGTGAGTGCTTTGTTTGTGACTCTAGCATTAATCTAAATGATGGATGGTTGTATGGATGGAGGTACCCCTCATTTAATTAGAGGATGGGGATTGGGATTTGAGGGAGAAAGGAAAGCGCGTGTGACTGTTGTGAGGGCGAGAGGGATATGGCGAGGAAAGCAGTTTTGATCGGAATCAACTATCCCGGCACCAAAGCCGAGCTCAAAGGCTGCGTCAATGACGTCCATAAAATGCATCGCTGCCTCATCGATCGTTACGGTTTCTCCGATGAGGACATCGCCGTCCTCATCGACACCGACGATTCATATCCGCAGCCCACCGGCCGGAATATTCGCAGAGCTCTCTCACGTCTGGTCCGAGCCGCCCGTCCCGGCGATTACCTTTTCGTCCACTACAGCGGCCATGGCACTCGCCTCCCCGCCGAGACCGGCGAGGAAGACGACACTGGCTACGATGAGTGTATCGTCCCTAGTGATTTCAACCTCATCACCGGTAAGATTGCTTTTTCTAAGAATGCTAATTCCAGATTTTGTCCAATCGCTATTCTGTTTCATTTTTCTTTCCCTGAATCATGAGGCATCAGGCGATCCTAAACAAACACACTGCAGATCTGTTCGATTTTTGGATCTAAAAGCGTTCAGTGAAGTAAAAATAAAAGGCTTGAACATACTTTGGTGTATTTAATGGAACTTTTGGTGCATCTGTAGATATGTGTATAGTTTATTTCCTTTAATTTAATTTAAATATTACAAAAAACTGACTTGAAAATATATATTCTTCGAAATGGGACTTTTGAAAATAGTTCAAGTCTTTGGGGCCATACATGAAATGGGTCGAGAGTTTATTTGGAAATCTTGTGGACAATTTGGACAGTGATTATATTTACTAGTTAGAAATGAAAACTTTGAAATCTGCAGCAATTTTAATCACTAAATCTTGGGATTGATTGTACATTCGTGCAGTTTTGAATGACATCACTGGATGATCAGATAATAAAATAAAGTGTACCGACTCTGGATAAACTAGTAAAATACTACTATAGAAAATTTTAACTAGGTGGCAATACTGTGTAAATTGATGGTATTTGACTTTAACCTGTTTATAACCCCCTTATGAACATAACAGGAGTCTTACGCATAATTAATGAAGAAGATTGTTTGGATGTTCACGATATTCTTGACAAAGGCAAAGGATATGATCTTGATGATGGAGTAAAAATATTACTCCGTAGTTGGATTTATTAGGGGGTTTATCCAAATTTGAAATTACGAGTTATGGTCTGTTCTTTTCAAATGAAGTGTTGAACTTACTATCCTTGTGACTTCTTTCAAAGTTTGAGCCATGAAAAGGAGTATTGGCGTTATGATTATTTTTTCTTGCATTTGAACCCCTTTCTCTATTCAGATGACGATTTCAGAGAACTGGTGGACAGCTTGCCAGAAGGCAGCCGAATAACAGTGGTATCTGACTCATGCCATAGTGGTGGGCTTATTGATAGAGCCAAGGAGCAGATTGGAGAGAGCACGCGCAATAATGCAGCTGACGAGGACGAGGTGGGGGACGATGGTGGTGGTGGATCGTCTGGATTCGGATTCAAGAAGTTCTTGCGCAAGACTGTTGAAGACGCCTTTGAGTCCCGTGGCATTCAGGTCCCATCAGAATGGCACCGCCATCATCAACCCCACGTAGAGATTGAGAGAACAATACTGGTTGATTCGGAAGATGGGGATCAACACCATGTCAAGAGCAAGTCCTTGCCTCTCTCCACCCTTATTGACATTCTCAAGCAAAAGACAGGCAAGGATGACATTGATGTCGGCAAGCTCAGGCCAACTCTTTTTGACGTGTTTGGAGAAGATGCGAGCCCCAAGGTGAAGAAATTCATGAATGTCATTCTTAATAAACTGCAGCATCAAGGCAGTACTACTGGGGAGGAGGGTGGTGGGTTTTTGGGCATGGTTGGCGGATTAGCTGTGGATTTCCTAAAGTGTAAGCTCAACCAAAACGACGAAACTTATGTGAAACCAGCTCTGGAAACACCAGTGGGCAGCAAGCAGGAGGTCTATGCTGGCACAAGCCAAAGGGCTCTCCCAGACAGTGGCATTCTCATCAGTGGCTGCCAAACAGACCAGACATCAGCAGATGCTACTCCTTCGGGCAATCCCCACGAATCCTACGGTGCACTCAGCAATGCGATTCAGACCATACTCAATGAATCAGACCGACCCGTCTCGAACCAAGAGCTCGTTCTAAAGGCGAGGGACATATTGAAAAAGAAAGGGTTCACTCAACGTCCCGGCCTCTACTGTTCCGACCATCATGTCGATGCTCCTTTCGTGTGCTGATAGTGTTTTATTCAATCACCATTTCCGTGAGCATACTCTATACATATACACGATTATGATGCGTTTACATTCAAATTAACTAAGCAGTTGGATACCATGTTTTCTTCTTCCAGTGTGTTGGTTAATAAAGCTTATGTGTACTCAAATATGAGTATGTATTGGCGCATGGTGATTCTTTGTTTATACTTGATTGAAAGAAAAAGGAATTGGAAGTATGTTTATTGTGCTGTTAATTCTATCCTATATGCTTTTGTGTGACTACTTCAACATAGCATTTTGGCAACACTTGTATATTTCTATTTTAGCAATAATCAAAACTTGAGATATAATGAAAATTCAAAGGTTGAGATTGCAAACATATTAGTCATCTTTTGTTCTTACCCTCATTTCCAAAGATGCAAAGAAGTTTATGGTCTATACACTTTTATGACTTCAACACTCATTAAAAGCCCTCTTAACCTAAAAAATGGGGAGTTTTATTGCACTTGGTACCAATTCTTTTTTTTCTTCTTCAAATTCTTTAGACTATAACATCCTATACGTACCAATTGGAAATATGGTCTAAAAAATATTACTCCCCAGTTCACTTTAGTTGATTGAAATTATTTTCAATTTAACTTATTTGATTATAGATGTAAAATTTGAAAATAAAAATTATATATTTTAAAACTACATCAAAAGTTTTACAAAACAAGAAGTGACATAATTATATTATTATATCCAATAACTAACAGAAATAAGTAAAGAATGTGATTAAATTTTGATCATGTAAATAATGACTGGCAAAATCATTTTAGGACGAAAAGAGTACAATGGATAGATTAATAGACACGATTTAAAAAATAAGGAGTTTTATTGCATTTGGTACCAATTCGAAATATGGTCTAAAGAATATTACATTGGATGGACTAATAGACATGGTAATATGTTCAATCTTATAATCTCAATCTTTTATCTTTTAAATGTAAGGTTGGAATTTGAAGGCTAGATGTGAAGAAGTTTAAGGTGACTTTCTTGCTATTACGCCAGCATGCTTCCACTGGAGCAAGCTTTAATTACCCTATATAGTCTAAATACACAAATTATGATATGGTGAGATTAAACAATTTGCTCTGATTTCCTTTACAAGGCCTCTTTGATGAGCACAAGATATAGAACATTGTTGTGGATATTTTGGTTGACCCTAAATATGACTATGATTTAATAACTCTTGACATCACTACCCTCTCAAATAGAAGTGTGTAGTTATCTCCTAAATTTGATAGAATCAATATGGTGTGATATCACACTTCACACCACTATTGTCAGCCACACCACCACCATCGACGGTCACACACCACCACAATCGCTACCAGTCACCACCATTGTCATCGTCGATGGGCACCTGCCACTAGTAACAGTTGACCACCATCATTGCCATCAACAACTATCGGTGTCGCCAAACTGTCGTTGTCGTTGGCAACCGCCACTACCTTGTCGATGGCCACCTGTTGTCACCAACAAACATCACCTCCACTATGGGCAAGCAACCGCCGCCACTGACCACCACCACTAGCGTTGTTGACAGCCACCCATCCCCACCTACAATCACCACCACCCGCCACTCATAGTTCAATTACCACCTCGGCCAAAAACCACAATCAAGAACCAACTTTAAATATAACTTTTTCATGTACTTGACCCATTTTCACCAACACAATCTATTTACATAAAAATACCCGTTGAGCACTACATTTAATCTAATATTTGCTCACCAAAGAGCAGTGATTGAACTTGCATAGCATTTTAAATTTCTCCGCATTTTTAGTTTAGATTTCAAAACTCATATTATTTCTTACAGATTTCAAAACCCTATGTCATACCAATTCTATATACACATAAACATGCATAGACTTCTTATACGTATGAGTAAAGTAATAAATAATTTAAAGAAATTATCATTATAGCGATGTATAATTGTTCATGTAACTATACTTTGTACTTAAAGTTCCTACCTGTTGAAAGGTGTTTATTTTAGTCCTTGTAAGTGCATCCGTGAAACGATCACGTCCTACATATTTTGTTGTATCAAAATAGTCACAATAACTAGCACGTGTGAATTATCTGATTTGTATCAACACTGGTACTCAAAAGTTAATTAAGCAGGTTTCCAATTTTGATGATAAAACATCAAGCTATAACATCTTATGGTCCTTCTAAGTACATATAAAAGTCATTTTTGTCCTTAAAAGATTGAGTCAAAGTAGTCATACATTCTCCTTTCAAATTGAGAGCATTAAATCTGAATGAAATGTGTACACTTTAGTCCATTAAATAGATTCATTAATGACTAAAATTTAAAACCATATTAGCTAAATAATCCCTTCATCCATACAATTTTGACTATTAATATACTCAATTATCTCTATTAAAAAAATAGTTAAAAACGGATATTTTAAAAATAGATTGTGTTGCCTTAATAAATGGAGTTGGATAGAAAAAAGTGGTTGGAAATTTAGGGGTAACTAAAGATGGAAAAGAGACTTTAGTTTTGGGACACCAATTATGGAAAGTAAGACTCTAGTTTCAGGATGAATGGAATATCTTAAATCTCCTAACCAACTGATTTGCTCTGTTTTTCAGCTAAAGAAAAACTGTTATATGCATATAGGTCCTCAGGAAAATGCGAAAAAGGTGTCCCAATTTTACTAATAAGATGGAAGATCACCTGGTAGAAGGGGCATGAACAAAATCCCCTTGGAAGTTTGTTGTTGTGGGTACAAAGCCACACAACACAAGAATCTGTTTGTGTAAAGCAAAGGAAGAATCTCAAAAAAAAAGATACATCAGTGAGAAAGGAGAAAAAATGCATCTACAAATATAAGGTAGAGAACCTGCAGGGTGTAGGAGCACAATGCCAGCCAAATGTCTTGGAATGCCTGTCATCAATATTGATCAAAGGTCATTGTGGTCATTTTCATGCTTCCAATTAAGCTTGGCCAATGAGCACAAGCTACTATATGAAAGTACACAATGAAGTAATGTGTACTTGATAGATTTGAGTACCCCAAAATAGTTTGGAAATGAAAATGCGACTGGGCATCACGACTCCAGTTATGTCCACTTATCGTCATCATCATCTTTATCTTCTCCTGCTGCGGCATTTAGGGCATTCCATCTCTCAATCAACTTAGCTGTCCTTTCTTTAGCTTCTTAAGGCTGGACCTGCAAGTAGACATTGGAAGAGCGTGTTACGCAACTTATAGTTAAGCATAAAGTTAGATGAAAACTCCAAAATGGAATTATATATACCCTCACGAGCTACTTAGGCAGAACTCAGAAGCTTTTCAGTTTTTTTTCTGGCTGGCATCAGCCTGTGGAAATGAAAAATTAGGGCTACAAATGAGTCTCTTGTTCCATCAAATCAAAACAAGTTTTCAAGAAAAGGTCACTAGTAGGGAATGTTATTTGTACTTTTAAAATAAAAATAAGGATATTTGAATGATTTGTTTTCTAATTTTCAAGGACATCAAATGGGAAGAATGACGGAGGGCAAGAAGAAACAACGGATCAAGAAAAGTACTTGCCAGATTAAAAGAAAATGCACACACACAAAAATCAGGAACTTCAAGGCAAATATTACCTACTTGGTTTGGTGGCTATGAGTATATCATTTATGAGGGTGATGGATCAGCTATTTATACAACACATGCTCTAATAAAACACATACTTACATTTCTACCTTCCGGCAATAAAGGAGTATATTTCAACTCGATTTAGCTTTGAAGCTAAAAGCTGCATAACTCGCACATTTTGGTTGATTTTTCTCAGAGCAAGTTTGTGCTCTTCTCTGTTTGGTCAAGCTTCTCCAACAACACGATTTATGGCTGAAAAACAATTTCCCGTTAGATTGGTGTCTTAGAACAATCTGTTAATTAAGAAGTAATCTGTGAAGCATAGGTTAGGTGGCAGCATGGACCAATTACATTGACTGTTAGTCAGATGTTTTTATCTGCTTATGGTGTAAACTAAATGAAATGAGAAGGGCTTTGAGCTAGTAAACTTTTCTAAGTTGCATGAAACTGAACAAAGTATATTGTGAAGTTCTGTTGATTTGCTACTGAAACGTTTAAATTCAAATGAGATACTTTCACAAAGAGTGATAAGAAACTAACAGTTTTGTCACACAAATAAGAAATAGATTTCTTGGAGAATGTGGTATAGTACAATAGTTAATGATTTATTTTTATTTATTCATTTAATATTATTGTTTTTATTAGTATTCTGATTTGACTTCATGAAGTTTAAGGAAAGTGTTAAAACAAACACTGTATGATTATAATTTGTTTAGAAGAGAGAAAAATGTTGTGAGTCACATTTATTTTAATAAAAGGAAATGGGAGAAGCGTGAACTTTATTTTGGGTCAACCAAATAAGAAAAGTTTGAGGTTCTTTAAGGGACGGAGGGAGTATTACTATTGTTATTGTTGTTATTATTATTATTATTATTATTATTATTAATTACTACTGGCTCTCTAGTCTATTGTAATTGTCAATGTAATTCCTAGGCTTGTCATAAGAGTCGTTTTCTAAAAAGAAGAGAACCATATTCTAGATAACATGAAAGTAACACCAAGTAGGGAGGGTTCACACCTGCAAAATCTGATAGCATGAGTGTGTGCATGATCTTTATAACTCAGTTACAACTTAACCAATAAAACAGAGCTGGA
Organism: Cuscuta australis; assembly: GCA_003260385.1. Classification (NCBI taxonomy): domain Eukaryota; kingdom Viridiplantae; phylum Streptophyta; class Magnoliopsida; order Solanales; family Convolvulaceae; genus Cuscuta; species Cuscuta australis. Next base: position 6,637,265 of record NQVE01000215.1, on the reverse strand, counting down.
AGAATCCATCTCCATCTTAAGAATTTGGTCAATTCCCTGAGTTTCTAGAATTGAACAAAGCATTGTGTAATCAAGGAGAAAGGGCCAAAAGAACCATGCCTCTCCATCAGTTTGTAGCACTTCATCTCCGTTAGAGAGTGAACCATGATACCTACCAATGAGAATTTCATTCTTATTATATACACGCAGCATATTACACATGCAATAAATATTCAAATGAAGGTGTGTTACTATATACTGCATTATTTGAAGTAACCCTTGACCTAATTACCTTGAATATATTGTTCTCTGTGTCACAAGGTTAAGTAAAGTCTACACTTGCCTTCAGCATTTCATCTGAAAGTTTTGTTGCTTCATCGACATTACCTTGTTTGCGCAGAGCATTGATCAAAGAAGAATATGTAATTCTTGAAGGAGCAATCCCTTCTTTTATCATTCTTCCTTTCAGTCCAAAGGCTTCAATAGTATTACCATTATTGCAGTGCTCCTCAATCAAAGTATTATAGGTGATAACATTGGGAGTTAAGCCCTTTGAGCGAAGCTTTTTGAAAAGTTTAAGTGCTCTATTAACATGTCCTTTTTTGCAAAGGCCATTGATGAGAGCATTATATATAACAATGTTAGGAACAAGATCCTTTTTAAGCATTTCATCCCGTAATGCAAAAGCCTCATCAACATTGCCAGCTAATGAAACGCCGTGGATCAAGGCACAATAAGTAAATTCATCGGGTACAAAGCCTTTTTCAATTAAAGCACAAATCATTTTTCTTGCATCACTTATCCGACTGAGTCTACAAAGCCCTAAGACTGCAATATTATATAGAATGTTATTGGGCATGATAGAATCTTTTGCCCCCTCATCCAGGAAATTTGATATTTTTTGAACATCTATTGATCTCGAGTGGGGGCTTGAAAAGTCATTAAGACAGTTAAGTTTTAAACTGGTATCAAACCTCAATACTTTTTGCAACAACATGAACACATCATTAGTCCTGCCATGCCTATATAAGCCACTAACAATTGAACTGAGTATGATCTCATTCAGATTCAGCCCCTTATTTATCATATCAAAATATGCATTAAAAGCTCTCTCAAGCTTTCCCTCCTTAACCCATCCAGCAATAAGGGCACCATATGTAACAACATTGGGCAGTATTCCCCTTGTATGCATTTCATTAAGAAGATCTTCAACTTTGCTGAACTTCCTAGCCAAAAAACATCCAGTAACGAGTGAATTGAACATTTCAATAGAAGGAAGGATTCCTTGCTGTTCCATAATGTTCCTTGTCCTCAAAGCTCTTTCAACCTGCCCATTTTTACAGTAACCATTAATTAAAGTTCTATAAGAAACTCCATCAGGTGAACAGCCATACTCCTTCATTTTGTCAACAAGCTGCTCGGCTTCAATCATTTTGCCCATCTTACATAGTCCGTCAACCACTGTGTTGAAAAGAATTACGCTTTTGGTAAATCCTCTAGCCAATATATGTTTCCACAACATTGCAGCTGTTTCAAACCCGTTTGCCTGAAAAAGACCAACAAATAGAGTACCATAGCTAACCTCATCAATTGCAAAACCTCGTTTAAGCATCAAATGCCAGAGGTCCAAAGCTTTGCCAATAGCACCAGTTTGACAAAGACCTTTCAAGAGAGTATTGTAGGTTACAAGTGTTGGATCAATACCCACTTGAATCATTTCATCACATAGGTTCAATGCTTCACTTGTCAAACCTCCCCTGCAATACCCATCTAATAGGGTATTATAGCTGTAAGAATCTGGTCTCAGATTCCAGCCAACCATACTCCTTATCATTCCTCTTGCTTTGTGAACCTGACCAAACTTGCAATAACCATTTATAAATGAATTGCAAATAAATAGGTTTATTTTCAAGCCTAACTTAAACATCTCGTCTCGAATCCTATGTGCTTCATCTAGTTTCCCAATTTGACAAAACCCATCTATCAATACACCATACACCTGCTCATCCACGACTCCCGCCTCCATATCTCGGAATTCTTTCTCTGCTTCCTCCATATTCCCCTGCCTGCAATGCCCCTTGATGAGCAATGTGTGTGACACAACATTCTTGGATATTCCTCTTTCAACCATTAATCTTAACACTCTTTCAGCTCCCTTCATATCACCCTTCTCTACATACCCGTTTATCAAACTATGGTAAGTTGCTCTATTCGCAACTAAACCCATTGCTTCCATTTTATCTATAAAATCCTCAGCTCTGTCTACTCTGCCATCCTTAGAGTATGCATTTACTATTATTGTGCAAGTGTATATATCTGGAGAAATTCCAATTCTGATCATCTGTTCATAAATGCAAAATGCAGTATGATATTCTTCCTTTTTCACCAAACAGCTCAACAAACTATTGCACGAGAGTAAGCTCGGCATACAGCCACACGCGGGCATATTATCAAACACATATAATGCATTCCTAATTAACCCTCTCTTTGCATAAATTTTCAGAAGCATATCAAAAACCGTGGGAGAAAACCTGAATTCTTTATAAACTTTTTGCAACCCATTCCATACAAGAGACATCCGTTCCTTTTCACCCGAGAGTTCCACAAGCTCAGCTAAGAGAGACCGGGTTTCGTCGAACATTCTACCTTTACACAATATGTGAACGATTATGCAATAGGAAGTGAAATGCGGCCTGTAATAGCTCTGCTTCGAAGCTAATTTAAAGAAACGAAGAGAAGCTACCGGGTTGAGCTTGAGCTTCAGGAGAACAGCCTCGAGGAGGCCATTGGAGAAATCAATTTTGAGGCTTTCAAGGGCGTTATAGCGCCGGAGAATCAAGAGTCGACAAACCCGATCGATGATTTCGGATCGAGAGAGCTGGGGCTCAAGTCGGAGCCCTAGATGATGAACTGGGGTGGTGTGAATGGCGGCCGTCTGCGGGCCGAGGCGAGGGAGAAGAAGAATGAGGCGGCGATTGGAGAGAGGCATGACGGGTTATTCACAGTTATTCGTAGTTGCCAGCCATTGACGGATACAGCCGTATGAGCTCTTCCCAGTTGGCTCTGTCCATGGATTCTAGCTACAGAGTTGTCTCGGCGCCAAGAGTTGTTTTTTGTTGAGTGCAACTACTCCTTATTTTAGTTCAAAAAAAAAGGAAAATACTCCACTTCCATTGTGGTACCATGAGTGCACTCATGCTTGGCATAGACAAACATGATCCAAAAAAACATTGTTGCATATTTTTAGTGGTCTTAAAGTACACTGAATTAGACTTAAATATAAATCATTTATTAATGTAGGACTTAAATTTTTTTATTACTTAAATATGACTTAATAATGACTAGTAAAAAAATTAATGTCTAAATAATACTGGACATTTAATTCAATAATGACTAATAGATAATGATCAATGGTCCTACATTAGGAAATAAAAATATATGATACTATATTGAGAAAGTCATTATGTGTGCTATATTGAGCACTAAATGTAGGCATATTAAAAATTATTTTTAATATAATCTAATTCTAATAAAAATAAGTAGAAAAATGTCAAGAGTACACCAAAATGTGTACTCCATTTGTACTTCACCCCCTCTTTGTCCATAAAAATGACAAGAAATTTAAAGAAAAAATAAATAAAAATAAAATAAAAATGGGTGTAGTGGATGATCCTCTAATATATTTTTTTTTAAAAAAATTGAAAGTCTCCAAACCCTGCAACACCACGTCGCCGCGCACGCCATTGTTAAGGCCTTTATTTATGCAGTGAAGTTCGTAGGATATCGTCTCAAACGGAGACCTCGGAGATGGTTTCATTCCAAACTTAGAAGCCACAAGGAAGAGAGAGAGAGAGGGGCAGCGATTTTCACCTCTGGAGTAACCAAACATTCAGAATATGGCAATTGACTGTCTGGTTTTGGGTGAGTAAATTCTTAGCCCCCCATTGAAGATGATAGTCTACCTCTTCGTATTGCCAGAACGCGTATGTTATTGAACATGACCATTGATGCAAATATGAACTACAGGGGCGGGGCAAGAGGTGGGGAAGAGTTGCGTGGTGGCGACGATTAATGGAAAGCGGATAATGTTCGACTGCGGCATGCACATGGGCTTCCTGGATCACCGCCGCTATCCTGATTTCTCGATGATCTCTCCGTCTGGTGATTTCACTACTGCCCTATCTTGCATCATTATCACCCATTTGTAAGGGCCCTGGTTCCCCTTTTTTACTAAATTTGTCCGTCTTTCTGCCTTCAAATGAGAACTCATTCTTCTAGTTTTGCATTATCATGGGTGATATTGGGATTTCATTTGAATGGTTGATGCAGCCACTTGGATCATATAGGAGCTCTTCCATATTTCACTGAAGTTTGTGGGTATAATGGGCCAATTTACATGACGGTAATATCCCTCCAATGTTTTATGGGAATAGTTTTTTTTTTTGGTTTCTTCGCACTGGGCTGTTTTACAGTAATTCAGTGGGGATTTTAATTCTCATTTCTTTCTGGGTGACATAAATGGCTCATCAGTATCCCACAAAAGCTCTGGGTCCACTAATGCTGGAAGATTACCGTAAAGTAATGGTTGATAGGAGGGGAGAAGAAGAGCAATTTACTGCTGAAAATATCATGGAATGCATGAAGAAAGGTATCTGCTCTTCATGTTAATGTATTTCAAGGCCTTTGGGTTCTGGCGACCAAACTGGTCTATGATAGTGCTTCATACTTATTTAATGGATTCATTCATGATATGCGTGCCGATGCTTGTTTTGTCCAGTTTGACGTTTTACTCAAACTGGGTGAACTTTGATGATCACTTAATAAAAATTGCATTGCATATTAATAAGAAAATAATTTCAGTAGGTTTATTTTACAAACAACTTTCAAAAAGTAATTTTATTGTATTAATATGTGATGCAATTTTATTTAACAAATGGATTTATCCAGTTTGATTGATGGGACGGAGGGAGTATTTATTATTCGTATTGTTACTACAGATTGTTAGGACTCTTAGGAGTGGACATTGTTCAAGTTGAAATCCTTGTGTTGAAAAAATCTACCTTTTTTCTAAAACAAATCAATATCAAGACAGATTTTGATGAAATTAATTAGTGGACTTTATAAATAGTTAAGCAGCTACTTTTTTAAGGGAACAGCTACTGTAGTGCATTTGAAACCTTGAATAATTTTCTTATCCAAAATTTTTACATCTGCACCTGTAACCCTCTACATGCATACATTGAAACTCATAATTTGCGTGCCTGAATCCGTATGCAGTTATAGCGGTGGACGTGAAGCAAACCGTGCAAGTTGACAACGATCTACAGATTCGTGCATACTATGCGGGACATGTGAGATATTGAACTTAATCTTTTATTTATTCCAAATTTCCATTGACTTCAGGGTTTTCCATTATCTTGTTGCCCTGTGAAGGTAATACAGTTTTGACTAGCTAGAAAACCAAGGCACTTACACTTTTTTTCTGCATCGTTTTCTTCTAAGAATCTAAGCTGATCCACCTTTAGATGTTATTTGAGTTGATTAGTGAAATATGGTAGGAGTAAGGACTAAGGACTGAAGGGCATGCTCATATTTTTCATTTGTTTAATGGTTTCTATACAACTATACCACTTTAAAAGCTCTAATTGGATTGGTTCTGCTCATCAAACTGAATGGGGATAATAAACTGACTTGAAGAAGTTACTTCTGTATACTTGAGATTGCAAATGATCCTTTTTGGGGTTGTGTGGTTCCATACGACTTTCCTTTTCTCTAATTGCCATGCTATATTCGATGATTGGCAACCTTGTTTCTAGGTCCTTGGAGCTGCAATGTTCTATGCAAGGGTAGGAGATGCCGCTATGGTATATACAGGAGATTACAACATGACACCTGACCGACATCTTGGGTCTGCTCAAATTGACCGGCTGCAGTTGGACCTCGTAATTACTGAGTATGTTATGCCACTAAATTTTGCGTATATCGTTTCTCAAAGTTGCTTATGTGCATCAGGTCCCATTTATTCCTGTTACAACTTTTCACCATTGAACATTGCTTTGATTCACACTCCTTGGAGAATGGGCACCGGTTTGCTACTTTGCTTTAATAATTACCTATCAACAGTAAACACAATTACATAGGCTCCCTTTAGAGTGGATAAATGGGCGCGGATGAAATTGGTAGAGTTTAGGCAGTTATGTGTGCACTTCTGAAGACGAGTATAGTAAATGCCATCAAGAATTTGATCATGGTATATATTGTAAAGATTTACTCGTATTTAATTAAAACAAGTGTACTTTGTTTTACTATTATAATTGTGATAAATGGGATATTAATAGTAATTGTGAGCAATTTAATAATAATAAAAATGTTAAAGGGAGCGACTGCAATCCTATATCCCTATATTTTTGTTTTAATATAAATTATATTTATGCATTTTATTCAATCGCATAAGAAAAAAGTGGAATAATGTATGGTTAGTATTAGTTTTTATGCTCACTTGCTAATATTTGAACGAGAAATGTGAGATCTGTTCCCCCTAAATTTTGTAGTTTTTTATTTCCTAATTTTGAACTTTTTCCATGTATATTTTTCTTTTATAGGTCAACTTATGCAAATACATTTCGTGATTCAAAATATGCTCGTGAAAGAGAGTTTCTGCAAGCAGTAAGAAAACTGATATTTTTGTACCTTGAGTTTATCTAAGAGGCCGGGAAAACACGTATTAAAGAAAGCAGTTCATATATTGAAAATTAGTTGGTCATAGGTTTGAGTGATCAATGGTAGAGGTGAAATATCTTTTGAAACATCTCATGGAGTACTATTGAAATAAAAACTAAGATTTGCATATGATGTAGAGAAGCCTTGCAGTTAATAAAATACTTTGGAGAGCTATGGTATATAGAGTACTATTACCTCTGTTCCCAAAAATGACCCTTTATGGAACTCTGCCTAACTTTGACCATTGATTTCTCTCAAAACACATTGTTGAAAATTATAATTTCTATCTAAATTTATTTACTAGTGAAAGTAGTTTCATTATTTTGCAAACTTTAAGTTTTGCCTATGAGTTTTGTGAGATTTCAATATTCAAAGTTTGGGAAGATTTCACTCAAAATTTTGGGACGCAGGGAATACCAGTAAAGTATATTCGCAAGCAAACACATGCATTGAGAACTGGACACAAATAACATATTTACTACTTCTTTTAAATATTGGTGATTCATACTTTATTTTGTGTCATTGTGTGTTAAAAATATGTTTATAGGTTCACAGTTGTGTTGCTGCTGGGGGGAAGGTGCTAATTCCTACATTTGCCTTGGGCAGAGCTCAGGTAGTTCAGTAATGAATTTTGTTCTAATTAATGTCCTTGTGTGATTAGATATATGCCATTTTTCTTTCCATTGCTTTATGTTCATAAAACAATGATAGCTTTAGTGTCATTTCAGTGGTATAGTTGAAATATCTGGGTAAGATAGTCACATACTCACTTGTTGGGGCCTGGGGGATTAACTATGAGTAATAGGAGATATTTTGGGGACTTCCCCTCAACTTGTATTTCTAGTTGGGCAGGAGCTTTGTTGTATTTCAGTATAAAATAAAATTTCAATTGTAATGTTTGCTTTGTCCAGTTAAAGCATTAGATGCTCAATGCTCCATGTTCAGAGGATACATATTTGATGTGTTGAATAATGTGACAGTATGTTAGCAATGATTCGTGGGATCCATTTGGGTCGTTGTTATGTTAGCAAAGATGTGGGACACATGTATCAAAGGTGCAGTAGGGCGCACAAGCGGATCAAAGACGAAAATTACTTGTCTAATTATGATTCAAATTCTTTTAATTATATGTTGCTTTCTATTTTTCCAGCGTTTCCTATGGCAATTAGAATTTCGTGTTAGTCTTGTATTAGGTCTCCTATTAGTTATCAAATTATTATTAGAAGGTATCTTGTAATCTTCTTTATAAGAAGGGATGATTTGTTCAATAGAGCATAGTTTTGAAAGGCGAAAGGCAGGCGAGAGGGCCTTTTGTATTTTCCATTTCAACTTGAACATGGTTCTTAACCCTTCCAACTACAAGTTGTTTCAGCGTGAAATATAATTTCAATTTCGCACAAGTTGAAATTTGACTTTTAATTTCAAGTCAAATCATTTGTATCGAGGAGGTTGTGTTGAAAATCTTCATTAACATGCTTGGAGTATATGGTGCTCTAGTTTGAGCATGAGTATTGAAGTGTATTATGTGTAATGAAACTTTATATGGCTTGACCTTTTAATTTTATGATATGCAATTATGATCTCATTGATTGGTTTCAAATAGTAAAATACCCAAAGCTGATAATCCCAATGATACACACACACACACACATACATACATATATATATATATATATATATATATATATATATATCTATATTACATTTATTACATACCAGATCTTGATTGTGTTGGGTTTACTATGCTCTTGATTGTTGTTCTTCATTAGACACCCTAGATGTGATCGATTTTATTGCCACTCAATATATGTTTTTTCTTCATTGTGTATATGAGACTACATTTCTAATTCTGAATTTTGCTCATGTTATATGTCACAGGAAATATGTATGCTCCTCGATGACTATTGGGAGCGTATGAATCTTAAAGTTCCTATTTATTTTTCAGCAGGTTTGTTTCCTCCTTTAACTTATGTGTAGCTTTATGGTGCTATTGTTTTTCATTAATTGCATATCCTTATTACATGTTTCTTGGTAACATGTTATAGGAGGCAAAGCTATAGGTGACATGACTATTTTTAGGAGTTGATGCAGGAGTAAAAAATATAATTTCTATATTTAAGAATTACATTAAAAAATCTACAAAACTATAGGTGACATGACTATTTTTTTGTCAAATAATCAATGACAATAGCCAAAGGAAAAAGATAATGTTTGACTCGTGAATAAGAGAAGATTGCATTCTTTTGGGGATGGAGCCTGGAGGGAGTACTATTGATGCATTTGTGTAACTGTGTATGAATCTGATTCACTTGTTTTTGTTGGAAATAGGAAAGGTCTCACATTGGTTAGTATGGATGCAATATAGAGTATAAAAGCATTCACATATAAGTAGGCTATAACCTATTTCCTTGAGGTATTGGGTCAATATGTGGTGTCCAATTTACTTATGCAAGAGGCAATCTCGGGTGAGTGCCTCTCTCGCCTTAGTAGTTGGCACAATGCGGTAACCCCTCTCGCTTTTGTTCCTATGTGGAAACGTGTCTCCGGGGACATAAACAAAGCTTTGGGATTGGGCTCATAAGTTAAATACTTTAGAAGAGTAGCCCTACCTAGGGATGGGCAAACACATTTGGATTGAATCATATTGATCGGGGGGGGGGGGTGCGTCCGTTTTTTCAAATCTTAAAATGGTTCGGTTCGATACGGTCTTCTAGTTATCGGGTCCGGTCCGGTCCGGTTTCCATTTTTAAATTTTCTTGTGCTCGAACCATCCCGTTTTTATTTGATAAAATTTTAAACTATATTATGAGCCGAAATTTCCATCAACCCTTTTTAGTTTTTAGTTCCCTACTTTTGCAAGAATGACCTAAATAAATATAGTTACCCAACCTTATTAATATGAGGACTTTTAGGAAGTGCCCAAAAATAGATCCGTAAAGACTTGACCCAAAGCAAACAATATCATACTAATGCAGGGGTTGGGTGAGGGCACGCATGGTCCCAACATGTGGTATGAGAGTCCAGGTTCGTGTGGGCAGAAGAGCAGCGGATTGCATTGTGCGGAATTCTCAGTGTGCCGAGTGTGATGAGTGATGACAAAGACCAGAGATTTGTAGCTTGTATCGCTTGGCAAGCGGAAGCTCAGGCATCGTGTCCCGTTAGTTTAATGACGGATTTGACAGATCAAGTGGTGTGACCTCAATGCAGTCCGCAGATTTGTGGTATGCGACATACCATGTGTCGAAAGTCCTCATGACAAGAGGAGGTCGGGCGGAATATTTCGTGAGATTGGAGTGGCGGTACAAGATGGTGTGCAAATCAAATGGATCATCGATGAAGGGGAGGTTAAGAGATTGTGGTCTGGGTTTGAGGAGAGGTTTGTTGAGGTGCAAACTCCATCCGACATAAAAAATGAAGAAGAACGACATAAATAAATATGGTTGCCCAACTCCATTAGTATGAGGCCTTATGTGAGGTGCCCAAAAACAAATTCGTGAAGGCTTGGCCCAAAGCAGACAATATCACGCTAATGTGGGGTGGGGGTGGGGGTCAGGGTACGCGCAGTCCCAACACAGCAATGTAAGACATACAAAAAAAGCGTTGCAGGTTAGTTCTTTGGTTTGGCGAGGTATCCCGCACAACTCCGCCGAGGTATGCCATGCATCTCCAGCGAGGTCTGCCACACAACTCCGATGAGGTAAGCCATGTGTGCAATGATGATTATAATTAAAAAGTCCTAGGTTTTTTAGCTCTTAAGGTTCAAGTGATAGTAAGAAATTGCTTATGGCTAAGGGGTGGACTCAAGAAAAAGTGTAGAGGCAATTGTAGAATTTATTGTGATTGATGAGATGCCTCTTAGTGTTGTGGAGAAAGAGGGGTTTAGGCAAATGATGAGTAAAGTGCAACTTAGGTTGTGTGTCTTATCTAAAAAAGCTATTGTTATGAAGTTTTTCAAGATGTATGATGGCATAAAAAATACCTTAAGAATGGAGTTACACAAATATGGAGTGTCTTTGGCCACTTACACATGGACGTGCCCAAAATTTTATAGATGATGATTGGAATATGCCCAAACAAAATTTGAAAATTTGTCCCATTCCAAGTCATCATGGTAAAGAAATTGGGAAGATAATTGACAATGTTTGGTTCATGAGAATATTGAAAAGGTTATGTGTATATCTATTGATAATGTATCCACTAATAAAATGACAGTTGAATGGTTTTGGTCAAATGAAAAATGGCCCAATTATCAACACGTCTTAGAGGGAAAGTATATGTTGTTGGCCATGTGTGTGCATCAATTGTCTCGTGGCGGAGGCTATGTGGGCCAAGTCACAATCGTATATCGTGGATGCTTGTGTGTGCTGATAAGGCTAGGGTATGCACTTTTTCTAACACCAATTGATTTTATAAAAATTGGTAGCGACTCAGGTCCTTCATATGCATGTAAGCTGTGTAGCTGATACTATCAAATTGATTGTGAGAGATGGTTTGAAATAGTTGGATAGGAGGGGGCACAATTATAAATGCTATAAAGTTTGTCAAGTCTTCTCCACCTTGATATGATTATTTCAAAAAGTGTGCCGAAAGTGAGAAACTAGCAACTAAAAGTGTAGTTGTTATGGGTGTCCCTACAAGATGGAATAACACTTATTTGATGCTGAACTCGGGCTTGAAATTGAAGAAAACATTTGATAGAATGGCTGACGAGGAACGCAATGCATATTAAAGTTACTTTAGAGAGAAAGAATTGCAATGGTTTGACAATGAAGATGGTGTAGAACAACCATTGGGAAACAATGACAATGGAAGAGTTAGACCTCCCAATGAAAGAGATTGGGACACTGCACAACTTTTTGTTTCATTTTTGAAGATCTGTCATTTTGCCACTTTGAGAGTTATTGATGCAAAACATCCCACTTCTCATACAACATTCCATGATGTGATTACAATGGAAAATGAAATACACAAACTTTTCTTACCTAAGTACTCCCTCCGTCCATGTATGATCTTCCCATTACGCGTTACGAGGCTTGACCGACTTTATTTTCAATTCAATTTAATTGATTATAGGAGTAAAATTTTAAAATAAAATTTATATAGTAATAAACTACATGAAAAGCTCTACAAAACTAGAGGTGACAAGACTATATTATTTTATGAAATGACTAGTAAAATTGAGCAAACAAAGTGAGTAAAGTTTGACCCTATGAATAGTGTCTGGGAAGATCTTTGGTGGACAGAGGGAGTATTTGCAAAGTGGAGATGTTGAGAAAAAAATTGACATCGCTACAAGCATGTAGACAAAATACAATAAATTTTTTGGTAAAATCAGTGAAATGAATTAGATATCTTATGGCCCTTGTCTTAGACTCACAATTCAAAGTGAGACAAACTTGTGTTTCAACTTGAATCGTGTGCCTAAGACAAGGGCCACAATAAAGAGTTTATTCATTTCATTGATTGAACCAAAATATTTATTGTTTTTTGTCTTCATGCTAGTAACTTTGTCCATTAGATTTTTTTCCTCAACATCTTCACTTTGCAAATACTTAGGTAGAAAAGTTTGTGTATTTCTTTTTTTCAGTGTAATCACATCGTGGAATATTGTATGAGAAGTGGGGCGTTTTGAAGCACTAACTTTCAAAGTAATCAAGTAAAAGAACTTCAAGAATGAAATAAAAAGTTGTGCATTGTCCCAAGCCATTAAATTGCCACTTTGTTAGTGGATACATTGTGAATAGATGATGTACACATAACCTTTTCAATTTTCCAATGAACCAAACGTTGTGTAGTTAAATTCTCAATTTTTGAATTTTTTGTTACCTTGATGACTTGGAATGAGACAAATTCAAAATTTGTTTCTGCATATTTTAATCATCATTTATGAAATGAGTCATTATTACCATAGAATTTACATTTTGCACACTCCTCCATGTGTGAGTGGTCAAAGACACCGTATTCTTGTGTAACTCAATTCTTAAAGAGTTTTTTATGCCATCATACATCTTGAAAAACTCCCTGATAATGGTTCATCTAGATGGGACATACAACCTAGATTGCACTTTACTCATCATTTGCCTAAACCCCTCCTTTTCCACGATATTAAAATGCATCTCATCGATCACAATAAATTTTACAACCGCTTTCACATTTTTTCTTGACTCACCCCTTAGCCATAAAAAAGCTCTTACTATCACTTGGATCAGAAGAACTAGAAAAACCTAGGACTTTTAATTATGGTCATTGTTAGGCACATATTTCATACATTAAAGATGTGTTTATTGTACCATTTGTACGTACTTGGGGCGTCTCCACATAGATCACAAGCTAACAATTGAGCATAGTAGTTACATTGAGGCTTTAGTATAGAAACTTCGACCATCTCTTGTTTTCATCTATCTCTATCTCTTGCATTTCTTTGACAGTAATTTTGGAGTCATGATTCCAAACCTAATATCTTTCCTTTATGCTTTTAAAATCAACAGGGGCAACACATATCTTTCTATTTTTTGTGTTTGATTCACGTCGAGACATAATGCCATGTTATAAAATATTTCATCATAGTAGTTACATTGGGGCTTTAGTATAGACACTTTGACCATCTCTTTTTCTCCATCTATCTCTATCTTGCATTTCTTTGACAAGAATTTTGGAGACATGATTCCAAATCAACGGGGGCAACACATGTTTTGATTCACGTCGAGACATAGTGCCCTGCTATAAGAAAGCATTGAATTGAAAGCATTGAATAGAAAGCATTGAATTGAAATTTGCCGCAAGAAATCTGCACCTGGGACGGGGATTGAAATTGACCTCCAAATCTGGTTCCCCCTTCTTATTGTTTGTCTGTTCCTAGGGTCGTGGTGTACCCCGCTAGAGTTGTGCGGCGTACATCGTTAGAGAAGAGAATTAGCCGGTGATGTGGTTTTACACGGCTTACATCACTAAATTGATTTTGGAATCGATGGAGTGCTTAAGCAACTAAGGTTGCGGAAGTGGGAAACTAAATACTAAGGGCTGATGGGGATTTGAGCTTAGAGTACAAACATGGGTGGACCTACTCATGGTTAAATGCAGTCAATTGACTCCACTTGACAATGTATAATTTTTATATACTCCCTCCGTCCCGGAGTATTCGTCTAGTTTTGACTTTTGGAACTGTTCATCTAAGCACTTTGACTCATCAAATTCTCTCAATGTGTAAGCCTAAGTATAGTCATGTGTGATCTTGTTTGATTTGTCTTAACATATAGATTATTAATATATAATTTCTATAATTTTTTAATATACAAATTACAAGATAAAATGGATTAAAGAAGTGTATTGGATGGTGTGTAAAAATGAAAGTGGACAAATACTCTGGGACGGAGGTAGTATTTAGTAGTTTAATTATATATTTGCGTGGATTAGTTAGCTCTGACCTTGCTCCTTCAACCCGGCAATTGCAATTCGAATCCCCAACTACTTATGGTAGCCCTTTTTAAAAATTAATCATTTTTTTAGGTAGGCATTTTTTTGAAATGTTTATGTATATATACATGGATTTTGTAATACATTCATAAAATATTTTAAATCATTGTTAGTTCATTCATTTGATTTTTTACGCTCTTCAATGTAACATTTTAAATACTACAGAGTACTATCTGTATCTATATATTAATATATATTATAAAAATATAATATGTCAAAATTATGATATTGATAATGAATTCATATTATACTTCAATGTATTTTTTTCATAATTTATAATCAAAGTGAAAAAATGTTGACCACAAAAAATCAAATGGGAATAATCAAATTGAACCGAGAGAGTATTATTTTATATATATCTTTCTATTTTTTATACGAAATATTGATAATATATAAAATTATGAATATACGAATTTTAGTTATTAAATTATGAATGAGTGTAAATTATTGAATTGAAAACTTACTCCACTCTCAACCATTCCTGGGTCCGCCACTGAGTACAAATTATAATGTAATCCAACAAACACAGGCCGGTCCAGGGCACTGGTAAACTTTAAAATGGGAACTGATAATTAAAAGACCAGTCCTGGACGGAACCGCTTTCAGATTTAAAAATACGAATTCACCCCAAACTGTCCGGTTCAATTCAGGCTCACGGTTCTGTGACCTGTTTGCCCACCCCTAGCAATCAGGTCCTAGGCGACATATCTTCTTCTATGTTTGTTCTTTTTTGAATGAGCTGTGGCTAGTTTGCGTATTATTTTTTCAAAGTTTCTTTATTACTTTATTTCCTTTTCTGCTATCACTGTTTATTCCTGCTCCTGTTTGTGACTAGCTGTTGTAATAATTATTACAAAGCATTTTCTACTCCCACTGCTTATTTCTATGTGAGTTTTCTTCCCAGCCTTGTTTATTTGATGACTTTTACTATATATTTGTATTGTTATTTGTTAAATTTATTTATATGAGTTTTATTTGTTTTTAAAATATCACAGAAATAGTAAGCTATAAAGTATTTTTTGTGTTTGAAATTCATGACTTTCTTTGGATTTAAGATATTTATTTCAATACAACACTACATTTTTTACAATTGTATGAATGTTTGTGTGTGATTACTTTGCCTTGCTTTTCCTTTTGGTTGTTCGCCTCTCCTATTGCCTTTGGCTTTGAAATTCTACCTCTTGCACGTCTCTCGCTTTTCATAACTATGGTTTTGCAATTGCTTGATTTTTGCTTGGATTTAGTTAACAGGTCATAAATAATCAAGCTGAAGCCAAACATTTTTATGGTAAACCTATCATGAACCTCTCGTTGGTTGTGATTTGATATGATTGTAGTTAAATTTTACTCCGTAGTTTATTCTCTTAACCTCTCGTTATATTTAGAGTTATAGAAAAGATATGGGACGTAGGGCATATTAATAAAATAAATTGAATTAAAAATGAATTCAATGAACCATAGAGCATTTCAATCCCCTTTTGGCATGTTTTAATCTTTACCTAAATCTGAAATTGCATGATTAAATCACGAGTTGAGATACGACTATATGATACATTTGGGTGTTAGGAAGGATCTTCACTTGATCCAAGCAATCATTCTATGAATCTTGAGATTTCTTAAAATACAGTTGTATCCTAAATTTAAATTTAAATGACTTTAAAAATAAACAAATTGCGTTTACTTCACACGTTACTAAAGAAATAAGAAAAAATAACTAAACCTTCATAATGAAATTAAAGTTAATTTAATAACAAATATATCTATCACAAGTTCACATTTAAAAAATTCTAATTGTTAATTTTCTAAAAAGGTTACACAAATACTAAGTATTTTCCTTGTTAAAAGGATTTTCAATGAAGAAAAAACGTTGAAATTTAGAGGAAGGTAGCTAGAGTTTGAACTTCAAAGATTTGTCTAATGTGTTTATTAACTCAACAAAAGTAATACTTCATCAATGAAGGAAAAAAGTTGTTATCTGGGCTTCAACAAAATTAATACGGAGTACTTTGTACTCTATCAGGGATGAAAAAAACTGCCACGTAGGCTTTAAAATAAAATAAAATAGGTTAAGCGTGACTCAAACCTTGAAAATCAAATTTCATAACCTTGTGTTGCTCCAGTAAACCATAATGTCCTTTGTTTTCTAAGCTGCATTCTTTATATGTGTGTGTGTGTGTGTAATACGGAGTATGATATAGCTAAATATATGTACCTTACCTATATATGGAAATATGTAGTGGCCCGTGGGGTCACGACTCCCGAGAACCTGTAGGTCTCCCAATATTTATGGCACGTCATATCTTGCTCAGTAAGTTATCACCCAATCAATCAGAATGCCATCTTTTATATCGTTTGTTTAGGCTGTGTTATGGTTGTTTAGAATGTTTTAAATGACCTTTTGATGAGAATGAGCTATCCAGTCAGTTTGCTTGCGTGTGTTCAATTTCTCATTTAACAATGTGCTATCAAGGCTAGTGAACTTATTTGGCGAATGGAAGAGAGAATAGGAAGATGTTGAACTTATTTAAAACAATATACTCCACAGAAGTTACTGTGATCTTCAATGTGAATTCCTTACTCATGCTCTGAACAATCGTGCAGCTCATATTGTTATTATGTTTCATTGAGTATTTTATACCTGTATTTTAACATGCTGGGGTTTCAGGTTTGACTGTCCAGGCTAACATGTATTACAAGATGCTCATTAACTGGACCAGCCAAAAGGTGAAAAGCACATCCACCATATGCAATGCATTTGATTTTAAAAACGGTAGTACTTTCTAAACTAATTGGAGTTCTAGTAAAGCTAGGAATTTAGCTTCAGATGCGTATTTTGTTTGAATGCTTTAAAATTAGATGAAGTAAAACATGTGGTTTATAAAGCATTTACCAATTTGTTATTCTTCTAAGATTTTAATTTATAGTATGCAGTTTTGATCGGTCACTCATCAATGCTTCTGGGCCTTGTGTACTCTTTGCTACTCCGGGAATGATAAGTGGAGGGTTTTCTCTTGAAGTTTTTAAGCAGTGGGCTCCGTGTGAAGATAACCTCATTACACTTCCTGGGTAAGTTCAAACCATTTATTGATTTTCACAACTTTAATTTTTACTTCAAGAGAATGCAACTGTCTTATTGTTTTTATGCAAGTAAGAAAACTATGAAGACAGTTTCGTAATTTCATCTCATTATACCATCTTTAAAGGGTTGTGACCGTAAAGGCATCTGGCCCAAAACTCTGTCTATGTACTTATTGCATGAGCTTATTGTAATGTTAAATAATCATAATCAATCAATTTGCAGTGCAAGTTTCATGTCGCCCTCCCCAACATAGTTTTGATTTAGGCGTTGATCATGATGTTGATGATATGATCTATCTTGACCTTTTACTAGCTCCACCAGGCTTGGACTATTGACCTTTTACTCCACTGTTCGCAAATACTTTGTAGTTGTCATTTTTTGGATGTTTCAAACCACCATTGCTGTTAAGTCGTTGACTAGTCGCCGACTAGTCGTCCGGTCATTTTGGTAGTGGCGACTAGTCGACGACCTAACCCAAGTCGTCGACTAATCACCTAGCGACTTGGGTGGACTAGTCGTTTGGCCGTGTAATGCAACGTCTAGTCGCACCTTGGAAACCCTACAAAATTTGACCCAACCCGACCCAAATTTCATTAAATTTTAAATTTAAAAGTATCGCTTCCCTCATTCACTCAGCACATTGTGACGATCCTTCCTGACTTCTTTCTCTCTCTCACTCTCTCTTTCTCTCTCTCTCTTGCCAAAGCCCATCTTCCAGGATCGTTTCTTCTAGAATCAATTCTTCTCCATCATCCTCCATGGGTAGGTTCTCTTTATCTTTAACTTCTTTTTGTGCTTGCTATCTTTGTTGGTACTTGGGGTGTTGTTTTTGAAGATTGAAGGGTATTAGTTTCTTATGTACCCTTCGTTATGTGACTTTATGTGCTACCTTTAAACATAATTTTGTTTTGGTAATGATATTTTGTCATATAAATATATAGTTATCTTTGGTCAAAGAAGATATATATCATGTCAAAAATTTCAACCCGTTGGTTTCCATGACATTGATTCTCAATGTCATGGGATTACCTGGGGTCCCTAGGGTGCTTCATTTGAAAAATTGATGGTTCTTACCCCTCAGTAAACCCCCCACCCCGGCCCGGCCCGAACCTACCCCCCTCCCCCGTCAATTGTACCAGACAAGCTTTAGTTGACTTTGGAGTCAAATTTGGACACCAAAGTCAACTAAATCTCGTGGGGTGCAATTGACGGGGGTGGGGGTAGGTTTGTCTCAAGCCAGGATCAGGGGAGTATGAATCATCAATTTTCCGAACGGAGTACCCTAGGGACCCCAAACGTGGCCTATGTCATAGGATGACATGGGGGCTAATGTCATGGGGACAGCCCCAAATTGCAATACTAATTGTGATTTGTCCACTAGTCTATGACTAGTCCACTAGCCTTCTCTTCACCTACTCGACTTGTCGCCTTGATAACCATGCAAATGACCCATAATATGAAAGCTCTAAAATGTTGTGATAAAAGTGTAAAAGATTTCTATGTCCTTGTTTGAAGTTGTTAATTGAGCCTAACTCTGTCACAAAAAGATCCTCAAGACAGAAGACACGAGAGGTGGAGATTTGCCAAACTTTATAAACTAGTTTATGGTCCTATAACCCATTAATGTGTGGAACTTAATACACATCCGTCAGCCCAAACATGGCTCGAAAACGATCAGGTGGACCCCAAACCGTGGATCAAATGGGCGGGTCTCAAACCGTGGCGTGGAATCAAGAAATGGTTAAGCTTTGATACCTTGCTAATTTGACCCAACTCCACTCCAAAAGGATTCTTAAGGGGTGGGGTCTGACAAACTTTATAATATTATGGTCCCAGGTTGGTTTGAAAAGGGAGCGTGAAATGACTTGGTCAATAGTTCATATGATTACCAGCAAATGAAGGTGGATGCTTTGATTATATCTGGACAAGAAGATGGATACTCTCCATTGTCAAGGTGGGTTTGATAAAGAAACAAGGGTCAATGTAATTGCTAACATGCCATTAGAAGGTAGCCTCTCACTGCCCTAATAGCCCATCTGTGACACTTATTCCTCTGTGTGTCTTCTTTATGGCTATTATTTCAAGAATCAGCTGTGAATGCTTACTGATATCAGAGAAGAATGACCTAATTGAGAATAGGTTATCATTCTTTCTAACAGTTTCTAAATGTATAATTGTATATACACGAAATTTTGACTAGAGTCTAGAATAAATTTCACTTTGTTAACTACAATGTATAATTGATCATTGATGGCTTGGCTTCAATAACCCTAGACAATGAAAGAGATTTCTTCTTTTCAACTGTTTTGTGCTTGCCGAAGGGCTCAAATGCACTCATTTTTTATTTGCAATTATTTTTATAGTTCACTTACAGTATGATGCATATGTTCATGAATATGTATTTGTAGGGTTATGTTGTGCCATGGTTAGGTAGTTTTTTTAGTACACAAATTCTGTGATTACAATCTTCATTGCTTGTGACTAGTCGATATCTTGTGCCTGCCATTTGATTCAATGCTGTTATTTTCTTAAAAATCTCTTCTTTTTTATCAGATACTGTGTAGCCGGAACCATAGGGCATCAACTGATGTCAGCTAAAATACCCACCAGAATTGGTATGGAAGGAGGGACCTATGTTGATGTTCGCTGTCAGGTTCCTGAGTCGATTCCTTTCCATTCACTTCTCGTCTTTCTTTTAGCAACATGTTTCAAAAACTATATTTTATGCTTCAACAAATTTATATGTATACTTCATTCATCTCTAATCTTTCTTTAACCAATTATATCATTATCATGCATTTACTAGATCCATCAGCTGTCGTTCAGCCCACATACTGATGCCAAGGGAATTATGGATCTAGTGAGATTTCTTTCCCCCAAACATGTCATACTTGTACATGGAGAAAAACCAAAGATGGCTCTACTAAAGGATAGGATTCGATCCGAATTGCAAATCCAGTGTTATGATCCTGCAAATAATGAAACAGTGTGTGTCCCTACTACTCACTGCATACAAGTGGATGCAACAGATGCCTTTCTCAAAAGTGTCTTAACCCCAAATTTCAAGTTTCTAAACACAAGTTCATCAACACCTTCCGGTCCAAATAATACCGACACAAGACCCAATCCCCTGTTGCAAGTATGTGATGATAGGGTTAGTCAAGGGGTACTAGTTATCCGATCCAACCAGAAACCGACTGTTGTGCATGAGAATGAAGTGAGGGCAATGCTTGTAGCCGAAACCCATGAAGTGAGATTCGGTTACTGTTTTCCCGTGCGCGTGCGTTCATCTCATGATGCTGCCATCAACTACTGTGGCGAACGACAAAATCAGGGATTCGAGCCTCCCAAGCCCGACATAAATGTTTGGCTCCAGTTATTGTATGCAGAGTTGTCAAGAGGACTCGAGGATTTTGTTGTTCTGAACAATGGGGATGATCTTCGAGTGGAATCATTTGTGGTCATCGTTTGTTCGAAAGAAAAATGCCCAAACAGGTTTGCACAGAGCACAGCCAAGTTGGTACATTTCTGCTGCACTTGGTCACTGGTAGATGAGAAACTTGCTTGGAGAATCATATCAGTCATGAAGAATTTGGAGCTGTAAGTCTGTAAATGAGTCCATTTTAGTCGAATTATTTCTCCCTCTTAGAAAAAAGATTCGTGTTTGAAAGTTAATGTCCAAAAGACTCATATTCTAACAAGAGCAGGACTGGTCTTGAGAACCAGCCCAAATTTTCCTTGAAAAAAAGTCATGAAGATTATTGCAGTTTGTTTTTATATTTTTCAGCTATTTGTACTGAAAATTATTTTGATGACTTTTTATGTGATTATTGTGATTTGTTTGAGTTTATTTATTACTCCTAATAATATATCTATATTTTCATATTTTTTCCTTTCCTTTCCATAAAAGGAAAGTAAATGAGAAGTTAAAAGTCTTATTTGCCCTTGAACACAAGTCTCTTCTCTTCTTCCACTTTTTTCTCTCTCACACTCAAATCACCTCTCCTTGCTATCATAGTTTCTTCTTAATCTATCATCTAAAACCCAAACCCTAAATTTACTTGTGGAATAATAAAATATATGAACCCAAACTGAAAATTTAAAAATCCGAACTCGACCCAAAAAAATCAACCCAAACCGAACACTAGTCAGGTTTGGGTTTGAGATTTTACCCGACCTAATTATTTAAAACTAAAAAATTCTATGCATGCCTCTACATAGTAGTCAGTACTACATACTCCCTTTGCCCCTAAATAAACTTCCACTTTCGTTTTTTCTTTGTCTCTAAATAAATTTTTCTTTTCCCTTAAAAAACATCTTTTACCCCTTACTTTTTCATTCCCTACCTATCACATCATACCTTTTTACTAATAATCTACCTATCGCATCTTACTTTTACATATCACATCAAGGATACTTTTGGAAAGTCAACACAAAAATATCTCTCTCTTAAATCTTCAAAAAGTCAAAAATGAAACTTTATTTAGGGACAGAGGGAGTATAATTTAATATATTATATATATTCTTCCATTTCTCCACTTCTCGTACTTTTATAACATTCAATTGCATCTCTCTTTCCTTCTCACATCTCACTACTTCCTTACCGATCATTTATTTACCTTGTCTATCTTGTTAATAATGATTTTTCGTATAACGTGTTTTATGTTTTCCTCTACGGAGTACTGCATATAATATAATATATTCTCTCATTTTTGTACATTTTAGAAAATTAATGTGTCAAAATTTGATCGGGTTTGAGTTAGATGTTATTTTTATATAAAAGTGTGGTTAAAAATTTGTTATTGGTTAAAAAACGGGTTCGGGTTTAAAAGTCATATTCGGGTCGGTTTGAGTTTCAAGTTTTAAAGTCATGTACTCATATTCGAGTTCTGGGTTAAAAAGTTGTGTCGGGTTTGGATATACGTAGTACTCCGTAGTATTTTCCGACTCAAACCCGACCCGTTGCCATCTCTAGTCACCTTATAAAATTGGGTCGGGTTCGGATATAGTACGAGTTTGCTAATGAATCATCCAACCAATTAAACTTGTCGCACATATAATTTACGTCACTTTCAAGTTTTAACCTACGTCCCAAAATGATTTGTACTTTTACAATTACGGTCTTTAAATAATTTTTGTTTATTTTCATGTTTTCATTGATCATTTGATAAAATAAAATATTTTTTACCTTTTGTTTTTTAAATTTTTTGATGAAATATTTAAATATGTATACTTATTTTTTATTATTTAAAAAAATAAGGTTATTTTTTAAAATCACGGGATTTTCTACGTGTCTCAAAGCGTTTAATTCATATTTTGAGACGTGAGTATTATTTATAAATAAAAAAAATAATCTTTGAAAAATTTGTCCACCGGGAAATCAATCGTCCTGGTTCATCATCAATCATCATCACACTTCACAGTGGCCTGTGCGAGTTGATAGAAGGAGAATACCTTACGACTCCCAATAATTTTGCCCTAATTAACACGACAACATTCTCCCCCTCCCCAAATTCTTACGCCGCGGTCCTCTCAATCGCCGCCATGGGTCAAATTCTCGCCAAATACCAAGGTATCATTCATTCAGGCGTTTTGATCTCAGATTGCATTTTTATTTTTCTTCACTTCTCAAAGTCTCCGATTCAGTTCAGCACGTTTCTGGGTTCACAAAAAACTTCAAAATTAGGAAGAAACACTCGCTTCTGTATTTCAATAATGACGTTGTTTGACCATGCACTGGATCACAAGATTAACAAACTTTCCTTGAACGGAAATGAGGTATAGTTTTGGGAAGTTTGTTGATAGCATGGAAATCTTAGGTGTCTTTTGGTGAGTTTTGGAGAACTGACAAGATATTGGTTTTGATATCAGGAAGAAATGATATGGGTTTCTAAATCTGAAATGGAAGTGTTTGGAGAGACTTGAAATGGAATCAACTTTAACTCTTTACTGTTTGGTGAGAAAATTGAAACCCTTATGTTGGGCAATTGATAAGGATATACTCGTAGGTAATATTATAAAGATAAAATAACTGAAATAATAATAATATTAGTAATAATACTAATAATAATAATTCATCCAATTTAAGGAAAAGAAATCCAATAATAATAACCATAAAGGCAATGAAAGATAAATAAATTGATTAGAAAGTTAAGAACCAATCGAAAAAGTTGAGATAAAGGGAGATACTTGTACATGTGTTGTTTAGAACAAGAGGAAGAAGATCAAGTTGGTCCAGAGAAGAGACTTGCTGCAAGAAAAAGATATCGGCGATTTGCATATTTGATATCTACGGATTAGTTCAGATATGAAAACACAGGCTATACAAGAGTTTTCTCCAGATTTAGAAATTCCATATATATTTTTATTCACCAAACATGCCATTAGTATTTTAGGAGTCTGTTTTGTCATTTCTGACGTGTCTTTTGATTGGGTCTTATATACTTTGCTTATTGTTCAAGTTGGAAGTAGTGGGTAGTTATGCATCTGTTTCTACTTAGTAGGGAAAGTGGTGTTAGTGGGTCAAGAGTCTGTAACATGCTATATATTCCTTGTTATGAGTTAATACAGATTGTCATAAATTGCACCAACCCTCTCATCTCCTTTCTCACTTACTGTTCTCTTCTTGGTTTTGATGATATCATTTGTTTACACTATGTTTGGTTAAAGGAATTTGAAAGGAGAAAAAATGATATGAAAGCTTATTTCATGTTTGGTTAGAGAGGAATACTAAAGAAAAGTGGAAGGAAAAGGACACGAGAGGAAAAAAATAAAAAAAGAAGAGTGAAAACAAAACTCCTTCCATGGAAGAGAGAAACCTTTTTCTTTTCTTTTCATTTTTAATTCCTGGAACCAAACATAGTCTCACGGACTGTGGGGAACGGGGGGAGTTTTTCAATGAAAAAATAAAAGATTATTGCATTTTGCTTTGGTCTCTCTCCAGCACCAGTCACACATTTTTGGGTCTTCTTGTGGAAGCTATTTGTAAAGTCAACTACAGTATTAGGTATTGGCTCATGTTAAAAAAAATTAATCTATATATTGTCATAAAAGTGAAGGGGCAATATTACGTTGCCCAAAATTTTTCATCCAAAAAATTCTCACCTGTGTCTGGTTTGGCTATTTTTTGTTTTTTGGTGAATAGTTTTGGATAAAAAAATAGCATTTTCCTAAATGAAATAGATTAAACATGAATTAGATCTGTGGCACAATGTAGGCAAAGGATGGAGAGAGAGACAAACGCGACGTATTACCGACAAGGTGTTTGATCGGTTCAAAAATGACTTGGACAGAGTGACTTTGACTTTTGAAGATCTCTATATCGCGGTGCTGCTTATATTCAAGTAAGACTTGCTACTCATTTCACGTTTGGTTTCATTTTCATATCTCCTCTATCTACTGCTATCAGGCTGTCAAGAGAATAACTAACTCGGTTTTGTTCTTTCAGTGAATTAAATAAATGTTTGCCAGGGCCTCACCTAGACCCTCCTTCAAAAGAACAAGTTAGGGCCTTGATGAAGGTATCCCCCTTCCCTTTGCTTCCTATAGTGTGACTTTGATATTTTTTTAAAATTTGAATCATAATCTGTTAGTGTTGAACACTAATTGTCTTCCATATCACTCTAACCCTCTGTGTGGCTGGAAGGAAGAAAAAAGAGAGGAAAGAATGGAAAGGAAAGAAATTTGAAGGATTTCAAATTTTCATAGGTTGGTTTGGATGAAAGTAAAATAGAGATGAAAGAAAGGAAAGAAGTTCAATTTTTTTTGTTTGTTTGGAAAGAAAATGGATTTGATCCACACGGTGTGCGCAAATTCTATATGTTTCTACTCTTGAATGGGGGTAAGGTCTGCTTATACACACCCTCTCCAGACCCTACTTTCGTGGGGTTATATTGTGTCTTTGTTGTTTGGATAGAAAAATTAATAGAAAAGACGAAGATTGCTAAAGAAACCAAAGAAGGTGAGATTCCTTTTCTGTAGGGTTTTTCTTCCACTTTAGAGGGAAAAGGAAAGGGTGGGCCCAGTTTATTATTTTATTTCATTATATGCACTTTTCCACTCCACCAAACAAGGGGAAATGCAAGTTTTCCTTCCATTTTATTTCATTCCCCTTTCTTTCCTTCCTTTCTCCCCTTAAACAAACAGGTTGTAAGAGTCTTAATCAGTATAGTGTTCCTAAAAGTGAACGAAAGTTGATTGAAATGCTCCGCAAGCAAAAATCATGTCAATCTCTCAATTTGTATAAAACCTTAAGTGTATAATAAGCCTTCCAAAACCCTCCCCTCCACACACCTCTCTCCAAACATGCCCGAAGTGGGAAACACTTTCTTAGCTGCTGATTCCTAGCAGGTTACTCCCTTCTGAATACGTGTCCACACTATGTAATGTTCAACGTCCCAGATTGTTTTTTTAATCTTTTATACAGAAATATGATTTCAATCTTGACGGGGAGCTGAACCGTGAAGAGTTTAACAAATTCATCCTAGAATTAACTAAGGACACATTCTTCACAATCAGTCAAAAGATGATCACCACACTGGCAGTGGCACCGACAGTGGCTTTGCTGACGAAGAGGACAACGGAGGGTGTACCTGTGGTTGGGAAGGTGGTGCAGAAGTTGCCCAATTCTGTTTATGCTTCCCTTGTCACTCTTGCTATTGTGCTTTTCCAGAAAGCAACCGAAGGCAAGTAATCAAAGATTGGTTTTGTTATTGACAACAAGCCCTAATGGTGGTTGATAAAATGCAATTGTTGCATCGTTTTTTCTCTTTTTTTGGCAAAAAAGGGGCATTTACTGCACTCATATTTTTCCTTTTTGGGAAAGGGTATTTATTGGTGATGCAAATGCACCTTTTTGCCAAACAAAGACAGAATAAACATGTAACAAAGGCACCTTATCAACATGTCTCATGGCTTTTAGCAAAACGGATTAAGGATTGCTTCTTTGCGCAGTTAATGAATTCAACCTATAGTTCATAGGTTTTAATAATATGCCCTCGATCAGCTTTTGCACTGGCTGGGCAGGCTTGATTTGTGCATATATATGTTGTCCGAATTATTATAGGATGAAAGTTTGTGTTGTGTCAACTGATTTGTGGTGATTGTGTTCCAAGAGCACAAGTATGTGTACATGTTACAGAATAGATTCATATAGTTTGGTTTGAAATTGCAGCATTCATAATAGTGCGGCATCAATTTGTGCACTGTGAATCAAGACATCATCTTTAGTGCTTCATTGTTGTCACCTGCATACTTTTCTTTTTTCCTTTTTTTGTTTTGGAAAAAATATTGCTACAATAAAGCAAGGCGGGACATTAGAATTTCTTTTATTGCTCCAATCAACACCGTGAATCAAGACATCATCTTTTTTTCCCTGAGAATGGTCCGGCCGTTGGATCATTGTGAAATTTTTATGAGGGTGATCTATGTAGTTCGAAGTTTCAGTCCGACGGTCGATTTGGGTGAAAACAAGGCTGGGCATTATTTAACTTTCGACAACCATTCTCATTTTGCACTATTTGACCTCATTGTTGTCAACATATTCTTCCATAAAACTCCAAGTTACATGCGTTTGGTAGTTGCTGGCGGATACAATTAAAATCAGGCTACATGCGTTTGGTAGTGGCTATGGGAAAACAGGTAAATGTAAGATAGGGCTATTTTAGACAAATTGCACACAAAGCCAACTCTTCATAAAAATGGGAAAAAGTTCAAATGGAACTACTAGTTTTTTGTGATGGGTGAATTGTAAAATTGAAAAGTTCATTAAAATGTGTACCATATATAGAATTGTGTAAAGAGGAAAAACAGTACTACACTTCTTAGTACTCTGGCTCTATATATTGTACACTATGTGTAGACCATCTCCAATCCATTCACGAAAATCAAACCTAAAATGTAGTGTAAATCGAAAATGCAGTAATTCATCTCCAATCAGTTGCTCCACACAATCTCAAACTCAAATCACAGAAATTCATTTTTTTCACTTCTTTTTATAGTCTGTAACTTTTTTAAAAATATGCATTAAGGTACTTAAGAAGATATATACATAAGCATATAAACAAAACAAAATGATTGTGAAAAGCTACAACAACAAAAATGCAGTACTAAATAATAAAATGCATATTTTCGCTGGATGAGAGGAGAGATCATCTAAAACGAGTGGAGCGTGATTGGAGAAGCTCTTATGAGGAAACAAAACCAAAAAAGGCATAGTGTACCATATATAGAATCTTACTCTCAGGCATACTCCCTAATGGAGCCTTTGTCTGGTTTTGTTTCCTCCCCCAACTCACTGGGCTCAGCACTCATCAACCCCTTGCTGGCGAGCAATGGAAGCAGAGAGAATGGAGAGGTCGCGGTTGAGTAGAGTCAATGCAGTTTCACATTCTGATATTATTCGGGTGACCGAAGATGGCTCTCCTCCAACGGTTTCTGTTGACGATCCCACTGCCACTGCTGCATGAGAGTCCCTCAGATTCTTCAAGTTCCCTAGGAACTGTGTCACATTTTATTTTAAAAAAATCGTAAAAAGATTTTTTTTTCAGAATTTGAATCTAGAATAATAGCCAACATATGGAGGGCAAAAAAACCCATGAAGTTATATACCTTCCAAAGCATATTATATGCTTCCAGCAATCTATTGGCTGCTGGCCCAAATCCGTGCAATTGTGGCACCTCCATCATGTGTGTCCACGGACGAATTTCCTGCGAATGTAAAAAGTAATAATTAGGGATATTGATCTCAAACTGCAACATATTTAACTCCCCTACAGCAGTAAGGTGCTAATTTGCACTGATTTGTCCTCGCTAAATTTTACTGTGCGCACATTAGATCTTTTCTTTTAGTTACTGTAAAATAATACACTACATATAAGACTCCTTAAGTAAAGAGACAAGCTACCTGAAATCATTTCTTATTTCTCCCTCTATCTCGATTTAGTGGTCCCTTTTCTTGTTTTTCGTTTGTTAAGAATTAGTCATCCACTTTCAATATCCAATGATAGGAACCTTTGGGAAGGGGTAGACCTAGGAAGAATTGGAAGGAGGTGATTAGGCAGGATTTAGGACTTCTCACCCTGACTGAGGATATGGCCTTAGATAGGAACCTTTGGAGAACTAGGATTAGAGTAGCTGGATAGGAGCTCGGTGCTGTAGAGGTTGTTTGTAGTGTGTTGTGTTTGTTTGGAATCTTTTGCTATTGCTTGTACTTGGTGCTTTACCCGTACTATACTGTGTTCCCTTCCATAATTTTGTGCAGGTTGAGCCGGGGGTCTCTTGGAAACAGCCTCCCTACTTCCGAGTAGGGGCAAGGTCTGCGTAGTGGGATTCAACTGGGTTGTTGTTGTTGTTTCAATATCCAATGAGGAATTTGTGATGAAATGTCTAAAATCTCCTAGAGATATGGTGTGAACATTCTCAACATGAATGGGTGACAAATCATTTGAAGGACTTATTTGACATTTCAAACTCATTTCTTGAAAATGAGATTCTTTTAAAGCAAACAACTAAATCCGGATAGAGGGAGTATAAAAAAATCATTTCTTCGGAGCCAATGGCTTAAGGTAGCAGTAGCAAGAGTGCCAAGTAGTTTAGTGTAATTGGAAGCTAACCTTATTATAAATTGTATTAAAGGATCTTGCTGTTTCTAGAAAGGTTTCTAAATGGGTACGCAACATTGCTTCAACCTCTGCATATTCCTCATCCGGGTTATATGGATGCTGTACACCAAAGATTAACCAAGAATGAATTTCAGTGAGCTGATGAACTATGACTCGAGGAAAGTAATATGAATGCCGAATGCCAATAGAAGCACAATTGTGATTGAAATAAATGTCATGCTCAAAAACGCATAACCTTTGGTGCTAAATCATCAACCATCTCTTGAACACTAAGAAGTCTGCTAGATTGATCTGAGAGTTGCTTCTCTAAATCAGCAATGTCAGGCCTGCAAGTTAACTCAGATTAAAGTAAATCAATAGTTGTAAACACTAGTGAAGATTACTATTTTGTCATTACTTGTTTCTCAATGCCACCAATGACCAAAGTCACCAAACTCATGCTACATTGCCCACTAAGGGTATCACAGGATTAACCATATCGAGCTAGAAACATAAAAGGATTTCTTTATGACTCTACCCTCTAATAGTTTTTCTACTCCCAAGGGTCCACTAGGCAGGAGGGTTTTGGAGTGGTTTGGAGGGGAAGACTACAGTGTTTATCTAGTTTTTTATAAGAGGTTTTTAAGAAAAATGCAAGACTAACATAATGTGTTATCGTATAACATTATCTTTTCCTCCCCTCCATTTGTACCAAACAGGCTCTAGCTTCTAAGAGTTGAGTTGGGAAGTTGCTTCACACACACACACACCTTAATGCAATTAGTTCATAAGAAACAGTGTTAGAGCACAAGTAAGTACCCACGACCAAGTTCACGTGAAGGGATGATCTTGATAACAAAAAATAATGATTCTTACAATGGATATATGGATTGGATCTGAACATCAGCAGGAAACAACTTGCACTCTTCAGAGAAGATCTGAACTTGTTTCTCAGCTATGGCATCAATTAACTGAATGTCCTTATTTACTTGCTCATCAACACTGCAAGAGAAGAACATCAAAAAATAATTCAATACTTAATCGTACACTAATATATTGGAATCACTTGAGCTCTTGTTCTTGAATGATGGAATGGGTGTTGGGACTTTGAGGTTCTTCGTAACGACTTTATCTAATTGTCTGTAATAATGCAATTCCTAACTCACTCTTTATCGGACAAACTCGTTGGGGATTTCCAATAGCTCAATGAGCTAACCCAATCCCCCCCTAAAATTATGTATAAACTCCTACCTTTGGGTTGAGATATGGATTCCGCTACCAAAATTTTAAAAGGTCTAATCCAATATCAAGTTTGAGTATGTTCTAACCTCCAATTAGGATTATCAGCATATAAACTAGCCTCCACAAGATCAACAATAAGACGTAGCATTTCAGTACGATCTTCATAACTTCCTCGTCCCTGCAACGAGATGATCAGAAAGGAAAGAAAAAAAATCTGAACAGAAAATGGGAAAGAAACTTACAATAACTCTACTGACAACTAAATGCATAAACTAATAAATAAACTAACCGATATTCACTTAACCGCTCATCTTAGTGTGCTGATGAATTTCATAAGGATCATTTTCTTGGCAATTAGGTGCAATGAATGAACCTAGTGAAGGAGTCCTTTTAATTGGGGGAGAGGCTCTGAATCCTAGAACATTTTACCATTACAGATTCCCAGAAGCACCCCTCCCCAACTTAAAAACAAAAACTCAAGAGAAATGCAGCAAGTAGGCTATAACATAATGCAGCTCAGCTAACCCTTTCTCTCCAAACTACTTAGGTTCATAAGGTAATTGAAAAAAAAATGCAAAAATGTTAGAAATTCTACAGAAAAAGGAGAAAATCGAACTCACCTGAATGGTATCTATGTCCACAGTCGTAGTTATACCCAGAAACTTTGCAATCTCTGCCAGATCTGAAAGAGCACAAACTCAGTGTTTTGGTAAAGCTTTTCACAACAGCTAAATCCAAACACACCCATCATTATATGGAAAGGAAAAATACATTGAATGCGAGAGGTTTCCTCGTCCCCTTGTAAATTCTGCTGTGAAAATGGAGATTTATCTCCTAACAACCTGCAGCAAAGCAAAGGTCGCGTCTTTATCATGGCACCCTGACGAGATAAGGTTATAGAGGAGGAAAAACGTACTTGAAGAAGAGCCATTCAAGAAGGGCGTAGCGCTCCATGCCGGCAAAAAGGAGTGCCTGGGAAGGGGCATTGGCTCTTGGGTAGTTGAGCGTCGCCAATTTCTTCCTTATTTCTTCCATTTGCTTGGCTGCCATTCCAATAGATATTGAATCGATTCAAGGCCAGAAATCACCTCTTGATTGCTCTATCAGATATGCCGGATGATCAAAGGCTCAAACAAGAGTGCCTGGGTTTACCAGATCAGAAACACTGTAGTTTAGAAGCCAATTTGAAATATTTTATGGGAAATGAGAAAGTTATACAATTTTTATGGTAAGGAGGAAGTGCTATGAAAGAAAAGTGAAAAATATTTTGGGACCTTAAAAAAAGAATATTGGACAATTATTGTTGGACGAAGAGAATATCACATTCACAGATACATAATTGTGTCAGATGTCTACGAATATCAGTAAGAAAGTGTGGTTAAAACTGAGGTCTAAATTGACATACGTTTAGTGCCTCTGGTGGTAAGTTTTGAAAAGTATGATAAGATATGAGTTTTGAAATCTTAGAGAAATGATATGATTTTGAAATTCGAAATGAAATTGTTTGGACCTATTTAAACTCATAAGTTAATTAGTTATAGTGAGAGTGACTGGTGACGACTTAACGAGGATGACAGGCGGTGACAATAATGGCCGATCGTGTAGAATGGTTAACAGATTAAGAATGATTCAAAACATCATATTGATATCTCTCACATTCGGAAGATATCGAACCCCTCCATTTAGAGGGTTCACCAAACACCGAAAAAAGATTATGATATCTAGAAATATCAAAAGTCATACTTTTTCTATTCACCAAATACACCTTTAACATTTTTCATTTGAGCCACACGGGCCGTCTAAAATAATTTGCCGTGTTTGGATGGAAGGAATTGGAGGAAAGAGAGGTGAATCAAAGGAGAAATACTTCCTCCTTTATTTTTATTGAGCGTGTTTGAAAGTAACATTATTTGAAGATACTATCTTATTTTCTCTGAGTTGGAGCAAGTGGAGAAAAAAGATACTAACTCCTCATGAATAACTACTTTTAAATTAAAAATATATTCTATTCCTTCATTTTTCATTCAATTCAAACAAAAATATTCACCTTTCTTTATTATTTCATTCTTGTTCAAAATTTTCAATCCAAATACCATACCATCACTCTCATCGTCTCTTCTACAATACTTTCTCTTCTCTCCCTTAAGTGAATTTGGTCCTCCTATCCAAACATTGCATTAGGTTGCAATCCACGTGTAGCGTAGACTTCGTCCATCCCAGATAAACTTTACACAATTTTTAAGATGTTCCACAAAAAAATTGTATTCTTATAAGGAAATGCATATATATGAGTCAGAACATCAATTTCTCTTTATTTTAGTTGTACGTCAGTCAAATGAACTCATTTTTACACGTTATTTTGATAATTAACGAAAACAAACTGCTTATGTAATGTACGTATACACATTTGAGAACTACATAATATTCATTATAACTATATGTACAAAATATAAACTTGTGAGTATCATGATACTCATTTGCACTACAAGAAAATGCGTGCCACAAAGTCATAATCATTGCAGATCTGCCAAGAGATAGTAATAGAAATAAGGTATTTTAAGACTTGGAAAATATCCGTCACGGATGTTATTAACCATTTAACCCCTCAGAGATCTACTACAAAAAAAAGAAAATAGAAACGAACACCGCACCAAATGGAGGGATGGATATCAGCAACTTACAATTCATCGATGATGTCCTAACTTAAATTTACACATTTTTTATACTCCTTCTGTCCTTCTAAGATAATCTCGTTTTAATTTTCTGTGGTTGTAAGGAAGATTGAAAAAGGATGAAAGTTTACCAAAATACTCTTAGGGTCCGTTTGGTACACAGAATTGATGGAATTGGAATTATAATTCCATGAGATTCAATTCCATAGAATTGAATTTACCAATTCCAATTCATTTTTTGCACTACCAATTCCAAATCCACATAATTTTTGTGTTACCAAACGCTAGAATTGGAATTGAAGTTCTCAATTCCAATTCCGTAGTTTGAATTCCGTGTACCAAACAGAGCATTAATGAAACTGAGCGAAGTGTATTAAATGAGATGGTGAAGTGTAATAAATAAAGTATAGGAGGTTGTAGTTTTTTAAATGTTAAAAGAGATAATGAGAAAAACTAGAAAACAAATAGATTGAGGAATCTATGGAAAACGGAAGCTTATTTTTTTGGGCAATGCATATAGACCTCATTCTCTTGTCCTTGCCGACTCATGTTTATGTCTGACTTAAATATCTTCCCTCGTTCAGACCTTGTCTGCTATGATTACCATCCCCTCACTCTCCTATAACTTTTGCATTGCCCTTCTTAGAATTTAAGAAAAATGTAAACAAGTTAAAAGATGTGATTAAGAGTTTTTAAGAAATTTCCCATATTAAGTATTTGTTTTTTTAGATGAACAAAAAGTAAGAATAAAAAATTTTACGCGATAAAGAGTACTTTAGTGGGTCTGTTCTTATATGTGTGGTTCTATTTCTATTAATTAAAAGACAGTAAATCTAGATTCTAGAATCAAAATCAATTTAAAATTTACCGTGAGATTGTCTGAAATTTAAATTTGATTTAGAATTAGAATCAGAATCAGCGATCCTAAAAACTGAAACCAAAATTGTGACAAAAAATGGTTCATATCTCCTGTTTCTTTTTTTTAATCATTTGATTCACATCAATTTCTTTTAATAAATTTCAATCATACAATTTTATCACACTTAAACTCGTGTGAAAAAATATACCCTATAAAAAAAATTAAATAGGGACAAAGGAAATGCTTTTTTAGTTGAATTGCTTGAAGGGAAGAGAAAACAGAAGGTATCAAGAACAACCTCTAGGGCTCTACCCCTTTAAACCCTTGAATCAAAGCATTATTTTATTCTCGTGACAAAAATTTAGGGACAACTTTATATGGAGTTTGGTATAATAAAAATAATAAATCATAAAGCTTGGACATCTTCTATGAAAGATGGGGTTAATATGATCCAATGTCCTGAAAAGTTTGATTAATGGTGTCCAAAATTCCTTAATAATATTAGTGAAAATCATGATGAAAACATGAGCCATATTTTAAAATAAATTTCAAACAAGTTACACAATTTATCAAAAAAAATCAAATTATACACAAAGATCAATATCATGAGAGAGTAGTTGCATTTGGTGGCATGCTGTTTGGGGGATTGCCAAGAAAGGGTGAACCATTTTCAGGGGAACAACTATTATCCTCACTAAGCATCCCATCCCCACCAGGTGATCTTACTCTTCCGTGAGAGACTCCGTACCTTAAAAACAGGAAGGGAAGTGAAAAATATCTCGCCGCTTGTTGTTGCCTTGGCGAATCCTCAGTTGAACCGCCAGAACAAGAATTGCCATCGAGCGAAGATGCTTCCTCTCCTCCTTTAGAGCTGTTTTCTGTATAAGGAATCATGTTTTCACTAGCTGAATCTTCGAGACAGAAGCATAGTTCACGGCGCGAGCCTTCTTTTAACTTGAGTAGTGTGGTCTCTGCAGCATCAGAAGTTCACCAGTGCCAACAAAGTTATGTTTTTTAAAAATCACAAGGGGGAAGTTTTTTAATCAAGCCAAAACCAAGATAAGGCCAGGAACATAAGTGTGGACGATTGGATGACCAAAGATGCTTCAAACCGCTAAAAGAAAAAGATTCACACGTGACTCAAAATATCTGAGATGAAAACCCGGATAGGAGTGTTAGGACACAACTTTTTTAGTTTATATCAAAGGAAATCAATCATCTCAATGATCATATTAGGGCACTCTTTAGCATTAACATTTGTGATATGCCATTAAAACATGCTTGTGGCCTCTTCTAGCTCCACACCATGAAACTTCTTGTCTTGCAAAAATCATGTTTTGACTACTCCCTCCATCCCTAAATTATTATCCTCTTTACTATCTGAGGCTTCCAATAACTTTGTTTGCATGTGTTTTCACTGAACATTTCATAAAATAAAATAGACATGTCACAACTTGTTTTGTAGAGCGTTTGATATAGCTTTTAAATATGCAAGTTATGCTTTTAATGTTTATGCCAATTTGTAAATAAAATGAATTTAAAAGAAATGAGATTTTGCAAGTTGTTGGAAAGAGGATGATGATTTAGGAACAAAGGGAGTAAAATCGCAACCAAGGTACGTTTTAAACAAAAATAATTTCCATACGCACATGTGCAACAAGTATGACTTCTTCAGTCTTAAGCTTTTGCAGGTTTCAAGATCATAGACTAGCTAAGAGCACACTTAGAGCATGTTCAATTTGGAATTTGTACCAAAAACAATATTCAAGCAATATCAAAATCTTTGGTTTACTAGACAAATGGTTCATAGATACTGTATAAGTTCATCATTGCCTCAACCAAGTTGTTATTTACCTATACTTCTTGCAGCATCTATTCACCATACACCTCATGGTAAGTCTCACAATAAGGCACTTATCGACCATGGTAAGTCTCACAATTCAGAAAACCATCAACAATAGCCCCTAAGCCCCAGGAAGACATTAATTTCATATGGTGAATGCTCCAAGCATATCCAAAGAAAATGTGAAATGCATATTCTTTAATTTGTAAATGAACATATGTCATATGTACGATAAACACTATACATCCGGACGAATAATATAAGAACCCTAAAACTCATGTTTTCTATTGAACACAAGCCAGATCTACCGCAAACTGGTAACAAATTAAATTTAAAAATCGCAATTAATATCAAGTATCAATCAGATTTGGCATTTATTTATCTTCCTGCGATCAATTGGATACTTTCTACCTCCTTAAACACAATAATTCTTCTTAGGCTCAACTACTTACTGCACCAAATACCATTTGATTAAAATTTCTAGGGCGAAATTAAAAGAAATGAAATGAAATTGGGGGAAAATAGAATGGATACCGTAAACTGAGAGAGAATCGGTCTTGATGAGCTTGGGAGGTTGCCTCTCCATCTCCAATTGCTCCAACGAGCTAATCGATGGTCTTCTTACTCTTCCCAGCATACCTCTCGATCTCTCTCAATTTCTCTGTGATCTTTGTTGGGAGATTAATGCAGGCTTTGGAGCGAAGCTTTCTAAGTAGATAAGTCGAACGATTTAAAATTGGGAATGCATTTTCAGATTTGATTTTAAATTTTGGTGGCGGCAAAAGACCAGTGAACGAGCGGGAAACATATATCCGGTCTGCATTCAGACCAAAAATAGGCCTTTGAAACC
The DNA here is from genome assembly GCA_003260385.1 of Cuscuta australis. NCBI lineage: Eukaryota > Viridiplantae > Streptophyta > Magnoliopsida > Solanales > Convolvulaceae > Cuscuta > Cuscuta australis. The sequence goes on along the minus strand of NQVE01000215.1, from coordinate 6,600,948 downwards.
AATGATTTTGAACCTAGGTCGACCGGGCGGGGAGGACCGGTCCCAGATCAATCCGGATTTTTTCAGGTTTTTGGGAGTTTGGACCGGACCGGACAGGTTTTTGATTGTAAAATTTTAAAGAACAGTATGTATAAGACTCTTTATTATTAATTTTAAAATACTACGTATTTCACTTTCAGAAAAATGAAAAAACATTTCACCTTCAAAGATATTAAATTGCTTTTTGGCATTTTTATGTTTTATTTAATGTAATAATTTTTTAAATAAAAAGTTATAGAATTTTTAGAGCATGTACATTAATATTTAAAGTATACTTTTTATTTAAAAAATAAACTCCGTATATCTTATAATGAAAATATATTCATTTAAAATAAATAAAATTATAGTTATAGAATGTCAAAAGTTAAGAATGTATATGAGCCCGGTTAGGCAAGGGGAAGGAGACCGAGCCTGCCCGTACCCAACGCACCCGGTCAAACCGGCAAGAACCTACTAAATCCCGGATTTCGCGCCGGGAGGAAGACCGAAAGCCGTCATCTCCGCCACAGAAATGGTGGACACCATGTGCAGGACTAAAAAAGGAGGTGAAAGTAAAGGATGAGAAAGTTGCCGGCTTTAGAAGTGCTTAAAGTATGGCTTCATCCTTGTGAAATCGTCACAGGCAAGTTCTTCCGTGAACCTAAAATTCATGCTCATATTATGGATCTTAGGCCCCGTTTGGTACACGGAATTCAAATCATGGAATTGGAATTGAGGACTTCAATTCCAATTCTGGTGTTTGGTAGTACAAAACTTATGTGGATTTGGAATTGATAGTGCAAAAAATGAATTGGAATTGGAAGAATTCAATTCTATGGAATTGAATCCAATGGAATTTCAATTCCAATTCAATTCCAATTTCATCAATTTCGTATACCAAACGGACCCTTAGTGCATTTATATCATAAAGAAAGTGGCATTTTGCAAGTCCATGAAAAATGTGAATATCAAGACTTTAAATGTGGGACCTAAGGACAAGCATCACTCATCATCTTGTGAATCCGTGATTCATTATTAGTCCACCTATAAATGCATTGCATTTATTCTTAATTATCATCTCAAATATGAATCCATGCATTTAAATTTATTTATTCTGCGCCAGAAGAATTTGAATGCCACCAAGTGTGTAGATGTACTTATGTTTTGTTTAAAGGCTTCCACAACATCGACATTTTTTATTCCAATGAATTCGTTAAGTACAATTGCTGATTTAGATTTAAATGTCTTGGAACTTAATGGCGTGTGGATACCAAATTTAGTAGCAATTCAGCCGGGTGACTCATTGGTTCGGGCTATGGAGGTTGAAGTGTTGTGATAAATCCCAAGGTGCTTGACACTCCAAAGGGACACATAACTTCAACCAACAATCCAAAAATTGACATGATTGTTGCGGGAAAAAAATTATACGTCAATTTTAAAATCAGCCCATTTTACAAATTTCTAAAGAATTCAAGGTCCGTTTGGCACGTAGAATTGGAATTGAATTGGGAGCTGAAATTTCATGGAATTGATTTGAATGGAATTGAGTTCTCCAATCCCAATTCATTTTTGGCATTATCAATTTCAAATCCACATATTTTTGTGCTACCAAACCGTAGATTTGGAATTGTTGTCACCAATTCCAAATCCATAGTTTAAATGAATTCCATATACCAAACAGAGCCAATTCCCTAATTCCAATTCCATAGTTTAAATGAAATTATGTTCTTGCTAGGAAAAAAACCATTGCATCTGCAAGCATTTACACTCGTTGGCAAGCTTATTTTAAAAAAAAAACCATTAATGTTCTACACTAAAAAATCAGTGCAGGTGAAAACTGTTGATTAGATCAACATTGGCATGTCCTGAAGCTGCTTGTTTCCACAGCTCTCCATAACCGCTGCATACATGAAGATTTGCAAGCTTAAAACCTTATTAGATCAAAAGGTGAAACATAGAAGCCGTAAAATGATCGACACTCATACCCTATAAGCCGTAACTAACAGGAGCAGTTCAAGATATAGATGCGCTTCTTGGTGCTGATCGGTACGTGTTGTGAATCCAGTTCAGAACAGGGGTGCAATCTTCACGGCCGACGAAATGCCTAGCCATGCATTATAAATGATTTCACTTTTTTGTTGTGTCCAGACAAAAAGAGAGAGCAAGTACTCCAATCAACTTACTTTTGAAAGGAAATGACAATTTTAAAAGAAATCACCCGAACAGGAGTAAAACATAGTAGCATTTATCCTCAAAATAAGAGTTTCGTGCTTTTATCCTCAAAACAGGAGGTTACGTTGTGACATTATGGCACTGTATAGTGGCACCCTGTTGTATTTTTGGTACTATATATTGGCATTATTGGCATTGTAACTCCTATTTTGGAGATAAAAAACATGGAACTCCTATTTTGGTACTTTCTCCATGCTTTGCTTCTAGTTTATTCCTTTTCCCCAATTTTAACCTATTTTTCAGAGATTAGTTTCTTTAATTTAGTAAAAAGTACAATTTTTATATGGTTCAATCATTTTCTTTGCAATTTCAGTCAATTCAACCAAACAAGCGAATGTGTGTTCCAGGCATACTTGTTTTTAGGACGATAGGCCTTCATTTTTGCAACTTCATGCCGGCCTGACATTTCTTTCTCTATAGAAAGATGATGGGGAACCTTCAGATGCCCAAAGTCACTGTGAAACGCATCATAAATGAAGCTAAGCACACTTTCCTGTAACAAGGTCAGTGCACATTAGATCTCCCCAAGGATAACCAGTCATCCGTTCAAAAAATTCTTCCCGGTTTGACTTGGCAGTTGCCACGCTTATTTAAAAAATTAAATTGTGTAGTAGTGGTTTGTGGAAATAAGAGAACATTATCAACCACACAAATCCTTCTTTCAAAGCAAACAAGAAAAATTTAAAGTGTGAAAAGACGAAGAAAAATTTAGAATAAAAAAAGTAATATTATTGAAAATCCTTAGCACTGCTTGGTTCATGGAATTTGAAAGGGAAAAGAAATAAAAATGAGATGGAATACAAATTTTCTTGTTTGGTTAGAGAGGAAAAGAAAAGTAGAAGGAAAAAAAATGGGAAGGCAAAACTTAGAGAGAGAAAACAAAATTCCTCCCATTTTGGTTAGGAAAATGATAGAAAACAATTTTGTTTTTTCCTTTCTAATTCTTTGAACCACACGTAGTGTAAAGGAAAAAGAGAGAGTATCCCCTGTACCATTGGTTTTGACGCATCAATCCAGTGATAAAGTGGTTCGTTACGGAACCATGTGAGTTGCCTTTTGGCAAAATTTCTGCAATCGAAAAAAACGAAAGGCCAAAAGCGTTGGCCTGAAGGTATACAAGCTGAATAAACAAGGATAATGTTATTAAAGAAGAAAGATTACCTGGATGCTTTCTGGAATTCAGAAAGAAAGGCAAAAAAATCACCCGGAGAACTAGAACACTGCTGTTCTCTGCAGTACAAGAGATATTCCATAGCCTGAAATACATTGAACAAAACAAAGTTAAATTCCAGGCAAAGCAACACTTCTTTATCCTTAGAATCGAGGAATATACTAAATAGCAACACGAGTCAAGGACTGGAACTATTCCAACATGGAAGAGGAGGAATATACATGTCGGTAGCCAATAGCTCGAGTTGCAGAATTTGAATTTGGAAGAAGGCCTAAATCAAGAAGCCACCTAGCCTCGGAGAGAATTCCATCTTCTACTATAGTGGGAATGAACAAGAAAAAACACTAGGACTTGTCAGGCCAAGCAGGGAAATGCAAATAGGCATTAACATAAAGCATGTGAACCCAAATACTAGTACTAGGGAGTGACCCATTACCAACGAGAGATGTAAATATCATACATTCGTACTCCATGTCCCTAAATTATCCATTCAAACATGTCTTTCAAGGATAGCAATATGTGGTTCACATTATTTCTCTTTCTTCTAAATAAATCATTCTCTTTAATTTCATACTGAAACAAAGGGACCAATAATAAAGGGACAAAAGGAGTAACCATATTTGGATTACCTAAGAGCATATCTTCACATCGAAAATCAATTGATCTGTAGAGATCTAGCCTTTGGGTGGTAAGAAATAGGCAAAGGAAATCATAGTCCAAGTCCTTTGCTTTAATCTGTTGAAGTCCATCGGCAGAACAGCTATAGTCAGACGCATCTGCTGCTACTGATTCAAACTGCTCTTTGAAAGACGTATATGGTACTTCAAAAGCGGATGGAGATAACCCACTAGACTGCAAGTTAAAAAACATATAAATAAAAAATTCAATTGACTATGAGTCTGAGAATATGCACATACACCACGTTAAAACTGACAGAAGTCTTGGCAGTCACATTAATGATGGAATTTGATGTATGAAAAATAACAAAACCAAATATACTCCCAACTACATTGACGCAGATTGATGTATGGGGTATCATTATAAAAACACTAAAGTTGTTTCCCTTATGGAATTTGATGTATGAGAATGGAAAAATATACGATGTAATCCGTACATCTAATGTATGTAACTATGTATACAATATACGAAGGAGCAAAACAGAGAGAAGAAAATTGAAGTTACTTTGATAATTTCAAGTCTGCGACGTAAGCGATACCAGTCATTTGCAGCTAAAGACTTAACCCCTGGATCTCCGGCTTTAACCACCAACTCAACAGCAGCATCCCAGTTCTCATCTCTCTGTAAATTCCCGATCTCTGTATGGACTTCAGATACTATCTCTCTAGAGGCTATTGGAACATTTGGTTTCCCGTAAACAAACCTTCAATATTAGAACGGGCAGTCATCACATAAGTTGGTATTGGTTGAAGTTTGGATCCATTTCTCTATTCAAAGCAGCATAAACTCTAAATTCTCATATTCAATATACTTCAATAGGACTACAGAAGTACTTAAGAGATCATAAGGCAACAACAACAGAACCCAGTATAATCCCAACTCTGTTGTGGTCTGAGGGTTGAGGTGTATGCAGTTTGCAGCCTAAGCCTGGATAAAACCAGAGGCTGTTTCTGTTAGATCTTGATGCATTACTACATCTTTTCTACCAAAACTTCACAAGTAAGAATCAAATGATGTTTAATGTGATGTTTTGATTTAGTCCATTATATATCCAAAACTAAACAACTGATAATAAGGATTATTTTAGCTTCATTGACAATGGACGCATTAAGAGATAATATGGCACCTCATAAAGTCATACTCCCTTCCACCCAAAAATTGACCTTTACGCTAACTATTCAATGTGTTAAACCATAACTTCTTTCCTTGCATATTTTCATTGATCATTTGTTAAAAACAGCATAGTCAATCAACTACTTGCTTTGTAGAACTTTTGATAGTTTCTAAACATATTGATTTTACACAAATATTGAAATACAGAGTAAATTTAATTGAATATAGCTTGAGCCAAACATCGTAAACCAATATGAGTTTTTTGGGACAGGTGAAGTAATGATAAATAAATAAATAAATAAATACTCTTGAAAGTGTTTTAGGCCATATGACATAATCATTGCAGCTACACCCTCAATTCTTTATTAACTGTCGGTTTTGCTTTCCATGTCAAACATTTGGCCAACATTCTCTCTTAAAGTATATTTGCAAATAGTATTTAAAAAATAGTATTTTCGACACAAAAATATTATAATATAAATTTATATTTTAATTCATTGTACTCCATTTTTATTTTGTGGGTCAAAACAAATGGATAGTCAAAAAAGAATGGTGAGTGTAGTATTTTGGATAAAGAAATTTATACTAGTAACAGCAGTACCTTCGTGCCACTAATTTTGGAACATGAGGGAGTGACCAAAAATGTGAATATTAAGATTGTGTGGTTGATATTAATGTTAAAAAATAAGATAAAGTAAGAATGAATATGAACCACACAAATATGACCAAATATCATATGAGACAAAAATAGTGGGACGGACAAAAAGGTTAAAAGGGAAAAAAATAGTGAGACAGATGTAGTATAATAATCTCAATGCGTGAATTAGACATCCCCATCCAATGACTAATTTCAAGCATGGGTAATTTCTTTTGTAGGCACAAATGAAGAACTGGCTCACACTCAATATTTTTATAAATACTCCAATAAAATTCAAGATAGTACCTCGGAAAAGATAGAAAATAATAGTAATATACTCCGTAGATAAAGCATTTCAAATTTGAGAAAACACAAAAACATACCACCGTAAATACAATCCTGTACCCCCTGAAACAATCGGAACACGGCCCTTGTCAAGGATATTTTTTGTAGCTTGCCTTGCATCCTCAAAGAATTTTCCAACAGAATAATCTAGTTGTACAAGTGAAAGCGAGAAAAGAAAAGGTGACATTATTAGAAGAGAAAAGTTTAGTGTTAAAACAACACAGATCACCATCATCCCAATCACAACAACCTAGTATAATCTAAACATGGTTGGAGTCTAGGGCAGTCAAGACGTACGCAGTCTTACCCTTGTAAAAACATGGCTGTTCTTGTCAGACTCTAGATGCATTGTTGCATTTACGGTCCAAGACTTCAGAAAAAGTAAGAAGCAAAGGAAGTTTAATGTTTCATTTTGATTTAGTCCATTATGTGTTCGAAACTAAAGTCCATAACGACTCTTTTAGCTCTATTGGCAATGGAGGTTTCTTCAAAACATTTTGATGTAGTCCATTATGTGCCCAATCACAGTTTCTTCAAAGTGTTTCATAAAAAGATCATATGAAGATCTATGCGGTTCATACAAAGGAATGTCACACCAACATTATACTAATGAGGATACTTTAATAGGATCCAAATAGGAATACCTTCAGATGGATGCAAAATGTCAACCAGATGGTGTGGCACCTCCTGAAAAGATAGTAAAAGTAACACTAGCATTGTAACCAAATGTGAATATATTAATAAAAGTTTTTTTATCCATGATCTCTTTGAATTCAAACATTACTTGATTATCTGATACTGAATATACACACACTGATTTTAATTGTATACATCATTTGTCAATGAAACTGCTATTTTACATTTAAATTGAAGTAATGAAATAGGTCATTAAGTTGTGCATAACCTTTTGTTTTTGTCTCAATCAAAAGAATTAAAATTAAATGTGTTATGGTCCTTGGCGTAACTTTGAGTGAGGCTTCTTGATAAACCTAAGGGCATGTTTGGTTGGGTGGGAGGGGAGGGGAGGGAAGAGAAGGAAAATGAATCCATCCCTTCATTTGGTTTAAAAATTATGGAGGAGAGGGAACCTGATTTTTTGGCTCTCATTCCTTCCCCTCCCCTCCGTTTCATTTCCTCCAAATCGGAAGGATTACAGTGGTCGTCTCTCACTCTTCTACCCCTCTCTCTCTCTCATTTGCATCACTCTCTTTCGCCTATTTTGTGCTGCTGCGTCTCCATCTCTAGGTAAAAATTTCATCTTCATTGCTGATTCCCTCCCAGTTTACCTCTTCTCCCCATTCTATTTCACCAGGTGAGGAAAATTATTTTCATTTTCATCTAGGTCTGTTCAATCATATAGGCACTGCAATAACATCGAATCTTCTTCTCCTAATATCTCTTGAAATAAAATAATGATAAATAGATTTGGGATGCTCATTGTTGAATCGAAAGGGATTCCACTCAAATAATGATATTACACCTACCTCATTGTGTTCAAAAGCTAGAACTCTGCTTCGGGGTTTGAAAAGCTTGAAATAATTTAGATGTTTTCCTTCCCCTTCTCCAACCAAACAATGTAAGTGTAGCCCCACCCCATCCCTTCCCCTCCCCTTCCCTCCCATCAAACCAAATAGACCCTAAATGGTGAGGATCAACAGGGAGAGAGGCAGAAGGTTTTGTGCGACCTATGACTACTCACGAGCTGGTGGCAGGGAATGCAGTCCCACCTCCAATAGCTTGCCAATTACTCAGGAATAAATAGTCTTTAGTGATGGCAGATAACTCGATATTTAATAGTCTCTTACATAATCAAAACTTGGCTAGGACAAGTAAATCAAATACTTACCAAAGCATTAATTAGTTAAGCATTATTAAATGATATAATAATTTAGGAAACATGAATTCTCTTGTCAAATATGCGAATCTGCCTTGTGCCTTCACTGATACGTGCTGCCTCGAAGGCGTCTATATCAACATGCTACAAAGAAGCATACCATGTCAGTATTGGGAGACTCTTCTCTCTATAATTCCATTATGGTCCGTCCCATGTTTATTTATAATATGTGCATTAAATTTTTCATTTCTAAGTTTATAAGTCTCGAATTTAAATTTTAATTTCCAGATTTCCAAGATATAAGTAATTCATTAATTAACTTTACACTTTACAGAAGGGTAAAAGTGAGAATTGCATATGATATTAATCATTCCAGCTAACTTGACAACTGCTACTACATATTAATCCTTGTGCAATTAGACACAAGCTTATCTTTGTGGGAGTATTTAAAGTCAACATATCACCGCCTATAACAGCATGGAAAATTTTCCGAGGACCATTTCACAGCATACAAATATAAGTGTCAAGAAGCCAAGAGAAATACAAACACTTTGCAGTGCCCTAAAGTAACTGATTCAAAGCATTTCAGGGATGTTGTAGGAACCATTCGATAAGCAAAAAATATACAATATATTTCTTGCACTCGGCAAACATACTGTGCAAGTACCTTTCTTTCCCTGAGGGATGGCTTTGCCGAACCAATATTTAGCCCTCTGTACACCTGGCAATGGTAAAAACAAGATTTCACCACTAATACTACAAATGTATGCACTACAAAAGTAAACCAACACTACACAATTCTCATATTTACAATAAAAATTTATTGAATTAATTTCCCTTGGTTTAATTCTATCAATTAGAGAAATCGAATTTAGGAGCCAAAAAGGAGTGACAAATTTACAAACTTGTACTGAGTCCGCACTAATGATTTCTCCATTGAGTTGCTTTGCAAGATCGATTGCAAGCTTGCTTTTCCCAGCACCAGTGGGTCCAGATATCACAATTACCTTCTCCTTCTTTGTTGTCGTTTTGGTGGAGGTGGAGCAAGAGGTAGCGAATAATCTGTGGCCACCCCCATAGGAGCAGAAGTCATAGGGGCAGATAAAAGGTGTTTCAACTCTGTACAATAGGCGAAAGCAGCTCATCCGGATACTTTCTCTTAGCATTTGATACAGGTATACTAGTAGAGCATTGACGTTCTATTTGTTAGGAGTAAATAATGTATTTAGAACTTCTCAACTCAACATGCCAGCATGCTAATAACTATCGTAGTGATATGACCAAGCACAAACATGAGACATTAAGGTTAAGATGTCAAAATTTCAAACATGAGTGCACACACAAATTTTAGATGTTAAACGCGTTGAAACTGGAGTTACCAGAAACAAAATACACTCTGGTTTGTCATACACAAAAGAGATAGTGGTACATTACTTTTATTTTTCATTACTATGCTTCATGCGGGCTACTCTGTATGTACATACTACTCTGTATGTACTGCACATCAAATTAGCACACCAGTATAACTCATAGAAGTGCAGTAGCATGCATATTGATACTCAGTATAACTCATATAAGTCCAAATCTCCAATAAACTAGGTACAAAAGAACCCACACAAGTAAATCCAAAATCAAGAATAGTACTTCGTAGGTTATAATACTGTTAAGTACTTGAAATTAGTATTTAAAAATGAAAATCAACCCAAAATTAAAACCTCAACCGCGGTGATGATCAATCAGAAATCAAAACAAATGCCAAATATGGAAGAATTTAATAATTTAATACCTGCAAGAGTAAGGGGCACTGACGATGATGGGGACGATGATGGGGGATGGGGCGGCACTGGCGTGGCGAAGATTGAAGAAGCCTAACCTGGTCAGAGATGATTTCCTTGAGCGAAGACTCGAAGCCTGTAAACTTTGAAACCTAGGGAGCAAGAAGGAGAAGGGAGATGTGTTTGGTTAAAGAAAATATTTTTTGAAAACAATATTATCTGGGAAAATAATTTTTGAGAAAAAAAATTCTTCTTTCATTATTTGGTAGGAAGGAGATTATTAAAAAAATTATGACAAAGTAATTATGAAGATTTTAAATTTGATAAAGGTTTTAAAGATACTTTTAAACGATTTTAGGAGCATAAAAGCGAGCAACGTAAAGTTAAAGTAATAGTGTAGGCGCGGGGTAGATGAATGAAGGGGGCGGATATAGCGGGTTGGCGAGGAGAGTGTATATGGTACATCCGAATGTACCTAGAGATAGGTACAGCTGGGAAGTACTCGTTCTGAAGTAAAGTAGTACTCATTCTCGTATCAACATAAGCATTCATTTTGAAAAACCATGTTACTCATTCTGAAAAAACGTAGTACTCATTTTCACACATTCGTAGAATATTAATTTACGAATAACCTAATACATATTCTAAAACCTAGTAGTACTTATTCGCACTTAGACTAGTACTCATTCTTCAACTAAGCCCTAACCGCGAATCCCCTACAGGCTACAGAATCATCACCTACCCATCATCATCACCTGCAAACCCCATCATCATCACCAATCTTCTTTCTTCTTCATCATCACCGCATCATCTCAGCTTCAATTCTGCAGAATCATCGACAAAACCCCATCATCATCACTGATCTTCCTTCTTCATCATCGATCATCATCATCTATCAGCACATCATCCCAGATCCGCGCAAACTTCCGATCGGCCAGCCTCCTTCATCGCGGATTTCTTGCACTTCTTTTTGCCCTATTAAACGCCGGCTGTACCTATCTCTAGGTACAGCCGGATGTATAATATAATTTGCGCAAAAAAGTGGATTCTAATCATTCTATATCCCTTTCTTATTTTTCTTCTCCGAACACTATTCCAACTTCAGTAGAATTTTTATTTATTTGTATTTTTTAATGACCTATATGATAAAATAAAATATTCTTATCAATACTTGTTTTATTAAACTTTTGATTAGTTTTTTAAATATGCAACTTTTATTTTTATTTCTATACCAATATTTAAATAAAATAAATTTAAAAAATTTGGGGTTTTCTTCGTTTTGCGCAGTAAGAAGAAAGATATGGGACGAAGGGAGTAATATTTTTTTAGCATTATAAAATTTGAGGGTATTCAATTTTAATTTTCAAAAGTTCTTTAAAATCTTAGGCTTTATATATAGAATTCAAACTATGGAATTGGAATTAAAGATAAAAAATTTAATTTTACTTTTTGGTAGCACATAAATATGTAGATTTGGAATTAGTAGTGCTAAGACATGAATTGGAATTGAAAATTTGAATTCTATGGACTTTTAATTTCCAATTTCGTGTAACAGACCCTTAAAGGCCTTGATGTATTTAATAGGGATTTTAAAAATCTAGAAGGATTCAATAGTAATTTCAAAAGACTGGAAATTTTGAGGTATTCAATGATCTATGGATTTTAATACTCTGTTGATTTTGTTAATTTTTTTCCAAAAATATGCTACACAAATCTCTTCTTACAACAGGAGATTTGTATGCACTTCATTTGTTTTTCGTCCCTCACCTCTGTGTGAGATCTCCGGTCTCTCAGCAAAATTCAAACATCTTCATTTTGATCTTTAACGCCTTCTCTATTTTCTCCCTCATCTTAAGTTAGTAGTCACATCCGTGCCACAATGCAGTTTTTTTGTTTCCGTTTGACAATATTGTTAGAATGCATCCCACATCGAAAGTCCAAGAGCAAAATAATCGGTATATAAGCTCTTGAGTTAAACTAACTAATTGATTGGATTCAATCTTTTAATGTGGTTCAACTCAAGTGTCTTATTGCCCAATCCTAAATTCTATCATGGTATCGGAGCAGGTTTTGGCCCACCTCGTTTGTCAAGGTGTCCGTCTAGACGTTCATTCCTAGCGGCCCGTTTGTCTTTAGCCCAGTTGTCCGTATGGAGTATGTACTCAACGGCTTGTGGCCCGTTTAACACGATTGCTCGTCTGGAAGTCCATACCCAGCGGCTCATGGTCCTTTAGGTGTTGGCGCTCAAAAAAAAAATAATCAAGGGAATGGGAGTTCATTTGCAAGTGGTCAACCGGTATGGGTATGGCCCGGTTGTCCACTTGAGGGGGAGTGTTAGAGTGCATCCCACATTGGAAGTCCAAGAGCAAAATAATCGGTATATAAGCTCTTGAGTTAAACTAACTAATTGAATGGATTCAATCTTTTAATGTGGTTCAACTCAAGTGTCTTATTGCCCAATCCTAAATTCTATCAAATATTTTTGCCAATTATTTTTTGTCATCGTTCTTAGCCATCAAATACAAATACAAATACAAATACAAATCTTATTTTTGATTCGTTTCATATTTGTATTTGAAAGAACTAATCAAATACAAATTCAAATATTACGATATTCGTTTCGATTCGATTCGTTTACAACCCTAGCCTTGACGCCTCATCATCCTCCTCTACTCGCCAACTCGCGTTATCCGCCCCCTTCATTCATTTACCCCGCACGGCGGCACCTACACTATTACTTTACGTCGCTCGCTTTAATGCTGCTAAAATCGTTTAAAAATATCTTTAAAACCTTTATCAAATTTAAAATCTTCATAATTACTTTGTCATAAATTTTTTTAATAATCTCCTTCCTACCAAATAATGAAAGGAGAAAATATTTATTTTCTCAAAAATTATTTTTCCAGATTCCAGTCTTCGCTCAAGGAAATCATCTCTGAGCAGGTTAGGCTTCTCCAATCTTCACCACGCCTGTTCCGCCCCATCATCGTCAGTGCCCCCCTTACTCTTCCAGGTATTAAATTATTAAATTCTTCCATATTTGGCATTTGTTTTGATTTCTCGTTGATCATCACCGCGGTTGAGGTTTTAATTTTGGGTTGATTTTCATTTTTAAATACTAATTTCAAGTACTTAACAGTATTATAACCTACAAAGTACTATTCTTGATTTTGGATTTACTTGTGTGGGTTCTTTTGTACCTAGTTTATTGGAGATTTGGACTTATATGAGTTATACTGAGTATCAATATGCATGCTACTACACTTCTATGAGTTATACTGGTGTGCTAATTTGATGTGCAGTACATACAGAGTAGTGTGTGTATGCATGCATGTATGTATGCATGCATGCATGTATCAGGGCCGGTCCTAAGGATTCATGACTGGGCCGAAACAGAAAAAAGGCCCTGAAAGTCTTATCCTTAATAGTCTAAAAAATTCACATATGTAAACTAATTATATTTAAATTATAATTAACGCAATATTATTACAAGAAAAAAATAAATGGAAAAATTGTAGTATTATACTAAGTAAAATCAAGAACAAAAACTGAAAAAAGCAAGCAAATAAATATATCATAAATTAATATCAATTCGTCAATTTTCCTCTTTTTAATTGTTTTTTCTTTTTCAGTTTTAAATTTTTTATAAATCATAAATTCATATCATTTTATCAGTTTTTTTTCGGTTTTCAGTTTTTTTTAATATAAATATATAATTATCATAAATAACAAATTCAAATCAATACATCCAAATCAAATAAATAACATATAAAACCATTCATTCATTCTATTTCAAAGAATGAAATTAGAAAAGATTTCAAATTAAAAACTAATAATTCACCTAGATTTTAAATCTAAAAAAGGAAACAATGAAAGAAAATTAAGATTTAAGAAATAAAAATTACAAAATTGGAAAGGGAAGGCTATGAATAATTACCTGGAGGGTGGAGGCGTGCAGGTCGGAGACTCGGCGTCGGCGTCCGGCGGTGGAGGCGGCGACTCGGCTCGGCGTCCGGTCCTTTCTTGACGTTTCTGGTGTCTTCGATCGGCACTTCTTTTCTTCCGTTTCTTTTTTTGGTCTACAGAATATGTACACATGGAATGGCCTAAGTAAAGGATGGGTCATGGGTGGACTGGGCCTGGGCTTATAACACACACACACACATATATATATAATACTTTTTTTAAAAAAATTGTGCCCCTAACATATTTGGGTCCGGCCCGGACGGACACCTTGTTCTCCTATTAGGCTGGCCCTGGTATGTATGTATGTATATTCATACTTTTCTCTCTCTTCAATTAAGCTTTTTCTTTTCTCTCGTACTCTTTTTCAAACTTGTCGCTGAGTTTGAAGCTCTAAATCCAAAATTGAAATGATCACTCCTCTCTCAATTATTAGTCTTCATGGTAGAATCTAAAATCAAAAGCAATAAGCTTCATAGATAAGTTTTATCGATTAGTCTCAAGAAATTGCAAAGAAAATAAACATTAAAACTCATCTATGAAGGTTATTATTTTTCGATTTTGGGTTCCACCAATTCGACAAACAATTGAGAGAAGAGTAATGATTTCGATTTTGGGTTCAAAGCTTCAAACTCAGCGATGGGTTTGGGAAAAGAGTGCGAGGGGAGAGAGGAAGCTTAATTGAGGAAAGAAAGAAGTGTGAATTTACAATTTTATCCACCTTTTTAACGAAACTGTTAACAAAAGACCATTCATGAAAATGAATCTAATAATTGAGGACTAAATTAGTAATATTTAATATGTAGGGACTAAATATGTAAAACAACCTATAACTGGGGATCTTTTATAGAATTTACTCTTAATAATATAGAAAAAATGTATTTATACCAATGAGTACAAAGTCTACAAGTACGAAAGATTCTTTTTGAAGTCCATGAAATTTATTACTTCCATCCCAAAATATTTGCAGTTTTTATTTTTTGTTATCAAAATTAATAAATTTTTAATATTAATTAAATATAGAATGAAATTTATATTAAATATTTATTAAAAAAATAATTTTATTATATTTATCTTGTAAACTAGTTTCCAAATAATTTTTGAATATTTCTAAACATTTGTAGAATTTATAATAGCTTTTTAAATTTTTAATTGAATACATTTATATTTTATAGATATAAAAATGTTTAAATAAACCAAAACTTTAAAAAACTGCACTTCTATTAACAATACCCCCCACCACCGCCGCGTACATTACAAGTAATTCATAGACTTTTATTTATGCATTCAAAGTTAATAAGTTTTATTAAAAACAATTTATGTTGATTTATACAAGTAAGCCACAGATTCGAAGTGAGCTTTGTTGACAACCTACAATGTGAGGGCTTGAAGACAACTCTTTATATTCAGTAATGAGTGTGACCATTTGTCAACATATATGAAATTTAAATGTTTAAACATTTTATTTTCTTTATCTAATGCATCATCCAATTCCATTCACCTCTGAAGCTAAAGATTCACTATTTTTTGGTTTTGAGATATGATGAAAATAATTAAAGTAAATTAGTTCTCTAAAGTTCTGCCCTTCTTGCAATTATGAAGTAGTAGTTGGTCAATGCACAACTTTCGACACTCAGTATGGGTAATTTTGACCCCCCTTACACCGCAATGGGCGGGAGCCGTTGAGGCACTGGGGCAATGTTGTTGTTATCTAATGCATCATCCACAATGATATGAACTCATCCATTCATATTATAAAAAAGGATGAGCATCATTTCTAATGAGTTCCTCATACCTGGACAAACGGTAATTGAGAAAAGGTAAATTTGACTTGCATTCCAGATTGGTAGTAAAATGTAGAGTCTGCATTTGGTATTTGCAGAAGTCATATGTTTAACATAGTTGTCTTCTAGTACATTGCCAGAAATCGAACTCGAATCTTACCACTTTGACACTCTTTATCTTTACCAACCGTGTAATGCCTACGGGCTCATCCATTCATTTTATAGGGTAGTGGTTTAATAGTAATGGAGGTGTTCTTAGAGTGCCTCCATTAGTGTTATCTATTCATTGCTTCCTCCCTCTTAAAATTTTTATGTTTATTATTTACCGTTCAGATTTTTATCACGTTTATTTATTTATTTATTTATTTATTTATTTAAAAAATGTAATTATGTTCTGTTTTATTTTATAAAACTTAATGTATAAATTTTATTTTTTATTGTCATAGTTTTAGGAGTGGAGAGTGTATTTGCCATGTGAATGGATGGATGGAGGTGAGTTGGTATATGGTACATCCGGATGTACCTAGAAATAGGTACATCCCGGTAGTACTCATTCTGAAATAAAGTAGTACTCATTCTCGTACAAATATAAACATTCATTTCGAAATACGTAGTACTCATTCTGGCAAAGGTAGTACTCATTTTAAAATAAAGAAGTACTCATTTTTACACATTTGTCTAATATAATTATAATAAATAGCGTAGTGTTCATTCTTAAAAAAACAATACTCATTCTCAAATAAGGAAATGTTCATTCTGAAATAAAGTATTGTTCAATTTTTTCACAATTAAAAAGTTCAGTATCATCATCAACTTCTTCTTCTATTCGATTCGTTCCTACTCATTTTTACTCGCTGAACATGAAGAATTTAAAACTCAGGTTTATTCATGTTTGTATTGAATAAAAATATGATAATTCTCATAAATGCTAGTATTCCTTCTCAAATCTGCTGGTACTCATTGTCATATATAATAGTTCTCATATATATGTTCTGGGCATTGGATAAAAAGTTTGCAAAATTTACAAAAATACCAGGTTGTACCTAAAGGAAAGTACAGCCGGATGTACCATATAATTTGCCGGTTGGCGAGTGGAGGAAGATAATGGAGCCATTGGAGCATCAAGGTAGGATTGTAAACGAATCGAATCGAAGGGAATATCGTAATATTTGAATTTGTATTTGATTAATTTTTTTCGAATACAAATATGAAACGAATCAAAAACAAGATTTGTATTTGTATTTGATTAATATTTGAATAGTTGATTCCAAACGAATATCTGAATAATCATACTCCGTAATTTATATGTTGATTTTGAATAATTTAACTTCCAACATTTCTTATACCATATCTAAGAACATTTATGCATCCGTCTCTTACACAAATTATATTTTATAAAATATAACTATTAAAATTTACATGCTTTAAATTTTTGTATTACGTTAATACAAAGAAATCTTTCCAGGTGAATAGCACTCAGTAATGGTTTAAATGAACTGTGCATTTTGCATTTTATATCCTTAACAATAGGGAGTACTTTTTTTCTTAGACTAACTAAATTTTCAGTTTTTTTTCTTCAACTCGTTAAGAGCACTCAAGTCTCCTCCCTTTTGTTTCTTTTTTCATCTAAAAAGGGAGAACAGGATTCTGGACCTTTGGGCAGCAGTTTTAATCACTCCTATTTTTGAATTGTATGATTATTAAATTTAGTTAGAAATATTTTGATTGATTACATCTTGTGTTCATATGATTCGCTCTTGTATTTCTCTTAATCTTCTTGTTTCGCTCTGCGATTTGTTTCTCTTTATGATTTGTTTTGTCATCTTACTGTTTCTCTTTATAATCTGTTTTGTCATCATCTTGTTTCATAAATATCAAATAGTGTTGTTCTTTGTGACATACTCTTGACTATTGTAAAATATATCAATATCATCATGGTTGGTCGACAACAAAACATTAAAAGAAAAAGAGGGTATGAGCAATATAATGGACAAACCAAGAGAGTGATGTACTATTTTAGAGCTCATGGTAGATGTTGCCGCTCGAGCTGAGGATGGCATGATAATAGTGGCATTCTTCCTAAGCAAACTGTGGAACTAAGGATACTTCATGTTCTTAATAGAAAATTTGGGTGTCACAAGATTTATCTCAATTAACAAAGTCGATTGAAATGGTTTAAAAATAAATAGAGATTTTATTCCGAACTCATGCGTTTTAGCTCTGGTTTTGGGTATGATTCCACTACAAAAAGGTTCACTGCAACTAATGCAATATGGGATGATTATTTTAAGGTAACCTTCTTTAGTACTATATGAAAAATTATTCTAATAAATGAATCTCTTGAAAGATGTAATGAAATAATAAATTTATAATTTTTTTATAGGCTCACCCAAAGGATCACACCGAATTACGTCATGGAACATTTCAGATTTACGAGAACTTGGAAATTGCAATTGGAAACGGTGTAGCTCTTGGGAAAAAATCAATCGGGTTGGGTAGTACTACCGATGCAAGAACATTAGGTGTTGGAGAAAACAGAGATGTGCACATACAAGACCTTGATTATGATTTGGAAAATCATGCATTCATAAACCAATCTCAAATTGATCCACCTATTCACTTATCACCGCTCCAATCTCCTGGAACTCATGAGGTTCCCATGCAAACAGCAACCCAAGCTAAAAGAAATAGAAGTGCTTATGAAGAAAATGACATTCTGGAAAGGCTAAATGAAATATCCACGAGCTTTCAAAGAATCTATAATCTGTTAGAGTTGGAGAAAAGAGAAAGAGAGAGAGAATATACAATATGGGATGCCATCAAGGATACACCAAACTTAGATGAAGATACCCAAATTAAGGCTGTAGAGTTGCTTGACACCAAAGGAAAAAAGGACGTGTTCTTGAAGATGTCACTAAAAGAATGGTTAAATTTGATACGCCATAAAATGAGAGAATAAAATGAGAAGATATATTACGATGAATGAAAGAATTATATTTATGTGACTTTATTTTGAATGTGTTATGTAATTTTATTTTCGTTGAGAGTTTAGAATACTTGTGGTTTATTAATTTGTTTGAAAATATGTTTGGTTTAAATTATTTTTAACTATATGTTGGTGTTGAGCTTAATAATAATAATAATGTTTTAAAAATAATTAATTTTTATTTTATTATATTATTTTTAGAGTTTTTGGTCAATTTCATAAGTAATAATTAATGTTAGGACAGTGTATAGATTTTTAAAATAATTCAAATTTATATATAAGTAATCCAGTGATAATAAGCAGTCTATCACAATCTTATAAAATCATGCTTACAAAATACATTAAAATTTATCTAACTCTGCATCGATTTTAAATAATCCATTGACCTTACAAAATGCATGGATTCAAAATAATATGTCAGAATCTTTAAAAATCTGGACTGTATACACCCCCTTAAAATTTAAATGCAATTCGTACTATACTAGTTTGCTTAATACTGATGTTAAAAACATGGTCTGTGTATATAAATATATTCAAATATTTAAAAATATCATCCAAATCGAATACACATCTATTTGTATTTGTATTTTTTTAATATTTAAATCAAAACTAATATTTGAATTTGTATTTGAAAAACACAAATTCAAATCATCATTTTCGAATACGAATCACGAATCGAAGGGTGGGAGTGGTTGGGCAAGTGAGGTCTAAGTGCAACCACTCCTATCACCACTACCCCCGAGTCCATATCAATGTCTTCCCCCTCATAAGGCTCCGTTCCGTTCAACTTATTTTTTCTTATCTGATCTGATTTTTTGCAATTCTGATCTGATCTGATTAGATCTGATCTGACCTGGTCTGATCTGATTGGATCTGATCTGGTTTGATCTGATTAATTATGATTTGATTTAAAATTCAAATCAATAATTTGATTTGACTTTATAATAATGTTTGAAAATTGTAATGATAATTCATATTATAATATAATCAATATTTTTTATTTTATAATTTTTCTAATGAAATAAAATTATTTAATTCATATATTAGAATAATCATTCATATTATAATGTAATAATATTTTTTATTTTATGATTACTTTTTTATGAAATAAAAATATTGATATAATATTTTAATAATTAGTTCATATACTCCGGGGTATATATTAGAATAAATATTTAATTCATATATACATTAAAAAGTAATTCAATTTAGATAATCAATATAGAGAAGAGATCGTATTTTATTAAAATATCTCATTCTTATAAAATATAAATGTGTGCTTTGTACTACAAAACTTTTTTTATGATTAATATAACGCCATAGATATAATAGTTATTTCAGTTACACTAAAATATACTGTGTATATGAATATCAAATGTTAATTTTATTGAAGTCATGATCAAAGTTGATCAACTCGATGTAGTAAAAGATCAAAATTTTAGAAACTTAAACTACATGTAGCAATAAAAATGTATTTTAAAAGTAGAATTAGATTGACATTGTCAATGTATTTCAAAATAATTTTTCCGACGTCTAATAATTAAGGATTACTTTCTTAGTTTTCTATTTAACTTGTTTCTAAAGTTTAATCTTTTCATTTTTAAGAATAATAATAATAATAATTCCTAATTGGATCTGATCTGATCTGGTCTGATTTGAATGGATCTGATCTGATTCGATCTGATGTGATCTGGTCTGATCTGATTCGATCTGATCTGATCTGATTTTAATAAGAATAAGAAAAAATAAGAAAAAATAATAGAAATCATCCTAAATAGGACTAAAACATAGAGAAAAGTACCAAAATAAGACTTTTATGTTTTTTTCCCGGAATAGGACTTTGCACTGTGGTAATGTGACTTTGCATTGTGGTAATGTGTCAATGTACATGTGCAAATTATTATACTTTTTTGGTAATGTATATGACCATGTTTGGTAATGTAAGTTCTATTTCGGGAATAAAAACATGGAAATCCTATTTTGGTACATTTTCAATGTTTTAGTCCTACTTTGGTCTTTGTCCCAAAAAATAAGTTGAACGGAAAGAAGCCTAAGTTTGGTTCATTCTCATTCTTTATTTAAAGTAGTATTTCACCCATACGGGAAGATGTAAATTCTACAGTTTGAGATTAACATACACAAAAATAAAAAATTATTTTAAGATTTAAAATAAAAATATCAAAAAATATATTTTATAGTATAAAGGATATATGATATATATAGTATGACTTACAATATAATATGGTGACTATTTATTTCTTACCATTTTATATGTGTTTTTATTAAAGATCGTTGATTTATTACCATATACAAATATATACTAAAATATACGGTAATAACATACAAAATTTTGACCATAATGCATCGTATAATAATTTATTTCCACAATAAAATACAATTGAAGTGAAGTAAAATATAGATGGAAATGATATAATCATATAAATATTATAATCATAATTATTATTCTTATTATTGTATAATAATTATTATTAGCATTCTTACCCTATAATAATGCACCGCATAACAAATATTAAAAGGGAAATTAGTGCATCACCCGTGCGATGCACGTAAGAAAAAAGTTGTCCTAATTGTGAAAAACATTCAATATTTAAATTAATTAGTGTATACTCGCATTAGTTTATAAATAACAGATATGTAAGCACTTCCATTTAAAAATATCATTATTTAATAATTTTAAATAATTACACAAAGGATAAAAGAGTAAATTTTAGAGCGTACTATATTCAAAAGAGAAATACGAAAATAAAATTTTAATAGTCTTATAATACTCAAAATAGCAGTGCTATTAGTTTTTGGGATGAATTCCCATTTTTGTCCTTAAATAAACACCCAAAATTGAATTAGGTTAAGAAAAAAATTAATTGGCAGCCAAACACAACAGCCGAACGCAATCTTTTCGAAGCTTCAACAACGGAAGGAGAGATAATAAAAAATCATTACCGAACGCCAAAGCCAAAAAAATCATTACGTTGATAAAAAACACTACCAACCTTAAAAAAACACACTGTAGAGAACCTAAGGTAAACACATACGTTTTTGCAGTGAACCTTAAAAAAAACACTGCCAACCTAAGTGAAACAAAAAAAACTTTATCTAAAACCACCAAAATTTCATTGCAGTGAGGTGATTTGAATCGCATATAACTACAAAAAGTTACTAGTAATCAATTCACAACAAAAACTTCTTTGGCCGATTAAGTTACTATGATGCCAAAACTACTACTCAATCGAAATTTTATTTTCCCTTATGGAGTGGGTTATTTTTCACGAGGCAATTCAATTGGAAACTTTGTATGAGTAAATTTTTTTGGAAGCGAATTCACTGCTAAAACGAAGCATACTTGTATCTTCTCCAAACTTTTGCTTAGAGGAATCTCGTCCAGCGCATCATTGCTTGCCATTGAAACCCTGCGTCTCCTTCCCAAAGCTGTTGCGTTCGGCCGTGTGACTTTATAGGAATCGTCCGAGGACCAAACGCAATATTGCCGAAGCTTCAACAACGTAATGATCGCGGGCGAACGGAAGGAGAGATCGTGGAGTTCAACAACGTGCGGGTGAACGGAAGGAGAGATTGGAGTTGAATGCCGTAATTTTTAATGAAAAAAAAGAAAAAGGGATAAAGGGTATGATAGGAAAGGATTGACGCCACAAATTTGCTAAGTTTGTTAAAAAGAATGAGTAGTGCTAAATGCGTAATTTAAGGTGAGTTAGAGTGCTATGTAGGGTGATTTCATTGGACTCTCAAGTTTTAGAATCCAAAAAAATATTACTCTCTTCGCCCTATATCTTTCTTCCTTCTTGTTGCGCAAAATGAAGAAAACCTTAATTTTTTTAAATCTATTTTATTTAAATATTGGTATAGAAATAAAAAATAAAATTTACATAAGTTTAATAAAACAAGTCGTGATAAAAATATTTTATTTTATCATATGTGTCATGAAAAAGTACAAATAAATAAAAATTCTAGTCAAATTGGAATAGCATTATGAGAAGAAAGATATTAGGGGAGAATCCACTTTTTGGTCAATTCATTTTCGTTCATTCTCTCGTCTAGTCATCTCTTTCCCATTTCTTTGTTTTCTCCTTACTGCGCATTCC
This sequence comes from Cuscuta australis, assembly GCA_003260385.1. Taxonomy (NCBI): domain Eukaryota; kingdom Viridiplantae; phylum Streptophyta; class Magnoliopsida; order Solanales; family Convolvulaceae; genus Cuscuta; species Cuscuta australis. The sequence goes on along the minus strand of NQVE01000215.1, from coordinate 6,578,294 downwards.
CGCCACCTTCTCCATCTCCGGGACTCCATCTGAAGATCGTTGGTAGGTTTGGATTTTTCTTTTATCGATTCCAATCTCTCTACACCCTCTCTCTCTCTCTTATAATATCTCTCTTTTTTTTCCCTTTCGGGTTGCTTCGTTCCAGTATTTGGAGTCTAAGATTTGGACTCCATTCTTCGATTGGGTGTGAATCGGAATCTTCAGATGACAACTGGATCGTCCAGGAGAAGCATGGCTCCGTTCCAGGGAAAGAAGAAGACAGGGGAGAACGAAGTAGGGCCGGCCGATTCAGTCTCCAGGAAGTCTTTTCCTTTGACTCGCTCCATGTGCGAATTTCTCTCCCTTCGTATTGATTACTGATGTGATGCTAGTATCTGCAGAACTAACTGCTGGGACTATAATTGCATATAACTGAGTTGCACATATTTACGAATTAATAGTCTTTTGATCTTTTTTTTAAACTTTTCTTCGTATATATCCTGTTTTGGTTGTTAAGTTCATGAGATTTGGTTGGTTTAATATAAAGTAGATGATGCTTCAAAATGCAGAATATTGAAAAACATGGAAGTTTCATTGTATTGGACACATCCAAAAGGACTCAAAATAACTCACTTGCGCCTATAACCTAGAAATAAAGGGGCTGTTTGATATGGTTTTCCGAACTCTCTCTGTTACTCCAAGGAGAACCATTTTGGGGTGTTTTCCTGTTTGGACGACAGACATAATGCTATAGAAGTCTAGAGTCACTTCAGAGAATTAGTCCGTGGTTGTCAAGATCCTAGTATAAAATTCACAATCATGGAACCTGTTGTTGTCTCTGTGATCACCATCTGGACATGGATCTCAAACAAGCGAGATCTGAAGCATATTTTGATTTTTCTGTGTGATCGTAAGATCTATGATCCGATTTCATCTTCTTGGTGCATTTGAGATCCATATCTAGATCTTTGTTGGAGAGGCAATATATCACAAGATCTTGGGATCTGGGGACTTTATTGGGATTTTGATGACAATGCAAAACCTGTATGGAGTAATTAGAATCTAAGTTATAGTTTTGGATACCGAGGGTAACTTTCGGTTGTTTCAGTCAATGACTGTGAGTGGAAAACCACTTATTAACCCAAAAGGTTAGTGTTTTAAAAAACTAGTGATCAGGGACCATTCAAAAACCAAATTTTTCTGTTGATTTTGTCTGTGGGTTTCTTTTTTCTTGGTTTACTTGATTATTTGCTCTCTCATATGGAGAGAAGACAATAAAAATGGTTAAAGTGCTTATATAGTTGTATGTTTTGTTATTGCATTTTCACTCTATCGTTATCCTTGTAAATCAAAGTTCATCGAGACCTTATTCGTCTGGGTAGCAAAATGCAGTAGGCATAGTTGGTAAGGGCGCAAGGGTTCAAAGCGCAGGGCACACTTGAGGTGCATGTCTCTCGTGCATGAGGCGGGCACCTCATAATAACAGAGATTAAAATTTTGCCAGTAAATTTAGATTATTTTTCTTGTAAGAAGAGCTACACTCAGAAGGGGCTAGGTGTGCTGGTGCGACTTGAAGAAGGTGACTGGCTGGGCCGACAGAGGTAGAGGAAAGTGGTTGGTTCACTTGGTTGGGCTGAAAGAGGGTCAAGATGACCATTGCACGGTGGAATCGGCCTCATTAGTCACACAAGCTGTATTTCAATTCAGTGATATATGTTTTCAAAGTAAAGAGTTGCATTAAAATGTGAAAGGAGATTATGTTTTTGATGGAAAAGGTTCATTAAAATGTCAAGTATCTATCAGAACCTGAAGACCTGGGATGTATAAGTCTAATTAATTGGATGGTATTTGAAGGAAGTTGGAGTCATTTGAGTATGATGCATTGCACCATGATTCTTCTGGCAATTTTGCGTATTTTAGTTTTTTCTCTCTCTAATTTTTTCAAAAAACTCGAACTGTTTATTGTTTTGCTGTTATAAACTGTTGGATTTGGATTTGCACTTTGCTATTCAAATTGAATAAACTACATCAATTGGATTTGATTTTGTATTTAAATAAGTTTTCTTATGTGTCTGGGAAAAGAGAATGCACATCCTATTACCATTACTATGTATTGCTTCCATGTACTCACTAATCGTTTACGTTATTGCAACAAGTCAAAAGTTTCAATCTTTATCATTCAAATTTCCCTATCAATATCTTTTCAAAATTTGTGTCTCGTACTGCTTCCTTATATGTTTTTTTTCTCTTTATCTTTTTTTGTTTGTATTTTTCATCTTTTATTTAAAATATAACTTTAATTTCTGCCTAAAGTTAAAAATAGTGTTTTGATTTTATTACTTGTTTGAAAAAGTTGCATTTGGATGGCTAGATGCCATCATTTCTTGTTGAGATTTATGAGTGAAAAGAACCATCAATATTTGAACTGTTCAATTCAAACACTGCATCACATCTGACTGTTAGACCTTATAACTAATCTTAATGCTCAACTTGTGAGACTGAAACCTGATAGAATTATATCAATTACTACGCAATAAGTTAATTAAATTTTGTTACTTTTCCGGCTGTAATAAATTATTGTTCTTTTAGTCATTCGTCAAACCAGCTTTTATTTCCTCATTTGTCCCTGTAACATCATAGTAGCTGAGAGAGTATTCAAAGCTTTAACAATGGCTTACAAAACTAGGGTGTCCTTGATGAAGATTGACTAGTAAGTCTAGGATGCACTTGATGAAGATGTGATATGGACATTGTTTTTCTTAGTAAAAACTAGCTGTAAAAAAAAATCAAAAACATGTTCTAGAGTGTCCTTAATTTATATGGAGTACTTCCTTTTACAAGCTTTGTAAACTCCAAAACATAGACTGTAAGTGTAACATAGCCCAAAGAACCTCGATGTTTGTGGTTTACTCCTGGTACTAATATCAGTTGTTTCTAGTTTAATAAGTTAAGTTAATAACTTGTTGCAGAGGACCGACAGGAGAGCGGACAGTGAAGAGATTGCGGCTGTCAAAAGCCCTAACAGTTCCTGAAACAACAAGCGTATATGAAGCATGCCGCCGTATGGCTGCCCGTAGGGTTGATGCTTTATTGCTTATTGACTCAAATGCATTATTATGTGGGATCTTGACTGATAAGGTATGACTTGAATCATTTCCTGTGCAACAGCATTATATCTTCTTTTTAAGTTCGCGACATGAGGAAATTCGTCTTAAAAACTTTGCGATATATTTTTTGCATGAGTTTATACAAATTAAATTTAGATAATTTATTAATTGTCTATATAATCTTAATTCCAATCAAACGACAATTTGTGCTTTATTAATGATTATCGTACAATTGATTTATTTATCTTCTAGTAATTCTTTATCCCTTTGTTAATGTGAATGAAGGATGTAGCAACTAGAGTAATTGCTCACAAGCTTAATGTCAAAGAAACACCCGTTTCTAAGGTTATGACAAGAAACCCAGTATTTGTACTTTCTGACACTCTTTCTGTTGAAGCATTGCAAAAAATGGTGCAAGGTAAGGATTCTTTGACTTTTATATTAAAAGATATTGATTGTTTTTTTTCTTTTGCCAAGACAAAGCATTTTGCTTTTGGGTGCAGGAAAATTTAGACACTTGCCCGTTGTGGAAAATGGTGAGGTCATTGCTCTGCTTGACATAGCAAAGTGTCTATATGATGCTATTTCTCGCTTGGAAAGGGCATCTGAGAAAGGAAAGGCTATTGTAGATGCAGTTGAAGGCGTTGAAAAGCATTGGGGTGCATCTGTGTCTGGTTCGTTATGAACATTGTTCTAAAAGACGGGTTAAGCCCAAAAGTTGGTGTGGGTGACTGGGTGGCTCAGATGGGGCTAGGTGGGGTTTGTTATAATGTTTTAAACAAGTATTTTAGCAAAAAGGACCTATTTCATTTAAACACTTTTTATATACTAGACAATAGTAAGTCAATAATAGACATGTATAACTGTATTGCAGAAATTGTGATTTTTTAATAATGTAATCTTTTTTTTGTTAATGTTAATTTATAACTCATTTCATGCACAATATTTTATTATATGATCACATAGACATATTAATTGAAATGCACTTGTTTATATAATACGGAGTACTTTTCTAAAAGTCAAATATACATTGAAATTATGTTAGATAGTTATCATATTCTATTTTTAAAAACCTCAACAATAATAATAAAAAACACAAATATTTATATATCCTGCCAATTTAAAGCAGCACCTAGATGCCGCCTAGGTGGTCTAGGTGCTAGACGGCCCTCTACTGCTCGCCTGGCACCCATCTCCTTCTATAACACTGGTTATGAATGATAACCTTATTATTAGCCTTTCAGGCCTTTTGTTTTTCATTATATTTATGCTGTTGTTTTTTTCCAACTGTTGCCTCTATTATAATTCTAAGTAATGAATTTTTTTGCATGCTTCCTTAATGCAGGCAATACATTTATCGAAACACTGCGAGAGCGGATGTTTAGACCCTCATTGCGTACAGTTATCCCAGAAAATTCAAAGTAGGTAATATCCTTACTATTTTCCATCAGGTGTGTGCTATGGTTCAGTTAACTATTTGTGATGTCTATATCGCGTGTCTTATCTCATGATGGTTGCTAGGATTGTCACTGTTGAACCAAGTGAGACTGTTGTAGATGCCGCTATCAAAATGCTTGACAGTGGATTAAGCTCTGCTGTTGTAACAGTTGACAGAAAACCACTCGGGATTCTTACGTGAGTTCTTTTCAGGCATACCCCTTGGTGATTCCCTCTATTATTTTTATTCATTACTCCGTTAGTAACAACATGCTTAAATGCCTAACTGATTCCCTAATATTTTTAGTTCAAAAGACATCTTGATGAGAGTCATAGCACCAGATCTTGCTCCTGAGTCCACTGCAGTGGAGAAAGTAACTCTCTTTTGCTCATTACTAATTCAATGCTATCTGTTCTGAATATGAGCTACTGATATTCTTTAATTCTTTATATACTACTTTCTATCAATGTAATTTGTATGATCTTTTTTTCATTAGGCTCCATTCGCGAAGGTGCAAAATGACTTAGGGAAAATAGATTCTGCATAATAACTCATTTTCCAATAGCCATTTTCCGTTTCATGTGTTTAGCTTAGAGAACGAAAATAAATCATTTCTGTATCACATTTTCTGGAAATTACGTCCTACGACAGTACGACCTGTTGGCGGTAGGCAGTCGGCCCAGCCAGGCAGGGATGGCAGCTAATGTCTTCATTCTTACCAACATTGGCCGTAGTCACTAGACAGTCAATGTCTAGCTGACGGCATATGTTTGTGCTACATGTCAAATCTCAGAGGAAGTTTTCCCAGAAAAATTTGGAAGCTTTTTTTTTTAAATGTCCATGTTTTTCTTTGACTAATAATCCTTTTTCCTATTTGACTGATTTTCTATTCAGGTGTTGAATGCAGGAAAATATAATTGCCACTTTTCGCCTTTGCGAACTGGCTCTTATTTTGGTGAAATTGTTCAAACACCACCAACCAAGGATTTCAGCTCATTTATGACCTTGAGTTCTCCTTCCAATGACTGTTTAGTTACTTAGTATTTTAGATTTGTCTCGTTGTTCAAAGACGAATGTGTTTCTCTATTCGCATCTGGTTTTGTGCTTGATTATTTGAAACCACGGGCAACTATGCTTCAAATGTCAACCTTTTTATTACATGGATTTTTCCATAAATTCCAGGTCATGACCCCTAATCCAGAATGTGCAAGTGTTGATACATCTATTGTTGATGCTCTACATATAATGCATGATGGCAAGTTTTTACACCTTCCGGTTGTTGATACAGGTAAAAGCTTCTTCAAGGCATGCAACAAGTTTTGATAAATTAGTGTAATTTTCCTTACCTTTTAATTTACAATCGGTTGCAGATGGAGCAGTTGTTTCCGTTGTCGATGTGCTTCATATCACTCATGCAGCTATAACCACTGTATGTCGCTTATCATTATACATATTCATAGTCTACTATGCACCAGCCATGGATTCAATAATATTTGCAATTGCATTAATCATATACAATGCTATAGAAGTCGTGAGGGGCCCAGATGAGCGCAATACTCATTAAATGCTTAGTATCATGTGTCTCATGGACACAGTTTTCAGTTTTGAAAAACCATTAATTTAAGTGACTACCAAATCAATGGCATTAGATAAAATTAAAAGAAAGGCATTTTTTTGTTCCTTTCACCCTCTTCTGCCCTTTTCGGACTTTTTTGCTGCTCTTTTTTGCACTATTGCACAACCTTCAGTACTTGCATGGGGTCTTCATGGAAACTACGTTGCTTTGGAGTAGGGGTACCATACTTCTAAGTGGTAGATACTAGCTATGGTTCGATTTGGTTATTAATTATTTTAGTAATTGAGACAAATAAAAATTTGGACATCCCAAAATAGAAAAAGAGACCACTTCTTTAGGATGGAGTGGGTATTTTTTTAATTAGTTTCTCTATACAAATACCAACAAACTTTACCATTGAAAAAATGGAACAGGATATAATAAGCTTTCCAACTATTATAGAAATAGCAAGTGGGCTGTTCAACATTAACAAAGCTCAAATGGACACTCCACAGAGAAAAATGAAATTCAATCATACTAACGTATGATAGTAGGTAACCATTATGCCACCTGCAGAGCAATGCTACGTCACCACCAACAACACAAATACTTTCCTAAAGTTGTAGCCATGTCATCGTATCCTCCCAATGTTTTCCCTTTTTCATTCTTTTGTACTGTACATGTAGAGTCCAAGGCGAGTTGTTACAGCATCTCTTATTACTACCCAACTGTGGGTCCGTAAACAGAATATATGCTGTGGCACCACCTCAACAAGAGTCACCACTCTGCTCTGCCACTCTCCACTCTCGACTTTCTTGCCAAGTATGCACCCTTCACCTCCATTCCTACCAGTACAGCCCCTGCAGAGTATTACTCCGTCGATGAGGTCGTCTATCAAACGAGCTCTAGTAGTCTGCTCGACATGCAGCACAATCTGGAAGCATTGAGGCAATTTGACAGGACTATGTAAAGTATCCTTGTCCTCTTCTGGTAGGTAAGATGACCTGGCCGTGTGGGTCGGGCTTCTAGTCCATGTAAAAATCGGTGTTACTGGAAAGTGGAAATTAACAATGTTGTGATCATCAAAGCCTTTAATGGAAATGCATGTATTTTGAGAGCCTTGAGATTTGGGAAGAAGTATCTAAACATGAATGATTCGTACAACAAAGAATCAAACCTTACTCGAAAACACCTATATATTAGTAAATATTTTAGTTATTTAAACTTGTTTGATTACATAAACGTTTTTGCAGAAAAGAGTCTATCCCTTGACAATTGACAAATGACAATTTATTTGTTTGAGTATATTTCAAATACCAATAAACAATGTGTGTTTGGAACTTTGGAATTGTATTGGGTTTTGGTTTTTAATTTTAATTTGATTCTCACTTTGGATTATTGGGTTATTAGTAGGTCGTGTATGTAATATGATGTGCATCTTATATTCTTATCTCACTACATATGAATGTTTATTAGTATGTCATGTATGTAATATGTAATATGCTGGTTAAATTGATACACAGAATCTAAACAATTCTGTTTAACATGAAGAAAAATGAATCTTGTGTGATAAATTGACAACTTTATCTGTCGTATCATTGATTCTTTTCTCGTTTAAATAGGTAGGAAATACTGCTGATGTGAATAATGAAGCTACCAATTCAATGATGCAAAAATTTTGGGATTCTGCCATGGAACTGGCTCCTGGTGATGATGAAGAGACACGTAGGTTGTTGTCTGCTTTTTCTATTTGCTCCTTTCATCTTCCATTTTTTTTAATTCCTTTCTTTTTCTCATATTTCTGCTATGGTATACCAGTGACAGTTCTCTGAAAATGGCTTCGGAAGGAACAGAGACAGGAAGAGCTCTTCCAGTTCCTTCATCAAACCTGCCAACTACTTTTGCTTTTAAAATTCAAGATAAAAAGGGAGGGATGCACAGATTTACATGCGGTATGTCTTCAAATGATTCTCATGTATCAAGTTCATGAAACATAAAATTGAAATGACGCCATACGCTAAAAATTTGATAAATGATTGGTAACATGATTACCGTAGCATCCTTCCTTAGAGCTATATTTTCCTCATTTGTGATTTGTGATGGCCAAGGTAGTCAAGATCTCATTTTAGCTCATAAAATCACATCAGACTTTACGTGTCATTTGGTCAATTGTGATTCAGATTGCAGAAAGAATCGGATAGCTCCCTAGGTCGTATAGACATTCTTTCGCATAAAAATGCTTGGATCGCACGACTTTTGCAATCCATTTATCCTGATATACCTTTTCCGGTTAAGAAGAAAACTATGCCGATATGGATTTGAGAGGATTATGCAAATTGCCAGAAGTACTTAAAGACGCACCTCTTCCACTTCCAAGGTCAATCAACAATGTTAATACTCTTTCATGTCGGCTTCTACTTCACACTCTCTAGTTTGAACTTTCCTCTCACTCTCTGTCGAGTTCTCTCTCTAGCATTGAAGGAGAATATTTCTTCTCCTTTCCCCCGGGTGTGGGTTCTGTCTTTTCTTTGTCTTCTGTAGCTTAATTGAACTTAGCAGGCATGCGATCTCTACCTCTTCTTTTTTAATGAATTCAATATGCCTATGCTTTGCTATGCACTTCTGCCATTCTTTTTATTATTTGTATTTTAGAAGCTTATATTTTTTACATGGACATTTATGTTTTAGATGTTTGGTAACGTATTTGTTTTAGATATCGAGAATGTAGGATCTTATGACCCGTATTATGATTTTACGGTTAGGACCTCGAGTTTGACTACCTTGGTGATGACAAGATTGAGTTCCATTTTCGAATTCTTTATCTGAGATGAAGTTTTTGTATACTACCCTATCTTTTAGGTGTGCTTATGAATTCTATTTTTCTATTTGATAGAATTAAGGATTGGACTCGAGTCACTCGACTCGGATTTGACAATCAGAGTGAGTCAAAACATGCTCTCGCAACTAGGCCAGACCACTTAGGCCAAAACCCACTAAAAGAACGAGCCAGTGATTCTAGTTCAACCAAATATCTTATTAGCCCATCATTCTTTTTCAAACTTTGTGATGTGGGACTCTGACGCTTTAATTCTTTCACGCATTAGATGTGTTATAAGCTCTTAAGGAATAAATTAGTATGCATACCTCTGATTGTTACATTTTCTGGAGTTCAGAGACTCGAAGCATGATGGATGTCATAACTGCAATCCTTCAGAGAGTTGGGGATGACATTGACAGGAATAAGCTTCCCCAGATTTTTGTATGTTCTAAAAACATTCTCGGTCACTTCTCGCATAGATTTGCTCCCAGCTCCCTCTTGCCCATAAAGATTTAAAATTTTAAAAACACAAAGGACTTCTTTGCATTGTTTACTAAGCCTACTATGGACCTATGGTTACAGTATGAAGATGAAGACCATGACAAAGTTATACTTGCATCAGATAGCGATCTTGCTGCTGCAGTTGAACATGCAAGGTCTGCGGGTTGGAAGGTCTCTCTTTCTTTATCCCTCTTTATATCTTTTTGTTATTGGACTGTAAATGGTGGGGAAAAAAGCAGCCTTAAGCGCGCCATTGTATTTCGACGCTTAACATGCTAATTGTAATGTTAATTAATTACAGGGGCTGAGATTGCACCTAGACTACTCAGAAACCCGGAGTTCTGGTTCTAGTAGTATAGGCTATGGTCTTGCAGATTCATGGACCTCGGCATACAATGCTGTGGCAGCTGGTGCGGCATTAGCTGCCGGATTAGGCCTATTTGCTTTCTTGAGAAGATCTGGCAACTGATTTCTTTTTTAAGAACTTTGCCATATATTGAGTGTGCAGTCAATTGAGTGACCCATGCAATATAATCTGCATACCTGAGGTATTTTCTGTGTATTTGCCTGTAGTATATAGCAGTGCAGTGGTTTCCACTCCCACCATAGCCACTTCCATATCTGCTTGGTCATTCATAATAATGTTTGCCCTAATCCAACAAGGCAATAAACTCCCATGGTTTGAACTTCTTTTATGTAATGCTTTTTTGAAGGATCTTTTATGTTATGTTAACTCAAACGACTTTGATATAAAAAATCAAATCAATTGGTGATTCGTTTCACACCCCCACACATACACCTATAGACGCACGATCACATACAAATAAATATATATAGTGTGCCACATCTAAACTTTCAACTATTCTAAGGGTCTATTTCGTTAAACTTATTTTTTCAGCTTATTATTTATTCTTATTAAAATTAGATCAGACCATACCATAAATAACTTTAAAAATAATTATAATTAGATCAGATCTTGAAACAATAGGATGAAATTAGGCGAAAGTCACACTTCAGGAAGAACAAATTATCAACCATTGAGTAATGTTGAAGGGGCTTGAAATGTGCATCAATCACAGTTTTTTTTGCTCAAAATGACTCTTCTCCTTTTGTGTATACACGTACTATGGAGTATATTATCTATATGTAATGTGATGGTTTTACGTGTAGATGGAAAAAGATTGGTTTTTAATCTTTGGATAGAAACTATCTCGTCGGGCAACAATTATTCTTAGTTTTCTCGTTAGTCCTGATCCTGGCAAATCACTAAAAGGCTCGTTTTATTTTATGAAAAAAATTCTAGCATGTCGGAAAATATTTCTTTGAGGAAAGCTCACCAACACATTTCGAGCTATCCTTTTTCATAACACTTTTTTATTCTAATTTCCAACCAACAATTTTCAATAAGCTCAAGGAATTATTTTTGGTAGTAAGCGGTACTTCATGAATACAAGGATGTGAGTCATATTTATAACATATTGGATTTTTCATATAAATGTACTACCGTTGAGTTAGAACATGTTTGAGTTATTGAGCAGATGGGACAAACTAATTTGGTGATATTATGTTATGTAAATCAGACAAAGTAAGAAATTCCACACCTCAATCTACCCCATTTTTCATCCGCTATCAAATTTATATGAAAATTTATTGTATTTTTCTGTAATGTAAGGTCAAAGTTTAAAAAATTTGACTCCAAAAGTCAAACAGAAAAGTTCATTTTAGGGCCGAGGGTTAAGTATTTTCCACTTTAAAGAACAAAAATAGACTTTTCATGTATGCACACATTTTAATCCAACCGATGCACGTTCTTGAAGCTCAAAATTCACGTATGATCAACTTGTACCTCTTTGTTTCATCTCATCTGGTTTAAATTTATTCAACTCTACTCTGTTCTAATCTAGTTTAACTCCAATTAAAATTAAAGTTCTTTTTAATTTGATCTTATTCCAATGAGAATAAATAATCCTCCGCACATTATAAAAATTAATTGAAGAAAACGGACTCTTGTTATTAGTCACCGAATCTTACTTCAAATTTCTCTGTATTTTGAGCGTATCACTGCATTTATGTTTTAACAGTTTGATCACATCCTTCCATTTTTGGCCAAAATTAGTTATTTTATCTTTTCAAAAATAGTTTTCTATTGGAACCGAAGGCTCTTTTCATATGTGTATATATGTGTGTGTAATGAAAAGGACTGTTTTAAATATAAAAATCACTTTCAAATTGGAAAAAGGTTGAAAATGAATTGTTTAGAGAGAAAGCTACTTGTAGGTTGAAACTAGCACAACCTTGATAACTTATCTGATGTGTTCTCAATGCCTAACTTTGATTATTGTTGTTTACAGATAAACTAGAGGTGGCTCCAATATAAATCAAGTTTTCAGGAAGAAGAGACCTTTGCATATCCCCATTAAAACCCACATTTGATCACCAACAAAGCGCACATAATGCAAATAGCTATATGAAATACACCGAAAGGGTGTATGTGCGTGTGTGGGCGCGGGGGAGGGGAGAAAAAACATCGTGCCCCAAACATATTTTGCGTAAATATCAAATGAAGTCTCTATTTTCCAGTTCCAAGTTCTTTGGAAATGTCTCTGGCAAGGCAGAATTGCATAGTATTATGCCACGGGAATAATGTTCGAGTCACTGGAAGTTTTCTTCGGAGGTCCTGCAATTTTCAGAGTTGGAGAAATCATGCTCAAATGTAGAAATGCATACATTATTATATATAGAAATTCTGAATTACCACAAATTAAATTCACCATTTGTAAAGGTGTTTGCAGTGGCATCTCATGTGACCATTGCACAAAGATTGTGGGAAAAATATATTCCCTTCATCCCAAATTAAACTTTACGAGTTGACTCCACAGAGTTTAAGAGACACGTTCAAAAGTGAAAATGGTGTGAATAGAACTCTTTAAGAGAAAGATTGTGAACCAAATTTGCTATTCCTATATACACTATGTTTAGTTCAAGGAATTAGGAGGAAAGGAAATGAAAAGGGTTTATTCCTTTTTGTAGCTAAAATGGATGGAATTTTGTTCCTCTCACTTTCTTTTCTTTTCCCTTTCAAATTCCTTGAACCAAACATAGTGTAAACAGTGAAAGGAAATGAGTGAAATGTGAAGTTTATTTTGGGACAAGAGAAAGAGGAAAGTGTGAAGTTTATTTCAGGATAGAGGGAGCTTGCAAAGTTCAGGAACTACCTTGAAAGTAGCGTCAGATAAATTCAGATACGATTTCTGCCAGAGAAGGAATACGTCAGAAGATACTCAAAAAGAGAATTAGAGAAAGAGAAGAAGGCAGGGTTCACACACCTGAAGAGATGTCATATACTCAGTTTCATGCTGTCTAATAATGTGTACCAAGGACAGTGCAGTATCATCTGGGGACTAATAATAGCACAGATTAAGTCAGTTGAATTCGCACAGATTAAGTCAGTTGAATTCAATCAACTAAGGCCAAACCACACACATGATCTATTATATAATCTCATAGATGCATAAGGCAGTCCCTTTATGTTTAATCTTACCATCCTTATTCTTCCTATCAAATTCCTCAAATACATATTCTCCTGTTTACTTTGGCCTTTTTGATCATTATAGCATAAGATGATGAATGCAAGAAGTTTTCTGAAAGATTTTGTCAGTTTTTTTTCTAACCATGATTTAGTTGGGCCTCCAATTAATTTTTGTATCCTATGCATTAGGTATTCCTATTTTCTCTTACAATCTTAATCTTCCACGCAAACTGGTGAATACCAAAACCCCTTTTTAGTTCGGCATTACAATCAAATTTATGTATGAAGAGGAATGAAAAAGATTTGTGCAAGATCAGTGTCGGGTTCTCTTCTTTTAAATTAGTTTGGCCTTGCCTGGACTTGTGTTGTATCCTTGCAGTCATGGTTTGCATCAAACTGCACATTTCCCTCTTCAAAGTAGTGCGCTCCAACCTTAGGCAAATGGTAATGAGAATGTCTTAGAAAGTACCATGCTCTTTTATTTGGATACAGATATACTTGGAAGCATCCATTCATCCATGGCCAATATAGCTAGAAGAGACATTTTGACAATGTACTATTTCAGGTAACAACAACAACAACAACAACCCAGTTGAATCCCACAACAGTAGGGTCTGGGGAGGGTGTGTGTACGCAGACCTTGCCCCTACTCGGAAGTAGGGAGGCTGTTTCCAAGAGACCCCCGGCTCCACCTGCACAAAAATATGGAAGAGAACACAGTATAGCACAGATAAGGCACCAAGTACAAGCAACAAGTACAAACAATAGCAAAAGATTCCCAACAAATACTATTTCAGGTAAAGGAACTAAATTAAAATTGCATACTAAACTTTCCCTCTAACTTCCAATGAAGTTTTGGGTAGTAAATGCATCAATGCATCAAGGGCCTAAGGGACACACCACTCGTAAGGCTTTGTACATTTTGACCCTTGAGCCCCAGACTGGATTGGTTGTTGTGGGACCAGCCATAAATTTAAATGATGTCAAAAATACAAATATGGCATTTGAACAAAATCAAACTGAGGGAATATAAGCCAGCAGTATATGTTTTAAAACAAAACAATACCTGCATGCTCCCTCTCATTTCCACCATTTGGAGGTCATTTGTAAACTCTACATTCCATATTGATCGCCAGCTACCATTGCTACAACGTAGGAAAAAGGACAGCAGATTCTACTCAGAAATAAGATTATTCGATACTTTGATAAGCTTACTATGTACAAAATATATATGCATTGCTTTTTGGGTGCATTGTGCAGATTCTTTTGCTACTTGCAATAATTTAATCTGCCAAGTGAAATTCAAATGAACATCAATTAATTTGAGACTGCTGCAGAATTGATATTCAAGATACACATCAGAATTGATATTCAAGATACACATCAAGATACACATCAGAATTGATATTCAAGATACACATCAACAGATGACAGGGAACCCTGGGTTGCAAGCTCATTGTGGCTCGCCCAATGGAGAAATTTTGCATAGCTGGATGTGGCTCCTTTTTCTAAAATAGACCATTACTAAACCATCAATCCAGGACTTGGCATTTGTAGAATCAACCAGTAATTATTGCTTTGCAAAATAAATACTGGGTTGTTTGACTCTGGCCTTTAGCGGTTCAGCTCCAACATCCATAATAGTTTCCTCATGTGCATGTGGTAACGACAATAGAGTAGGCGGATATTGGACTGGTGGAGGGAATACGATTTTCAGAGGCCGTGTCGATGTTGCAGGTGTCCATGGAGCAAACATTGGATTTGTTTATACAACATTGTTACGAAGCCATTAGCATACGTAGAAGAAGAAGAAGAAGAAGAAGAAGAAGAAGATATTGATTCTTCCCTGCCCGTGGCTAAGAGGGGAGAGCAGTGCTAGTCAGTAATTATCTTCTCCAAAATAGAGGTTTGACACTTTTGACTTGACCATTGATCATTTTATTAATGAATATACCCCCTCTATTAATACTAGTGGGCAATTCATGATATCATAATGTCTCACTTAAGATTTCAGTCTCATTCAGGAATACCATAACACACAATTCATGATTATTCCTGTCTTATTTAAGATTTCGTTTATGGTATGAGGGAAGCCCTTTATTCTCTAGCTAGGATATTACGATTCAAGTTACGATCCCCAATTTATAATCCTCTTATTCCTCTACTCCACACACATCCTAGCAAGGATCTTGAGACTTGATTTTATTAACTTGGATCCTACCTACATGACCTAATGGCAACTGCGCCTCCTAATATCAAAATGTACCTCTGGTTCAATATTTCACACTCCCTCCATCCCTAAATAAACTTCATGATTATAGACTTTGACCGTGTGAATAGTGAAAATAAATTTACTAAGGGGAGTATTTGATATCCATATTGATCCCAACCATATTGCCTTTACTTCAGCAACACTATCCTCTCTAGACAATTCACTCTCTTCTCATGCTTCATGTTCGAAACCATGATGAGCAATTAGAAGCTAAAATAGCCAAAGACCAGAGACTTTTATACCAATTCTTACTGATTGAGTAGGAATCTAATAACCATGAGAAAATGGGGTTGAGCATAAGAAATCGATGAGAAATGAAAAGATTTGGAAAGAAAAGCATGGTTTCATTCGGTAATGGTATACATCAAAATTGAAAGCAATCAGAGTAAAAAACAATGAAAAAATTAGACAATCTAATTACAATCCTACTTTCTCTGCTCCACCAACTCCATTGTGCCTAGCTGAATAGAACCAACATGTCTCTCCAGTAACAACCATAACAGCAGTTGGACTAAGGTGATAATAACGAATGGGCCATGAATTTGAACTTTGACAAAGCAAAGTAGCCCAATTCATTATGTGAAATTTTTACCTGGTGTTGTCAGCAAAGTCCGACGTGCTAATTCTGCTCAACCTGTTGCCTCTCAGAGAAGTCTGGAGCAATGAACCAGTGCAGCAGTGAATAAAAGGGGAGAAGTAAACAAAAGGAGAGAAAAGCAAAAAAAACAAAAGAAGTAAGAGAAGAAACAAATGGTCGGAGAGAACGGAGAACAAAGAACCAAAACAATTACAAGCAAAAAGAAAAAAAAGGGAGAGCAAAAGCAAGAGAAAAAAGAAAAGGCAACGATAGGAGTCGTTGGAGATCGAGGATAAAAGTTGCAGGGAAGGCCTAGATAGAAGTGGTTCTATGACTGTGTAGGGCCTAAAGAATTAGTTAGATATAGTAACACATTGTTTTTTTTCTGTATTTGGTTTTCCTTTATTTGTTGAAATCTATTAACTTATATCTTTTGTACTTGGCTTGGGGGTCTTTCAGAAACAGTCTCTCTACTTTTTATAGTATGGGTAAGGTCTACACACCCCCACTAGCCCACCCCCAGACCCCACTTGTGGGTTTTTTTTTGGGTTGGTTATTGTCATTGGTATATAGAATGGCAAACTTACTAGATAACCTGCAGGAAACATGATAAATTGCCTAATTGGTTTTTTAATTGTGTATATTAGGGTGTTTTTGAATTTTTGAACTGAGAACCAATTGCTAGATTGGAGATAGTAGCAAAAAGGCAGATTTGATAGCTTTCCTTTTTTCTTTGAAGTTATACATTCATAATAACTGAACTTCTTTACAGTAACTGGATCCCACTTGAACCTGGAGTTTGATAGTCATAACATACCAGAAATTTTGAGGGCTGTGTCTAGCAGCTGAAATCACCACAACAAGCTCAAAATTATATCCTTCATCCTCTGCATCCTTTCCTTTCACACAGTATACAGCAAAGATCCCTTTTGGATATGTTTCACCAACATACTTCATTACTTCTGCGTCTAAGGCACATCTACCCACATACATTGTGGCATCAGATAAACTTTGGCATATGAAATTAGAAACTGCTGTATTTGTTAGCAAGAAATGAAGGAGCAATGAGGGATGATAAAACACCACTCATTACTACGACCCTTTGAATGGAAAGGCATAAAAGCAATAAAGACCAAGTGGTAAGAACACTACCGATAATCTTCTACATATGCCGACGGAAGTTCCTCGTCACTTGCTGGCCTAACCTTCTTGCATACCTAAATAAGTTACACTACATAAGTAACAACAATAAAACATTGGGTCAAAATTAAAATAGATCAGTGTTGCATGACTATTAGTGAAAGAGAAAAAGATGAAAGCACAAATTGCATGTTCTAAGCTCAAAAGACCGTGAGTTTGGTAATGAAGTTGTTGGGTGACAATAAATTAGCTTTCACTCCGCAATTCACATCCACCACTATGGCATTAATAATTATAAAGAGGTGGGAGACAAAGAAGAACGCTATAAAAATAAAACATAAGTGCAAGGAAGGAAGTGGCGAGGAACAAGAGTACAACAAATGCAAATGGAGAAAAAGTGCAACTGTCTCAAGAGGGAACTCTCTAAAAGGCCAAAAGGAAACTCTCCAACAAGAATAACTTGACCATAGCTACAAGAGAAACAAATCTACAAGAGCTAATAAAAATTGACAACTCGCTACCTCATTTCACGAGCCAGTGAGGCTATTTATAAGCCTTTGGAACAAAATAGATATTGGAAGGCTAGCAGCTGGCATTAGGTATTATGTATCCTATATGTCAGTGTTCCCCCTCTAGTTGAAAGGTCTTGTGTTTTGTGCTTGGATTAATGCAACCCCGCACTGGAGGCACTAAGGTCTTTTAAAAGGATTGCCAAAGCGTTGTATCTGTGTCCTTATTTTATGTATCTATAGTGATCTTTTTATGTGCAGCTTGAGACGGGGATCTCATTTTTGGGAAAAGGCAAGGTCTACGTACACACACCCTCCTCCGACCCTACTCTCGTGAGACCCAACTGGGTTGTTGTAAATTTAGTCACTAAGTAGTAAATAATGGGCCTAAATTTTAGGAATAATTACTAAGTGATATGTCAATGTAACTATATTTTAGGGATAGGTAGTTATTTGTCTTCTATAAATATCGAGTCTCATTATTTGTAAAAACTATCCAGAATTTATTTCAATGGGAGGGAAACAAATTTCCTTTTGGCAAGGAAAAAATAAAGAAGAGGGAAAAGAAATTTCCTTCCATTTTTGTGAGAGAGAGGAGACACAATTTCCTTTTCCTTTCCTTCCTAATTCCTCAAACCAAACGTAACCTAAGGAAATGTGAAATTATGTGGCTGGAGACTAGAAATTAATGCAGAGAAGATAAATAGCATGAAACACGTGATTTTTCCCTTGAAAAGAAATGAGAACATTATTTAGGGACAATCCAAAAAAGAAAGTGGGAAGATTAAACAAATGAGAGATGGTTTTTATTTTTTCCGAAATTATTTGAGGTATGGGATTCTTGAAAAACACATCATGAAAAAGAGTTTAAAACCCTACTCATTTAAGTTGGAATGCCTTGAGAGAAAGTTACAAAATACAGCATAATGAACTTCAAGGATGACATCAAAATACATTATATTTGAGAGAAGAGTAAAAAGGACTCACTTGCTTGAGATGGTCAATTATTGCAACTTGGGCAGTCCTAGGATCAAGATACTCATTTTTATCAATTTCTCCAAATGATGTAATCAGCACCTGCGCAAATGATTTACAATAGAATTCTACATTAAAGAGCACAGATTTCAAGCTAGAATCGGTTTATGGTAACAGAGGTGCTGACCCAACACCCATGGCTGTCAGCCAAACTTTAAATTTCTTGGGAAAATAAATGAACATACTAACATATTAAAGACAAATGCAGCTGATCCATACTTTTATGAAATTTCAATTGTTGTGTGTTTGTTATACACAATGACGGATTATCCATAGTTTCTTGGAATGAAAAGAAAATGTCTAGATATATTATTTCCTAGTTTAGCATTACTACTATATTAGTATTAGGCACAAGCAAATGACACAGTTTTGCTCATAGTTTCATTCAAATATTGAATCCGGGCACGAAAGGAGTCACATGTTTTCATTTATAATGGAAAATAAAATAGATCTTGTGATAAAATTAAGGCAGACACCCATACGTGATTGAATTAAGCAATAAATTTAACATAACTGAATCCTTCGATTAAAGTGTGCACACAGATCAAAAGAACAAAAACATAAATTTAACCGTTCAAAGAATCTAAAATGGATGTTTTTTTAATAAAAAAACCAACAATGACATATTAAAACAACAATGTTTGAGAAATTGGGGGAAAAAACACCAAGGAAAAGAGACAGAAATGAACCAACATCTCCACTTCCGTCAGGCAATTGGATGCAAAGCATGTGCGACTTGTTGTACAAAGGAAAAGCCTCTTCAGCCGCAACCGTATATACATTATCATCGTTCAACACTGCTCGAATATCTGAAACAAAAAAAATGGAAATGAACCCCAAATTTCAAGCGGGGAAATATGGGGCAGAAGACAGCATTACCTTTGGCGACATACTGGATTTCGCCGGCTGGGGAGTTCAGGAGGAACCATTTCGCCATCTCCACCTTCTGCTCATCGCTGAGCTCTGCTTCAGTATCGCACTCGTGAAAATCATTCTTCTGAATCTTCTCCGACATCTTATCACCATGTAACTAACCACCAAATTGTATCTAATTTTTAGTTGAAATTCAGCTCATATCCACCAATTCATCAATTCATTCAAGAGTGTGATTAGGGGTGGACAAGTTCGGAACAAGAAACCAAGTGGGAACCGGGGAGAGCCTGTGGCGTGTGGAAAAACATTTAAGTGGCTTTTGACACACTTTGTTTTTGTTTTTTATTAATGGAACAATTGCTGATCACTTTTTCACTTGTCTGTTTGATCCGAAAAATAAATGGAGTAGCTCTTGAATTTGGTTGTTAGAAAAATCAGTTCTTTATCATTTTTCTTGAAAATCAATAAAATAATTTGGTTGTTAGAAAAATCAGTTCTTTATCATTTTTCTTGAAAATCAATAAAATATGTAAAAGAATAAATGTTAAAAATTAAAAATTTAACAAACATAATAGATGAAATGAGAAAATCAAAAGTAAAAATCATTAAAAAGTTGAATATTATTGATCTCTTATGAATTATATAAAAATGAAATTTAAACCTCCATATATTAAAGATTAAACTTTTACATGTACAAAAATAAAAAAACAAATATTGTGTGTGTATGCATCTACGTATATATATTATTTTTAAATCTCGAAACAATTTTTTTTCCAAACAGCTAACTTTACCAAACAAGTTAAACGACCAGCCATCACATCTAGTCATTCAATTCAACTAAACTAAAAAATAGTTGTTCAGAATAACTAATACAAACAGTTAACAGCCTACGACACCCAACATCCAAAAAGGTTTGTGTACAACATGAATTCCAGGTGTACCATGTCAAAAATAAATGTGAGAGTTCACAAAAACATTTCACATTATCATCTCATTTGAAAAAAATTATGCTTAAATAATTAAAAATATTTAAAATTAAAATTCACAAAAGACAAATTTGTAAATCTTTGAATTCTTTGTTTGTACCAATAAATCATGTTTGTACATTCTTTATTCTAATTATATTATAATACTCATTTGTAAATAATGTTAGTTTATGTACTCGCGCCTTAGAGAGACGAATAATGTCTTTATAGATTTTTGGGGTTTAATGAAATCGGTGTTTGGCAAACGTGTAAGTAATGAAAAAATAAATATTTAATAGCTTAAAAATAAGAACAGGGTAGTTTCATACTAGTTCGGAAACTCTATACTCCAATAGGCTCCTCAAGAATTTCTAAATGCACAGTATTTCTCTGTGCTTATAAGTTGTTTTTTTACAAACTAGATGATGTATTTATATGTGCTTATAAGCTGACTTATAAGCTGCTTATAAGGTAGAAAAAATAAGTAGGTTTTACTTACTTACGGCCATGAGTCCCGTGACACATGCGGTGATAGATTCTGAGTTTATGGCAGTGGACAAGAGCAAGTCCCCATCGCACCCACGTCTATAGCAAATTAATGGCAAACTTTTCGAGCCTTACTTGCATAATCCAAAGACGGATCATCTAAAAAGTTGTTAGGTTTTCCTTTTACTAAAACATGAATTACTTATGTCGGGGCCACAAATCATATGGCGGGTGATCTTAGCCGTTTGTTCGATACACATAGTATATTGGGTTGTTGGATTCGGTTATCATATGGAAAACGGGTTGCAGCAACAACTGCGAGATGAAATAATATTTTGTTTGTGCCTAAATTAAATTGTGCATTGATTTATATTTCTCAACTCGTAACAAAAACTAACTCTTTGGTTAATTTTGATGGGACATTATGTGTATCACAAAACCGTTCCACGATGCAGGTGATTGGTGCAGGCAGGTAAAGTGAGGGTTTGTACTACTTTCAACAGTCTCAAGTGGGTAGTGCAATGTCGACAATAAAAAATGTGCATTTGACCTTTGACACCGATGTTTGGGTCATCCGTCTCCCAAAGTTTTATCTTTGTTTCCTCTAGCTAATGATAGTAAAGCTAGTGTTTTGAATACAACACCATGTTCTATTTCTTTATGTGCTAAACAATCTTGTGCAAGTTTTCCTTCGAGCACTAATAAAACCACTCAATTGTTTGAGCTCATTCATATTGATGTATGGTGTTCCTACCGGACACCAATTATGCATGGTTTTAAGTCTTTTCTTACTATTGTGGATGATTACTCTCGGGGTACTTAGGTGTATCCATTATGGGTAAATTATGGGGTTTCTACTATCTCTCATCAATTTTGTGCAATGATTACTCATCAGTTTGATGTAGTTCGATGTAGTTTTTTTGTGACAGTATGACAACTCTTCATATCACTGCAAATCTAGTTTTCCATAAACGTACCAAGCACATAGAAATTGATTGTCACTTTGTTCGTAATGAATTATTGTGTGGTTCTATTTGTGTCTCATATCTCTACTCATGATCAATGTGTAGATATTCTCACAAAGGCATTGGGAAAAGGACAATTTGAGGCCTAATTTCCCAAGTTGGGCATTTGTGTTTTACATGCTCCAACATGAGAGGAGTGTTAAGAAAATAATATTTATTATTGGAAATGATATAATATTATTCATGGTCATGCATGATTCATCGATGATGAATTCAAAAAAAAATGATGATTGAAGGAAAGGCGCATGACCCTCTTAAAAGAGAGTTTTACATGTGATTGTTTACTCATCTTTTGTATTACAAGAATGATTTTATTATGTTGAGGTTTCCTTGTAAATATTATTTGTACACGGCAGATTTAGTACATTGAAGGCAAATTACTGTGGAGTATACGAAAGTATTCAATATTCTTTGAAGCCTAGCTTTACTTTTTCATATTTGTTTCATTTCTTTTTCTATTCTTTTTTATTTTAATTTAATTTTAAATAGAAAGTATTTTAATTTATATGAAAGTATTTTATAATATTAAAAAAATAGTTTAAAAAAATAACTTAAAAGTATTTATGAAAAAAGATACAAATAATAAAGAAAGTGAGAGAGAGCTGTTGGTGTCAATTTTCAAACCACAGAGACACTAGAACTATTCGCCTAAATTTTGAATGATACTTTAGTCTAATAGTGGAATTGGTATAAGAATAGTGAAACACTGAGAGAGAATGACATAGTTTGTCTTTAATGGTGGGCTTTATGAGTTGCTTAACTTAAGCAATTGTATATTTGTATTCTATGGTAAACTTTCATTAGAGATTATCTAGCTCACCTTGTAATGACTCAAAAACAGACCTATCAGAATTAATTAATTGATAGTTAATTAATTACTAAAAAGGACCAAAAAAATAAATGATTTATAAAACTTGTCAATAAATAATAAAAATTATATCCTTGTGTAGAGTTTGACTGTCTAACCGCAACGGTTCAATCAAATTTTAATTCGGAGAAAGTTGTACTGAAAAGAGTACCCCAACTCGGATAAAAAATAGTCCCATTCAGGGAGAGTCGTAGGAAATTCATCAGAATTGCACTAGCCGCTCAGCCGATCGCCGATCAAAATCATGTAGAAGTCCATTGGCTTCTTCCTCCTCTCCTTCACTATATAAAGAAGAATATTCTCTCCCATTTCTTCACCATTTCCCTTCAATTTTTATATGAGAGTTAGCCTTGTGTTGTCAATTTGGTGAGAAGATGCCGAAGTTGGGAGTAATCGTCGCCGGATGTTTCGTCTGGAAATTCTCAAAACCTCAATTTAAGCCCGAGGTAAGCCCTTAGATATATCTGGTGATTAGAATGTTCATATAGATCGTTTCTACGTTCATAAACGTTCTTTTGGTTAAGTTTTGTGTTTGACATGCTTGAAGAACCAAGAATCATAAACCTTGAAATTGTTGTTGAAACTATGAACTAATGATACCAAAATGATCTATGAACCTTGAAGAACAGTTCTATATAGTTTAATTGAAGTTTGGTGACCAAAAATGATATTTTCGAAAATGGACCCGAGGAAGAAAACGATAAACAGTGCACGGTAAGGGGATACCGCTGGCACGGTAGCTAGGTACCGTTCGCACGGTAACTTGCTACTACCAGAACGGTGGAAGCTCTACTGTTGGCAGCTGTTCTTCTGGAGGTACATAGGTACGGACGGTACCAAGGTACCATGACACATTACCGAGGTACCGTAACGGGTACCGTCTAAAACTCGAAATTTTTTTAAAAATCCAATTTTTGAACTATTAAATATTAATTTTGATACCGATCAATTATGATCAATATAAAAATGATTTCTAGAAATAAATATGACGGTGTGACAAATTCAAGATCCTTGTTTGATGTATGGAGGTAAGCTAGAGTGTTAAAACTCGATGCTAGGTCGCTATTTGCTAATGAATATTATGATGACTATTATTGAATATTGATTATGATCAAACTTTGATGACTATTCTGATTAAAATGATGATTATGAATGATTGAACCATTTTTTTTTGCAAATGAATGTATTGATGATTATGAAAATGATGTGTTTTGTTAAGGGTATCTTGAAAAATTCTGAGATAAACTCGTATGACTAATTTAGTTAATTAATGATGATTATAAAAGATACCTAGAAGAACTCTAAGATATGTGTGTGTGTGTGACGAATTCAGCAATTAGGGGTTAAAACGTACGGGATCTAAACCAAACTTGAGAAATTACTCGCTTGGGGATATCACCCACCCGACAGTAAATATGTCCATTGTTCGATTGGGGTGTGATCCATAAGACTCATAGGATGGATCATCGATTCTTGTATTCTGCCTTAAGCTAATTATAATTTAAGAGCCCAGTTAGAAATATTGCCTTAAACTATGAATAGTTTAAGAGCTTTGTTATCAAAATGATTTGGCTTTAAATTAAAAATAATTTAAGGATATATTGATGATATGAATATTGAATATTGTATATATATGAAATGATTCGAATTGAAAATTGTGAATATCATGAACGATGAATACTTGAATTGAATATTATGTGCATGATACCAAATGATTTGATTATGAATTGAGATTCAATTTATGAAGATGTTCGATGCATTAGATTTCCTAACTCAGCTTCACCGCTGAGTGTATAGTATGTTTTATTTGCTACACACAAGAACCTGACAATATTTAATGTACTTAGGCGTCTTAGAGTTTGCGATAGCCTTATAGGATCCATCGCAGATCTACGACGGAAGTAATCAGTCCGTTGCAAATAATGATCTTTTTTCATTAATTATAATTCTGTCGCAAATTCATTGCAGATCTGCTACGGATACATGTCCGTAGCAGATATACGTTGCAGACCAGACAAATTCTTATAGTGTGATATCTAATAGAATATAGAGATTTTATTAGTTTAAGGTACAAAAGTTTTTTTGTTTTACAAATTTCAAAAGACTTCTTTATAAGCTACATTATTATTATAATTTGTGGGAATATTGTCTTCTTTTGAAGTTTCATCATGCTAAAAAATTGCAGCATGAAATGATGATTGACAATTTTCGTTGTTTAGTAATTACGTAGTACTTTGACTCTCATCAGTAAATAAGCATTACTTTCTTTCAAATTGCATATATTCGAATCTCTGATCTGCGCATGTATTCGATATCCCTGACAATGCAAAGCAAAAAGTGTATATAACAATCATTACAACGTTCGTAATGTATACATATTTTAGATGCATATTAATGAAAGAACTAACATCTGAGTCGTGAAAAATAACATTCAATGATTCGGGCCCCCTACCATGAGCTGAAACATGATAAACTCTTATCGCTCTCAGTTTTAGCATCAAAAGTGATGACCTCTCATCAATATTTTTTTAGCGGTTAAGATTTCCATGTTTTGTTCGAATGCCGGATTTCAAAACGCACTAAAAAGAAGCTAATTACGAAAGTGATTGCGAATGGCTTCATTTATACTATGATTTTTTTGCTTATTCTATTTCCTTTTTTCAAATTTTATTTTTTTAAATACAATGAATCTTTTAAGCAAAATCAAAATTTTACTTATCATTTCAAAATTTGTGTTTCCACTGTACTTTTTTTTATTACTAACATGTATTTTTTCCAACAAAAATCGCGTATAATAAAACTACGTTATTTAAAATGCCTATAAAGTATAAATAAAAGCACAATTAAGTTAAAATCGTATTTTTTCACACTATGATTATAATTTCTATACTTTTAAATTTTATTATATTTTTGACCGTGTAATTTTTTTTATAATTTATAATTTTGGAACCAAAAGATATTAGGTATGGGAGTACATTTTTGTAAACCAAGGGAACACTTTCATTTATTGTATACACGGTAATAGCACAAAACGAACTTACCTTTATTATTATTATTATTCCGTTCCTTATTGTAATCATTATTATTATAAGATACCAAAATATTACCATATTATTATTATTATTATTATTATTATTTCACATGTTACCTTATTTATTCTTTCACATGCAACATCAATAGGCGGTACCATATATTATTGCCATATTATTATTATTATTATTATTATTATTATTATTATTATTATTATTCTTTAATTTGAGAATACATTTTTTGAAAACCAACGTAACACTTTCATTTATTTTATACACGGTAATAATAGCACAAAACGAAATTATCTTTTTAATATTTTTATTGTTACGTTTCTTATTATAATTATTTTTATTATACGATACCATAATATTGCCATATTTACTGAGATAAATAATTATGTAAATATTATACCGAGTGAGGAAGTAAATAATTATGAGATTATCCTATACACGGTACCTACATTTTGCTCTTATCATTTTAAATTTTAGCACTTAATAAGTAATAATTAATAATTAAAGTTTCACAAGTTATCTTTTTTATTACATCGAACCAAAAATCTAAAGGTATGAAATTACCTTATTAATAATTAATAATAAATAAAGTTTCACATGTTATCTTTTTTATTACACAGTATTAAAAATTTTAAGGTATGAAATTACCTTATCAATAAATAATAATTAGAGTTTCACATGTTACCTTTTTTTGCACCCTACCAAAAATTTAAAGTTATGATATTACCTTATTAATAATCAATATATAATAATAATACTTAATAATTAAAGTTTCATATATAACCTTTTCTATTACACGGTATTAAAAATTGTAAGATATGAGATTATCTTATTAATAAATAATAATTAATAATTACAGTTTTACATGTTACCTTTTTCATTAGACACGAAGGAATGCATGGAAAGTTCTTTCGAACTTAATTTTCACATATTTTAAAGTATCCCAAAATATATTTTTAAAAATAATAGTACTTGCAATTTTTTATACGCGACAAAATTTGTGAATCCTATGTTCCTTCCACTTAAATACTGGTAAAAAATTGTCCCAGTAAACTTTTGCCTTTCGGGATATGCTAGGGTTATACCAAATGTGTACCCCAAATGTACACTAATCCCCTCTTTACCATTCATTTTATTTTGTTTTTATTTTTTACTTTTTTTTGAAATTTTCTTGTTTTTTTTTGTGGTGAAGGAGGGGGTGGGATGTTTCCCCAAGCATTATCCTGTAAACCGCCTCGCCTCCCAAATATATCCCCCGTCTTGGGACTCCGTCTCCGCCCGCTCCACTATCTTTTTTGTTGTTCATGGTGTTCTTAGAAATGAGCAGTTGGCGGAGTTTGCTCTTGCGGATCGGCGAAAAGTGTCCCGAGTATGCCGGGAACCTCGACTCTAAAGATCAAATTGTTAGTTTCGTCAGCTATGTTCTATTTCGTTCTCCTTTTCAAAAAAACCCTACCTTTTATGTTTTTCTGCGAAGCTATTCTACGAGAACTTCCGTATGTTATATATCAGCATTCAGGCTGTGTCTGATGTTGCAGGAGGCTTGTTATGGTTCGGTTCGCCGGGAATTAGAGCATTCTGAAAAAGATATTCTGCTGGTAAGATGGTTAGCTCTCCATATTCTATTCGAGCCTTAATTGTGTTTAACAGTGTCCATGTACTGTGATTACTTAATTCTCTAAATGGTTCTTTTTGATTGGGTTTTCCAGTATAGTCTTCTATTCCAAATTATTCTCTTTATGTTCATCTATATTTGCGAACTATTTCATAATGAATCCTTTGGAGGAAATGTTCCCAAATTATGGAGGACACCGAAGAAAACATTTTTTCCCCACATGTAGTGCATAAAGGACCAATTTTGTATTAAGTTTCTGTTTGTTGTAGACCCTGTTGTTTCTGAATTTGTGGCAGACTATTATTTGATGAATTCTGATTCTCATTTATTCGCTCTATGCTCCCTACAATATGGCAGTTTCTTCTCCAGTGCACAGAGCAAATGCCTCACAAGATCCCACTCTATGGTACTCTGGTAGGATCTCTATTGTTATGGGTCTTTTTAATTTCTTCCATTGGGATTTTGATGCGTATAGTTATTTAGAATTGGGTACTTCATTTACTTCAGGAACTTGGTCTACCGGAGAATAATTTCAATTGCTTCCTTCTATACTTTGTGTTAACCTTTTTTATACCTTCAGGTTGGTTTGCTGAATTTGGAGAATGAGGCATTTGTCAAAAAATTGGTAGAGACTACTCAAAGCAGTTTGCAGGTGGGAAATAGCGTGTTTTAATGAAATTTATGTTTGTTGCATGTGTCCTGTTTTCATGCATTTCATTATTCAAAGATCATACACTGTTAACTTGTCTTCCCTATTTTTCTCTTCCTTATGAAATGAGGTTTTCACTTCTCAATCGTGCATGAAAATGTTATTTCTGTAGTTCTGTGTCATCAATCATCTTCTGTGACCTTTTTGTCTTAGCATATACATCCGATACCATTTTTTAAATACATCCTTTTCTGATTACAGGATGCATTGGATTCTGGAAATTGCAATTTGATCCGAATATTGTTGAGGTTTCTGACCGTGTTGGTATGTTTCCTCAGTCTTCTGTTTTTCTTCATCTATTCAAACCATGGATGCTCTTCAAAGTAATGCAGTATCATTCATGTGCCCTCGGGGGTAAAACTGTTTTAAAGGTATTCACCAGATGTAGGAAATTCATGGAGTGGAGTCATGCATAAAAGGGGATAAATAAAAAGAATGGATGGAGTAATTTAATGCTCCCCTCATTGAATAAAAACAGATATTTTTGTTCTTTGAAAGACTCTCATTTCAAGAAAAGATGTTAATTTGTAATATTTAATAGTTTTTAATAAAAAAGTATGTCAAACTAGATAAAAATGTTAAACTTAGTCAAACTACTCCCTTCTCCCAGCCAGAAATCATCTAAATCATCTACCTTTAGCGTAGGGAGTAAAAAATAACTAAGTTATACAGAGGAAATCTATTTAACTTTTTCTATTGGTTGAACCTTATTAAACTTAAAAGGTTATATATATTTATATAGTGACTCTTTTAATAAGACGAAAAAATAACGTACCCTGTTTTCTCCAAATTAAATTTACATTTTACTTTTATGTTTGTTTGAAACTAAACTTGACACACCATTTTCCCCTACAAATAAATTTCAGTTACAATTCAATTTTTCAATTTTTGTAAAACTGGAAAGAGTTGGAGAAAACTAGAGAGAATTAAATGAAACTGGAAGGAGTTTTTGAATAAGAGAATCGATTGGATTCAATTTTTTAAATGTAGTTTGACACAAGTGTCTTATGGCCTAGTTGAGTAACCCCTACCTAATTTTAAATCCTATCATGATATCAAAGCTTGTCAAAGCCCACCTCATTTTACAAAGTGCCCACCTAGAAGTTCATTCGTAGTGGCCTGTGGTCTATTCAACCAAATTGTTTGTCTCAAAGTATAATCTAGTTTGTTGTCCTTAACGTGTTGGTGATGCATTTTTAACCTTTCGTTTCAGAAGGGAGTGGGAGTCTAATTGCAAGTGGTCAACGAGTTAGATCTAAATGACACAGTTGTTCACTTGAGGAGTCTTAAAAGTATTTCACATTGGATAATTAGAGGAAGAAACTCTGAGTTAATAATGACTTAAGTTGAACTAGATAACTGGTTGGATACGACCTGTTATTGTGGTTCGACCCAAGTGTCTTATCACTAGGGTAGGGCATTAAAAATCATAACTATATAACGGAATAGATTAACTGATCATTTTTTGGTTAACCATACCAATTTCCCCCCAGTTTTCAATTGATTAATTGAAAAAACCAATATAACATATCCATATAAAATTATGAATTCTGAATTATAATTTACAAAACTAAACAACTTTGCTCTTTTAGCTTTTACTTTCACTACTCATTAGTTTATTATATTTATTATTGTTGATTAATGATTAACAATGGGAATATTAATATACTTGTAAGAGTTGCGTAAGTTTTATGTTTATTTTGACTCAAATGTATGAGAATTATTTTATATGTTAATTTACTATTTATTAACTAATGTTTCGATTGATACAAATATGTGTTTTCTTTTAACAATGTTTTTATAATAATTGGAACTTGTTGATCTGATTTTCAATGTGTTTCTTATATATTGTTATTTTTTCATGGTTACTTGGTTAACGTATTAACTGCACTCAAATTTTGGTATGTTCAATGATGATGAAAATATACTAATAAAAATATCGGTTAACTGAATTTGGTTAATCAAAATGTTGTTTGCCTACCCTACTTATGACCCAGTTGAGTGGATTCCTACTCAATTCTTCTATCATGGTATCGGAGCATGTTTTGGCCCACCTCATGTGTCCTAGTTGTTTTTCTGGAAGTTCATTACCATCCAGAGTAGGGCTCGGGAGTCTTTAACCCGGGACATACTCAGCACCCTGTAGCCCATTTAATCCAATTATCTATTTGGAAGTATGAACCAACAGTCTTTGGTCCTTAAGCTGTTGGCGCTACATTTCCGTCCTTTTGTTTCTGTGTAAAGGGAGTCCATTTGCAAGTGGTCAATGCTCTGGCTTGGTTGTCCACTTGTTGGGGAGGGTTAAAGAATCCCAAATCAAAAAATGGAAAAAGAATTATGAGTTAATAAGATGCCGAGTTGAGCTAGATAATCAGTTGACTTCGATCTTCTAGATGGTTTCATACTTTGGTTAGCCAACATGAAGGTTCACTGATGTCTCGCTTCCTCGCCCTTCCAACTTTTTCCTACTTAGAAGATAACTTAGATTTTAGGATTGCAAACCCAAGTTAATGGAACTGTACAAAAACCCATGCTCTGTTGTTACGGAATAGGGATTAGGGATCGATAATTCCACGATGACAAGATTGACACTGTGAACATGACTCAAATTTTCAATCAGCAATTTTTCCTTTGATTTAGATAGGTGATGGGTGCTTGGATAATAGGATCATGTGAGTCTACTATCTTGATAGCAATTCCGAAAATAATCTGGAACTTGACCTGGCATGAAAAACGATCTGTTTGAATTTTTAGGATACAGGGCCTTAATTTTGTTTGTAAGCTGCATGCTTACTTTTAATTTGCTGCATTCTTCTTGTGTTACAGATGTGCAGCAAAGTAATTCAATCTAGTTCTTTAGTGGTTGTTTTTGAAACACTATTGTCATCAGCAGCAACTACAGTGGATGAGGAGAAAGGAAATCCGTCTTGGCAAGCATGTGCTGACTTTTACATAATGTGTGTTTTATCATGTCTTCCATGGGGTGGAGCTGAGCTTGTAGAGGTATCCATGTGGCATCTGCATATAAATAAAACTATATAATGTGCATCCTTTGCACCTCTTTGATAAAATATCAAAAGTGGGAACTGTTTTGTTTACTATGTAGCAAGTTCCTGATGAGATTGAAAGAGTAATGGTTGGCATTGAAGCTTACTTAAGTATTCGCAGACGTGTTTCAAACTCAGGTTTTTCCGCCTTTGAGGTCATTGATGATGTTGGCAGTGGTCAAAATGAAAAGGTTGGTATTTTTTTTGAAACCCGTTGACCAATAACTTCCTATCTTTTCCTCCTCAAGCCGTATTTTATCTGTTAAAACTCCAATGTTTGGTTCATTTGTTTTGGCTTGATAAATTGCCTTTACAGAGTAGAAGATGAAAAAAACATTTGATGAAAAGCTAGTTTACTATGCTCTATGAAGTTGAACTTTGGTGGTCTCTAGTTGTCATATGTGACACCATGTATATTCAATAAAAAGATTAATGCATAAACTGATAAACTATGTAGCATAGAAACTAGAAAGGGAGACGAGATGAAACGGAGACGCGGAGACGGCTATTTTGAAAAAATGGGGAGACAAAACGCCGGGGAGACGGTATATATATGTATATGTGTGTGTGTATATATATATAACTCTTTCTATCCCACATATGTTTTTCCACTATTGTAGTATTTTATTTGGATCATGTATATCTAACATTGAGAAAAACTCAAGAATTAAATCTAAGGCCCACATAGGGATAGAAGCCCAAAAATTAGATCAGGGAAGTGGCTATATAATAAGCAAAGCAGGGAAAACAAAAAAACCCTAGCAAGCTTCCGCAAAAGGGATAATTTTGGGAGATGATTGATTCTGCGACTCTCTTCTTCTCTCTCTTTTTTTACTTTTTCTTCTTTCCCACTTTTTCCTCTTTCCTATCCAACTTTACTTCTCTTCTTTCCAATTATATCGTCTCCCTCGTGTCGTCCAAGCCGTTTCAGGAAAGGGAGACGCGTCTCCCCGGCGTCTCCCCGACGTCTACCAGCATTTATTTAAATTTTAAATTAAAGAAACGCCACCTGGAGTTTCCGAGACGTCTCCAGGCGTCTCCCACGCGTTTCCGCGTGTCCGAGGTCTCCGATACGGGTACGGCATGCTACCTGGCGTTTCCGTGCAACATAGCTGATAAACATTCACTGGTTTTTATTCTCACAAACCACACTACTAGGAGCTTATTAGAAAACACTGATATAGATTATTGTATATCAGTGTTATTTATCTTTAAATGCTATGCATTTTGGTTTCCCCAAACCAAATTATGGATTATGGAATGCATTTTTTACAATCACAAGCATTTGCTAACTATTGATAATTGTTATCTTCAGGATTTCTTAGAGGACCTGTGGGATAGAGTTCAAGACCTTTCCAATAAAGAATGGAAAGTTGATAGCGGTATTTCTGCAATATACCCTTAGAACAAATTATTCCAATGCAATTTTAAACTAGTAGTCATATCTTGTTCTTGTAATGCAGATCTTGTGCTAAACGCATCTGGTTAAATGTCTTCCATAAGTGGCTGAGGCTTTCTTGTGTTAAACTTTGCTGTTGATTTGTTGTGACTGTGGGAACTTGTTCAACATGAAATTTTTTGATATAATGTCTTGTTTTAGATTATTAAGTTCAGTAAGATTTGGAAGAGAGCATTAGTCTCTGGGCATAATCAGGGATGATTATTTTCTTATACCTAATAAAGATGAATTATGTGCTCATAAGTGCAGCAATTAAGTGTTATGTTTTTTAAGATTGCATATCAAATTTGCTTTAGTCATACTTAAATTTTTTGTTCTTTTTATATTGACAAAACCACAGTTTGTGTGACCCGGACAACACACACAAAGAGGTCTATTTTACATGTAATCCTCAGGTTTTGCAAGCCAAATCTTTATAGGCTGGGTTTGCAAATGCCATAATTCATTTTATGCCCCATATTTTTGTAACAATTAATTTTGTTTCGGCTTCCTGTTCTTGTGTATACAGTTCTCAACCTGCAAATCTTGCTAGATTCAAGAGCATCATTGTGCTGCTTTTTGGTTTATACATCTAACAACTTATGCTGGATTCTTGTTCATTTTGAACATCTCTCTGATTGTATCTCCTGTTTTCAGTTCCCAGACCACATCATTCTTTTGAGGCACAGCTTGTTGCTGGGAAGTCCCATGATTTTGGTCCTATAAGCTGTCCTGAACAACCTGGGACACTCTATGCGACTTCTCCCGGTAGACAAAGGAATGAAGCTAATTTGATGTATCCACAGAGGATTCGGAGACTCAATATATTTCCTGCAAGCAAGTTTGAGGTAGCTAACTATTTCTGCTGACAATGCTGTTGATATTAAGCATGCTTTGATGGTTTCTGTTACCATTTTCGTATTTGTTGTTTGTATAAATGAATGCTCTATGCTAAGCTCACATTTCTAAGTTGTTCTAAGATCACATAATTAAAGTGGTTTGACTTATGCAGTTTATTTATAGTCTCATTTGACTCATTTCAAATCTCATATTGACTGCTCTCCGATATAATTATTTGTGATATTTAGCTGCTAATCGCCAAATTAGGATGTATTAATGGTTACACAATTTGCTCTCAGTTGCTTATTTTGTCCGTTTCTGATTTTGACTGTCAGGATATTCAGCCAATCGATCGTTTTGTTGTTGAAGAATATTTGTTGGATGTGCTCTTATTCCTGAATGGCTGGTTTGTTCACTCTGTTAACTTGTCATTACTAAGACTTGCTATCACTTGCTTTTTCCCTATGTTACATTGTGGAGTGGGCTTAGCTTATCAAATTTCTTCTGCACATTGCATTGCTCCTGAAATAATATTTCTGTTTGGGATGTTTTTTGTAACACTTGCAGTTCTGATATGATCATTAGCACCTTGTTACTTTCACATTTTTTACTTCTCCAGTACAGCATCACATTACTCTGCTCATGAGTGATGAGACTACAATTTCAACTAGGGGTGGGCAAACAAGTCTTGGAACTGTGGGTCGGAACTTAACTGCATGGTTTGGGGCGAGTTAGGGATGGGTCCATCAATAGACGATACTATATTTAATATTGTATTGTTAGTTTTTTATTCGATACAAGGATTATTTTCCACCAATTGTATAAACAAATAGACTATATATAGTATATTGAATATTGTATTAATAAAATTATATTGTATTAATAAAATTATGTATATAATAAATAGATTATAGTCAACCTGCTCTTGTTTGTTTTGCATATTTAATTGGTGATTTATTTGATTTGTTGGATATTATAGTTTGTTTTTCAAAACATTTACTACGTATTTCATTTATGTAATTTGTGGAATGGTTTCACAATCCGTAGTATTCTATTTTTATATGAGTTTTTCACTTGTTCCCAAAGTTTAAGATCACGATTTAATAGAGTAATGTTCATGAACCCTTGGACTCGTGGAACTGAAAGGTTTGAAAAATGTCACCTTAGGGCTGGATTCAACTATTTTCTTCAACAGTCCGACCCAACTTGGACCAGCCATTCATTTTTTTTACACAAGCAAAGACTGGGTCAAAAGAAAGTTGGCCTGACCTGGTCCATGCCCACCCTTATTTTCAACTGCATATGCATTGGTTCTTATTTTGTTGTTTTGCTTGTTGCAAAGCCAGTCGAAAGGAGTGTACTTCGTACATGGTTGGACTACCCGTTCCTTTCCGATATGAATACCTTATGGCAGAGACTATTTTTTCTCAGGTAATAACATTTTCTGATTTGTTTTAGATGGTTATAGTATTGTTTATAGAATATGTCAATATTTTACTTCCCATTGGTCCAATAGAACAAATAATCTACTGAAATCAGAGAGTAGAATGAAAGAGATGTCATAAAACAAGTTCCGTTGGTGGGGGGTGGAGGGTGTAGACTTTAGACTTCTTTAGGTAAACTCTAACTAGAGAATTGTACACAGTTGACATTGTTTCATGTCTGGACATATGCCATTTTTTAATCTCGTATTACATTGTATTTTACTCTTTGGTCATGCAGCTGCTTCTGTTACCTAATCCTCCATTCAAGCCAATTTACTACACATTGGTCATCATTGATTTATGCAAGGTAATACCATAATATTATAACTAACTTGTTGAAGTTTTCCCTTAAAATGTATTATTCCGGTAATAATTTGCAGACATTTTTCACTTAAGACACGTTCTTCTAACTTTATGGATTTTTATTTTTAGGCTCTTCCAGGGGCGTTTCCTGCTGTGATTGCTGGAGCTGTACGTTCTCTTTTCGACAAAATAGCAGATTTAGATATGGATTGCAGAACACGTCTCATCTTATGGTTCTCACATCATTTGTAAGTTTGCATTTTAAGTGCTTAACACAATTTAAATGCCAAATTTCTAATTTCCAAAGTGCAATATTTTTTGTACCAATCCAACCTTATATTTCTTCCGATGACAATCAGGTGTCCCCCGAGTCATCAAGACACATGATTAGTAAACATTAAATAATCCCTCCTCCCCTAAAATTAAAATCACAGTTACTCTTCACATGACCAAATTATATTTTCATTCTTTACATAATTTCTTTGATAATTTGTCCAAACAATACTCCCTCTGTCCCAAAACTGAATTCACAAACACTATTCACTGATCAATTTTTTAGTTCTTTACTTTTTTTCATTATTCATTTATTAAAATAATAGTCATGTCACGTCTTGTTTCACAGAGCATTTGTGGTTTTTAGTTATATATTTTTTATTTTAAAGTTTTGTAGCATAAGTGCATAACTTAAGTAAATTGAATTGAAAATGAATTCAGTCAACCATCGTACACGTTTTGAGAATTTTGTTTTAGGACAGAGTTGTGTCACCTCTTGTTTTATAGATCATTTGATGTAGTGCTTAATCATGTAAGTTTTATTTTAAAATTTGTACCATTATTTGAATAAATTGAATTGTAAACAACTCTGTCAACCATGGTAATACCTACCGTTAGCTACTATATGGGATGTAGTTTTAAATATATAAATTTATTTATAAGTTCTACACCAATTTTAAAATATTTTCTGTCAATCGTCCCAAACCATAAAGTGGCTTTAATTTTGGTATTTTTATGTGTTGCCTCTCTTTTCATCCCTTACTGGTTACTGCATTGCTTCCAGATCAAACTTCCAGTTTATATGGCCATGGGAGGAATGGGCTTATGTGTTAGATCTCCCAAAATGGGCTCCACAACGTGTTTTTGTTCAAGATGTTTTGGAAAGGGAAGTCCGTCTATCGTATTGGGACAAAATTAAACAGGTTTAGAAACAATATTAATCGTAGATGTGCACTAAAGTATATAAATATAAGAAAATGGGTTTATAGTTTCATTTGTTTATCCATTCATACAGAGTATAGAGAATGCACCTGCTCTGGAGGAATTGCTTCCACCCAAAGGAGGGCCAAATTTTAAATACAGTGTCGATGATGGTACTAATCATGCAGGACATGCACTCTCTGTAGAGCTCCGTGGTATGGTTAAAGGAAGGAAAACTGCTCGTGAAATTATATCTTGGATGGATGAGGATGTATTTCCAGTCCACAGTTTGGAGACTACTTGCACAGTAGTTATTCAAACCCTTCTTGACATTGGTTCAAAAAGCTTTACTCATCTGATCACTGTCTTGGAGAGATATGGCCAAGTTATTGCTAAAATCTGCACTGACGAAGACAAACAATTTATGTTGATAGCTGAACTGAGTTCTTTCTGGAAGAGTAATGGTCAGATGACAGCAATTGCCATTGATCGATTGATGGGTTACCGGCTTATCTCTAACTTGGCCATTGTGAGATGGGTTTTCTCCATGGAGAATGTGGATCAGTTTCATACTTCTGACCGCCCCTGGGAGGTAGATCATTGCTTTCGACACTGATTCTCTGGTTCATTTTCTTTGGAGGAACATGATTAATGTATAGCTGTTAGTATGATAATCTACGTGTATTCTCATCATCCTGAAAAACTAGGCATTTTTATTCTTTTAGAGAGTATTATTTGTTGAAGTTGTTAACCTCAATGGCCTATTTCATATACTTGTTCATTAACTTATGATATTGTCCACAGATTCTAAGAAATACAGTTAGTAAGACATACAACCGAATTTGCGATTTAAGGAATGAAATTTCCACACTCAAGAAAACTCTCATGATGGCTGAAGATGCTGCTTCAATATCCCAATTAGAGTTGGATGCATCTGAGTCTAAGCTCACTCTCTTGGATGGTGTACCTGTTGTTGGTGAAAACCCAGCTAAAATGAGACGTCTTAAAGCAAATGCTGAAAAAGCAAGAGAGGAGGAGGTATCTGCTCGTGAGTCTCTAGAAGCAAAAGAAGCTCTTCTAGCCAGGGCAGTTGGTGAAAATGAGGTATATCTTGATTACTTCATTTGTCCCACTGTTTTGTCCTGTTTTCCATTTTGACATGTCCCAAAATTTTTCCCATACCTTATTTGGTATGATTACTGGTGCTCAAATCAATTCATTCTTCACCAATTCAAAGTCATTCCCAAAATACCAATTTTTTTTAAAAAACAATTGTGTGCTACTCTCTTATGTCCCAAAAGTAGTGGGCCAGGAGTACATTGTCTATGCACACACACCTTCTGGTTCTATTACCTATTACAATGGCCATAAATACAAGTCTTTTTTCTATTTATTAATACACACTTATTTTTCTTTCTTTCACAATTTTTCCTTCTTGAAAATGCTAAAACACATCCTCCATAATGTTCAAGGACATATAGGTGAAGTATGTACAGAGTATAATTTTAAATGCTTTTAGTCATTTTTTTTGTTTGTGTCAAAACAGAGTCGTGCCATATAATGAGTAGAAGTATATACTGTAAACACTTTTTTTAGTACAGATATCAAATTAACTCTAAATTGATGATAATCATTTTGATGAAACAATCTTGAATCTAACACTTGAAAAATGAAAATTTGCTCCCATGAAATTGTGGTACGTTTGTACCCATTATGCTTTTCAATAACAATATCAATAACAACATCTAACATGATCCCAATTCCCAACACCAACGGGAATGGCAAGGTTGAGATAGGCAGGTTTCTATATATTAATGTATCTTTCAATTTGGATGCAATATCGTAAGGTTTCTTCTGGATTAATTGAATCTCTTTGCCTGATCTGTTGAATGTATATCCTATGTACAGGAATTGTTCCTTTGCTTGTACAGAAACTTCTCATCTGTCTTGGCAGTACCACTTCATGATGTATTTGTAGATGGAACCTTGCGATCTTTTGGTCAGGCTCAAGGGATGAATATAGATCTTGAAGATTCTTCTGCAATGGAGGTGGATGAGGATAATGAAAGACAAAAGAAGAGGTGCTTTTTATATGATAATTATCACCATCATTGTCATCTACATCGTTATAGGCATATAGACACTGAAGTTTAGAATTGGCTAAGTCTTAGTAGTATTCAGAAATTCTGAAAGTAGCACTTAGTAGACAATAAAGACTTTTAAACTGACATAAAGATTAGTACCTCAAATGCACAGAATTATAAACCACCTCACAAATTTATGAATTCCCTGTTCGCTTTATTAAATCTGGTTACTGAATTATTAACTGGGGTATCCAAGTATTAGCCCAAATAAAATTAATAAACCTAATAGTGAAAAATACTATACACTTGGTTTTTAAAACTCCGTGCCATT
This sequence comes from Cuscuta australis, assembly GCA_003260385.1. NCBI lineage: Eukaryota > Viridiplantae > Streptophyta > Magnoliopsida > Solanales > Convolvulaceae > Cuscuta > Cuscuta australis. The sequence continues at coordinate 6,539,531 of NQVE01000215.1, read as the reverse complement.
CATTTAATTTTATCTCTATAAAGTGTCTATTAACCCCATTTATTTTTGATATGGTTGTTCAGTTTTCAATTTGATTGGGCGGGTTGAGTTAAATCGCTGTTTGAAATTCTGATACAGGATTGCCTACAATCTTGGTGAAAAAGAGCAATGGTGTTTGTCAACTCTGGGTTATCTCAAGGCATTTACTAGGCAATACTCTACTGAGGTATAGTGGTTTCTCATTTATGAATCATTTTGGAGATGAATATGGATTAGTGGAGTGTACAAACAATCTCGCTTCTCTTGTCAATAATCCAATTAGTTTTACGGAGTATATATAGTTAGTTTCTCAAACCATAGTACTCCCTTTGTTCCTTGTTGACTTAAACTTTGACTTCACACGCTTTTTAGTAATGCAGAAACTATGTGTTGAGATTTATCCCTATGAGAGAAACCCTATTAACCAACGGATACTTCCCTTAAAAGCAACATGTAGATAGTTTTCGGACAAACAAAAAAGAATGAATGAGGACAAAATAGGGACAGAAAGCTTAAGGCCATCAATGTTCTTATGCTTCCATTTTTGGGTAAACGGGAGACATATATATGTAATGCTGCTTTCATCTGTTGCTTAACGCTATGTGCTCTACAGATATGGCCACTTGTGGAGAAGTTGGATGCTGTAGTACTGACCAAAGATGCTCACCCTCTCTTCCGGAAAGCCATCTATTCCGGTCTGGGAAGACCTATGAATGAATGACCTCTAACTTTTTCGCAGTTTTGTTTGTTATTCCTCTGGACATTCTTTAGGTAATTTTATCGTAGCTGCGAAAAGACCAGGCAAATGCGCCGTACAATTTCTGATTCAGTTTAGTCTGCCTGTATAAGTTGGTTTAACTATTGTCATTCTTTTAAGTGAGGAATCATAACATAATGTAGGAAGTCACTTTTGGCAGTTGCTAACTTGCCATTGTAGTAGTAGTAGTCTCACGAGTTTGCTTCTGTTTTTTATTTAAACTCTGGCATTCTGTTTTGAAAATTGTGTTGAGTTGCACAACTATTCAATACTTGTAGACGAAATAAAATTCGACCTGATCTGGTGTTGATTGATTTGTGATTTGACTTGAAAAAACTGGATTTTGGATAAAGATTTTGTTTGTTAAACCCGAAATGATCCATTAAAAATAGGTCCACCCCAACTGAACCAACTTGATCGATTTGTTAGGGCGAGGTTGGTTTTTTCAAAATCATGTACTTGTTCTGTCTCAATTTAAATCGTCTGTTTCGATTTACGATGTTTGATTGAAGTTATTTTCAATGAAATTTATTAAACAAATAAAGCGAGATTAAAAATAAATTTTACGTATTTAAAAATGATATTAAAAAAACTTTACGAAACAAGAAATAAAAGGTGAAATAATTATATTATTTTATTCAATGAGTAATGAAAATAGGGAAAAGTTTAAAAGGTTTGATTTTGTGAATAATAAATAAGCAACTCAATTTGGGACGAATGAGTAGTACTTTAGTATGTGATCTAAAGTGATATAATTAATGTTATGTGTTTTCCTAATTGTTCCTTTTTACATAAATGATTCTTTTAATAGTATCTTGATTATTCCACTTACACCATCATGTCCAATGTTAAAGAATCACTAAAGCATGTAACATATGCTACATTCACATTTTCGAGAGTCATTTTCTTAATCAAGAACAAAATAGACTTACTGTGATACATGTATCGACCACACAATGATTGCGCTTTATAGGTCAATTTGTATTAATTTTTAATTTTGCCGCACGGGAAGAACTATACATCTGCTTTTAGTGTATAACTTTGGACGAAAGGAGAATGCTAGAAATACCCCAATAATTGTGTACACTAAGACAAACACAAACTAATGTCTATGACATAAAATATACTTGCCTTTGGTGTGCAAATGACTTACAGCTATTGAGATATCTAATAATTTTCCAGAACGAAATGTTAATGTGCAACAAAAAAAGAGTAATGTGTAGCAAAAAACGAATGGATCGGAAGAAAGTATATTTTAGACCAAATTGTATTAATTTTTAACCTTGTCGTATGGGAAGAACACTACAACCATATCTAATAGTCTAAATTTAATTTAGATGAAATGCTAATGTGTAACAGAAAAGAGTCGGACTAAATTCACCCACTTTGACACAAAGAATTTAACAATAAATATTTTACGGACATATGAAAATAACAATCGCCTGTAAAACATTTTACGGACATAATAATAATCGTATGTAAAACACTAAATATTTTACAGAGTATTTGTTAAAATTTTGTTTTGGGTTTCTAGTCAATTTGCAAATAAAAAAAGTAGAGCAATTGGGAAAGATATTTAAAAAAGAGTAAATTCCCAAAATAGTCCTTTGTAATAAGGTGTTTTTCCAAACCAGACTTCAATATGTTTTAATTACCTACGTGGTCCTCTATAATTGAGATTTATTGCCAAGATGGTCTTTCGTAAATAATGTTACTCAAATGAGGATTAATTGAGGGCATTTTGGTATTTTTTATCCGCTAAATTTAAAATTAATTTTTAAAATGATCATTTATAAAAAAGTGCTTTCCCAAAATAGTTTTTTCTAATTAAAGATGTGTATTTAGCTTGAAATTTAAAATATTTTTTATATGTTTTAAATAATTCATGAATTACTTATAGTCAATGTATTTTTTCAATTTTACATTTACTTGTACTGAAATAACTGTTTCAAGAATATATTTTAAACTTGGATGATCAAAATATCAAAATATCTCTCAATTAATCATCATTTGAGTAACATTATTTACAAAGGATTATATTGAAAATAAATCTCAATTATGGAGGACAATGTAGATAATTAAAATTTTTTAAAGTCTGAATTAGGAAGACACCTCATTACAAAAAAGATCATTTTGGAAATTTCATCTAAAAAATTAAAAAATGTACCTTGTCTCGTCTTGTTGAGTTGTTGGGGAAATTGTGCACATTGTTAGACAAATTGTAATTGTGAAATATGGTTGCACTTTGGGAGCGAGAAAACTGTTTAGGAACACACCCCTTCCTTTCCAAGCGTATGTACCCACTGCCTCTGCCATTGACGCCTTGCTTTCGGAGTTCGTAGATGCGAAAAAGGATGGCTGTAATTTCTCGTATGTCGACACTCGTTCGCTGCCGCAATCTTTCTCTTTGCCGCTCAGCCTCAGCTCGCATGCAGGCCGGATGTTCCCGAGCGGTAAGTTTCCCATTATTGCTTGCCCTTGGATACTGAACCAAAGCTTTTTGATCGCGTGTTCATTTGGTAAAATTTGTACTCTTGCCTTTCAGATTGATTGTTTCCCTTCTCACTCACTCTTCTTTGTTTTTTTTATTATAATTGAAACGAATGATCAATTAAAGTGATGTTGTAATCCAGGATTACCGTGTATGTTGCCGGATATATGCATGATTTCAAATTTTGATTTTTAAGTTTGATTTCAAGAAATCAACCTAAATAGTAGTAAAACATTGAGAAAGTAACTGAATAGGAGCTCCATGTTTATATCCCAAAATAAGAGTTTGCACCGTGGTAATGTGACACAGTATTTGGACATTTTACAATACTTTTTGTTAATGTATATGGTCATGATTGACACTGTACATGCATTTTAAATCCGATTTCAGGAATAAAAACATGGATCTCCTATTTTGGTTATTTTCAATGTTTTTCTCCTACTTTAGTCTTTTTCCCTTTGATTTCTTACTTTGAGTGTCCTTTTTCACTTTTACATTTTTCTTTTTGGATGTTTCAAAAACACTTTACACTTACTTTATAACCCTTTTTTCCAACAAATGATAGCCAATGAAAAAAATTGATGATGATTACCAAGACTTGACTTTTTTAGGAACATAGGGAGTATTTTAGGTCAACAAACAACAAAGTGGTTGCAATGTGTTTTGTTGTGTACGAGTAATGATTTGTGACTCGGAAGTGTTCACTAAACACATTTATGAAAGAAAAAAACCATTACGTAGCAAAACATATTTTCAAATGAATGCTTTACTTTAACGTCAAAGGCATCTAAGTGCATATTTGATTATGATACAACAACAACCCATTTAATCCCACAAAAGTAGGGTCTGGGGTACGTAGACCCTGTTTGTGATGCATATGATCTGCCCCTGCATTGTTTATTCAACTATGACATTAAGACATTAACATGTTTACAATATTTGCTAAAAATTCGGTAGAATTTGTGTGTGACTTGTGAGTGCCTTTTTCTGAAATCAAACTTATCTCAATAGGGTTTGAGACCTAAATTGTTTAATGGCTAGGTGTGTACTGAAGCATCAAGTGTAGCTGCTCACCTAAATAGATCAGGGTTGCTGAAAAGTCAGGCCCTTATTGGAGGGAAATGGGTTGATGCCAATGATGGAAAGACCATAAAGGTTCGTAATCTATGAATTTTATATACGGTTATACACAGGAAAAAGAAAAGAAAAATATGCAGAAAGATAGAAACAGCAGGGTGAAGCAATTCTGAATTTTGACATGTGGATCACTATATTACTTCAAGAGTGTTTTAATAATTGTTGCAGGTTTACAACCCTGCAACAGGGGAGGCAATTACTGAAGTCCCTTTCATGGGACGGAAAGAGACTAATGATGCAATCACTTCAGCATTCGATGCATTTTGTTGTAAGGCTTTTATCAATTTTTTGTGGTGCTCCGCTTTGTTTCTCCTTTTTTAATACTCCTTCCGTCCTGAATTAATTGTCGAGTTTGACTTACGGAGTTTAAGAAAAATGTTGAAAAATAAAAAGTGACTGGTTGAAATTTGTTTAGAAGAGAGAGAAAGATTTTGAACCACATATTCTTTACTTTATTAGGTAAGTAAGGAAGTACGACAATTATTTTGGGATGGACTAAAAAGGAAAGTAGGACACCAGGACGATTAATTCAGGACGGAGGGACTATAATTATAGACACTATAAGTAACCTGACCTAGTATTGGAAGTCACAACATCTCTAAATCTATATTTTGCCAAATTCTATTTTTCTTGTAACATATGCGTTGTTTTGATAGTTCCATGATTATATAATTCAGTCTAATATTCCCACAATGCCATCTGTTAAATATATTTACCATATATATTTATGTTAAGTATATTTAATGTATTTATTATTGCATCTTTGTATTATTAGTAGTTACCTTTTGTATAGGTTTCCTACTCGTATTAGGAGTCCCGTCCTGTCTATATATACGGTTGTACTCCTACACATTTAATCATTGAAAATATTCATTCTTCATGGTATCGGAGCCTATTCCAAAAAAAAACCCTAATTCTCCCTTCCTGCTCTCGGCTCTTCTCCCTCGGCGCTGCTCTTTCTCTCTCGGCCTTACTGCCGTAGCAGCCCCACCGTCCTCCTCTGTCGTCCCTCTCTCTCTCTCTCTCTCTCCCCTCATGGACTCCGACAAGATGACGGACAAATCTTCCTCCTCCTCCACCACCTCCTCAAATTCTCCCCACTTGGCGTTCACGGCTATATCTAACGTCAAGCTTCACGTCCCCATACAGTTGAGTTTTTCTCAACCTAATTACAAAAAATGGTGCCGCCTTTTCTTGCTCCTTGTTCGACGATTTAATCTCCACGGGTTTCTCTCCGGCTCTAAGATCCCCTCTTCCGCCGACGACGACGAATGGTTTCAACTTGATGCCTTGCTTCAAGGTTGGATTCTCTCCACGGTGACCGATGAGGTCTCCGACTTGGTCATCTCCTCCACTTCAACGGCCTCCGAACTTTGGCGGGTGATTCATGATCTCTTCCACGACAACAAACCGGCTCGAGCTATGCAATTGGAACACCAATTCCGCACTACGGTCAAAGGAACTATGCCCATGGCCACATATTGTCAAACTCTCCGGAACATCGCCGATTTGCTAGATGACGTCGACGCCCCGGTCTCCGAATCACAGCTGGTGCTCCAACTCTTACGGGGTTTACCGGACGATCTCCAAGCCCAAACATCTTAGATGCAATTTCAACAACCCCAACCCCATTTTCTCCAAGTCCGGTCGGCGTTATTGCTTCTTGAACGTCAACGCTCCCACTCGATTGAGACTGGGACAGCCCTCGTCACCGGCCGAACCGGCGGCCAGCCGGGTCCGAACCAGCAGCAATCGCATGGCCGAACCAGCGGCGCGGCAGAACCGTCAGGCAACCGTGGCTACCCTGGCCGTGGTGGTGGCGGTCGCGGTGGTCACGGGCAAGGACGTGGGAGAGGCCGAAGCTCTGGCGGGCAGCGACATTCGGACGACTACGGATCCTGAAACTCACCGAATCAAAACCCTAACCCTACCCCGGGTCTTCTCGGCCCACGCCCCACCCCCTACACCTACCCTAATGCCTTTGCCCATTATTCCTACTCCAACCCACCCCAACCCCACCCCACCCTCCCCACCCCCGCCCCGTACTACCCCTACCTGACAGGCACCCCTACCCCGGCACCCTACCCCCTCCCCCATCACCTACTCGCAGGCACCCCCACCTACCCCCACAACTCTAGCACACAACTTCGATACCATGTCCTTGCGGGAACCTACTTGGCTTATGGACACTGGGGCATCTCACCATATTGCATCCGACCCAGGTACTATTTCTCATGTCTCTTCTCATTCATTACATTCACCTATTCATATCACTGTTGGTAACGGATCCAAAGTTAGCACTACGGCTGTTGGTAACCATTTTTTTCCCACTAACCCCCCCTTTATCCCTTAAAAATGTCCTTATCTCCCCCCATATCATACACAACCTTATCTCTGTCCGTAAATTTACCCGTGACAATAACTGCTCTATTGAATTTGATGCTCATGGTTTTTCTGTGAAGGATCATCGGACGGGAGCCGTGATACATCGATCCAATAATGCCGGCCCACTCTATCCCCTGCGCCCCACTGCACCAGCCCAAGCACTCAGCGCGTTCGTTGACGTGCAAACATGGCACCGACGCCTGGGTCATCCTAGTCCAGCAGTCCTCCGTGGAGTTTCGAGTCTTTCTAATTTATTTAAATTTTCAAGTCAAAGCCTTTGTCATGCGTGTCAACTGGGAAAACATGTTCGTCTCCCATTCTATCAGTCCTGTCGTGTCTCTACTTTTCCTTTTGAATTATTACATACAGATTTATGGCAATCTCCCGTTCCAAGTGTTACTGGTTTTAAGCATTACATGTTATTGTTAGATGATTATTCACATTATTTATGGGTGTTTCCTTTAAAACAAAAATCTGATGCCTTTAATCATCTCAATTTTTTCATTAAATATGTTCAAAACCATTTTAACACTACTATTAAATCTGTTCAATGTGACAACGGCACAGAATACCGCAACTCTCCCCTCCAAAATATTTTTGCCTCCTTGGGTATCTTATTCTGCTTCTCGTGTCCCCACACTAGCCAGCAAAATGGCCGGGCTGAGCGCACCATTCGCACCATAAATAACATCGTTCGTACTCTGCTATTTCAAGCCCACCTCCCGCCCGAATTTTGGGTTGAAGCCCTGCATATGGCAGCCCACCTATTTAACCTCCTCCCAACCACCACTCTCCACAACCACACACCATACACCCTCCTCTTTAACCATCCACCCACTTACTCCCACCTTCGTGTTTTCGGCTGCCTATGCTACCCAAACACCACCGCCACCGCCGCACACAAACTAGCCCCGCGCTCGGCTCGGTGCATTTTCCTTGGCTACCCCACAAATCAACGCGGATTCCGTTGTCTCGATCTCCAAACAAACAAAATCATTGTCTCCCGTCATGTTGTGTTCGATGAGTCGTCATTCCCATTCTCCCAAGCTTCAAACCTTGATGATCTTAATTTCCTGGACATTACGGAGGACGACCTACCCCACCCCCGACACCCGTCCCGCCCCACTGCCACCTACCCTACCCACACCCAAAATCCCGCCACCCAATCAGCCCACCACCCCCACTTGCCAGAAATCAGCCCACTTCCTCGGCCCCCTCCCCCCTTTCCAGCCCGCCAACCCCCTCCAGCCCATTACCGTCACCCAAGCCCAGCCCGCCACCCTCCCCCAGTCCCTCTCCCACTCCAGCCGCCAGAAGCCCAGCCCCCCTCTCTCAATCGGCCCAGCCCAGTAACGAATCAACCCAGCCCCAACCTGACTCCTCTACTGCCCAACCCCCCCCCCCCCACCCATCCTCAACCAACACCCCATGCTCACCCGTTCCAAAGCCGGCATCACCCGCCCAAAACAAATCCTAAATCTCAACACCACCGTACCTATCTCCCCTTTACCCCCCACTTACCGTAGTGCTCTTAAAGATCCAAACTGGCATGCTGCTATGGTAGATGAATTTAATGCTTTGATTAAGAATGACACATGGGAACCAGTACCCCCCTCCCCCCACCACAATATCATAACCGGAAAATGGCTTTTTCGACATAAACTTGGCCCTACAGGTGAGTTATCCAGGTACAAAGCTCGATGGGTTGTTCGCGGTTTTAACCAGAGATTCGGTGTGGATTATGATGAGACGTTCAGCCCGGTAATAAAACCGGCTACAGTTCGCATTGTGTTGAGTATAGCACTTTCTCAGGGATGGCCCATCCACCAGCTGGACGTCAAGAATGCCTTTCTTCACGGGTATCTACAAGAGACAATCTACGCCACTCAGCCATCAGGATTTCAGGACCCGGCTAGGCCTCATCATGTCTGCAGGCTCAAGAAGGCCTTATATGGCCTCAAACAGGCTCCCAGATCGTGGTACCATCGTTTTGCAGGTTTCATTCAGACCATTGGGTTCCACAGTTGCAAAACGGACACGTCGCCCTTTGTATTCACTAAGGGGCCGGACACAGCTTATCTACTCCTCTATGTTGACGACATTGTTCTCACAGCATCATCTGATCATCTCCTACAGCACCTCACTCAGCGGCTTAAGGGGGAGTTTGCCATGACTGATATGGGGGATTTGCACTTCTTCTTGGGCGTCAATGTCCATCGCACCCCCCGTGGACTTTTTCTTCTTCAGACACAGTTCACTCATGACATTCTTGAACGTGCTGGGATGGTCACCTGTCGCCCCATCTCCACCCCAGTTGACACTAAGTCGAAACTCTCTGCCACTGATGGGCCACCTGCCTCTGATCCTTCTCTATATCGCTCCATTGTTGGGGCCTTGCAGTACCTCACATTCACACGGCCAGATATCACTTATGCAGTGCAGCAGCTTTGCCTCCATCTTCATGCTCCACGAGAGGCGCACCTGACAGCTATGAAGCGGGTCCTACGCTACCTTTGTGGCACCGCCACTTTGGGCATCTCACTCCCAGACGCTCCACATCTGGTTACTGTGTCTTCCTCGGTGATAATCTCGTCTCCTGGTCCTCCAAGCGACAAGCCACCACCTCCCGTTCCAGTGCCGAAGCTGAGTACCGTGATGTCGCCAACGCTGTCGCTGAGGCCAGTTGGATTCGGAACCTACTTCTTGAGCTACGACATCCCTTGCAGCGTGCCAGCCTTGTCTTTTGCGACAATGTCAGTGCTGTCTACCTCTCGACCAATCCAGTACAGCACCAGCGCACCAAACACGTTGAGGTAGACATTCACTTTGTTCGCGATAAGGTCGCACTGGGACATATCCGAGTACTTCATGTTCCATCCTCCTCTCAGTATGCCGATATATTCACTAAAGGACTCCCTTCAGTTCTCTTCCTGGATTTTCGCACAAGCCTAGGGATTCGTCCTCCACCGCAGCCGACGTAGCCGGGAGCATGTTAAATATATTTACCATATATATTTATGTTAAGTATATTTAATGTATTTATTATTGCATCTTTGTATTATTAGTAGTTACCTTTTGTATAGGTTTCCTACTCGTATTAGGAGTCCCGTCCTGTCTATATATACGGTTGTACTCCTACACATTTAATCATTGAAAATATTCGTTCTTCACCATCTTTTGCATCTACATATCTACTGGGCTGATAATTTTAACTAATATATTCAATATTTATTCTTGAAGCATGGAGCAAATTTACTGCTGCTGAAAGGAGCAAATGCTTACGAAAATGGTATGAAATATAATATGGCTGTTCAGATTTCAGAAGCTGTTCTTTTTCTGGGCATTAATTCAAATATATGCTCTGAATATATCTGTTCTTTTCCTTCCATTTTTTGAGGATAAAAGTGAACATAAAATTGCTTTCTCCGAGTGAGCTCAGTGTTGTTCAAAACAACAATGCGAGGTGAGTGGCCATAATTTGTTATGATTAGTGCAACTATGCAAGTGATGGAAAATGAGAAATTGATGGTAATGAATAATGATACTACTTGACCTTGAAGCAATGTAACACAATGAGAACACAGACCATCTGAGTCGAGTATATTTAAGATCCCATCTAACTGTCCTTACTGAAAATACTGATTTGAATCATTACTTGTAATTTTTGCATCTCAAGGTGGTCTCATGCCAGACGCCGTAGGGGTGAGAAACGGTAGGCTTTGGTTGGAAGCCGAAAAAACTGATTTTTCAAAAGATTGTTGAAAACCGACCAAACCAAACCACCCATCAATTAAAACTGACCGAAACCGGAAACCACCTGTAGAGCAAAAAACCGACTGAAAAAACTGAAATTTAACAACAACAACAACCCAATTGAAATTTAATTACTTATATTTTGATTTCTTAAAATAAACTCAACAAATTGATTCGGGAGGGTAGGTTGATCTGTATTAGATTAATCTCGATCATCACTGCTCTATTTTCATGAGTTTTGTAAGGTAGATTAATATTTATTTGGATATAGACTTTCCAGTTAACAAAAAATTGCACTTTTCCTATTTAAATTTCCCGAAGAACTTAAAGAATTAATTTTGTTTAAAAGTGAAACAATAATGGTTTTTGTGGGAGAATAGGAAGAGAGCATGTGTGCTAATAAAATATTTTCTTTTTCCACATAAAATAAAATAAATAAGATATAATAAATCATCTGTTATTCGGTCGGTTTGATTTTTTCTTACCAAAAACCGAAAACCAGCCGAAAAACCAAAAATGATTTGCACATGAAAACTGAAACCAAAACCGAACTTCCAGTTATTTCAGTTTGGGGTCAACGGTTTTGCGGCGCGTTAATTTGGTTTTGCTCATCCCTACGAGACGGGTCTAAACTCAAAATATACAGATTTAACTAAAATTTACTACATTTTTCTGAAAAGTTTTTCTATCAACTTTTAAAATATTACACAACATTTTGGCCAGTCTCACCGTAAGACCAGTCTTACCCAATTTGGTCTTTGCTATCAAGTATCACCCTTACACATTTTGCACTACATTCACAATTTAGTCTGGATTAATAATCCTTGGTGTGCTTAAATCTTTCTTTCATGTGTCTAGGTTTGATCTGTTAATGATTCACAAGGATGAGCTTGGTCAACTTATGACACTAGAGCAAGGAAAACCTTTAAAAGAGGCCATCGGTGAGGTATCTTTTTTGAACTTGATGTTGTAGTCTTGAATATATCTATCTCTGCACGCTTTGTAGAGTAACAAATAATCATGCAATCTACAGGTTACTTATGGAGCTAGTTTCATTGAGTTTTTCGCAGAAGAGGCTAAACGTGTATATGGCGATATCATTCCAGCAACGTTACCAGATCGTCGCTTGTTTGTTTTAAAGCAGGTGACCTAGTTTTTCGTATTCTCATATTCTTGGGTATATTTGTATCATGTTTGGTGCATAGTTGCAGACTTGCAGTGGGCTTAGGCCTTGATGTGTAGATAAAATATAGGACATGTCTGTATAGTTGAACACATTTAAATACAATGAAAGTTTTTTTAATACTTCTGGTATAATTTAATGATTAGAATTTTCATTATATGGTTTTAATGGGCAGCATCCCAGTCCCTACAGAATTGACACATCCTGCAGATACCGCCCAACAAAAGCATTTATTGTGATTGATATTGCACCACCACAACTATTTACTCCCTCTGTCTCAAAATTAAAGTTACGGAGGGAGTTACGAGGCAAAACCCCATGCTTTTTAAAATCATTTTATTAAAAAATGAAATAAGAATAAAAAATAAAATTTACATAGTATTAAAAACTACGTCAGAAGTTCTACAAAACAAGGGGTGACATGACAATTTTATTTTATCAATTGATCAATGAAAACACTTAAGTAAACAAATGTTATTGAGAGGCTAAAATAGTAATTGTAACTTTTATTTCAGGACGGAGGGAGTAATATATATTGTAATTGCCGCGTAACTTTATTTATCTCTGTTTAAACTTTAAAGAGCGAGGGTCATTTTTTTTTAAAAGGATGGGTTTTTTTTGTTGTTGCAGCCTGTAGGTGTTGTTGGTGCAGTTACACCCTGGAATTTCCCATTGGCTATGATCACTCGAAAGGTGGGCTTTAAGTTTGCTTCTTAGCCCTTTCCCTATATGGTGTTCGTTTCTCTTGTTGCTAAGCTGCCAACAACTTGAAGCACTTTATTTTACGCAAATCATAAATCTGATTACGTATTTTATCAGGCTGGTCCTGCTCTTGCATGTGGTTGTACAGTGGTCATAAAACCCTCTGAGCTTACACCTTTGACTGCCTTAGCAGCAGCTGAGCTGTCTTTGCAAGCTGGAATACCACCGGTAATTCTTAATATCAGGAATTTAGCTTGCCATTTATAACCAAGAACTTACTATTCAACTTCAGTAATAAGTAATAACCGATTACACATTGGAAAAAAAGAAATGCAAAATGCTCTGGCATCATACCCTCATCTAGTGATTTTTAACTGTTAATGGGAAGAGAAGAGACTCTTGTATGTTAGCACAATCTGCCGCTTAAAAGGTCATGATGGACTAACTGATTACCTGGCCAAGAAATGGATTCATCTTCTCCTTTGTTTTTAGGAAGGTCAAATTATCTCTGCTCCGTTGTCCTGTTGCTTTGGTCTAACATGTGATACCTTTGTTGTTTAGGGCGTGATAAATGTTATAATGGGAAATGCTGCTGATATTGGGGATGCATTGCTTGCAAGCCCACAGGTTTTCCAGTGTTAAAATAAACATTTTATGGCTTATGCAATGTACCATATATTGAATGGTATATAGTGGACCCAATTTTTATTTCTATGTTACTTCCTATTTATTTAACATAGGTAAGGAAGATAACATTTACAGGCTCAACAGCTGTTGGAAAGAAATTGATGGCTGGTTCTGCTGACACAGTTAAAAAGGTAAAAAGGTGCATGCGTGTCTTTATACCTTGTGTCTATGGCATGTAATCTGAAACATTTTGCCTCCAATATGACTTGTATGCGGGTTATTTAGGTATCTCTTGAGCTTGGGGGTAATGCACCTTGCATAATCTTTGATGATGCTGACCTTGATGTAGCCTTGAGAGGAACTGTAAGTTTAAGTAACACAAAATTTCATTGTTTCAAATTTTTAATTTCCAATTAAAGTTCCTCTTACAAACAACATTATTCCAGTGCCTCAAACGCTCCTGCCCAGTGCGAGGTAGGGGGGGTATGTTTAAAACACATAGAGCGGCTTTTTTCATATGACCCATGGTGATCGTCGAAAGTTGCTTTGACTAACTGCTACTTCACTACTGAAAGACATTTTAAAGAGCCATTTTGGTTTCTTTCCTTCCATCATTCCCCAAAGCCAAAAAATAGTGAATCTTTGGTTCCATCGGAGATGATGGAAACAAACTTATAAACTGCAACAACTTAAATTTACACCATTAAAGCTGGAATTAGATGGCACTAGACTTCCCCTCCAATGGATCCTCATTGAAGGGTTTAGATTGTACTCATTCCTCTTACATTTTAATAAAAATGGTTTCAGGCTTGCAGCTATTTGACATTAAAACTTTGGATTGAAACTTAAATGTATAGTCACTTGCACAAAGGAGTACTTAACAATATGCATGTCTTAATTTTATAATAATACTTCATTTATGACCTCTGTCCTTATAATTCTTTGCTTTCATATTTTTCAAATTATATCCTTTTTTTTACTTATGGGCAGTTGGCAACAAAATTTCGTAACAGTGGACAAACATGTGTCTGTGCAAACAGAGTACTTGTTCAAGAAGGTATAAGCTGAAATGATCATCTTGATGCTCTTTTACCTCATATATTCTTAGTTTCAATGTAGTTTTTTGTAATAGTGGAATAATATATTTGTTGGCCCTTAATAATCATATATTCATGCATTTCTACATCACAACTTGGTACAGGTCATTTTGCATCACTCATTTTGTCTCTTCCTTTCATTTTTAGGGATTTATGACAAATTTGCTGAAGTCTTTTCAAATGCTGTCCAAAACATGAAAGTTGGAGATGGTTTTGGCGAAGGTGTTGTGCAGGTACATGGGTCTTCCAAAAAAAAACAAAAAACAAAATGCTTATCTATCTGTTTTCACAGTTTAGTATTACTCAGTAAGCATGTTACTAACTTTTTCTGTTTAACTGAATTGTTGAAAAGTTTTTCTCTATGCTCAGCTCTCTATCTTTGAACTTTTGTTTTGGCCTTTTAGTTTTTTTCTCCATATTTATTTGTAGCTTGCACATAGTGAATTGCTCATTTTTGCAGGGCCCTCTAATTAATGAACAAGCAGTACAGAAGGTCAGTTTTCTACCAACATCCCATTTTCTATTGCGTATGTCAATGGATTGGTTTTACCCTAAATGACAATTTCTATGATTGTGGCAGGTTGAAAAATTTGTACTGGAAGCCATTTCTAAGGTATTTCTGAACTGATTCAACTCCACATTAGAGATGTTGAGAAAATTTATGTGTCAATTATTAAGTGTTTGATCATTATGGCTGCAAATTCTCTTTGCTTATCACTACTATAAAGAATCTTCTGTTCGATTGAAATTTGCTTAAATGAGAATTAGTTTAAGTTTTAACTGAAAAGTGCTTATCTGAGCTGGATCTAACAAGACTTAAGTTAACTAAACTGACTTTAATTAGGCTGAAAACAAGTTAGAAATAACGAATACAAACTTAATGAATTTGCACCAATCCTTGGACGATTAGTCCATTCCCTTATATACTCAAGTACTCAACAGTTTTTTATATATAACTATTTGAAGTCTACAATCGTTTCACTAAACAAATGATTTTTTTTGCTGCTGTAAGGGAGCTAAAGTCCTAGTCGGGGGCAAGAGACATAGTCTTGGCATGACATTCTATCAGCCTACTGTGATTAGTGATGTCAAAAGTGAGATGCTTCTATCAAGGTATACTAGTTGTTATTCTCAAATTAACTTTTGTTAATGCAATCAGTTTTGCTTGAGCTGGGGATCTCTTGGAAACATCCTCTCTACTAGTGTACTTTTAGTAGGGGTAACACATGCCACTTGTCCTGAGTGAATGTTCAAACGAGAGAGCTAGAATAATTTGTATTAAGAGACTATATTACATTTAAAACATCTCATTTAAAAGGCAATTTTAGGTTAGACGAGCTCTGCCCAAAAACTCTCTTTTGGCAGCATTTATTTGTTTTAAAAATAATTATAGAAATATATGCGCTTTCAAATCACTGTGGTTGTACTTGTATGCAGGTGTGTGTGGTGTAGGGTGTCACTGGAGGTGGGGTGTGGGGTGTGGTGTGGGGATTGTGGAGTGTAGACTTACTGTAGAGTCTGGAGTTTGGAGTCGAGGAGAAGATGCCCTTAGTTTTAGGACTTGCAGTAAAATTATAGACTTCTTTCGTTGCTTCCTTTTTATTCTTCATAGGAACCAAGTCCCCTAAACAAAAAGAATTGATTTGGTTGACTCATGTATTTGGCTTCCTACATTTAGGGTCTAGATAAATGTAATACAGAGTATATGTATATAACTGAAGAAATCTTACTACTTCACGTGGCATCTGAGCCTTTTCTTATCTAGGTTCAATCTGGTCACGAACCTGTTCATCTCTTTTTCGTCACTTTTCTTTACTGGGATAGTACTTTCCGTTTCTGTTTAGTACGTTTCATGTTCAATCATTTTCGATCACCAAAGTAAGGTGACTGGACTATTTAGGAGTTTAGGACGTTCGAGCATTGCAACCGACTTGGTTACACATCCGTCTGTAGCTTGACGCGCTGCCACTTTCTTTGTCCATTGAAGTACGCGTTGTCCATGTGCTGTTATCCATGACTCTACTCGCCCTCAGACGGTGTATTACAGGATCACCATCTTCTCCCAAACCTGTTATTGTTCTTTTTTTATCACCTCACCTGCCCACCATCACTCACTTGCAACACTCTCCATATATCTCTACTAAGATAATCTGTTGGAGCTATGACATGATCTCGATACACGGGCAGCTCCTCACCAGATTATCTTTGCCATCACTTATTTCTACCCTTTCTTTGACAGATGGTTTGACCGTGTAATCTCCCTCTGACAGCATTGTAGTAAAAAATGCTAAAGAAAAGGCTGCTTGTCCAGTATTCTTTAGTAAGTCCCATAGTGTAAGCCATCAGTCTAGAAAAAAGACTAATGACTTCCATTTTTGCATCACATTCAAGAAAGAGGTAATAAAGACTTATGGCTTCAGTCTCAAAATTTAGTCTTAATGTCCCGTTTCCCGAATTCTGCCATCTCTAATTGTGATTTCACTTGACGAATATGAAGAATATCAGAAGTTTAAGGCATCCAATCTTCACGAGGTATGTCTATGGCATGTGTTTCAAACACCTCCTGGCTCCTGCCTATTTATCCTTGTTTCAAGTGCCTCCGATCATGTCTGCTAATTCGTATGTCAAATTTGTCTAAGCTTCAACATTTACCTTTGACAATGCTTACTAATATTGACACACTCTCAAGGTCATCCTTAATCCTTACTATCATTGGAAAATGTCTTATATATTCCGAATAGTCCATTTAACCTTGTGTTTGATTGCAAACTTGATCCCTTATTTGCTCCATAATATTTTGTGTTGATTCTATGATTATTCAGGAGCGTCATATAGGAGAGATAATGGGTGTCAGGTCTGAATATCAGGGTTATTTTTTACGTTCATCCTCTTGATTGAGTTGCTTGTGGTGTCTTCCATGTTTGTAATTACCATTCATAACCTCCTGGGCCACCTCGAGTAGGGGTATGGTTTGCGTGGGATCCAACTCGAGTAGGGGTATGATTTGCTTGGGATCCAACTGGGTTGTTGTTGTTGTAACCTCATGGGCCACCTGATCCTTTTGAAACTTTGGCATATGGTCCCATGTTTGCATAGTATTTCATCACTAGATTGTGAGTTTTAGTCTTGTTACCTTGACAATCTGCCTGGACAGTCCTTTCCCATAAGGACTAATAACAAGTTTTGATTCCCCATTTGATCTAGTTCATACAGATGTTTGGGGTTCATATTGTGTCAAGTCTACCTCAGACTTTTTGTCATCTTCATCGATGATATTCCCACATACCCATGACTTTTTTTTAACGAAAGTGGTTTGCATTATTTCATATCTTTAAGACTCACGTGTTGAAGGTCAAACTCAATGTGGTCATTATGTCAAAATTTTGCACCATTTTAACTTTTTAAAGATCAGCTAACGACAAATAGACTTGTGACTGGCTATTGACTAGTAAACCGACAAGTAGGCATTGGTAGACTGGCTACTGAGAAATATATCAGCCACTTTTTTTTTTTTTTGAGATTTATGGCTGCAAAAGATTAAAAGTGTCTTTGTAATGTTTCTCAACATGTGCTGTACATGCTTATCCTTTGATATGCCCTATATGTGTCTTTGACATTTGATGCATGTAATGGGTGAGAATAACACAACTCATAACTACATCAAATATATTTTACATTCTCTTTAAATTCTTCATATTTTAGCTTCCTTTAGTGGGTATTCCTGACAGGTGGTTGCTATCTTCACCTGCCAGACCCATCAAAATCTAAATGCTCAATTGACATCATTATAGGTTTTAAAATAAACTTGAATTTGTTATAAAAGAACCTTTTATTACAAATTCAAGTCTATTTTAAAAGAACCTACATCTGACCCCCCCCTTACCCCGCAATGGGCGGGAGCCATTGAGGCACTGGGGTAATGTTATTGTTGTTATAAAAGAACCTTGAATTTTTAATTCCTAATTCAGGGAGGAAACATTCGGGCCAGTTGCACCTCTTTTAAAGTTCAAAACTGAGGACGAGGCTATCCAAATGGCAAATGACACCAATGCAGGTTTGTGCCACATATTTGTGTGCTGTATCCAGTCTTGATGGGAATGAAATCTCAATTGTGTGATTGCGTCCCTTCAGTATTTAGACTGTTCTTAAAATTGTTAGCTCTATAGTCTATATTCAAATATATTTTTACGAATTTGCTTTGAGATTGGAGGATAGGAGCTCTAGTGTGCGCTGTTTGCATGAACCAAAAAACAATGCCAATATTGATGTGAATTATATTGTTTCTCAAGTGTCTGGTTGTGTTGTCAGTTCTTGTGTTTTATTTCATGGTCCCTTTAGTATTTAGACTGTTCCTCTTAAAGTTGTTAGCTATATATTCAACTATACAAATTTGCTTTGAGTTCTCTGGTGTGGCTTGTTTGTAAAAAATGAAAAGGTAAACTAAGATGAAGTGAGTAGACCAAGTAGCGGTGGACGGTGGTGCTTAGTCCTTTTAGCAGTGGTGGATGGACTATGAAAAGTTGCAGGAGACATGTGTTCATACACACAAGTTACGGCTAGTGCTACTAGGATTATTTAATACTTCAATTATGTTTGGTTCGAGGAATTGAGACGGAAAGGAAATGAAAAAAACTTTTCCTCACCGAAATGGAAGGAAATCTATTTTCCCTCTTCTTAGTTTATTCTTTCCTCTCATTTTCTTCTCCCACTTTTCTTTTCTTTCCTCTCTAACCAAACACAAAAAAATATTTTCTATCTCATTTTCTTTTTTTCCCTTTCAAATTTGTTGAACCAAACAATGTTTGTGTTACGGGTTTATGAGAGAGATAAAAAAGGATGACAAAACTTTCTTCCTCCTCATGTGGCTCAGTCATAGATTCACACAACAGTGATGAAGGAGAGGAATTCGATAGAAGAAATCTTCCTAGAATGTTGTTTAATTCAATTCCAACCCGTCTTTAATTCAAATTAATTATTCATTCTCTTACGAAAGAATCACAACTAAATGTGACTTATATTCCGTTTGCAGGTCTAGCTGCCTATTTATTCACGACAAACATTCAACGATCTTGGCGAGTCACGGAAGCTCTTGAATATGGAATAGTTGGAGTTAATGAAGGGCTAGTTTCAACTGAGGTTGGCCATCTTTTTGTCATATTATTCTTTACAAAGCTTAAGTTTCATATGGTTTTTTTCTTCTTCTGATGTAGGTGGCTCCGTTTGGTGGCATGAAACAATCGGGTCTTGGCCGAGAAGGCTCAAAGTATGGGATGGATGAATACCTTGAAGTATGTACATGCAGTTACTTTGTGATACTCCCCGTAGTAGGCAAAAAAACATAGGATAAGTGATTCGGCACATTTATAATGCTTTTTTTAGTTCCATGTTTAGAACATTCGACTTGCGTACAAAAAAAGACGAGTTGATCCCCCCCATCACTAAGCTGGGTCTGCTTTGTTTTCTCGGTGCAGATGAAATATGTGTGTATGGGAAACATGAACTCCTAAAACCCCGAGGCTTCAGTTTGCAATGCGCCCTAGTGTTACGCACATTCTCAAGGCCTTCGTAAGCTTGATGCTGTTGTTTAAGGTGAGAGTTCTCTCAAACACAGGTTATAATTTTACTCAAGTGAACTGTTGAGGTGAGTTAAGTTTCTGATCTCGTTAAGGTTACAGAGTTTTTTGCATTTTTTTTGTTTTTTTGTTTTTAAATGTGTGACGAAATGCAATAACAACAAACTCAGTAAAATCTCATACCCCACAGTGGGTCTGTGGAGGGTAGGTGTATGACCTCAACAGGAAATAAAATTTCTTTTAAGGGATCCTACTTTTAGTTCAAATTAAAAAAACCAGAAGAAAAATATACAGGAAATAAATGAGGAAAAAGGTACAGAAAGGTTGCATAAAAACTGTGGACACATAAGTGTACCTTATACTCCGTAATTTAATATTTTTTTTCTGGATTTAGTTGTCTAATGTTTTGTTTTCTCTTATTTGCAATTAGTTGTCTATTTTTTAAAAATATTTAATAAAAAGTTATGATGTATTGTTGAAAATAATCTAGAGATGATGCATAAGCATTTACAGACTTGTTTTACATTTTAAACTTTTTTTTAGAGATTTTTTGAAGAGTGCATGATTAATTTCGGACGGAAATGATGATGATTAATAATACTCCGGAATAATAATAATAATAATAATAATAATAATAATAATAATAATATTATTATTATTATTATTATTATTATTATTATTGTTGTTGTTAAAATAAATGTACCAAATGAGCGTGTAACTTGTAACACTGTACATCTAGATTTATAACATAAGAATGTTCAAACATCGGTAAACGCAACTTTTAATGACATTTGTTTTTTAATACTTATTTGGGTAATTTTTTAACATTAGTAGTGTTTTAGTTACTGGCCCTGTTTGGAAATTGGCTTTTTGGATAGCTTTTGGCATGTTTGACTGACTTTGGTTTTTTTTGACTGAGTGAACAGCCAAAACCGTTGTTTAGTTAATGACTTTTTCACTTGGCATTTTGATCCAAAATGCCAAAATCCGAAATGCCAAGGGGAGTAGCATTTGGACTTGGCTGTTAGGAAAATTAATATTTTTTTAAAGTCATTTTTCTTGAAAGATATTTTATAATATATGTAAAAAAACTAAAAATAAAAATAAAAAAAATTAAATACTAAAAAAAATTAAATTTAAAAATTAAAATTTCAAAAAAATGAAATGAGAAAATAAAAAGTAAAAATCATTAAAAGTTGTATTCCAGTTTTCACTACTACTTCCTCCGTCCCAATTTATTTCAACTTATTCCAGTTTTCGTAATTTCATATTTCAATTTTTTTCCAACTTAATACTGTTTTCTGATCTTTTTCAATCCTAAAGAACATAGGCTAAATAACATGAATCTGTAACATGAAAGCCTGAAAGGCTATGTTTGAGCAAGTAAAAAAGTTAGTCCCATTTTACTTGTCAGTAGGATTTGTCAACTATAATTACAATTGCAAAAATGGTGAAGTCTTTTTATTTTTGAATGCAAAAATGATAAAGTCTTATTTGACAACAAAACGAATGTTAAGAACAATTTGTGCAAAAATAAAGAAAGCGTAATTTTAGTTGACTTTAAACCCTTTCCATTTTGACTTTGGGCAAAAATAAAGAAAGCGTAATTTTAGTAGACTTTCCAATTTTGCCTCTGATATGATGAGTAAAAGTAAGATGTGATAGTTTGGTTATTAATGAAAAAAGTATGATGTGATAGGTAGGGTATAAAAAAGTATGAGTAAAAGTGATTTTTTAATAGAAAGTGAAATTGTTTTAGGGAAATGGTAAAAAACAAAAGGTGAAGGGTTTTATGGAACGGAGGGAGTCGTAATTTTGAAATATTATTACATCAATTATACTAATACTATACCAATCTTTTAAATTTTAAAAAGTTTTTCAATAGATTACAAAAAAAAGAGAGCTCAATATATTACAACATGATATAAAAACAAGGAATAACTATAAAATCAGTTAATAAATATAATTAATACTTCTTTCGTCTCAAATTAAATTGCTTGTATACTATTCACAAGTTCAAATTTTATTCGTTTTTTTTCTTATTTTCATTAGTTATTTAATAAAATAATACAATCGTGTCACCATTAATTTTATAGATTTTTTGATGTAGTTTTTAAATATATAATTTTTATTTTTTAATTATGCATTATTTTTAATATAAAATAATTTGAAAATAACTTATAAGAGGAAGACGAAGGAAACCTATAATTTTATTGTGAAAATAATAATAATAATTTAAAAAAGGGACGGACAAGCTAATTAAGGGATATGGTGAAGGAGAAAACTAATTAATAAAAATGTTGATGAAGATGATGATAAGGAGATGTCTACCATTCACCCCTATCTCTAAATAAACTAAAGGAATATATGCTTTCTTCTCTTTATTATCAAACAAAGCAAAGATTCTATTCTCCTTCAACTCCCCTCCTCCACATGCAAATAAAACACAATCTCAATCTACACCATATGAGTTAATTATTAATTAAGGAGCTCATAAACCATGCTTGTATTATGTATTATTTATTTATCGAAAAGGATCCGATGACACTGCCTTTTAGTGTCAACCAACGACACTATCTTAATTTGAGACATTTACGGTGTTTTGTTCAAAAAGTTAATGTCTGCTATTCCCTAAGTCCTAACCTCTCTTGACCCCACCCAAGCCTCCTAGATTGTCTATTGCCAATCGATTAGGGACTTAGAGCGAGAGTATGAACCATCAAAATTGCAAACGATGCATCGTACGTGCTCCAAATGATTAGTGTCAACTTACTGTCAACGTAAGTCGGTGTCGACGGAACCTGACCTTAATATATAACCATAAATTCCATAATAACAGTTACAATAACAATTAAGAAAATTAATAATAAAGTAGTGGGGTTTTTATAAATTATATATTTCAAGTAATTAACTTTGTAGTGTTAACTTTTTTTAAAAAAATAAAAAAATTATATTTCATTGAGAGGGCAATACTAATGCTTGCTTATTATTCAAGCAACTTTATACGCCTTCAGGGAATTTATTCCCAAGGGATGAATATATTCCACCCCTTTGAAGAAGTTGAGGGACCCCCTGCCCGCTCCTACATTTGGTTTGGGATTTATTTACATGTCTCTACCCGGCTTTGCTTGCTAATTGTTATCTTCTTCTTTTTTTTTAATCTTTGTTTTTTTCTCTTTTTCTTTCAGGGTCTGTTTGATACACAAAATTGACGAGATTGAAATTGAATTAGGGGTTGAAATTTTATGAAATTGATTTGGATAGAATTTAATAATCTAATTCCAATTCATTTTTGGCACTACTAATTCTTAATCCACATATTTTTGTGTTACCAAACAGCGAAAGTGGAATTATTGTCTCAAATTCCATAGTTTGAATTCCGTGTACCAAATGGACTCTCAAGAAAAATGAGCAAACTTTGACCACAAATTAAATAAAAGTAAAATTAGATAGTGATACAAAAATAATTGTATTAGATCGTTTTATAAAATATTTTCAAAATACTATTTTATCTAATTATTAAAAAATATATTTTATTTAATTATAGATCAAAGGCTAAAACTGATTGACTACAAAAACTAGGTTAAAATTCGACAAATATTCAGTGACAAAGATATACAAAGAAAATATATTCAACAACCATTGTTTAAAAATTTAATGTAAAACCAAACCGAACTGAGTACTTTTTTCTACTTTACGTTTTGTGTATAGCTTTTGGTTAAAAATTGAGAAGACACTAATGTGAGAATTTAAATTTACTTAAAATCAAACGAGAATTTTAATAAATGTGGACGCCTTTAATAAATGTGGACGCCTCTTCTCAGTTGTCTATAATCAAAGATCCTACAAACAATAGAGAGTTGGTTGGTTATAAGATGATCATGTTGGACAATATGCTATATCATATATATGCATATATATTTGTAATGTCTTTTGCCTATTTTCCTTTAGATTTTGATAATGACAAAAAGCCAACATCATATTGACCATCAAGGCTAGGTTCAAAAGTTTCAACAAGTTCATATTCGTCTATGAAGAAAGGACTTGAACATCCTTTGAAGGATCAAGACCGAAGACTTTGTTATCTTGGTTGGGAAGTCATTTAAGTCTTAGATTGTGTGTTAAAGAGTATGGAATATCTAAGGTTCAGTCCTTGATAATCTTATCTTTAAAACACTTTTTAGATTAGTTTTTGTATGGAGAAGTTGCTCTTCTATCCCAATAACCTTTGGTTTATTCGAATAAGTTGTGATTTTTCTCTTGGTTGAAAGTGTACTGATTTAGTTTGATAAATTCCAAATTATTCAACTAAATCAGGTGGTTTTTCAGTCTAGGAAATATCGATGGACTGGTTTATTCGAATGAATGAAGATTTATTCAAATAGTACAATAGTTTCAACTTTCAAACGGCTAGTTTTTTCAAACCTTTTGATCCATACCGTCTCTCAACTTCTACGAACTTCCACCATTCTTGTTTATCATTGAAAAATCACCAAGAACACATCTAAGAACATAACCTTTGATTATTCAAAGAGTATCCACTCAATCCACTTCTAATATCCAAGCAAGGCAATACTCTTGATTGCTAAGTCATTTCTTGCTTGAGTTTATTATCATTGTTTGAGTCTTTGAAAGATTTTTCTATATTTTATAGGACTTCATTGTATTTGCATCAATCTACTCTATGTATGTTGTGAGAATTACTCTCTTGTGGTTAGTTTTCTTACTTTTTGTAAGGGATATGTATTCTTGGTGTTTCGATTACCCCAAGTGGTGGATATCCTAAGAGTTTGTGAAATCAAAGATTAGGTGGAAGAAATCCCAAGTCTTGTGAAGAGTGCTTCCGTGCTAAAAATCGGCTATTTGGAAAATACCTCTATTCACCCCACCCCAACCCCCCTCTAGAGGTGTGCGTGGTGTCTAACAACGCTGTCCTTATTCACTACTTGCATGAGATTTCATAGCTCAGGTTCTTTATAACCAAACTTGGAGCAGTCACACGATCATATGAACGAGAGTTCATCGTGAAGTTTAGAAGTTGTTTTTTGATGTTCTGGAACTAGGTTGACAACACATCTATCCTTTGAAAAAGATCTTGAAGAAGGTGTAACATACACGCCAAGGAGTCAAACACAAACAACGTTTGGTGTCAAATCACGTGTACGAAGATTAGGTCAATATAATTCATAGATAGAATCTATTGAATTTGAAGGTGTAATTTTTACCAAGATCTAGTTGAAGGGATCTTACACGAATGTAGGCCTTGCCAACGTAGAAGATATTATTCTGAATTACGTAAATATTTTTGTGTATCATTTATTGCTTTTGTATTTCTGTTAGTCCAACGGGATAGAAGGTGTTACAACACTATGCAAGTCACATCTCATAATTATTGTGTTGTAGCATCTTTGTGCCACACCTTACTTTTTTTTGTTGTTTGCTTTGTATGATCTACAAATTAGTTTGGCTATCATTTACCCCCCCCCCCCCCCCCCCACCAACAAAATTTCAACAAGTTGTCCCAAGGGTGCAAAGACAAGCAAAAAATGTTCAAGAGTCCAAGAGTTATATTGTTAGGTGGAATTGATCATGTAAAAAGAATACTTACATTATCTTGTCTTGTACAAAAATAGTGTATTCTGTATCTTTATTGCCAAAATAAAAGTATTGACATTGTGTAATACCACTTGGTATTGTATGTTTCCAATTTCTATTTATATGATGACAATCCTTGATTTATAATATTCTTCAAGATAATAACATTTAAAATCTCATTTTAGCACATTGAGCATAATATGTTTTAGTTGTTAATTAGTTTATTTTCTCATTAATCTTTTCATATCCTTTATTTAAAGAAAGAATCTCCTACTTCAAATTCATTCTTTCTCCCTAAAGTCCGCCATGAACCTACATATGAGTCAAATAAGCGAATCGAACTACCTTGATGAGCATTTATTTTTATTGAAAATAAAAAATAAAAAAAAGTTTATGTGAGAAGGTGCACAAAAATGGTATGCACCAAGGTACACCATAGAAGCACTCAAACTAATATAAAATGGGAATATTTTTAAAAAGGTAATGTTATTAGAGGTACACCAAGTGATGTATCCCATTTGTACACCCAGATTTTTACAGGCACACATAGATATTGAGTATTTGTGTGTGTCTATAAAAGCGTGGGTGTATAAATGAAATATTCCCCTCATCCCAAAAAACTCCCTCCCCTTTTCTTTTTTTAACTTGTCCTACAAAATCCTTCTCATTTCTATTAAAAAACCATTTTTACCCCTGCTAATTCTCGATCTATCTATCACATCATACATTTTTACTAATGATCTACACAACACCTCCTTTTTTACCCATCACATCAAGGATATTTTTAGAAATTTAACACAAAAATATCATACCTTAAATTTCCTAAAAGTCAAAATGGAAACATATATCTGTTTTGAAACAGGAGAAGTACAATCATTTGGTATAACCCTAGCATTACTATTGTTATTGAAGGGAGGAGAGAGTAGAGTAAAAAGAAAGAAGGTCATATTGGCAAGACATGATGAGCTTTACAAAAAAAAATAACGGCATCCAACCTCTGACATGGGAAAAAGAAAAGAAACAAAAAAGAAAGAAAAGCAACATAACACATACTCCCTCCGTATCTTAAAAGTCTTTCACTCTCATTTTTTTTGTTTTTCTATTAAAAAACCACTTTTACTCCTACTTTTTCATACCCTACCTATCACATCATACTTTTTCACTAATAACTAAACTATCACATCTTACTTTTACCCATCACATCAATGGCAAAATTGGAAAGTCAACTAAAATTACATTTTCCTTATTTTGGTCCAAAGTCAAAACAGGAACCGTTTTGAAAAACAGAGGGAGTACAATTAATTAACTGCAATGTAACTACTACTAGTAGAAGAAGAAGAAGTAGTTGTATGTAGGCACATATAGTGATAGATGAGAGTAGTAGCTAGTACACGTGCAAAAAGGGAGAGTGCGGACAATCTTGCATTCCACAAAAGCGCCATCACAACAACAACAACAACAAGAATGAAAGAAATAAAAGAGACTTATACTCCTTCCGTTTCCAACAAAACACTTCCACTTTCTATTAAAAACCCACTTTTACCCTCACTTTTTCATACCCTACCTATCATATCATACTTTTTTTCTAATAATCAATCTATCACATCTTACTTTTACCCATCACATCAGGGGCAAAATTGGAAGTCAACTATAATTTTACACTTCCTTATTTTGACTCCAAGTTAAAGTAAGAATCTTTTTTGCAAACGGAGGGAGTATATGTTTTGAACAACAAAAATAAATGAAAGAAATAATGAAATTAATAAAAGCTCTTCTTCTTCTATTGTACTATTGCGGCCCGGGCCCCGAGATGGATCCACTTTACAAGCTAAAAGGAAGAATTAAGTGCCCTAATTTTAAACCCATTTCTCTCTCTCTCTCTATCTCTATCTCTCTCCTATATCCATCCCACTATGTATGTATGTATGTATGTAGTCCTTCAATTCTCTTTGCCGGCCGGCCGTCAAAAAAGGCCCTCCTCCACATTATCCCCTTCTCCCCATCCCCTTTGTTATCATTACTATGCACGCTATGTGTCTTTGATTGGGAACGAGTGTCTTGAGCATATAATCACTAGTGGTTTAATAAGAGGGTGCTTGAGAATGATTAACTTGTAGATAAAGTGATTTTCACAAGAGTTGAAAGTAAAAGCATCTCATACTTGCTTCTCCAAAACGGTGTTCTATGTACAAAATAGTGGTGGTGATAAGCAGAAGCTAACATGCCAAACAGAGTAAAACGACTTTCACTCAAATCATAAGCGAAATTATTAAATGCGGCGCACTGCCAAACACCCTCTAAATAGATTGAGTTTCACAGAATTTAGGATGAGGTAAGAATAACTAGATTGGATAAAATAAGACACTTGAGTTAAACTACATTAAAAGATTGAATCCAAACAATTATATACCGATTACTTTTCTATTCAACTTCCGATGTCAGATATACTCTAACACTCCCCCTCAAGTGGACAACCGGTCCATTTTGAATCTAACCAGTTGACCACTTGCAAATGAACTCTCATCCCCTTGATTTTTTGAGCGCCAAGACCTAAAGGATCACAAGCCGCTGGATATGGATTTCTAGACGAGCAATCATGTTAAACGAGCCACAGTCCGTTAGGTACATACTCCATACGGATAACTGGGCTAAAGACTAACGGGTTGCTAGAAATGAACATCTACACGGACACCTTGACAAACGAGGTGGGCCAAAACTTGCCCGATGCCATGATATAATTTAAGATGGAGTAAAGATAACTAGATTATTGGGTAATAAGACACTTGGGTTGAACCATATTAAAAGATTGAATCCAATTGATTTGTTAGTTCAACTCAAGAACTTATGACAAATTATTTTACTCTTGAACTTCTGATGTGAGATATACTCTAACAGAGTTACTTAAGATTTGAAATGTATTTTAGTCTAGGACATAAAAGTAAGATTACGATATCAGAAGCATGAAGGGGAACTACGTAAGTTTTGAAGGCATGAGGGTAACATTACACAATTATGAAACTACAAAGGGTATTATAGTAATAAACCTTGATTTGAATAATCGGTTAGGTTCAATTGATAATGGTGGCCAATCTCATCCAATTCGATGACATTGGTTTATTCAAACACATTATATATAGTGCTCTATTGAATTCCAAATATAAAATGGTTCTTATCCTCTCTAACTCTCTAAAATCTCCACTCATGGCCAATGCCTCCCCCCATCCTATTAATAGTTAAATGATTTGGTGATTGATTCATGGCAATCGGTCGTGAATATAATGAAAGAGCGAATTCATTTGAATGTAAAAAAACAATTGAAGCAAAATACTCAAGACTATTTACTCGATACGAACACGTATCAGATAGGGAAGACTTTGAGCGTCTTCGAGATCTAGAAAAGCTGAGATGAGGAAGAAGAAGGGAGACAAGGAAGGAGAAAGGAAACACAAGAGTGAGGAACCCGAAGAGTAAAAGAGACTTTGAAGTTTGAAATTCTTTATTGATCGATTATCTCTTCTAAACGATCCCGAGTTACATCTCTATTTGTAAGAAATAGATGAAAACCCTAGCCTATCTAATTTCTTGCCTTTTCGGTTAAACAAATGCATCCAGATAAAAAATGAAAAGAAATCTTTGAAAGAGCTTATAATTCAGCTCATCTAACAGAACAAGATCACATTGTTTGGCGTTCCAAAATTAACGTTACACTACTTTCAATTTTGGTTAAACTAATACACCAAAACACTATAATATCCTTCCCAATTTCAATTGCTTTTTCTACCCAAAACCGGCAAAACAGAAGTGTCATTATTTTTATCATCTAACTAGGACTTTGATAGTGTGATGGAGTTTGGTGGTAGTGTGGTGGCATGGTGGACCACCGACCAATGGAGATCGATCCATCAGCACGGGGGGCTGGCAGCGAATCTATTGTGACAGTGAATCGTGAGCGACAATGTGAACTCTTATTTAGATTACAAAAAAAGTGGTATCATTGTTTTGATATTTTTTTTTATCATAGTTGGCTCATGCATGTTTAGGGAATTCTTCCCCATAAAAAATGATTTACCAAAAACTGCATCTTAAAATTAATCACATTATATTAAATTATTATTATAATTAAATATACGATCAAATTAAATAAAGGATAATTTACCTAAATAGGACTAAAACATAATGAATTTCTCAATATATGACCATATGTTTTATTTTCTAATGTAGGACCATTGGTCATTATCTATTAGTCATTATTCAACTAAATGTCCAACATCACTTGGACATTATTTTTCTTACTAGACATTATTAAGTCCTATTTAGGGAATAAAAAAGTTTAAGTACTACATTCGGAAATGACTTATGTTTTAATTCTACATTGGGAATAAAATTTGACCAAGAAGGATTATTAAACGCAAAGAAGATCGATTTTGGGAGGGAGGGAGGGAGCACTTAACTTTAATTTACTTTACTTGGATTTGTAAAATTAAGGTAATGTATGTTTGAATACACATACAAAAAAGGGAACTAAAGTGCAGCCATAGAACTTATAATCAGTTAAGTGTTATCTTTTCTTCTAACTAATCTTTAATAATTAAGTTAAATGATCAATTAAAGAGCAATTAATACTCCCTCCGTCCCTAAATATTTGCAACGTTTGCTTTTTCAGCGTCGCGGGAACTTTTGTTTATTTTTACGTTTTCATTGGTTATTTGATAAAATAAAATATTCTTGACACTTTTTATTTCGAAAAACTTTTCATGTAGTTTTTTGATATGTAAATTTTATTTTTTATTTCTAAACCAATTTGTAAATAAAATGAATTGAAAAAACTTGATATTTTGTCTCGGGAATACAAGTGTGGCAAATATTTAGGGACGGATGAAGTAATAAGAACAAGAAGATCGACTTTTCTTTTTTTTACTGTGATTAATTATGACGCACTTTTTAAATTACTTATTAGCTTCTTATTAAGACAAGACAGACATATGGTCAATTAATCAAAAGCGGCTCTACGTACGTACCAAGTGATAGCTTTGCTTATTATTAGGGCCGCCTACCTTTGCTTAGCTTAGCTTCCCCCCCCGGCTTCATATATTCATTCATTCTCCGGGGGGCGCAAAAGTATTTTATTACTCCGGATTATTATTATTATTATTATTATTATTATTATTATTATTATTATTATTATTATTATTATTAGCAGCAGCAGCTAGAACGAATTAATAAAGAACCAATTCTCTCCTCCTCTATCTGTCTACTTTTGTATTCCAAACGCATTTGTTCTCTTGAATCTGATCTCTAGCCAGAGACAGACACAGAGAGAGAGAGAGAGAGGGGAGGGGGAGGGGAATAATTGATATGTTCCAGCAGCAGCAGCAGCAGCAGAATATTATTAAGAAGCCTTCTTCAAGTATGAATCATCATCATCATAATAATAATAATCATCCTTCGAGTTCGATCCACCACCACCACCACCACCACGAGAGCGGCGGCGGCGGCGGTCGAGGGGGAGCAGCTCTGTGTGGTGGGGTCCAATCACAAGGGGCGGCGGCGGGGGACTCCGGCCTCGTCCTCACCACCGACCCCAAGCCCCGCCTCCGCTGGACCGTCGAGCTCCATGAGCGCTTCGTCGACGCCGTCACTCAGCTTGGCGGTCCTGACAGTATGTCGTCGATCGTACCCTATACATGTGTGTGTGTGTGTGTGTGTTTCTTTAATTACGTACATATTATTGATCTTTTTATTTCATGTATATATGAATATGTGGATGGATGACGTACATGCAGAAGCCACACCAAAGACGATCATGAGAGTGATGGGGGTCAAGGGTCTCACCCTCTACCACTTGAAGAGCCACCTCCAGGTATATATATATATATATATATATATATATATATATATATATATATATATATATATATATATATATATATATATATGTATGTATGTATGTATGTATGTATGTATATATTCACTTCTCCCTTAGCTTCAATCCAACCCAAGTCCCACAACGTAACGTTGGACGATGGTCCAGTTACGTTCGATCTCAAACTTTGAGATCGACGTACTGTCCAAATTTGAGGGGATCGTCGTCCTACCTACGTGCAGTGCCTCGTATTCTTCTTCTTCTTCTTCTTCTTCTTCTTCTTCTTTTTCCAAGTCCCGCAACGTAACGTTGGACGATGGTCCAGCAGTTACGTTCGATCTCAAATTTTTAAGATCGACGTAGTGTCCAAATTTGAGCGGATCGTCGTCCTACGTGCCTCGTATTCTTCTTCTTGTTTTTTTCGGAGTAATTGTTTCTAAAATTATTTTATAAAAAAAAAACTGGTTGTTTTTCAAGTCGTTGGGATTGAATATGGGATCATAGCATTAGAAATGAAAAAATGGAAACTAATTCCATAACTTTTTAGCTTAGCTTTAATATGTTAGAGTACAAAACATTTCTTGGGATTCTATCCCGTCAACGGCCGGTTTGAGTTTTTGATTGAGTTTTGTTCCATCATATCGACATGTTGGTCCGTAGATGTCGGGATTTCAATACTCACCTTAAATTCCTAATTAATAATAATAATAATAATAATTTAAAGCTCTTTAGAAATTAAAACAACGCACGCGCGCGTTACATTTAATTTCCGATTTCTTTATGCGTGTGTTAATTAATTTGTTTGGCCAATACGTACGGAGTACTATTTTTAAACCTTTATTCAAATATTGATATAAAATTTAAATATATATATTTGATTTGAATTGATCACTTTCTTAAGTGATGGAAATTAAAATGTATTTCTTGTGTAAAATAAAGTATGGAAGAGTGAAATTGACACTAAGTTATGAGATTGTTCTTCTTTGAATTTTTTTGGCCAAGGCTAATAAGCTAAATTGAACTAACACTTTACTTTTCCCCTTTTCCCCTTTTGGTCCGTTCGGTTGATTAATTAAATAGTTATATTTTATTACATGCAGAAATTTAGACTGGGAAAGCAGCCACACAAGGAATTCAATGATCACTCTTCTGTCAAAGATGTTGAGAGAGGTGTGGGTTTCTTACTACTTTACTTATTAGTGCACAACTAACATTATTTGTTCTCAATTTATTATATTCTATTTAATGGAAATATATATTGCTACACACACATACATACATTGTATTCATTATTTTACATTTGTCACACTCACCTCTAAAATTTGAATTATACTCACAAAATTTGTCATTTTTACACTTTATGTGTTCGTAGCATGATGGAACTTAACTTGTTTGTATCGTTCAAATTTTCCCGCGTAGTATATGTTTAATGTAAATCTAGTGTACATTTAGCATTATTCACATACTCTCTCCGTTTCTATACCGTGTGTTTTACGGTATTTGATTGAAATTATTTTTAATTTTATTTATTAAAAAAATTAATAGAGAATTGAAAAAAAATTGCAGGCATTTAGAAAATTAAATTAAAATGTAGTAGTACAAAATGTGAAATACCGTGAGTAATTAATTTCTTTATTTGATCAAATGTTCGATAAAAATATTAATTCCTTGTCCCAAAAAGACTTTTAGATTTGAATTTCACGCTCACCGACACTTTGACCATGTGTAATTATAGTTATACATAAATTAATTTATAACAATTTCATATATCAAAATTAGATTGTACACATTTTGCGGTCAAAGTTAGACAAAAAAAAGTGATGTAAAAAGACTAATTTGGGAGAGAGTTTTGGGAATAACAAAACAAAATGTGATTTGGCCGATCTTCTTGATACATTTAAAAATAAATAAATGTAAACGTAAAATTCTGTTTAAATTTATTTATTTGTTTTTAAAAAAGTGGCAATTATTATCACTTAATTATAATGAGTAGAGAGGGAGGGGTAGTATATATTGCTTTTGATTTGATTTCAATATATATTATCATAGTAAGAGTCGTAATTGCTTTGGGTGAGTACGTAGTCTTTTGATTTTTTTTAAAATTTGTTTGGACCGCCCGCAGCTTCTACTTTGGAACTGCAACGAAATTCATCAGCATCTTCCTCGGGAATGATCGGCCGCAACATGAACGAGTATCTCTCTCTCTCTCTCTCTCTATATATATATATATATATATATATATATATATATATATATATATATATATATATATATATTCTTTCTTTTCTCTTTATTTCACTTTCTTTTTTTTTTTTGAGAATAAAATTAACGTTTTCACTCTTTCTATGGTGAGGATCTTTTGACATTGAAATCCCAAGTCATATCATAATCCGAAGTATCTCATGTAGCACGTTGTTTAAACTAATGATTCCTACCCCTAATCCCCTCAAAAACCCCCTCCCCAACATCCCAACCCCCATCTCCCCTCCCCGAATCGGGAATTTAGGGTGAGTGGAGGGGGAAAGGCGAAGGGAGCTGAGGCTAGGGTGGAGTTTTGGAGGGTCGAGGGCTTTGGATGGGTTATGGGATATGAACAATTAATTTTACCAACGAAGCATCGTATGTACCTCAGGTGATAATATGAACTTGGTTTCAAGATCAAAAGATTCTTGCTATTCTTTTTAAAATTAAATGTTAATTAAAAAAATGAGAACTTAAATACTACCTCTGCCTATGCATATTTGTCCAGTTTTAGTCGTGTTTTTGCAGTCAATCATTCTCAACATTTGATCGATAATTAAATAAAAATTATATGCTATACTAATTAGATAAAAGAACATTATATTTTGCAAATATTATACTCCCTCTGTCCCAAAAAGATTTACACCTTTAAAAAAAATTGCGTCTCACAATCTCCTACCCATTTCTATTAAAAAACCATTTTTACCCCTTACTTTTTCAAACCATACCTATCACATCATATTTTTTTCCTAACAATCTACACATCACATCCTACTTTTACCCATCACATCAAAGGTATTTTTGGAAAGTCGACACAAAATTATCCTCCCCTTAATTTCAACTTTAGTCAAAACGTGTAAATCTTTTTGGGACGGAGGTAGTATAAAATAAATCTAATAAAATTATTTTTATATCAATATTTTTAGCATCAATTTTATTTAATTAGTAGTCCGAAATGTATAGTTGGTTGGGGAAATGTTAGTTGTGTGGTGTATATATATGTATAGATGGATTTGTGTGATGCAGTAGTAATGTTCGAATCAATGATGCAATTAGGATGCAGATGGAGGTGCAGAGAAGACTGCATGAACAACTTGAGGTAAATAAATCATTTTTGTGATTTTTTTAATTCCCCTTTTTTATTATATTAATTTCATGTTTATGTTATTTGAACTTTTGAAATAAGTCAATAAGAAATTTATGTTTAAATAAAAGTATATTGTTTGCAATAGTCACATCAAGAATAAATAATAATAATAATAATAATAATCAATATAATCTGATTTTCATATAATAAACTCTAATTTTCATATTAATTCTATATTTTCATATGTTTGTGTGGCCTCAATTAATATTTATTTTTTCTTACTTACATTTTTAATATCAATAGTATAATTTCACTTTACCTAATTATTTTCCATGTTTACACCTTTTGTCCCAAATTTAGGGGTACAAAGGGAGTAATTGATCATTACGTAGTATTTTCTACGGCCTACTAAATAAGGGACATGGAGTATTAGCTCGTAAAATAAGAAAAAGTGAATTGCTCTAATGTTGACAAAAATTACTTTTTAGATCAATTAGAAATGGACTCACAAGTCATATCAATCACTACTACATATATTTTTATTAGAAAGTGATTAATGGTTTATCTCTGATAAGCTGTTTTTAGCTTATAAGTCAAATATTTTTTCGTGAAAGTAGAATGATTTAAATGATAGACAAATCATTTATAAATATTCATAAATAGTGGGGGAAAATTTTGTAAATAATCTATCTGGTCAAAATGTTGAAATGAAAAAAATTGACTTAAAAATAAGTAGTTGAGACCAACTCATTTTTTCTGATTTATTAGTCAACTTATAAGCACACAAAAACATGTCATCAGCTGACTTAAAAGATAAAACTATTGATGACAAAACTTCTATGAAGTTCTTATTAGTTATATTTGAGTAAACAATGGTTAAGGAATTTCTTTCAACGACGACTTCTTTTTTTCTCTTTAAGGTTCTTTAATTTTGTAAGCAATTCCTTTGTAGTTTGTGGAGACCATTTGCTCAAAGTAAAGCGTGAGACCCAAGTTTGTTTCCTTTGTTCTTTTAAGGAAGTTTTAGATTATGTGTTTTACTCTCTCTTCTAGGTAAATATGATATTATTATTATTATTATTATTATTATTATTATTATTATTATTATTATTTTGAAGGTAAATATGATATTATAAAATGATACATTCATTATTACTCCGTAATTACTTTTTCGTCTTTTATTTGATGTGCTTTTCTTAATTTTTCATCATGAGTGACTCAAAGGGTGTGCAAACTGCCCAACCACACAGAGCCCAAAGTTTTAGGGCCCATATTTTTAAATATTAATTATTTTAATTATTCGTTATTTTTAAATTTAATATAAATTTGTATTTTAGAATTTATATTTTTAAAAAAGTGGTTATTAAAAATAAAATCTATCCCTAATTTATAGCACAAGTACTCCAAAAAAATAAAATAGGGCTCAATACACGAATTTCGCACAAGACCAATTTCATTTTTTCATATTTTCGGGCCGGCCCTGCTTTTCATAACCTCTCTACTGTTTTTTTTTATAATTATTTTTTATACACTATTATTATAATACCATACAATTTTCGATTGAGATTATCTATTTTATTTCGAACTGTGTTACGTCCATTCTTGTACACATACCTTCAATGGATGACATTTGTAAGAAATAATGTAATTATGGGACGATTAAATAAAGAAATATGGCATTTTATGGAATGCCTTAAGTTGAATTTTTCCGATGTATAAAAAAATAAATAATTGCATACGCACTCATATTTGCATTCATTTATTTTTTAATGTATCTAGAAATTCGATTGTATGGATCAATTAAAAAAATTAAGGGACACAATATTACATGTTTTTAGAAGATATGGTGATTTTGCAGCACATGTGATTTTACATCTAAAGTCCACAAAATCTACTTGAGTATTCTCAAACAAATTTTTATTTATTTACTTTTTAAAAATGATTTAATAATGTTTTTCTAGATCTTAGATCTATAGACAGTCAAAAAAAGATCTTAGATCTATACAAGAATTTTTTTTAATAATCTTGAAAGTACTGTAACACATTAAATAGTTTTTGTTAAACTCTAAGTTGAATAATCTTTTCATCTACCAAAAATCAATATTTGCAAGAGAAAATTTTGTCACAATACTCAAAAATTGGACTCTACTAATTAACATGTGGGGTATTCATGCAGGTACAAAGGCATCTCCAGTTGAGGATTGAAGCTCAAGGAAAGTACATGCAAACAATCCTGGAGAAAGCATGCCAAACACTCTCCGGTGGGGACACCAACAACCATGTAGGGTCCACGACATCGGCGTCCGGCGGGCCGTACAAGCTCGCCGGGAATGCCGGTCCCCACCAGTCTGAATTCGGGTTTCCGACCTTTCAAGATCTCAACATCTACGGCGACCACCTCGGCCTCCAGCAGACCATCGACGGCTCCTCTTCCCTCGGCGGGTTCTTGTGCAATAACGGTAACAACGACAATAACTTGTGTCTGGCCCCCGCGTCGCGGGGGAAGAAAAGGCCGGGCGACGGCGGCGGAAACGGAAAGAATCCGATGATGAGCTGGTCGGCGGACGAGCTCGGGCAACCGCTGCTGATGACATCATCGTGCGGCCTGGGACCGTCGCCGCACGACGACGACAACAACAACGGCGGGCCCCACATGATCCAAATCGCCCCGCTCTCTCTCGACACGAGGGGGTGCAACGAGATCGTGATCGCCGATTCTGTCCCCGAGTTCTACGAGCGAAAGCCGTCCCTCAACGTGTCTCCGCCCGGGGCGGGGGGAAGAGACCACGGGACGGTTATCCTCGGAGAACGGGAGAACAAATTCGACCCGATGACCCTCGGGAGACACTCCCCGAGGCGGGGACCACCGCATCCCGGCATGGTGATGAACATGAATATGCAGGCGGCGGCGGCGGCGGTGCAAGGCCGGAGGACCTCTACTTTTGGGTAATGCAGTAATTATATATACATATAATATAGTAGCATAAATTAATTGAATTAAATGTGATTTTTAACCAGTGCTGCAATAAAAATGCAGAACTATACATGATACCCATACTACTTCTAGCTACTTAATTACATACCATACGGGCCGGCCTGTATTTTGATTTATTATTTCACTGTGATCTCTCGCGGGCTTAATCATTATTCTTCATTTCTTTTATTGTTTTCTTTCATTTATGAATGTTGTTGCCCTATTTTTCAAGGATCTAAATGACTAATTCAATCAGCATTTGAACAATTTAGGCCTTCTTTCAGACCCGTAATTTTGTGATTTTAATAGTATAGATTTACATTATAGTTAAACAATGTCGTTATATATATATATATAATGTCTTCGGATGGGGACTCCACTCTTTGTCATTAATTTATGATTAAAACTCAATTTATGATTCTGAAGGGCCTTTGTGGATGAAGTTCATCCTTTGAGGATTGTTGGTAACTCGGTACGACAAGTACGCGCTAAAGGACAATAAAATCATTATAAGTTCAAAATGTTCAATAAAATCAATGAGCTTGTTTGAAAATAGCGTTATAAGTTAGTGTTAACATTTCGAAAAAAATATCTAAGGGTAGCATTATAATACTCAAACGGGCCCAATGCCGAGTACGGAGTATAAAGATGGACCATATCTTAAAACCGCCTTACCAAATACTTCCTCCCTCCATTAATTTCTTTCGTACTTTCCTTTTTGGGCTGTCCAAAAATTTCTCTCCCGTTTTTTATTTTGGTAAAAAAAAAACTAATAAAGATTGTACCAATAGTCCAATACTCCCCCACTTTTCATCTAAACTATTCACTTTATTTAGTTTATTACATCACATCAATGGCAAATATGGAAAGTTTTAGTTTTTTTTAAAAAAAATTAATCCCCGTACCAAGTCAAAACGAGAAAGAAATTGTTGGACGGATTAAATACCAACCTACAAGCGGGATCAAAATATCTCCAATATAAATAGATGTTTTTGCCTGAAATTTGCTTCTATTACTAGTGGACAATAAATCCACCTGTACCTACTCCTTTGTTCTGAAAATAGTTATAAACTTTTACGCCACATTTTTTTCTGGAAAGAAAAGTAAAAACTATTTTGGAACAAACAAAAAAAAAAGAAAAGAAAATTATTTTGAGTCGGAGGTATTTGGGTATCAAACCCATCTCACACCGATTGGAATGAAATGAACAAATGTTTAAGGGTACGGTTCAACTCAACTAATTGGTATGCTCCCCGATCTTAAAATTAACTTCTCAGGTCAAATTTTATTTAGTTTATTGGCCTATTTTCGTTTTTTATTTGATAAAATAATATAATCATGTAACATCTAGTTTTGTAGATCTTTTGATGTAGTTTTTAAATGTATAATTCTTATTTTTAAATTCTACATTATTTTTCATATAAAATGAATCGAAAATAACTTCAGTCAAACATAGTAACGCACAACGAGAAGATAATTCTTGCACGGAGGGAGTAAAATTTTTCGGGAGGCGTCCAATGATAACTTTGTGAGACTTTGACTCAAAGCGATCAATAGTATCATATTAATGCGAACTTGGGGTGAAGGTACACGTGGTCCCAATAGGGAGGAGTAGTTTTCATAAACATTGTTCTTAATCTTCAATCATTCATATGACTTAACAACTTTTACATCTTTGTTATGTTTTCTTTATTCCTGCTATATATAGGCTCTAGCCAAGCTGGTACTACCAGCAATGATTTCAACCTCGTCTAGAGTAAAGAGTACCTTAGCTTGTAGTCTTGTACCAGCACAAAACTGATTTTCTTGTTTTTCTGTTACTTGTCGTTCGAGGCTAGTTCTGCATGTTCTCGTCTAGAGATTTCGCATCAAATCTATGTGCCCATCAATATACATGTTACCGAGAAAAATAGAAGCCCAGGCGAGATATTACCTTTTCCAACATGACATGTATTTTCTTGCATTCCTTAGTTCAACTGCTGCTGGAAGACATGGCTTCCTCAATTCGTTTAATGATCACACTCAAACTATGTCCACCCTCCATAGCTTTAAAAGCAGCTCGATGTGCACGTTTATGCCATTTCAATAGATTATACGATTGCATAACTGACCATCTAGCTTGATTTGACATCTACTTTTGAAAAAAAAAAATCAAGATTCGAAATATGTGAGTATGTGACGAGTTCATCAAAAATTATTTAAAATAATCATGATCAGATGTACCACCTGAGCCACAGATAGGGGTGGATCAAGAAGCATGCAGACGTTTCTGAATAAATTTTCGTCATTTTCTCCACCCTCTGCTTCTCCATACACGAGGGCCTCAGCTGCAATCCCAGCGAAAAGAACCATGCAATACCTGGCAATTACGTTTTAAGAAAAAGACAAAAGGTAACAATTCTCCATTTGAGACCAATTGCTTCCTATTCCATAGGATGACAACTATAGCATCTACCTCCAAATGAAACCAAAGAAGAAAACAAAATGGAAAATACCAGAACACCAACCTGTCAAAGGCGGTTCCACTCAACCGGCCTTCAGCAAGCTCTTTTTCAAGTTTTTCATCCCAGAATTGTGTTCCAGCCTGCAAGGAATAAATGAAATGGGGTAGCACGCATGCAGCCACTATGAAACTACATAGGTTGTGGTATCAAGTTCACTTAAAAATTATTGTTATTCAAATGGTGCTGAAATGTGTGCCGATGGAAATATAAGGTATAACTTGTGAACAAACCTTCAGGATAGAGAAAAGGGAGTAGGGAAGATAAATACCCGGAGTATTTGTTTTTCACCAGTTTAGAGGTCATGTATGCACCTTTTTTTTTTTAATAATATTAATGGTTCTTGTTATTTAGACATTGGGTACTTTGGTCCAGGAGTGTCTAAGCAAAGCTGTAGGGTGTGCGCCTGCTCTGACATAGGCTCATTAGCCCCAGGGAGGAAGGGAATCACTCAAGCAGAGTCTCTATTGTGTCTGTTAGCAAACTTAATCTCCTAACTGTTTTAGAATTTTCTCTGCTGATTCTGTGATTATACACGATAATATTGGCATTGGGAACAAATGAGTGCTGCTAGAATAGTGGTATTTGTTGGATGCAAACTAGCTTCCCACGCCGGAAGAACAAGAGAAGGAAAACTGATATTTATATGGTTACCCAAACCCATTAGTATGAGTGGCGGACTGTGTTGTGTGGAGTTCTCGGTGTGACAACATGACCCGAAGGTCTGCCAGCGGTGCCTTGTGTCGAAAGTCTCCTGACAAGTGGTGGTCGGGCTGCGTGTCTCGTTTGGTGTTAATGGAGGAAGTCTCCTGACAAGTGGTGGCTTGTACATCTAGTAATCTTTTTCAGCTCTCCTGTTGCAGCGGCCCTATCATCAGACAACTGAATAATAAAAATAATAATAATCAATATTTTTTGAATCTTGCATCCTTCTCAATTTTAGGATCAATGGCAGCGATTTGATAAAAAATATGCCTCGTTTCCCATTCAATATGCTTCTTTTCAGCTTCTTTGTCTCGGAGACTATGAGCAATTTGATATGCTACTTTTCCCCTTCAATACGCTTCATTTCAGCTTCTTTGTCTCGGAAACTAGCGCTCAGGGCAGAGATCTGGTACAGCGCATTCAATTTCATGTTCAACTAGTTCTTCTCATGTCTAAGAGCATTGATATTCTGCAGATTTTCCTTGATATTGCCTTGAATATCAACACGAGTTTAATTCGGACCATCTTTGCAATTTTGATATGTTGTTAGGTCATAGGTGGCAACTCAATTCATTTGATTTAGCTAGACATCATTATAAAAAATAGAAAGGAGATTATCTATAGTTTTGTCATTGTGTTCTAAGTATTTTTCCCGTTAGTCCATTACTAAACAAAAACATCATAAGTAATAGAACCATATATCAAATTATCTTCATTCAGCCGTGGTATTCTAATCTGAAAGGTAACCACCTAAACTTTTTGGTTTCATATCTTAATATTTTTTTTGCCCTTCCTCAAGACAGTCAAGCACGGAGTAGTCACTAGTCAATACCCCTATTCTATAGGTGCTCCTTTGTTCCCTTGCCTAGTCAATGCCACTATTGTGTCTACTAGTCAAACTTACTCAAAGTATGCCCACTCCATTCCCTTATTGCATCCTTCCACGGCAGTTAGTGACACACATATGTTCTTTGACAATGTCTTCAAGCTTCAAGACCTTACTGAAATAACTATAACTGACATGGATTCGATCTTTACAAGAACTTTTTGGCGATAGTTACTCAAAATGTGTGGCAACTCTCTTCATTTCAGATTAGCCTACCATCCATGAACTGATGTGCAAACAAAGGTTGTGGAAAGGACTTTGAAAATGTGTTTGCGTTGTTTTGTTGGGGTTACAATGGTTGCCATAGGCAAAATTTTGCTACAATAAATTTTCCCAGTCAACTTTGCAAACCACTCACTTTTAGGTAGTTTATAGTTGTTCTCTTTGCCTAGTGTCTTATACAATGGGAGCTGCATGTGTGATGCTGTGGACAAAGATTACAAGATCGTGATGTAGGTGTTTTTGCTACAATACATCATCCCACTCAACATTGCAAACCATTCCCTTTCAAGTTTCTGGTTTCCTCTTTTACACCTTGGAATAACTGTCTTTATTATTGGGTTTCCTTTTTAGTTGTCTTATTACATCTTGTTGAATATTTTAGTTCCTATTATAATTAAATAATTATAGTACTCAACCTTATAAACAAAAGAGCTTCCTAATCATAAGATTCAAGTCTAAGGCAAGTAGTTTTAGACTATTTGGTAAGAATTTTGTTCTTGTTATTACCATATAACTACCGTCGTGGCTTCTGAGCCTAGATCCCAGAAGAAAAATCATCAAAGGGGCATAGACTGACCACCTCAAGGCCGGTTTCTCCTTTCAAAGCCCGGCTGACTTGTACTACAATGTGCCCAATGGACCTTGAGGCCCTTGAAAAAGATCGATCAGGCATAGTGGCTACTCCTTTCATGGCCATAAGCCAAAAGCATCGAAGAGCAAAGGTGATGATCAAGTCAAAGGCGGTTAACTAGCTTTGTGTTGATGTGGCACAACATTCCTATTATAAGTGTAAGTGAATACACAACAACTAAGACTCTATAACAACAAACCCAGTATAATCCCAACTCCAATTGAGCAGGGGTCAAGATGTATGCAACCTTGTCAAAAAACTGAGAGGTTGTTTCTATTAGACTCGTGATGCTTGATGCATTTACTGCCCAAAAACTCATAGAAAGTAAGAAGCAAAGAAAGTTTATTGTGCCATTTTGATTTAGTCCATTATTTACTAAAACATTGCCAAAAATGACTCTTTTAGCTCCATTAGCAATTGAAGCTACAACTACACGACTATATGATTGACTATATAAAAAATTATGACTCCCAAGACAATTCAATAATTAACCATATCAAGTTGACTAAATAACTACTCCCTTTGGTCGAATTTAGTTGTCACCTTTCCACAATGCATCTAATTTATGGAATGAGGGTAAAGTAACAAAAAGAAAGTCACTTATATAAGTATTAACACGTTCTTCATTTACTGCAACATGCTCATATTAGTTATACGCTCTTTGGATGGGGTGTTTTTGATAATTCTCAATAATTTGTTTACTAAATACCGAAATAAGGCAAGTGGACAATTAATTACGGACATCTCAAAAGCAAGTGGACACCTTAATCCAGATAAAGTAAGTTTTTAATAATAAATAACCAAATGATTATCTAACTCAGATAAAACGTAGCTACTTTAATATTGCAACATGTATCAATGTGCATAATAATACTCCCTCTGTCCCAAAAAAATGATCCTGATTTGGTTTGGCACAAATTTTAAAAAAAGTAAAATTGTGTGGTTGGAAGTGATGTAGATAGGATAGAGAATGACTTTGAGCCATAGAGAATTTCCCAAAACTGGAAAGAGGAGTCTTTTTTTGGGACGTCCCGAAAAGGAAATGAGGAGTTGTATTTTGGGACAAAGGGAATATAAAATGATATGGAAAATTCAAAGCGAGATAAGATATACCTGCCCTTGGATTCCCATCTGCAAAGCCACAATGGGGTCAAGAATAACACCACGAATTGGACAACCCATGAGGTAAGCTACAAGATCATATTAGAATGCATTGGTGATTGTGTGATCCTACGACTCTAGAGAGCAAGTAAAGTTCCATACTTCCACTTAAAATCAAAAAAATAAACAGAAAAAATTGATAGAGCTTGCAAGGTGATGAATACAAATTTGATAGAAAATTTTTATCTGGATGAATACAAATACCAGATAAAATTGCACATTATGTGGATATCTTCAGAACACATTAATGACATAAAAGAATAAAAAGATCGAGTATGGACATAAGAAAATGAAAAGGGGATTACCCACAAGAAGATGTCCAGCTTCATGAACTAAAATTCGGCGCCTATAAGGAGGCCAAAAGCTTGAGATCTGAGCTAAAAAAGAGCCTCCAAGAAATTTAGCATCGAGCATTGTCAGGGCCAGTACTGTGGCAATGTTAGGTCTGATATCTATTCCCTGATTTACCAGAAAAGAGATTCCACCAAGCAATGCAATCAAAATAAAGCTAGAGCTTCCTGAAAGACCCCACTTTTTGGGTGAAATTTTTCTCACTGAAACAAGAAGAATTGAACATAAATTTACCTAAACTGGCCATTTTATTTTAAAAGTAGGCAAAGACAACATGAAAGTGTGTAGCTCTAGTTCTGAACATTTGCAACTAAACAATTCATATCATGCAGATGGGATTCTT
Source organism: Cuscuta australis (assembly GCA_003260385.1). Lineage (NCBI taxonomy): Eukaryota > Viridiplantae > Streptophyta > Magnoliopsida > Solanales > Convolvulaceae > Cuscuta > Cuscuta australis. The sequence continues at coordinate 6,495,248 of NQVE01000215.1, read as the reverse complement.
GAAACACTTCTACCATTTGTTTATGACTGATGAGTTATATCAATGTGAAGATTTGATATTCAATTTAGTGTAGATTGTAGAATGTGGCTTAGTAGATGGCATATCAGGCCCAAAACACTTTATTCAACTTACATATTTTATTGTCAGGTGATTAGAGCATTTTTACATTCAAAATACTAGAGCATGAATTTGAGACCGTTAAAAATAAAAGTAAATCTTCTAATTAAAATGAAACAGAGTAATATATATGCATGTATGTACTGACCATCTAAGCCAGTCAAAGACTTCAGTAATGTAGGTGTTACATCTCTTGTGCCTTCCAAAACTGCATTGATTGGAAATTTCTCTTAGTTGCGTACAATAGTAAAATGGGCAAACGGTAGACACAGACAACTTTAGTGAAAATTTTGAAGAAAACAATAGAATGCTATGTAACAATTGGATGATGATGTTCTTCCCCAACAAATGTTGTCGTACATGGGTCATGGTACACAAATTGGTTTCTCAAACATTGGAACTAGTAGCAACTGAACTGGATACCAAAGAAACCCAACAAATGCCTTGTCCCACGAACACAGCTGCCAAGTCTTCCATCTCGACTCCATGGGCATTGAGGCAATTCACCTCAATAACATAGAACTCCGAGAATTTACAAAATGTGTTTGGGTTTAAAAAGAAAAATGAATAAGGTAAAGAATTTGTCTTATATCACAGCAAACGAGGAGAGCATGATCACCACAACTGCCTTAAGTACCTCTCTGTAATGCCGGTTACCTTTGAAGTAAATGCTCATCTTTGTAATATCCATTCATTACGGTCGGAACAAAAAGTGCCCATACAAATTGTGAATAAAATTGATTGAGACTCTTGTTGGAATGTGATCCAGGTTAATAATGTGGTGTGATATGATTAAAAACAAGTACAAAGCAGGAAATGAATAAATTGAATGGTCTCTTATGATGCCAGAGCTATCACACATGAAGCTGGTATCCCACATCACAAGAATAAGTAAGAACTAACGTATGTAGTATAAGATCAGTAGGCAACACATCTTAGAGTTTTTCTATGCCACAACTGTATGCAGATGAGTATCGTACAACGGTACAACCATTCCTCAATAGAAACTTATATGCCCATTAGTAAGAAAGAAATTGTTCACTAAAATAAAGATGTGAAACACAGATGACTGACCATTATATGTACAATTTTGCACGCCAAAGAAAACTTAAATGCTCGATAATCACAAACTAATCGAATCACTAATTTAAAGTCTTCACATTCCTGCCATTGTAGGATAGAATTTCTGCTTCTCCTATTGTCAATTGGTTCCGGGGTGGAAAATTATTGGTCTTGAGTGTTAGGCCTCGGGTGGATCGAGCTCCCATGGTCTCCCCAAAACAAGTACACAAGAATTTAAAAAAAAAACTATAAATGAAGAAGCTTACCTATGCTCCTGCATTTCCCGAAATTGGGCAAGAGATCCCTGTCCTTGAGAAAACCATAGGCATTCGCAACAAGCCTCATATCATCCGCATTCAAGCAGGTATCCAAAACCCCCCAATTGCGCTCTTGCCGAGCGGCCCGTGCCCAATCCAATTCACTCGGGTACCCATTCGGGTCCATCCAAGTTTCCTCCTTTGGCTGGACAGGGATCTCCTTGAGGAACCGAAGAGCTCTGGTGAGGTCTTTATCCTTCACGGCTTGGTCGTATTCTTGCCAGCCCTTCATAGCTCCCGTCCGGGTCAAACACGGCCTGGATTTCAGGTAATGTCGCTTGCGTATGACCGGTGAAGAGGTGATGAGAGCATTCCGGTCACCGGTTGCGCTGGACGACGGCGGGAATCCGGCTAGATCAGCAAGGTGCAAAGAAAGAGAGGGGAAGAGAAGCATTGCTCATGTCTCACCTGGGCAAGGACAGATAAAGAAAAAATATCGAGTGCAGTGATCATTGAACTACTCCATTTCTTTTTTGTCCGATAAAGCTATTTGTACCATAGCACCCATTTTGTCCTTTTACCCCAACATTTTATGTTCGTGTAAAACTAATTTTTGTTAATGCAGCAACACTTTGTATCCATGTAAATTTTTGTTATCGCATTAACACTTGTGTCGGTGTAAACCATCAAAATGTTTGTGTATAACTACGATGTACAAATGAGATATAATTTTTTGTATAAGTGTAGCATGACCCTTGTCAAAAATAAGACTGATTTTTTGTACATGTCAATAGACCTCTTCAAAGTGCTCGTCGGCACGAGATGTTAAATTACGAGAATTTTTACTGAACCCGTTTAATGGGCCTAAGAATTGAAGCCCGAGCCTGACACGCATAGATAACCGCGGGCTTCGAGCTGGCCATGTATAACAAAAATTGCTAAAGAACTAAAGAAATATTTTTTTAAATAGAGTAATGTGTTAATGCATTAGATATTTGATATAATAATTATAATGAGTAAATAAAAGAACAACTAATGTATAAAATGTGTTTCATATGCTATTGCCACAACTTATGAAGTATGATGTATTATTATTTATTGAAATACTATTATCAATGTGTGGTAGGTAGTAAACAATAGGAAGTAATAAAAATGTATTCATTTTATTAAATACACTCATAATTCATTTTTTTCATAGAAATATGAATATATGTGTAAAATAATTTTAAATAGTATTATTCTTTTTATTATCATTAATATTAAAGTTGTCATTATTATTTTATTATATTTATACTAGTAATAAATATTTTAATTCGTTCAGGTCAATCCATGGGCTTGAGCATAAAATTCGAGCACGGCCCTAAAATATTTGGGCCGTCATTTATAAAGCCCAAGTCTGGCCCATACCCTAAAATCTCAAGCTCAAGCCTGCTATTTTGCAGGTACAACCACTAAAAGCCACGTTCAAACTCCAAAAAGTCTTCAATGGAGAAGGTTGAACCCCTACTCGGTCTCACCAGAGGTACTGACGTACGTTCTAACTATTGAGAGCATCAAGTGTGCAACAACACCCGCATAACCCTAATTTCTAATTCTCACTTTCCGTGCACAAATAAACTTCTCATTCACAATTTACATGGTTAAACTTTATTCACTTTATTGGCCTATTTTCGTGACACATTTGATAAAATAATATAGTCATGTCACCTCTAATTTTGTAGATTTTTTGATATAGTTTTTTAATATGTAATTTATATTTTTAAATTTTACACCATTTTTCATATAAAATGATTTAGAAATCACTTCAATCAAACATCGTAACGCAACAGAAAGTTTATTTGTGGACAGAGGGAGTGTGTACACACACAAAATTATTTGCAAACAAAGCAAATTTGATAAAATCATTTTGTATTAATCTACTATGTGTAATACAAGTACTTTAATTTTTGTTTTAATTGATGATTCAATATCATCTTATATGATTATGAAAAGTGAAACTAGACCGTAAAACCCCAAATTAAAAGCAGATACAATCTATCTCATCACTTCCGGTACACCGAGTTAATATATATATTCTCAACGATTATTTCAACTGATCTTGCGGCCGCCGTTACGTTCTTGATCGTCACCAGCCTGATGGGCCTCCTTATTATCCGACGACGGCTTGCGAGCACTGGAGAAGAGCTCCACGGGCTGCGAGTCGGCGATCTTGCCGCCTTCGAGCGGCTGGCCGCCTATGTAGCCGACTCGAACGGCGTCGTCCTCCGACAACCTTGCCTGCGCGGTGCCGTACTTTATGTCCCGCTTGTTCTTCGCCATATATATCAGATGGGTCGGCGTTTATTTCTACTTCTGTCCTTTTAATTTTATATTCCGGTCTAACAATTATGAAGTAGTGTTCTTTACGTAAGTAGAAGATGGTGCATGGGATTTTATAGGAAGTGGAAGAAAATAGAAAGAAGGATTAAGCTATGTGTACCCCAACATTTATACACCAATTTGTATCCCGTAGATTTGCACCAACATTTAATGTTGGTGTAAAACTAATTTTTGTTAACGCACAAACACTTTGTGTCCGTGTAAATTTTTATTAACGCACTAACACTTGTGTCGGTGTAAACCATCAAAATGTTTGTGCATAACTGTGGTGTACAAATGGGTACATTTTTTGGTGTAAATGTAGCATGGTTCTAGAAAGAAATGTAGCTATGCGTGGCATTTTCCCCCAGGATTATGGTTTACACGTGTTGCTCTGTTTTGAAACGTGGCGTTTTCCTTAAATAGGCCAATATAATGATGAGGCAAAATACACGAGTTGTGTAGATGAATGAAATTTGAATCTTTATAGATGTTTTTCATGTATCACATTAGACTCTATTTTTTTTCAAATGGCCAAATAGTTTATGTTGTCATGTGTATTTGAGAAGTACAAACCATAATAAAATAAAACACAATGATATAAAATATTTCAACCAATCAACAACAATCAGTCAGCAGCGTAAGTGTGGCACGAAGAGGCAGACCAACATTAAGTTACGTTCCACAGAGTCCCGAGCCCCCATAGACCTCAGTGTAAATCCGTATTATGTTTGTAATAACTTCAAATATAAAAATAAAGTATAATTATTTCGCATGTGCCTTTCATTTTTGTTCTCATAGCCAATATATATGTATCAAAGGTCACCATTGATGTGTCGTTTGTCCACCCGAGTCGCCGCCACTGTAATCATGGTCCACAACGGTCATTTTTGTTTGGAACCCAAGTCCCTAGCAATAGTCATTGTTGTTTGTTGTTCGTCAAACCGACACCATAATATTACATGATCAAACTTTGGATCAATATGAAATCATACTTTTAAACTTCAATTTAATACCAACATGACGAAAGTTTTAACAAATAACCAACCACACTTGCTCAAGAACCCCACTTTTGTGAGGCCCCATTTTTTGTTTTAGAAAAACTATTACTCCGTAATACTTTGTATTACTCCCTCCGTTCTAGTTGCATGTTCACTATTTACTGAGTCAAAATTTAACTACTTTCATTATCCATTTTTTGTATGTATTTGATGTGATATAATCATATATCACATCTTATTTTATACTCCGTATAATCTTAAATGTAGCCTTCAAATATATAAATTTTATTTTTAAATTATATACTACTTACTCCGGTATGTTGTAAATGATTTATGTTTTTAGTCAAACTTTATAAACTAAAATTGAAAAATAAAATTGAGAGAAGAAGAGTTGTTTATATATAGTCCAACCAGGCCAATTAATTAAAATTGATTTATAGTTTTAAAAATATGGGTAAAATAGAGTTACAGTTCATGAAGTTATTCTTGTTAAAACTGATTCATAGTTTTAAAATATGGGTAAGATTGAATTAGATATGCATCAAACTTATTCTTATTACTTGTTACTTATTCAGCTATTCGATCTAATTAGAATCGGTTTAGATCAAATATTCCTACGCAATGTCCATCTAAACTAAAATACCCTTTATATTTAATGTGAATAGCTTCGCTGCCCCTATGATTGTGAAAATGGGCACCAACGTCCCTCTTTTTTTATTTATTGTTTTTCTCTTTTTTTTTCTTCTCATTTTTTATAAATGTCTGTAAGTTATTTTTCAAAACTATTTTTTGGAAATGTTAAAAAATAAAAAAAAAATTATATTTGAAATAAAAAGTTAACATATACTCCGTACTTCATTTGTCTCAAGTTAAATATTTTTATTTTTTATTTAGAAAAGTTTTAATCTATTAGGATCAAAAGAACATGGAGTAAGGTCTTTTTAATATTTAGTTAATTGTATATTTGTAACATTTTTTGGACCGATGCCAATACATTTCTTTCTTGACCTAAATTTTCTTTTTCTATAGAAGTATTTTTCAAATAATTTTTTTCTTTACTTTCTTTTCAATTTTGTTCCTTTTTATTTTAATTTGATTAACACAAACAAGTCGTTATAATATTAATTTTTTAAAAAAACTTAAAAAGAGAAGAAAAAACTACTCCCACCGTCCCATAAAACATGAGATGTTTTGCTTTTTAAAAAGATTTAAGGGGAGTGTATTTTGGTATTGAATTTTCAAAAATGACCTTTGATGTGATGGGTAAAAGTAGGATTTGATGGGTACATTATTAGTAAAAAGATATGATGTGATAGGTAGGGTATGAAAAAGTAAGAGGTAAAAGTGACTTTTTAATAGAAATGAGAAGTGTTTTATGGGACGGATGAAAAAAGAAAGGAGAAAGATTTTATGGGACGGAGGGAGTAGAAAATAAAAAAATGAGCTTCATTGCAAAAAAATATTTCATTGATTTTTGTTTCATGAAAATTAAATAATAAAGACTCTTTTGGACACAAAAACAAAAATACATAATTTGAGACAAATGAAATCTACAATAATTCTTTTTACTTCATTGGTTTTTTATTCGAAACACAAAACAATAGATATAAAACATTCCAAACTAGATTAAGAGCTACTACCCAAACTAGATCAAAAGATCTACATTCCGTTTTAAATTTTAGAGTTGTGAGCATATATAAACATTCCATTCTAGTCTTTTAACATTTTGTGAGAGATTTTTGTGACACGAAATAAAGTTTAGGTGCCAAAACAAAAAAAGCTGAAAATTCAGGTACTTTACGTAAAATTAACCAATAGAATTTTAGTGTTATTGTGCTAAAACTGAAGCACCTGATTTTTTTACAAGCGTGCACATTATACACATATAGAATCTTAAACCACTCCTAGGTCAATTTTTTTTTTTTGAAACAACTCCTAGGTCAATTGAACCTCTCATTTGTATAGATATTGGTGATACGTGTCTCGATATACACAATAACTCCTATTCTTTATTGTTTTATCTAAGACCTCGTTTGGTACATGAAATTCAAACTATGAAATTGAAATTGAGAAATTCAATTCTAATTCTGCTGTTTGGTAGCACAAAAATTATGCGAATTTGGAATTGATAGTGCAAAAAATCAATTAGAATTGGTGAATTCAATTCTATGAAATTGAATCTCATGGAATTTCAATTCCAATTCAATTCTAATTCTATTCATTCCGTATCCCAAACGGACCCTAATTGAAATTCATAGATTTAATAAATAATTCTAAGGTGTCCCAGTGCTCTTCAAAAAACATGTACCCCCTCCGTCCCTATATAGATTACAAATTGCGGATTACGAAGTAAAATTTTTTACTTTTTGAAATCATTTTATTTACAAATTGGTATATCAATAAGATATAAAAATTACATATTAAAAAACTACGTCAAAAGTTCTACAAAACAAGAAGTGACTAGAATATTGTATTTTATCAAATATTTAATGAAATCGCGTAAACAAACAAAAGTTATCGAGAAGAGAGGAAAAAAAATTGTAATCTATTTAGGGACGGAGGAAGTATTTTTTAAGGAATTTTTAAAAATACATCGTTAGTCTTTATACTTTTAAAAAAGATACATGATTGGCCTCAATGTTAGCTTTTTTAAGTCCCTTGAATACACGCCCTCATGGTGCAACTAGAGATCAACTTTTAAGCAATATATCACAAGTTAATTGTCCAAAATACCCTTCGCATCCACTAATATTTGGGAAAAGGACACAAATAGGAGTAATTTGAGATTTAAATGCCTAAAATAGGAATTTCGACCTTAATTTTCCTAAATGAGAGCTACTACCTCGGTCCCTGACTATTTGTCTAATTTTGACTTTTTCGATCAACTATTTTCAACCTTTGACCTATAATTAAATAAAATATATATTGTATATTAATTTGATAAAATAATATTTTGAAAATATTTGATATAATAAATCTAATAAAACTATTTTCGTATCAATATCTAATAAAACATATATCAATGATAAACACAAGGATTTTAAGACCAAGAAGCAAAACCTCTGCATGCTATCCAGAAGAAACTTCAGCCTTGGCTTCAATTTTTTGAGTACTGCAGAAATATAAACACAACAAAGTTCAACAAATAGCGCCACAATATATAGATGAACGTGCACAAAACGCTCTAAGAACATCACTAGCTTCAAATATGCTAATGAGATTATGTTTCACGCCAACACGCGACCAAGCTTCAACATCTTCACGCCAAAAACAAAGAAAATCGACCGAAAATGGACAAAACAGAGAAGTAAAGAGACTGTGTATGAAAGGCAAAGGGGCAGCAATCGACCTGGTATCAGTATTTTTGGAAGATTCACCTGTATCTTGCACGGGACCAGCCTTCTTTTTCGCACTTTTGCATTTGGATTTCGTGTATTCCTTCCGAGCTTCATATAGCACACACAAGTGGCTATTGAACTTTTCTTTCCAGTTATCCTTGCTAGCATGCTCGACTGCATCTTCAAAGAAACTGATGGCACGGCCAAATTCTTCTTGCCCCAAGATATACTCCCTATACAACAAAAAGACCAAAAACAGGGCATTTCAAATCAAAAAAGGAAAACCCGATGGCACGTTTAAAACTGATATTTCGTTAACAAAGATGTCATTACCCAATAATGTTCGCGACTTCTGAATACTTGAAGAAGCTCCGGTATTTTCTGTGAGTCTTAAAAGCTAACCAAGCCTCCCCAAGGGCAGCTGGTGTGAAGCATGGAAAAAACAAGACAAAAAAAAAAAGAAGACACAAATATGAATGAGGTATTGAGAAGTGAAGATACAATATTCCAAGCATGATCAGAGTTAAATTCTAAGGTACAATTTGTAGGGAATATGTAAAGAGAATGAGATCAAACCCTAAGAAACACAACAGCAATTAATCTTACTCACTTATAGCATACTCCACAACTCGAGACTTGGTAACTATAACACGCAGAAATAACTACTAATATACCTTCACTCTCTTCTTTATTATTGTAGACCATTGCACGCAGCTCGTAGAGAGTACACTGCTCTTCGTCTTTTTCTCTCGAATAACCAGTACACCGCTCCAAGCATGCCTCGATAAACAGCAGTGCTTTATCATATTCTAGCTTCTGAATTTGACCAAGAACATGTTTTTCAATATTGGCAAGCCGACTCATTCTACTCTCTGTTTCTCATTCGGGTTTGATAACCTAAGTAACATGGAATTGCACCTTAGCTCTTGACAACTAATAATATGAGGAACAAAAACGTAATTGTAACGCCCTGAAACATACCCTAAAAGTTTATTACGGAGTATATTATAAGGGTATTTTTGAAATCATATTTTGGCCCAATAAATCATTACTTCTATTAATAACTCTGTTGAATCTCACAAGAGTAGGGTCTGGGAAGGGTGCGTAAGCAAACCTTACCTCTACTTGAAAGTAAAGAATTGGTTTCCAAAAAGACCCCTAGTTGTTTAAAACATAGAGCGGTTGTTTCCAGACCCATGATGAGTGTCGAAAGTTGCATTGACTAATTGTTTATATTAACATAAGCGTATGCAATTTAAAGAGCCATTTTGCTTTACTCCAGCATACCCCAAAGCCAAAAAAGGGTGAATCTTTGGCTCCATTAGAAATGATGGAAAAATAAATTATTATTTCTGTCGTTGACCAAAAATGAAGGGATTTTCAATGTAGGGATTTGTTGTTAGAATTAATTTTGTTGGGTCAGTCTCGAAGATACAAATCAATCCAACAATATATTTTATGAAGAATTCAGGTTTATATATTTTGACTTATGACCAGTTTGAAATAAAGTCATTAAATGAGAAAATAGACTTCACCCTTAAATTGGGTAACTTTTTTGAAGACTAAGTTGAAACAATTTTGGACTATGCTAGAATTTGTTCAGATAGATAAGTTAGAGAGATTTAGAAAATGTAAATGGTTTCAGAAACTGACATGATTGAATCAAGATTGAATTTTATATAAGGAGAACCGTCTTCAATGGCCGGAATTGCAAAAAACCCGCCGGCAGTGGAGCTGGGTGAACTCAAGCAGCAGATTTCTAACAATTGAAAAAAAAAGAACAAACAAAATCATACCTATAGCCGGAGTTGCAGCGGGGAAGAAGAATCGCCGGATGGGAGAAGATGAAATGCCGGTGCTGGGTCGTCGACGAAGATCCGCGCTGGCAAGACCGGAAGCTGCGCCGCTGGAAGATGGAAATTTGCACGAACTGGTGATTTCGGGGTACACAAGTCACCCACTCTTTACTTCATTTTATTTTGTTTTTAGTTTTAAATTTTTTTGAATTTTACTTGTCCTTTTATGTGGTTATGGAGGGGTAGGGATAAGGGTACACTTTTGGTGTACCTCTAGCATTTTCCTTTCTCGATGGGTGAGAATTTTGAAAATCCATTCCCAAATGGTATGGTGAGAGAGTGGTAGACATAAGTTCTAAGAGCATTCACAATGGCAAAGAAGAAATAAAATGACACACGTTGACATGGAAAGTTTCAACCAATGTACACGTCCGGGGTGTACATAGAGACCCACCAAGATACTTTAGACTCATCGGAAGAACTCTCATCCTTAGAATTACCAATGTACGTTGGATTGTCGGGGTCGCTTTCGTCACCCATGTCTTGTGGCGTGTCAAACCTGCCTCATCCCATGAAAAATGATGCCCCCCAATTGTTGTTGTTCTTGGTGGTGGTCGTGTTGTTCTTCCTCCATTTCCTCCTCTTGTGATGCAACTATTTCTTCTTCACCGGGAACCTGGCCTCCGATTTGGAGTGCCTCTAGGTAAACCTCAAGTTCACCGTATTACTTGGTTTTGAACGAAACACCTCCATGTTCGTTCTTCGGGAATTGGAAAAGGACGTGATGCAGCATATACTCCATCCTTGTATTTGGGATATTTTCCCCAAATATTCTTGATTGAAATTAGATTATCTTCACTAACAACATCGAGGAGTTCATTGAAGATTTCCTTGAATGACACATCAAGATCAAAGACAAATGCTTTGTTTGAATGCAATGAGTACTCAAATCTCATTGTTCTCGAATCCGAATTCACCATTCCAATGATAAAGCTATGATCAAAGGCCATTTTTGGAAATGTAAGGAGTAATGAGTGAGTAGAAAGAGTGTATTTGAATGATATTTGGTGGTGACATTGTGATAGTTAAGCCCAAATATATAGTCGATGGGTTCAGGATATTGGTGCAGGATATTTTAGGTTAGGTGGAAGAATTTATTATGTTAGGTGGAGAGATTTATTATGTTAGGTGGAGAAATTTATTGTGTTAGGTAGTGTGATTTATTATGTTCGGTGGATTGATTAATTGTGTTAGGTAGAGAGATTAATTTTATTAGGTAGATGAATTAGTTGTGTTAGGTGTGGAGATTAACTTGTTATGTGAATAAAAAGTACAAGTGTCCTTCCCACAAAAATGCTTTCGGCGACCATGTATTATATAAATGAAAAACAGATGGCTTAATGGCAGAGCCTGTACCGTTAAGCGTTAAATTTTTCTGACAAGCACTGATCAGAAAAACTTTTGTGTTTTTCTCACTGATAAGGAATTAAATCTTGGTGTGATAAGTTAAAACATAATTTCCTTGTGTAGGACCTCAAGCATGTTCTTACAACATACTCCATACCACTTTTCTTTTCCAAAACAATTTTTTCACTTTAATTTCACAAAATCTAGAAAAAAGTTGTAAACAAGGTGAAAAATGTTCACGTAGAATTTGTTTAAGCTCAATATACTATTATTCATGTTTTGACTTTTTCCGATCAAAATTGATAAATTTTAATCCTTAGTTAAAAAAATATATTATGATACAATAACAATTTTATTTGTTTCGTCTCGTAAATATTTTTCAAAATGTGTTTTTATCTATTTAATATACCATGTAATTCTTATTTAATTATAAGTAAAAAAATCAATCTTGATTGTCTATAAAAAAATAAAAAATACTCCGTATGCAAATACTTTGAGACAGAGAGAATAACATTTATAAGCCACATATTCCTATGATCCTATCTATAAAAATGAGAAAAGGGTGAAATTCACATTGGGATGAGCAGAAATAAAATGTAAATAAAAGAGAAAAAAAATTAGAAGATAGTCTTTCCGTCCCATAGAACATTTCTATTTTCTTACTTTTAAAAGATTTAAAGAGAGTGTATTTTAATGTTGGCTTTCCAAAAATACCCATGGATGTGATGAGTAAGACTAGGATGCAAAGGGTAGATTAATAGTAAAAAAATGTGATGTGATAGATATGTTAAGAATGAGAGGCCTGGTTCGGTGGCTACCGGGTTTCAGTGGCGACGGAAGCCACTGCCCCCCTACGGAGCTCCGTTCATAAAATTGATGATTCCTACCCCCGGTAAACCCTCCGCCAAGTCCCGACCCCAAATCATTCCCCCACCTACGTCAATTGCACCTCGTAAGTATAATTGACTTTAAAGTCAAACCCCGCAATTGACATGGTTAGGGGGATGAGTTGGGATTGATACCAGGTGGGGGGGATTTACTGGGGGTTAAAGAGGGATATGAACTATCAATTTTACAAACGGAGCACCGTAGGTGTCCCAATTGGGTGAGTGGCTTCCATAGCCACTTTTTTGAGTGGCTCTAGAACCTAGCCGAAGAATTATTAGGGAGAAAAGAGACTTTTTAAGAGAAATGAGAAATATTTTTTGAGATGAATGAAAAAAGAAAGGAAAACACTTTTGTGAGACAAAGGAAATAGTAATTAGATCAAAGTTAGCTTGCAAAAGAACTTCTCTTTACTTGAGTGGTAGGAAACTCATCCACAAGATTCTTGGAGAAACCCAACAGAGGCAGAGACATTAGCTCTTTGTACGTCATTAGGTTGGAAAAAATATAAACGAATACCTGGAGTACTACAATGTAAGTGAATGAATATCACTAAAAAGTTAGCCTCCAAATGAATAGAAAACATATGAGGTTGTAGATGGTCCAAGAAAAGACCCAACATCTTTTTATTCAATAACCCATAATCCCATATACGTTGCATGGCAATGAAGAATAAATTTCAAAACAGGAAGGGAAAAAGATCTGTCATAAATTCATAACTCACTTATCCTTGGAGTTTCTGGTATAATTTGATGATAAACGGGACTGTGATGGAAAGAAATCAAATGGCGCAGCAGCAGCTTGCCCGAAAGAGCGTCTTGTAGCACTTGGAGAGTCCGAGAGGAGGGGTTCGTGTACCGGGCTTCTGTTTTTGGATTGAGAAATTGATAGAGGAGACAAATCTTTCTCTATGGAGGTTCTTGATGATGGCTCTATGTGCCCCAATGACAAAATTGGCCCTCCCAAACGCTCGGCCTGCTGCAGTATATTAATTTTGCTTGATCTGTATGTATATCTGAAGTACTTCAGTGCCATTATTGGACCCATTCCAGCTGCAACCATAAGCTGAAAATTTGGGAACGCAAGATTAGCTTTGAAAAAAAAAAGTGTATGTGGAAGTTGTAACTGATCTCTTGGTTGACCTGAATCAACAATTTTAAACGATGTGATAATTATGTCAACAACTTTTGATCTATCATTGAAATTGATAAGCATGAGGATAAGAAAATGGAAAATTAGTACTTACAAAGATAGAAATCCAGTATGATGGTTGTCTACACAGCCGGGACATGATTGCGTACATCCCAGATGATGGCAAGGAACTAAGAACATGGTTGATGACATAAAATGCAACTAGATTTCCCCATATGGCAATATGTTGCAACACAGTGAAGGAGCTGTGCACGCATTAAAAAAAACTAAGTCTCCACAGTTGTGTAATGGTTTGTTTGGATGAGGAGAGAAAATGAAAGGAAAGGAAATGAGGGGAAAGAAATTAGTGTTTGGATTGAGAGAAAATGATAAGGAAATAGGAAAAGATAAGGAGTAAGGGTATTCTCATCCTAGTTGATGAGAAAATTTTGGGTATGGTTCCCACACATTTTTTATTTTCTCACCTTTTTCTTTCTCATCCAAATATGAGAAATTGTATTGAAAAATATGCTTTCTCATCTCCCATTTTCTTTCCCATCATTTTCTCACCAAAGAAGCAACTCAACCCTTTCACTGGGAGGTGGACTTTTAGAATTCCGTATCAGTTTGATGCTATCATTAAATGCTTTTTGCGCTGTTCCCCCAACAATAATGTAGCTATAGTAACAACTTACTTGGTCTCTATCGCAACAACGAATGCTTGCAACCAAATACATCCAGAAAGTGCCACCATTGACATCTCCTCCATCTCGCTCTTCTCAAAAGCATAAGTGTGTGTGGTAATGACAAAGACAACACTAGCCTGAAAAGTAACACCAAGTGTGGAAATAATTTAGTGCTAAACACATTTCTCGTCCCAAAAAATTTTGTATGACCTAACAAGACCAATTATTCATGTGTTTGGCATTTTTCAGGAAAAAACTCAGCAACAAGTTGCATAGTTAAACCAGCAAAAAATTTTTTTAAAAATGTTAACTAATTGCAACCCTTGCATCCTACCAATATTCAAATTCTCCTATTGTCTTACACGACCATTTAATCAAAAGTACAATCATACACATATTTACTATATCTTGAAAACGCCTGGTTTTTTTCTTAAAATTACTACTAATTTAAAAATAAAAATATTATACCTTCAAGTATAATAACATATAGGTGGAGCCTAGGCCATGCCTAAAACTAGGACATTTCATTTCGCTCTTATTTTCATTAATAGCATGCTAAATAAACTCACTCCAGTCCTTTTTAAGCCACAATAGCGTGTGCCTAAATATAAGAGATTACTATATCTTGATTGCCAGATGTAGCCAAGAACTTCCTAAAGATTGTGTTATGGTGTGGAAGACTAGTTAATGCGCAACACTTTTCACCCATAAGTAATTCATCCTTCGTTGTCCACAAAAAATTGACTGTATGTGATCTAGAGCTTGTGTTGTCATGTCATACTTGAGGCTTTTAATGAATAAAGCTTTGGGAACCCCACTTTGCACACACCAAAGGCAAACACAGACACTTGGCAGACAATAAGTCAATAAGTGTATGTGCTTGCCTTTTGTGTGCAAAGTGGGATCGCCCTAGCATTCCCTGGCTTTGAAGGTAGGCTCCATATGTATGTCAATCTTTTGAAAGCCAATTTGGCAGTTTACTCATTAGTTGTGAATGAGTGTGAAAGTTTGAACGTTTGGGTGCATGATATCTGGTTCAACATAAGTCTAAGGAATAACCCACAAGTTTTGTGTGATATTTCCTTCAATTGTGTCTTCTAGAAGAATTACAAATACTACTATGGGTATTTGTATTCCCTCCACTGTTGTGTTTCTCAAATAATTCATGTTATCAATTGCCAAATATGTCCTCATCTTAATATAACTTTCAATCTATTTTCTTTAAGAGTATGGTGAACTGTTGATGAATCCCATCTTGAAACTAGAGATGTTTCAGCTTGGTGCAGCACGGGGGCTGAATATAAAATACGATGTTTTAGGCTTTATCCTAGTTTGTCTCCCTCTCACTTTACAGATCATCCTCCCCACACACTATTCATATACTATACAACATATTCACAACACCTTCCTAGACTTAAACCTATATGGTGGTGTGCTCTTTTCGCATCTTGTATCAATTCATAAATCAAGTACGGAGTAATATAAATATTATTACTCTTCCTCAACTACTATCCCATATACGGAGTACTGTTTTTAGTATTTTGCATCATCTCCGATGGAGCCAAAGACTCATTATTTTTTGGCTTTGGGGTATGATGGAATGAAATAAAATGGCTCTTTAAAGATTAAACTATCTGCGCTCATCGGGGTCATTTGGAAATAGTAGCTACCTGCTTATTTGACCCCCTTACCCTGCAATGGGAGGGGCCTTTGAGGCACTCGGGTAATGTTGTTTTTGTATATTGTTTCTAGTATGTAGTAGCTGTAGTAGGCTAGTAGCAAACTACCATCACCGCATGCTAGCATTTTAATATTCAATATAGATGCGTGGACAGAATTCTGAAGCAAAATTAACTTGCATGCGGAACGATGCGAATACCATATAAGTACAAAAGAAATAGCACTTACATGAAAAAGAGATCGGCCAAACCATCCAGCAAATGTGCTAGGGTTAAGAAGCCTGGGTTGAACAAGATTAATCAAATGTCAAGAAGGCCTGAGACCAAAACACACATGAACAATCACGTAATCAAGACAGAAAAAGCCCTAAAGTAAAATCATACCTTCCAGCTTGGCAGTAAAACAGTATTTGAGGATGCTGCATCACAGTTCTTTCACTGAGATCTTTGTCAAGAACACTGGCTAGAACTGGAATACTAGTGTAAAACACATTATAAGCCATTAAACTAACAGAATTGAAAAGGCTAGTTCCAGAGACACCTGAAATAAACGAGAAACTGAAAGATTGTAAAGTTAGCAACTTCACTATTATGATACATTTCACAGAGCCCCATGAAACAAAACAAAAGAACTTACAAAATTTGGATGAAACAAATCAGAAGGGATTTGTAGAAGGAATATTGGGAAAGAAATGCAGTCCGGTTATAAGAGTACCGTCCATGGACAAGTATTAGTCGTTTCAAGAACTTGAATTCTGCGAGTGAAGAAGGATAGCTTAAACAGGAACTCAAAAGCAAAAATAATAATAAATCACAGGTTACTAGAACTTTCTCTACTTAAGTCTTATAACACTAAGTAAATTGTCAAATCCATGCCAACACACAGCATATATTATACACATATATTCAATACACATATAAGTTTTGAAGCATCAACTCTACCTTAAGAAGATAGTAGCTGTTACCACCAGCAGTCACAAAAGTTACAAAGGAACAATTTATTTCAGAACCCTTTACCATTCCTCCTTTAGTGGATCAATTCAATTTGCAGTTTTACAATTTTAACCCCCTTAAATTGCATGAATCTAGGTTGAGGTGGTTTGGGCACATAAGGGTGCGGAGGCCCAGGTTAGAAGGTGTGACTTTGCGAGAGGCTTGCGGTTGTGGGTGTGAGAGGGGGAGGAGTATTCCATCTAGTATTTATCTTTGCTCTTACTTGATGGGTGGTATTCCGTCTACTATTTTACTTTTTAATTGTGCTTCGATTTAGGGCTGGGGATCTCTTGCAAACAATCTTTCTACATGGTTGTAAGATTTGCGTACACATACCCTCCCCAGATCCTTGGACTTTACTGGGTTCATGGTCGTTGTTGAATAGTTTTACCCCTTGGGTGTTTACTGGATTATGAAGGGCAGTGAAAGGGATATTGTTGCTTTTTAATTTACTCTTATAATAGCTGGCCAAAAGAAAAAAGGAAGTGAGAATTTGAGCTAAGAGATCATTATTTTCTGATCTAACAAAAAGAAAAAAAAGACAATGTAAATCCCCCCCCCCCCCCCTCCATAAGCCCCCAATAAAATGTGCCTTCATTTTTTTCCTCTTTTCTTTATTGTTTGTTTGGAGAGGAGGGGAGACTGGAGTGAATAAATCAATGAAACAGAGATCTCACTTGCAATACTGTAGTCAGCTGCCCTAGCAGCCTGCAGTCCTTCTCTCCCACTTATGCCAACACCAATATCAGCTTGTTGGATCATCCTAACATCATTTCCGCCATCCCCAATTGCCAGTGTTCTATACTCACAAGATTTTAGTAGTTCAACAAGCTGGAGGAAGAACGAAATTTAATTCACACATCAACCGGAAAATTAGATGTATATGCTTAATGGACATAGAAGTGAAGAAAGCAAGAGGTTGATACAAACACTAAGCTAGCCAACATTTTGTTTGTTGTTTGTGTTTCCACTAGTAGAACTAACTAATGCCAAGCCAGTAAACACAAAAATTATTTTAAAAACAATGCCCTTAAATAAAGGTCACCGGAGGTTTCTGATGCTTGTAGTGTTGAGTCAGTTGACAAGTTTTGGAGTACTAACAGAAAAGCGTTTATAAAAAAATTAAAAATTGGTGCAACTGTTTACCAAGCTCAGGTGTTATTGCAATTTTTTATATCCTTAGTCACGCTTGTCCAAATTCAGACAAGAAAAAACAATCCTAATAACCTCTTCAAAATTCAAATGTTCTCCCTCTTCCTATTACACAAAATTTATTTTTCACAACTCAAGTCTTCTAACTGGAGCATCGCTAGGTTTTTGTATGTGTCCAAATGACTGCAGTTGATTCTTTCTCAATTTATAGTTCCTCCTTCCGAGTGCTTTTGTCCA
Organism: Cuscuta australis; assembly: GCA_003260385.1. Lineage (NCBI taxonomy): Eukaryota > Viridiplantae > Streptophyta > Magnoliopsida > Solanales > Convolvulaceae > Cuscuta > Cuscuta australis. The sequence goes on along the minus strand of NQVE01000215.1, from coordinate 6,477,149 downwards.
CCTTTCCTTTTCAGGATTTCCCACTTTATGTCCACTTTCCATTTATAGTAATACATAGTATTATTAAACAAAAGGTCTCTTTTTCCCTCCATCAAATATCATCCTCTTCATATTCCTTTCCAAACCCTAGATCTGTGATGTTTCTTACCTCTTGGATGTCTACTCTGCAAAAGAAGAGAGTATGACGCTGCCTATGGAGAGGTCTCACTCTTCACAAATGGAATGCCATTCCCAAGTCAAGAATTTTTTTCTCATTTGGAAATATCATTGCAATTGATGCTATTCCCATCTTAATTGAGCCTTTTTTTTCAAATTTCTTGCAAAGAACATTGCCAAGGTAAGCTGTGTCACGGATGGATGGGATTGGAGAGGCTGGGAAGCGGATGGAGTTGGTAGCAAGGCAATAGAGAATGAGGCTTGTGGACGGTGCTATGGTGGTAAGGTGGTGGTGGCCAGTGGGATGTGGGAGAGGAGGGAGCCTAATTGATGATGGGATATGGCAGTGGAGGGCTTGTGGATGCGGCAGAGAGATACGGGAAGAGTTGGTCAGGGAAATATTTGGAGGGGTAAATGCGACATTTTACAGTTCAGATTCCGCCACCTAGGTATTTGTGCCATAAAGAAAGTGGATGAAAACACTGGGACGGAGAGAGTATTCACTAGATGCTACATTCTTTTGGATAATTGGATGATCACATTTCTTACTATATCCACCCTGGCATGACCACACATCCATCGTAACATACACACCTTAACTTTCAAAACATGACATCCTTTAGCAGCCCAAAATTCTGTACCATATATTCACACTGGTCAAATCATTGTTCTCTAGATTTTTCCTTTTAGCTTCAATGGTAGGTATATCAGTCACAAAAAACTGCAGCTGCATTCCTCCAGTCCAACCAACCTGCCTTTACTCCATGATCAATATCTTCATCCAATTGTCTATCTTTTTGTATAATAGAACCAAAATATCTAAAATGATCACGAATTGGGAATTTGGGATATCTTGATCCTAGAGTTACAAAACTCTGGTCTACGTTTCTGTCGTTACAATAGTTGAAATCCATATATTCTGTTTTACTTTTATTGAGTTAGAAACCTATAGACTCTATAATCTCCCTCCAACTTTCTAACTCAACTCTTGTAGTTTAATCTTTCAAGACAATATCATCAACAAACAACACACACCATAGTAGATCATCGTGCATAGTCTTAGTTAGCTCTTCAATAAAAAAACTATACAGAAAAAATAATCACTTCCTAAATCTATGAATGATAAGGAGTGAGACAGATAGAGAGGCAAAGAGGTGAGATTGTGTATGTGTGTGTGAAAGAAAGAGAGCAAGAGAAATAAACTCATCCCTTGAAGTGGTAGATTTGCATGTTTTTATAAATCAAAAGATCGATACCAGTATTTTTCCCTAAAAATGCAATATTAATATAGTGTAATAAATAAATAAAAACTAGAACGCTAAAATTATTCAAGTTAACAACACCTGAGCTTTTTGAGACGGAGTAACACGGCAACAGATAGCTGTCTTCGAGAGTAAGGCAAGTTCTGTGAAAGCTTTTCGATGATGCTTGAGGGCAATTTCAAGAGCCCAACCATCAATGACAAATGCTACATCCTATAACGGCAAAATATTAGGCATATACTAGGGGTATTCTTGTTGAACTCCACTATTATATTGTTGTTGTTGTTATTATTATTACTATTATTATTTTGCTATTTTCAATTTACCCTTTCATTTTTATTTCCTTACTGGGCCCAAGATTTCCTTTTGTCTATTTCAAAACATGACATTTATTTTCTCAAAAAGCACGCCAAACCCAGACACATCTTACTTTGACTGAAATAGGGAGTTAACTAAAGACAAGGAAATACTCTGTAGATCTAGAAACTTAACTTTTCACAAATACAAATTCCTGCATAGCTTTTAGCTTAATGTAATGCAGTCAACCAACTAGCACCAACATTATCATGATGAATGATGATTCACATACTCTCTCTCATCCTAATCATTCGTCTAGGTTTAGAATTTTCTTTGTACTTTTTATCTGTCTATTTATGAAATAGGTCTCAGGTGTCATTAACTACTTTTTCAACATTGTACCCTTCTTGGGCAGACTTTTTTACCTCAAGTCTGCACAATAGGATATGAGATATCTAACAGTTTAAGGTGGCTTTAGATAAATTTAACATAAGACTATAGGAGAAAGCGGAAAAGTGGAATTTAATTTGTGGAGTTAATGAAGTTAAGCACTATGAGGTTAATCGTGTGGTATTCCCTGGGCTACTAGAAAACCTTTATTATTTTTGGTTTAAGGAATTTGAAAGGAAAAAGAAAAGAAATGAGATGGAAAATAATTTATCTTGCTTGGTTAGAGAGGAAAAGAAAAGAAAAAAAGTGTTCCTAATTCTTTGAACCAAACATACGGTTATGGATGTAAATAAATTTAACATGGAAGGAGCATCTATCCGATTATAAGATGATGCAACAGATAAGAGAGTGAGAAAAATACCCTGGGCTCTGAGTTTGTTATCCTCATTGTCAGTAGAACTCTCTCAAGGCTTTTAAATACTTCATCCTCAGTTTTTCCATTAATTGGTAGAAGTTGCCCCCTAGGTTCTGCAAACATAAAACGCGGGACACAGTGTAAACACAATATATAAAACTGGAGTCTGAAAAAAATACATCTAAAGTCTACAGCATTGCAATATGTTATCAACTTACCGAGTAATCTAATCAAAGCATCAATTAACCATCGAGTGACTGCGAACAAAAAATATAAAATGAAAAATCCTAATGTACCAAATTATCAATGCTGCCACTGTCCCACAAAAGGCAGTTTCGGATATAATTTTAGCGGAAAATGATACTCCCTCCATCAAAAAATGAGGGTCCAGTTTAGGATGTTTAGGTGAAGTTATTTTCCATTCAATTTATTTGAATATTATATATTTACAATCTACAAGAAAAGTTTTATAAAACAAGAGGTGACTTGATTATTTTATTTGATCAATGATCAATGAAAATATGTATGGAAAGAAGATATAATTTGACCCGTAAATAGTGAATGAGAAGTTGAGAACCATATTTTGGGATGGAGTACAAAAAATGTACTTTAAATGGTTAAAAGGACATTAGTGCCAATTTACACTTTTAATAAGTTAGAAACACACTTCTCTATTTAGAATATCACGGGAGTTGGTTCCTCTTCCATTTGCAGGTTTTTTTGTTGGTTATTAGTGATACTCTATAAAGGGTGTGTACCAGATAGAGACATCGATCAGCTTAAGATTACCGATTCTTACTCTCCAGTAGAAAATGTCATATGTTCCACTTGATCCAATCCATTACTGGACTGACTATGGCATCTACATCAGTTGGTAATCAAGGAATTTTTCTTTAATAGTGATCATCTTGAGAAACTTTAGCAACTACCTGGGTTTGTTACACGGAGTTGGGATTTTTATGTGTCAGATCCATTGCTCTTTGTGCTCACTGAAGTAATCTGTGAGAGCTTGGTTTATGCAATTCATATCTTTTTTTCATGAATTTGGTACCATTTGAGGTACGGGTTGAGTATTTTCAGTTTTACCGTCACTAAAATGGGAGAAAAGTGAATATATGATATGCTTTATGTTCTATGTAGGTGGTGTGGTATTGTTATTACTTGGAACCATCATATGAGAATCTCATGTTAATGAGTACCTAAACAGCTAGTACCAAATTAAATATTTGGTTAAGTTGAAGTAATTTCTTGATATTGGAGAGACCCAATCCAACAACAGTGATCTCTCAATGGACAAAATAGCAACCTAGTTGAATCCCAAAAGTGTAGGGTCAGAGGAGGGTGTGTGTATGCAAACCTTGCCCCTACTCGGAAGCAGAAATACTATTTCCAAGAGACCTCGGCTCAAAGAAGCACAGATAATAATAGCAAAGAAAGCAGAAAATTACTCACGGGTGACGCGAGTTTTGTCGAAATAACCCTCAAGTCCCTCTACATTCAAGAAAACAACAGAGGTCCTTATAATTTGTTGTAATGATTGGGAGGGGACATTTCATCCAATATTTCATCCATAAGCGTTAATAAATGTACTTTTCCTATTTTTTCCTTAATGTTTTATGGTAATAACTCTTAGGTTGCTCCTTTTTATTTCTTTGTTTTTCTTTTTTTTGTTACTTTTTTTTAAAGTGTTTTTTAGAATTTTTCTATTAAATCGTATGAAAATTCAAAATGTTTGTATGATATAAAAATAGATGAAATAAAAAAAATTCCTAAAAAAGAAAAGACCAAATAAAATTTAAAAACTGAAAAATAAGCAAAACAAATTCCATAGAAACTCCTCAGGATTCTTTTTTTAAATACTTTGTATGGAATATTAAAAAAAGAGAGATCTAGTTTTCTTTTTCGATAAGGTCCTTCATTTATTTTTATATCATGCAAAAATTTGAAACTATTTACTAGAAGAAACTTAAAAAGTATTTATGAAAAAGGAAACAAAATGAAAAAAAGAGACAAAAAAGGAAACAAAGAAACTAAAGTTAGGGACCTAAAAGTTATTATCATAAAACATTAATGGCAAAAAAGGAAAAAGCATATTTATTAACACTTATGGATGAAGTATTGGATGGAATGTCCCCTCCCAATTATTGCGACATATTGTAAGGATATTTGTTGTCTTCTTGAAAATAGAGAGACTTGAGAGTTATTTTGATAAAAACATGTGTCACCAGTGATTAATTTTCTGCAAAGAAAGCATAAAGTGCATAGAGGCAAAAAACAAACTAATTTTAATGAAGGAAAAGCACGAGAGCACCAAGCATACAAGGCATAGAAAGCACCCAAGTGTAGAAACTACCACTTAGCTCAAAGCACCTACCCAACTATCTTACTCTTAGCCCTCCAAGCTCTCTTATCTAAGGTCATATCTTCAATAACAGCAAGAAGTCATAGATCCTATCTAATCACCTCTTCCAAATTCTTCCTAGGTCTACCCCTTCCGCTACTCCCACCCACCAACTTAAGCCTCTGGAATCACCCACATGGGCGTCGACAATTTGCCGCCTAACATGCATAAATCACCTCAATCTAGCTTCCCGCAACTTATGTTCCATAGGAGCCACGCCTACCGATCCTCCGAATCCTCCGATAACCACGTTCTGAATCTTATCCATCCTCCGGGTAGACGAGGATCATCCTCATCTGCCCATTCATCCACCGCGGCATCCGCATCTCAACAGCATGTATTGACATATATTTCTCTCAATGGGAATTTTACTAAAATCCAAGAATAGCATATATTTGTAACAAGCTTGGTGGCTGGTGCATATGATTTTTATGTTCCACCTTGAGGCAAGTGTGAGAAGTAGATAGCTTTTGGAAAAATGTGTCAGTTTATAAAACATAAATTGTGTCGGTTTTTATTTCTACACAAGCATGTACTGTAAAGAAAATTAAAAAGGCACACCAAAGAGTCAAGACATAGCACAACAACAGAGTAGAAAAACCTAATATTTACTGCAATTTATATCATTTTGTATGGGTATTGCCCATCTTGTTTGTATGCATGTATAAACTGTCCCTTTTGTACTGGTGGTTTTATATGAAATATAGTACGGGGTATTAAATTTTCCTTTTCTATCCCATTATTAACTAAGAATAAACATTTAAATTATCCACTCTGTTGGAAGTCATTTAAGGGCAGCATGGTGCATGAAAGCTCCCAAACTTGAGAGAATTCTTTTTTAATATAAAAGAGACAGTCAGATAAGTGTAAATTGGAAAACGGTAATACCAGGAGAAATTAAATTGCAAGACCGTGCAATCTGTATAGCAGTATTTTGTTTATCACCAGTCAGCATCCAAAAGAATATTCCGGCTTTCCGGAGTGTTTCAATTGTTTCAGGGACAGCATTCTGATAGGAAAAAAAGTAAATGACATGATTGCATGCAAGCTTTTTTGACACACACACACACACACACACACACACACACACACACACACATACATATACATACATACATACATACATATATATATATATTACAAAGCTACCAAATGAGAAATTTAATAGTTTAAGATATCAGTCTTACTTGTAGTCGATCTTCAATAGCAGCAACTCCTAGAATCTCTAAGTCATGCTCTAATCTTTGGCAAACCTCAGCCACCCTCCACTTCAAAACGAAAACAAAAAATATCGGTGTTGTCATCCTCATCGTCACCGTTATATCAGTAATCACTTTAATCCCTATTATGATGGATCAGTGATTTCAAATGTAGGGTCATTATTGATGAAAAAGTGAGCACTGAATCCATGCCCTCCCCCCACCAAAAAAACCAAATTTACGCTGAAAGCCCTTTTTAACAAATACTCCGTATTTTTTTCAAATGTACTTTGATGAGGTCCGGATCACTGATAGCAGAAGGCCACCTTAATTATATTATTATGAGTGGTTTAATTGAGTTGTTATTGTTTTACTTAAATAACTATTCATTAAATAAAAGGACTCTAAGGTTATTAAGAATCCTGAAGCCCTAAGATAGCTTAATTTGTTAGAACTTATCAGTTTGTTGTTTTGATCTTATCAGATCAGTTAGAGTTGTAATATAAATCCCAACTTCTCTATTGTTGAGATATCCAGAAAATAAACCATTATTCACATTGAGATTCTTTGGGCTTCTATTCCTTTTTCATCAGTGAGATACTTATTGAGAGAAGAAAGGGAGAGTTCTATTTAGTCTTAATTTAGATCCAGACTTTTCTAGTAGGTTTCTATCATACTCCATGTTTCTTTACTGGTACTCGATAAATATAATATAAAATTTAAATTGAAATCAGTGAGTCTTGCATTGTTGAATGAGTATGACACAAAATGCAATGAGAAGTATTAGTTAGTAGAGAGGTCAAGAACATATGAGGACAAGGATCGTAAATAGTTGTAAGGCAAATAAAGATTGATATATTGATTGCAAACCTCTCTGTCTATCAATGTACTATTAGCCTCTTTAAACATCAATGACCATTCATGATACTCATCTTCCTCCAGGTCACGCCAAGCCAAGCATAGAGTTCGCAGACCTAACTGAGAATACATTTCTACAGCCTCAGAGAACAATCTTGTTTGTTGTCCTGACACATTTCCTTTTCAGATTCAGAAAAACAGGTGCAGATGCTGCTAAGAACCATTTGACTTGCATTTGCATACCTAATCTAGATAGCTTTGAAAGACGATGCAAGCAAATTCAGCAGATCAGTGCCAAGGCGTAATTAAAACAAAACTTTAGACCAAAAACTGTCTTTAAAGCTCTTTAAGAATTCAAAGTGTTGAACTTCATGCAATGCATGAATAAAACTCATACTCATATTTTGTTAATCTAATTTTTTTGTTTATCACTCTTATTTTAACCTCCTGGCCAAAAACATTCAAAATACCACTTGAAAGAAAATGGTGTTGCATTTCAAATAAATTAGGTGAGATCAAAAGTGCTTAGACCAGATCATATCAGAAAAACCACATACTAAAAAATTCAGATCAGATTACATTTTTTCAAGGCAAAGAAAAATTTAGGAAACACCCGGCACCTCTGATCCATTGAAGGTGAAAAGATTGAATCTAATTGATTTCATAATTGAAGATACATTTACATATTAATTTAGGATTGAGGCATTAATATTCTACGTAGAACTCGGGTGAGCCTAGGTATGCATCACTCCCCTCAAACTGAAACTTACAGATTATATTTCTAAGCTTATTACAAATGCAATCAATTCTAGGGTTCAGACCTAATAGTTTTACCAGTATTCTTGTTGCAACTAACTAGTAACTAACCTTCAACAAGACTAATCAACTTTAATGAATTAGGTGTTTGAGTATAAATGCAGACAGAGTACTGCATGTAGTATAAATAAAAAATGTTTGATGTTTCTGGTCAACACAAACCTTGCTTTTTTGCAGGAGACTGTAGAGAGTAAGAACACAGCAGAGAACAATATTTGGTATATCCGTAAAGAAATCTAGTCATGTGCTACATAACCATCCTACAGACAAACTGCAGAAAAGAAAAGTTTGGCAGATACATATTACCAGTGTATGCACAGGGAAGAATGGCCTCATCCGCTCCTTTTGAGAGGAGGAGGATTTTTCCAGTTTGATAGTTCCTGACAACCACAGACATTCTCTTCCTGTCAGAAGTGAACTCCAGAGTGTCCAGTACTTCATACTGAATCACTGAAGCATTAAAGTTGATCTCTGCACAAGAAAAAAGAAAATTCCAAATTTTGAATGCACTTCACAGCAAAGTTAGTAGAGAAAGCAATCACTCTATGGTGTCATTTCTCCCGTACACATGTTATAATAGGCATACTAAAAGTAATCATACCAAGAAACGTTCCATTCCTTTTGAAGAAAATCATATTTAAGCTAGCAGCAGCATGAACAAGGGCTTCTTCATCTTGAGACTGTGCCTTGTATGAGATTTGCCCAGCTTTGCTGTAAAAATGACCACACGGATGACAAAATGAATTAAAGAATCATGAAGTTTACACATGCCAGCTCATGGTGCATGCCAAGAATTTAGTTTTTTTAGCTCATGCCTCATGGTACATTTGATCATTGAGCTTATAGTGGAAACTAACTTAATTACCTTTGCACAGGAACAACTGTGTTGCATATTGCCATAACAGTCAAAAATCGGATAACATCAGGAGAACCAGAGGTAATCGCATTAAGCAGTTCAGCATCTGCAAGAGCAAGAAGGCATACAGAAGTGTCACTTTGCTACGTTAAGAGCTATTTTATGGGAAAATATAACTGCCATAGTCTGTCCTAGTAAGAAATGCATATTCTTGTCAATCTACACCGATTCTGTGACAAACAGGCTTCTGTTTGACCAAATTTGCTTCTAATTGAATATTCTTTTCAGTGGCTACCATGTGTAATTGACCCATATACTAGTCATGAAAAAGGTTCAAACGAAGACCTAGTCTAGTCTTCAAAGAAAAAAGATTTTATAGATATAGAAGCTCTTTCGAACATGAGAAAAGAAATAACAAAATATATAATTTAAGGTTCATTACAAGTGTGGTGATGAGTTTCTTGAGGGTAAGTGGTAGTTTCTTGAGGGTAAGTGGAAACAACCATGATGACCTGTCACCAGAAATAAGTAAAAAAAGGAAGAAATTCACGAGAGAAAAGAACGGACTATGCATGCAAGCAAGACTCTAATACTATGCAAGAAGAGCAGAATCATAACCAATTAATCGTGTCTAAACCAAAAAGTAGGTTTTACACACATAATCAGAGCTAAGTCAACATTCAAACATAAGTTGATAAATAAAGAAATAAATAACCCTTGAAGGAATGTATCATACAAAGAGGAGATAATAAAAGTTATAAAACTTGCCTTTTATAGCATCCTGTGCCTCACTTCCAAAGTAACTTCCATTGATAAAACACCTTTTAAAAATCATTTCATTCTCAGTAAGTGTCCCTGTTTTGTCAGTCAAAATGTATTCTACTTGTCCCAAGTCTTCACTTATGGCTGTGCTGTCAGTTCAAGTGAACAAATATCGATTAAAATATAATTTATCGGCACATGAACATCCACGTTAAGAAAGGAGAATAATGTACATACAACAAAAAAACAAGTGGAAATAATGTACATAATCTAATGATAATTTTGGATGTCTTTCTCACTTTGTTGCTTTTGATGGTGTCCTGGTTTCCGAATCAAACATCTCAGAGTCCCAATCAATGAACTTTGCATACAAGCTTTTGACAAGATCTAGAGATACCTATTTTAGATAAAAAGAAAACAATTAACGGAAATAATTAATACCGATTGCAAGCTTTAAAAACCGCATAACTTCTACAAAAAAAAAGTTGATTTCATGTGAAACCAATTTTATGCAAACCAAACATATCAAGAAAGAAAAGAATATCTCAGTCAAAAGCAGGCTTTTTTTTATTTGGGGGGGGGGGGTATGCAAACCTTACGTATATCCTAAGGTGTAGTTCTGAGAGGTGGACCCCGACAAAGACTTATATGTGACAATTAAAAAAAACTACCTAACAAGACCAAGCGACAAAGAGCTAGCGAGTCTGACCTCCAAAAGGACTCGTACTCCGACAGTGACTCTACAACCCTAATACGCTGTCTCTAGGATCTCTTATTAGAGACTATCCTTATTAAAGATTATATCCTCACAGAGGTATTATGGCCATCAAATCCATTCTCAATTGTTCATCCTAATTACTTAGCAAACCTCTCTCTTGGTCCCCTCAACCAAAATGCTTTCAACTTTTCTCCCTGGTTCTATTTATCTCTATAATGAATGTGGCCAAACCATAGCAGTCAACGATCTCATACCCCTAGCTCATTTGGTATTTTGTCCCTTGACGACCAAAAAATCTTTGCAACATCCTCAGTTTTTCAAATTCCAACCTCTGGTCACATGTCTTCTTTATCATCCAACACTAAACTCAAACAACGAAACTAGTCACATAACACCCCCTAAGGTGGTCCTCCACTTTAACCATCCTACCTTAATATGATGAGTGACATCATAAATGATCTTTTCCACCTTTTGGATTATAGAGTTTAAATACTTGAAACACTACCTTTGTTGTATCCTCTGCCACCAATAGTGATTTTAACATTTTCAATTTGCTTTTAACTTAAGTTAAAGTTTCCATCATCTCCGATGGAGCCAAAATTTCACCATTTTTTGGCTTTGGGGTGTGATGGAATAAATCAAAATGGATCTCTAAACTGTCTGCGCTTCATTAATTAATGAAGTAGCAGTTAGTCAAGCAATGCAACTTTCGACGTTGAGCCGGGGGTCTCTTTGGAAACAGCCTCTCTACTTTCGAGTAGGGGTAAGGTCTGCGTAGTGCGTACACACACCCTCCCCAGACCCTACTCTTGTGGGATTTAACTGGCTTGTTGTTGTTTTAACTTAAGTTAAACTAGAGGTATTCAACTTTAGAGTGGATAATGTGCCAAGCTTCCTATGTCCTTGTCACTCTCCACGGATCAGGCTTCATGTGTTCCCTTCCCATATCATAGCTACTTGTGTCCTTATCAATGCAGATCCTTAGTCCTCTAAAAAAAATGTCTGTAAGGGCTGTGTGTAAGAGGTGTTATACCAATTTTCTACTTATGATAGCCACTCAACCCAGTGAGTTGTTTTTTAGCTGGCAACGGAACACAAACACATCTCCACGGTCAGGTAGTACTCTGATTAACCACTTTGGGTGCCGCCAAACTGTGCACGATAAGCGGGTGAGTGTGCTTTTCTGCCGCATGGTTGGAAAAGTTCTCCAAAATGTACTGAAGAATATTTTGCCATGCTAGGAGATCGCATTCTGGCAATCCATGAAGCCGGAAGATATTATGCCTCAAGTTGTCTCCAATGTCTGAATGAAGACATTGATAGTAGTGCCATTTGACGACCACCATGAGGACCAATTTGTCGCATCTCTACGTAGTGACTCAATGAAATCCATTGAAATGTCGCTACATATTTGGGTAATAAACATTGTCGGTTGTAGCAGGCTTGCTGATTTAAGTGTTAACCATTTGGGCTGCTGGCAGGTGATGCATGTAAAAACAAAATCATTGACTGGTTGTCTCATTCCCTTCAGATGAAATTGAGGCGTTGACGCGTTGTAAAATTTTCTCCTCCTTCATATGCCATGTTATGGAGCAAAGAGATAAGTTGCGGTATTAAGGGAAGAGTCAAGATCCAAATGGATTTTACCTTTAGACAAGAGTAGGCCATCAGTAACATGTCATAGATCATTGAAACCATTTTGGAATTGTGTTTGGCTAAGTTGCACCAAGACGAGGAAGAGACTTATACAAGGACGGGGTCGGAAGTGTGAAACATCAAAAAATTTCATAATTTATTAAGGATTTGGGCGTGGGGACGCCCCCAAGTACCCGACCGGGGATGTTTCGAGGACAGAAAGCGGCACCTATTTGAAAAATCCATGCAACATAGGTATTTGGAGCTGTCAATGGTAGTCCAGTTGTGCAACTTCCATTCAAACCGCATGGAGGAAGTCGGTAGACAACTGTGAGAGCATTTGCAATTTGTCCCCATGTCAAGTTTCCCTGCCTTGAATTTCACACTGAAATAGAATCCTAGAAGTTCCCTGAGCATGTATTGCTTGGGTGGGTTGACAGGCACTGTTCTAACACGTATTTCAAGCAGTAATGATTGATGGCTCGGTGTGGATGATGTAACACCCCAAAATATTCTTGCCAAGTATCGTCCTTCACGTAACTCTGGGTGAGGCTTATTGCTAACCCTAGATGGAGGAGATCACGAGGGGATGAGACTAAAGGGTTAGTGTGATCTATAACTACTCACGGGCTGGCAGCTGCCGGCTGGGATTGCAATCCCACCTCCAATAGATTATCAATCACTTGGGAATCAATAATCTTTATTAATGGTTGATAACCCGATTCTTAGTCCTCCTAATCAACCATAACTTAACAAAGGCTACTAAATCAAATGCATACCAAAACATAAATTAGTAAAACATAGAGTTTGGGGAGTGTGTGTACGCAAACCTCACCCCTACTCAAAAGTAGAAAACATGATATAGTAAAACATAATTAAAGAATAATAACTTGACTAGGCCTGCTAAACCAAATACTACCAAAACATAAATTAGTTGAGCATAATTAAATAATATACGAAGAGTCTAGTTTAGGAAATTATGTCAGGTTTGTGGATCTGGCATGCGGCTTCGCTAATATGTGCGACCCCCAAAGGCATCCTTGTCAAAAAGAAATGAATTAAAGTTATCTTAGTCATACTATACTTAAGCTACAAACAACCTTTATCAGGAAAAAACATATATATATCAACACATTTGTTTTTGTTATTGTTCTTTTTGCAATCTGACAACGAAGCTGAATTGTTATTTATTAAAAATACAGCAATCCAGTTGGACACCACGAGAGTAGGGTCTGTCTAGGAAAAGTGACCTTGCCCCAACTCAAAAGTAGAGAGGTTGTTTCCAAGAGACCCCCGCTCAGCTGCATAGATAAAAAGATCGCAGGAGATACATAAAGCAGAGACGGCATGGATTAAGTACAAAACACACAGAGACAAAGAACAAATTAACAATAACACAAAGGAAAAGTCCTACAATATTAGAAATATAATTTCTAATATTAGAAATACTATTTATTAAAAATACAAAATGCAATCTCGGAAACAATGGTACTTCAGGATTAACCTTTATTGAAATAGGTATCATGATGGAACAAAGAAGCTCAAACCGAAGAGGGATGACCAATAACTCATACCAAGGACCTTCATCTGGATATTGAGCATACCATTGCTACGAAATACAAATGTGTAGGATATAAATAGAAATAAGGTTAGAAGGATTACTAGTTAGCAAACAGAATGACATCATATATTTGCATTAAAGAAAACATGCACATCAGTTGTACACAATACATAAACCAGACCACCAACAAAAAAAATCAAACAAGAGATGCAGGGCCCGGGAGAAGATCTAGCACACCAATACAAGCAGCCCACCCTTAATATGATCACTTGGAACTATTTTAGAGACTCAACCTAGTGAACCTCCCCTTCATGGGAAAATAATGTGTGTAACTATGCATGTATGTATATAGGGGCTAGTTCTTGTGAGAATGAATCTTGGTGAAAGAAATGAGAATCGTGCATTTTTGTTTGCCATGGTGCATTTTACCCAGCAGGTGGTGCATTTTTAAAAGTTTGATTTAATTATGTAAATGCAACCGTGTTTTTCTTGTTTTTTCTTATTTTTCATATTTTTATGACGCTTAGATCACACATTTTAAAGCACCACATGCATTCAAAATTCTTTCCTAAGATCTCATTGTCACCCAAACCAAAATCTATATACATATATATACACACACACAAGCATATATACATATATATATAACAAACATGCACACACATTGATATGCCAGAAAACTAAAAATACAGTGGACTAATCAAAATGACACATTAGATTTCCCTTGCTTCTTACTTGATTACTTCCTATGAAGTTTTGGGCAGCAAGTTCATCAAGGATCTACCAAGAACAACAGCTGTTACAGGGGTAAGGTTGTGTCCATGTTGACCCCCCCCCCCCAAAGATCCCAATAAAGAATACAAACAGAGTGAGGTTCATGTTAAAGTGTTTGAATAATATATTGCACTGGACCAAATGTTTGCTTCTTGTGAAAGGCAACTCAGAACTTGATTCCTATGTAGTGAAATGGTGAACAGTTTTTTTGCGTTCATTTTTTTTACTTTTTAAAAATCCTTTCTATCTGGAACACAGTTTAATTATTCACGACAAAAGCATGTAAAAGCACTTGAGAAAACAGAATTACACAAAAAAGTGAAGAAACATATGCAATCCATGACCTAAAAGTTTGAGTAATGCTTATGGATAAGTTCCAATGCTGGGAGGCAAGTACCAGGCATGACGCATATAAGATTTTTGGGCAGAATAAGAAGTTACAAGGGGGTCGAGTAATAAAAACATTTAAATAGTAACTCATATAGGAATAATAAAGGATTAGACACATGACTAGCAGGTAGGACAAGACATAGACCTTCCTGGCTTCTGTATCTTTCCACACATTCCCAGCTATGCCCAAAACCAATACAACAACAATTTGAAAGATGAATATTGCTCCTGTCAGTTTGTCTATCATAGCATCAACAGCCGTAAGCTTAGGCTCTGGTAGACCCCTGCTCATTCCAAGTTTTGTTTCATTTCCTGAATGAATGAATATATATACATACAAACAATGAAAATTCTAAATTCAGAATGAACTCAAATGAATTACAGAACTATATGTATTTTTTAACTGAAAACTGTGAAATAAAATCATATATAGCAATTAATAGATCTTAACTTCTTTCACAAAACCTATTTCTAATGAGTTTCACTTTCTGTTTCTACTAAATTATATGTTTCCGTTTTGAAAAACTTCTAGTTTACAAACTTAACTCTAAATATATGTTCTTGTGTTGCAAATATTATTTGAAATCTACAAAAAAAAGCTCCAGCTAATATATGTCAGAGTATAAGAACCTCTCACGTGGCTCCACCCAAAAGCAAGCTTTTGGTTGAGTTAGTTTCATGACATGGTATCAGAGCCTAGTTGACCAATAGGTCACGAGTTCAAACCTCACCGCCACCTAGTTTTAAAAAATTAATATTCACGTGCAAGGCTTGAACAAACAGAAATCTGCACGTGAGGGGGTGTGTCGAAGTACAAAACCTTTGTTGGGCCTACAACTACAAGCATGAGCTTTTGTTTGTATTGGTTACATGATCAGAGGGCATTGTTCACAAAGAGATCACGAGTTCGAAACTCATTTCCACCCAGTTTTAAACAAGGTATGGTTTGATGTGCAAGGCTTGATGCGGTCATGTCTGTACGCGAGGGGCATGCTAGAGTATAAGAACCTCTCCTGCACTTACAACAAGCTTGAGCTTTTAGTTAACTTGGTATCTTGACAATATATTGGGGTGTTAATGTAGACTTTCATCATGTTATTTATATGTTGATGAAACATATTGATGAAAAATAGATAAAGGAGTTTTACAAAATAAGGAAAATTATAATTGGTACACAATAAAGAGTACGAAAATAGATAATTTGATGTTCCAACTAAAATAATCAAGAAGGAAAAATAAACTTCAGAAAGATGGATATTTTCAGTTGATAAAAAATATGGGATGATTTTTATATGTTCTCATCATGACCCTTGAGAAAATGTTATGAAGACATCATCTAGTGCAAACTTTCAAGAGGATATATAAGTCAAAAGTACGCCCTCTTCCCATTCTTGATATGTTGATGGAAGTACTGACTTTGCACCCACATGTAGACAGCGAATCATAAACCAAGCAGATCATAATTTAAATACTCAGTATTAATTTTCTGTTGGCTCCATTATAACCAATGTTTCCAGTCCTCCACTGAATCAGGTAACTATTCTTTAAAGTTAGTACTCTATCTATCCATGATGGTTCTTATAAAGCAACCAGGGTTTAAAAATAAATGCTAGGAAAAGTAAATGTTCCACAAGCTTGGAAATTGGAATAAGATCAAGTGATCAAGAATACATGGACTGCTCTTTAGAATTTTATATGGCATAGAGTAAGAAAAGATAGAAATGTATGTTATGCATCCTAGTATAATGTGCAAAAACTGTTGTAATAAGCATACTAAACTTGAGGTGAAATTTTGTTTTTGTAAGGAAATATATGTGCAATAGTGTAAAAGCTGACACCATTGGTAATGCTAATTTTAAGAAAAAGTTAAAATTGGTATAAAGTATAATAATCCAAATTCCAAAACATTAAAAATAAAGTTTAAGGCATGTCCTATTATAATTTAGTGCCATTGTGATCCTCTTATTATTCAAATTTTACAATAGAAAGAACTTATGTAAATTATAAAACTGAGGCATGCCTGTATAAACTGCAATTCCACAAGCCCACTCAGTGTTCCTCAAGTAACATGACTGCAGTAATGTATTCTTTATGGTTAAGGGGCAAACATCATTATCAAGAAATGGAGGAAACAATCTCATATTTGCATCAAATCTTATGATATCCTTATCTGGATTGGGGCACTCAATCACACCCTACAGAAGAAAGTGTGGTGAAGTATTAGTGTATGTATACTAACAATACATATGTAAATATATGTTCCCTTAAATTGAATAGCTTGCCTTTATTTTATGCAATAATTCAGAATCAATTCCCATGCAAGCAGGGGTTACTACTCTTGTCTTAAGATCAGTTTCACCATCAAGGGCAGATGTCTACAAAGAACAATAATTTTTTTAAAACATGAAATTTCTATGTTAAAATAAATCAGTCAAACGGTGCATTGCCAATGAAGCTAAAAAAGTCATTTTGTTACAATAATTAGCTGCATGCAAAAGATGGACAAAATCAAAATGACATGTTAAACTTCTCATGCTTCTACTTTCTATAAAGGTTAAAAGTAAATGCAGCAACGGTATAATTGAAACCGCCTCTGGTATTTTCAGGGTAAGGTTGAGATTAAGTATAATTGAAACAGCCTCTGGTTTTTAGTTTTTACAGGGTAAGGTTGATTAAAGCTTGACCCACACCCACTACCCCCACGGAGTTAAGATTAAATTGGTATTTGGGTTTGTTGTTGATGTTGTTAAATGTTGTCCATTTAGAAAGAATTTGAATGTGAACTTCCAATTGAGATATGACTTTTCACTCATGGTAAAAAAATCTTATGCAGTCTCTTACAAATGAACATATGTTTATTTTGGACATAAATTGGATTTAAAGCCAACATTTGGGAGGGTTTTCAATATGATGATAATTTCTAAAACATAGTGCTCTATGTTTACAATCTTGAATGATGCAATATATGATGGCATTGGAAAAAAGAAATTCTTTGAAAGCAAATATTTTAGAAGACAACATAAACACCCATAAGGTTCCCCAGGTGAGGTGCTGGAGGTAGAGAGGTTGTTTCACAGTTCCTCGGCTAAAAAAAGGACAATAGCAAGATTACAAAGTAGCCACTGCATAAGCTTTTTTGTAATGCAATCTAGAACTCAAGCGGACAAGGCCTGAGATAAGCTGGCTTTTGAATGCTTTTGGAAACAGGTTCCTTTGTGTTAGATTACATACAAGCAGTCCTAATCCAACAAGGCCTTCCTTGTATGTCTCAATTTATTGTAACTAACCAAAGGCATGTTGTAAGTCATGAATCACAAGAATGCTTCTGGCAGAGTAAACCACTTTTTAATAACTTCACCAAGGATAGTGTTCATGATGAAGTCAGATGAACTTCCCTGATGATGTGCACATTAACATTACAATATCAAGCTCGTAAAGAGAGATGACTATTGCAAGTGCCTGAACTCAGCTTCAGCTAACTCTATTTTCTATAAATAAAGGGGGGGGATATTATGATATGGACAATGATGATGGTGGTGGTGGTTTTGAAGTTTCATCTTATTAGTTATTATGCCTATGTAAGAAGTTTGCAACACAAAGTGCCTCCAGGAAAAACTCTGTGACCATGTTTGTTCAGTTAACTATTTATTGGCAATCAATTGACACTGATGTCTGAACTTTTAGCCACCAATGACCAACCTAACATACTTGGGATTAAGGTTGTGACTGTGATGATGATAGAGGTTAGTACATCAAAAGTAACAACATAGAACTAATCAAAGGAGTAACTGATTTTCCCTTTCTTAAAAGCAAGAATAACGCCAGTCACAGAGTTTTATGCAGATGTAACTGGACTAAAAGTTGTAATGTATAAATTGTTTAACCTGAGATCAGTCACTCAAACAAATAAACATCCACATAATATATTAACATAAACTTTACCTCCACATAACAAAGACCTTGTGGATCAGAAGTTCCAATCAAGATAAGATCACAAGGAACTTCATCATTCTCTCGAAGCCACACTATGTTACCAACATGGATGTCTTGAGATTTAATCTAAAATACAAAACAGATCACAGAATATAATTTCAATTTCACAACTAAATGGCAAGATCAAAGAGAGACTAATTAATAAAGAAAGCCTGTACTGAATAGCTCCATGACAGTCAAAGTCAAGCATTAAACAGCCTGAACATGCAACTAGCTAACATCAAAAAATATAAGGTAATAAGTTCATATAACTTGTAGAGGTGGAGACTGATCAAACTCCAAGGATTTACGGATCAGTTGAAAGTGAATCAATATAGTATTTTCAAAATATATAAGCGCAACCGTTATGTCAAGCATCCCAAAGCATTTGCCCATATCAAACAAAGAGACTCAAAAAAATGGTTGAAAGAAAACAATATACAAGTAGACACCATTATTAACACAGCTATCGGTTACACGAGACGAGCATTTTTCAAATATTTAATCAGTCAATTCACTTGGTTCTTTAATCAATTAAGCACCATAAGAGCTAATTTTTTTTAACCCAATGGCCATATGTCTCTTCCTATACATAGAGGAGCATCTCCACTTGTTTGATGCAGAACTTTACTCTTCCTCTTGCTCATATTCTATTGGTTTTGAGTGCCAAAATTGCCGAGAGCCTTAGAGCTAATTTTGGGAGGGATCTAGGTGTTATGTACCTATTTGAGCTTCATTTGTGTATCTCATTCAACTCTTTGAAAAGTGTAATTCTTCGTGTTATAATTCAAATGCATGGTAATGTTTGTGGGTAGAAATATTAGAGTCGGGTATCTCTAACACTATGTTTGGATTGAGGGTAATGAAGGGAGGGGGCAGTAAATCCTGAGTTTGGGTTGGAAAGAGATTGATGGGGAGTGAAAGAAGAAGAGGTGAAGAATCCTTCCATTCCCTTCAAAACCCATCCCTACAAATTGGAGTCATTTAGAGGGAAAGGAAGTCAACCCAAGCTTTCTGCAAACCCAAGGTCACTGTAAAGGTCACCGGTGATGCACAAGAGACTGTGGCTAAGCCTATCGAAGTTGTCCAAAGAGTCCCTTCCGACAATTCAAAGTCTGTGTACTTAAGCTCAAAAAAGAAGATGGTGTGCAACAGTGGAAACCTAGCAGGGAGAAGAAGATTGCATGGCGGTGCTAGAAAGGAAGGGAGGATTGCACATGCGGCAGTGGAAACCTAGGGTTCCTAAAAGGCGGAGAAAAATATTGCAAGCGCCGGTTTTTAATCTTTCGTGCAACTGAGAAAAATTTTATTTCCCCTTCTTCCTTTTTCTACAAAATACGCAATCCAAACACAATATCATCCCTCTCTTTCCCTTATACTCCCTTCGTCCCTGAGTATTTGTTGTCCACTTCTGACATTTTTCGGTCAAATTTGATTAACTGGACAAATACTCAGGGACGGAGGTAGTAATACTTTCCATTCCCTTTACTAAATTTGACCCCATCTATCCAAACACACCCTAAGAGCTAAGACGTGTGTTCTCCATCACATCAAAGAGCTAAGAAGTGTGTTCTCCCTCGCATCTCTAAAATCTTAGGGTGTAGCATCCCTAAGTGCAAGACAAGAAGTTTGTGAAATCAAGCTCTCCACTTATAACCATTTGACAAGCATGCGGTCAAGCTTGGTGGAAAAGAGAAATCTCAAAGGGTTCTCAAAGACTAGACTGACCACGGGATGTGTTGAACTAGGATATATCACGAGTTAAATATCCTTCCATGCTCTTATAATACTCCGCTACATTATTTTTATAATCCCAGTACTTGTGAGAGAAGCTGAAAACATTCTTCAAACTTAACCCCTCCCCCCAAACTCCTACCTGGAGTTGAGCACAAAATACTAAAAAATAAATCATTATGTTATTAAAAGATCAAGTCAGGGTGTATAGTTACATGATTCGTTCATTTTGATGATCAACTAGTTCGAAGAGGTATGTCAGAAGAAGAAATTTGGAGGGCTGGGTATCAAGAATGCTTTGAACTGGAACAATGCAGCTATAATGAAACTCAATTGGGATGTGGCTGGAAAAAAGGGTGTTTTATGGGTGAAATGGATTCATAGCAAATATTTGAAGGGAGCTGACTTTTGGGATTACACTCCAAAGAGGGATGCATGTCACTATTGGATAGAGATGATCAAAGTGAGAAAAATTTAGACATATGCCTAAGCCCAAAGAGTACAATATCAGAGATGGATATGAGTGGCTACAAGGCACAGGGGAGGTACCAAGGTGGAAAGATGTTGTGTGGAATACTCTTACACCCCCTAAAATGCAAATTGTGACTTGGTTGCTTATGAAGGGAAGGCTGCAAACAAAAGAGAGAATAGGAAAATACCTTGATATTGACCAGAACTGTGTATTATGCAGACAAGTAAAGGAAACAGACAGGCATCTGTTTTGGGAGTGCAGTGTGGCTCAAGAAATTCTTAGTTCATGCCTGTCTAAGTTCAATTTCCAGGTGGGGGTGACCAGCTTTCATACACTTGAGGACAGAGCTCAACAGCTGGGTCTGAAGAGGAGCAAACAACAACTTAGAGCAGTATGGGCACGAAGTGTTTACAGCATCTGGAGGATGGGGAACATGATATGCCACCAGAAGAGATATACAGTAGAAGAGACCATTGAATTTGCTTGTTCTTATATATGTAGTTACTTTATTTATAAGAGGATGAGTTAAGTGTTGGTGATTAAACCTTTTGTATTCATGTTTGATGTGGAATAAAAGGTGTGCTTTTGTGAAGAAAAAAAACTAGTTCGAATTTACATCAAGATTCTTAAGGGTCCTCATATTGACTATATATGCACCAAGCTTTGTATAAAACTTAGATGCCAAAACTTGAAAAGGTTTTTTAAAGTTTGTATACCACAGCTCCATAAAACACCACGCACTTAGTTGTTTGGCAACATTACTATAATAGCGCTAGCCATTTTAGTATAAATGTAGGACTTGAACTTGATATCCTCTTTCACAATGTACATATTCTAGCAGAATGAAAGGTGATATATGGAGTAGAAAACGTATTCTGTAAAAAAAATAAAGAATACGAAAAAAACACTGCTCATACTACTGTAGAGCTACTTGTGCAAGACATGAAGGTTGTAGCATCCCTAAGTGTAAGACAAGAAGGGCGTGAAATCACGCTATCCATGTTAGATTTAATCGGGTTTGTTCACATATAACCGAATGGGTAATGAGTCGATGTTTGGGTCAGTTAGTATAGAGTCAATTAGTGTGGTGTCGTTTAGTGTGATTAACATATTTAATTAATTTAAATAAAAAACAATAGGGCAGTTTCTAAAAGGCAGTTATGGGTAGTTTCTATTGTTAATAGGTGTGTTGGTTTGTAATAGTTGTGTTGGTTAGTAAAAGTCATGTTGGTCTATTCTCTATATATATTTAGTGAACACAAATATTCTTGTACAGTTTACATTTAAAAAAATTCTATTCTGCATACCAATCTGTTCTTCCTATCAGTTTTCTACATTTGGTATCAGAGCGGTGTGAATTGCGATCAGGGGGTGTACGATCTACCACAAAAGGGATCCGCCAGAGCATTTCAACTTCCTCGACAACAGATCAAAAATCTTTGACCAGATTTCTTCCTTGCCTAGAAAAAGAACATCAAGTTGCTAGTTTTTTTTCTTCTTTGGCAGAAGAATTCCAACCAAAAGGCGCGGGAAAAACGAATAAGCGGGGTAGCTTTCATTTAGTGGCTTGGAAGACGGAAAAGCAGGGGCTTGTCTTCTGGTTGATGGTCGGTCGATTGCAGGTGGCTTACGACCCAGGAAGGAATCAAAGTCTAAGAATTTTCTGAAAATTGTCATAGGAATTAAAGTCGTGCAATGGAAGACAATAGGCAGATTGTGACTACAAGGGAGAATAGTTCACTATCTTTTACGGTTCCAATTCTAAGTGCTACAAACTACACTATTTCGGTTGTGAAGATCAAAGCAATTTTTAATGTTAATGGGATTTGGGAGGTGATCGAACCAGGAACAGAAATTGATCCAAAGAAGAACAATATGGCAATAGCATATCTGTTTCAAGCTTTGCCAGAAGAGATCGTGTTACAAGTTGCCCAGTTTACTGAAGCAAAAGAAATTTGGGATGCTTTGAAGACTCGCTTTGTTGGTGTTGACAGGGTTAAAGCGGCGCGATTACAGACACTTGAATCTAATTTTGAGAATCTAAAGATGAAGAACAATAAATCACTTGATGATTTTGCTGGTAAAATTAGTCAACTTGCAACACAAGCAAACAACCTTGGGTCTGCATTTGAAGACAAAAGATTGGTTCGAAAGCTTTTGGGTTCTGTACCTGAAAAGTTCATGCAGATCGTTGCTGCAATTGAACAGTTTGCCGACATTAACGCAATGCCATTTCAAGAAGCGGTTGGAAGATTGAAAGCATTCGAGGAACGCATCAAAAGGCCTACTGGTGAAGGAGATACACATGGTAAACTACTCTTCACTAAAGGTGATGGAAAAGAGAAGGTTCAGAAGCACAAATGTGAGCATTGTGGTTGCAGGAGCTTAAACCGAGAAGACTTTGGACGTGGTCGAGGTAGATGTCGGGGGTCCGAGAAAGGTCAGGATGATGGTCGGTTTAAGCGGGATAAGAGTCACGTTAGGTGCTTCAAGTGCAATGAGTTAGGGCATTTTTTGAACGAATGTCCAAAATGGGATCAAAAGGAACAGATTGCAAACTTGATTGAAGATGATGAACCAACGTTGTTGTGAAGATCAGTGTGAACAAACAACGATTAAGGGCGTGATTGTTAGATTTAATCGGGTTTGTTCACATATAACCCGAATGGGTAATGAGTCGATGTTTGGGTCAGTTAGTATAGAGTCAATTAGTGTGGTGTCGTTTAGTGTGTTTTACATATTTAATTAATTTAAATAAAAAACAATGGGGCAGTTTCTAAAAGGCAGTTATGGGTAGTTTCTATTGTTAATAGGTGTGTTGGTTTGTAATAGTTGTGTTGGTTACTAAAAGTCATGTTGGTCTGATCTCTATATATATTTAGTGAACACAAATATTCCTGTACAGTTTACATTAATAAAAATTCTATTCTGCATACCAATCTGTTCTTGCTATCAGTTTTCTACAATCCACTTGTAACAATTTGCCAAGAACGCGCTTAAGCTTGGGGGGAAAAGGGAAATCACAAAGGGTTCTCAAAGACTTGACTAACCACAGGATGTGCTGAACTAGGAAATATCACGAGTTAAATCTCCTTCCATGCTCTTCTAATATTCCACTACATTATTTTTACAATCCCAATACTTGCGAGAGAAGCTAAAAACATTTTTCCAGCTCAATCCCACCCCCCCACCCCCACCCCCAAACTCCTCCCTGGAGTTGGGCGCAAAATACTGAAAAATAAATCATTTCGTTAGGAAAAGATCAAGTCGGGGGTGTATAGTTACATAATTCATTCATTCTGATGATCAAATAGTTTGAATTTACATCAAGATTCTTAAAGGCCCTCATATTGACTATATGTGTACCAAGTGATAGAATTTTAGGATGAGGTAAAGATCAGTGGATTGGACCATAAGACACTTGAGCTGAACCACATTAAAAGATTGAATCCTATCGCTTAGTTAGTTTAATTCAAGAACTTATATACTGATTATTTTACTCTTGGACTTTTGATGTGGGATGCACTCTAACACTTCCCCTCAAGTGGTCAACCGGTCATTTTGAATCTAACTGGTTGACCATTTGCAAATGGACTCTCATCCCATTGATTTTTTTTGAGTGCCAACACCTAAAGGATTATAAGTCGCTGGATATGGACTTCTAGACAAGCAATCGTATTAAACGGGCCACTGTCGTTGGGTACATATTCCATACAGACAATTGGGCTAAAGACTAATGTGCCACTAGGAATGAACGTCTAGACGCACACCTTGACAAACGAGGTGGACCAAAACCTACTCTGATACCATGATAGAATTTTAGGATGGGGTAAAGATCACTGGATTGGGTCATAAGAAAATAGAGCTGACCACATTAAAAAATTAAATCCAATCGATTAGTTAGTTCAACTCAAGAGTTTATATACAGATTATTTTACTCTTGCACTTCCGATGTGGGATGCATTCTAACACCAAGCTTTGTATAAAACTTAGACGCTAAAACTTGAGAAGGTTTTTAAAAGTTTGTATATCACAGCTCCATAAAATATCACGCACTTAGTTGTTTCGCAGCGTTAATATAATAGGGCTAGCCATTTGAGTATAAATATAGAACTTGAACTAGATATCCTCTTTTACAATGTACATATTCTAACAGAATGAAAGGAGAAATATGGAGTAGAAAACGTATTTTGTAAATAAAATAAAGAATATGGAACAACACTACTGGGGAGCTACTTGTGGAAGTGCAAATGCCTTTCACCTCAAAGTTATCAAGGAAACAACATCTTGTTAAAATAACTTAGAATTAAAGTTATGGGCAAGCTAGTATTATACAAAAAAAATTATGAGATGAGGATGAAGTAAATGGCAATTGATATGAAAAATTTATACATACGTGGTTTTTTATGCCGTGCCGTACAACCCAGACTTCTTTCTCATTTGCTTTCTTGTCTGAGAGATATCTATTGTAATCATCCCATGCCTCTTTTGTAGCTGACACTGCAAATATAAAAATGAGTGGGCCCCAAGTGCTAGCTGGATTTACTGGAGTAATGAGTGACCACAGCTGAAGGCAAGCAATCAACAAAAAGTATTGATTCATAAACCGGCTGTAAAACGAAACAGCAAGTGGTCATTGGAAAGATGATTCAAAAGGAAGAGTGAGTGACCCCACCCATACAAGTAGGATTGTTTCAACCATTTATTTGGAAATATAAAATATTGATATGTCAAATAATAAAAAACATTCAAACATTATGGATATATCAGTAACCACAAATAATATACGACTTTAGATAGCAAGAAACTACAAAATGGCATAATGAAATATTTGAAATTCCACATTATCCAAACTATGTCATTAAGATATATCCAACTTAGTGAGTACAGAAAAGGGAACCAAATTGAGAGAACAGTTCAAGAAGGCATGAACTTTAAAAAAAAAAGTGAGAGAGAGAACAGTTACCTGAATTGTTCCCACAAGTTCTTTGGAAGAAAGTTCCACAATGTATATTTTCGATTTGATATGCGGTTGTCACAAAATATATTTTGTGGTGGATCGTCATCATTAATATAAACAAAACGCTTCATCTTTCATCTAATGTTATTTCGATCCAGCAATAGTAGTAGTAGTAGTAGTAGTAAAAAGTGGGAACCTGCAACGTTTCAAACTAATAACCACCAAGCATAAACAAAAGAGAATGATAGCCACTACAATCACACACCATGGTTGTTAAGTCAACAAGTAGAGTCAAGTCGGTGAAGGAGAGACTAGTGGACTATTCTACTAGTAGGCATACTAGTCGTGGACTAGTCAACATATCACAATTAGTATTGAAAATTTTAACATTGTATATATCTTCATTCACCCAAAATAACTATATATATATGACAAAATATCATTACCAAATCAAAATTATGTTTGAACATAGCACATTATAAAATTAAAAAATAAAGAATATAATATACTTTTATTACTTTAATGGTTTAATGAACCAAATTAAAGAAAATTAAACTAAAATTGGAGACTAAGTGATAAAAAATTTAAAATATAAACTATGCGATTATTAGCAAAAAAATGTTAATTGAAATCAGCAAGAAAATTAAAAATTAAAAACTGAATAAAATTATAAAAATAAAAAATAGATTATACGTTTATTACTTTAATAGATTATACGAATTATAAACATAAATCTTACGGATAGAGAGAGAGGGTATGCGATCTGATGCGACGCCACTAGAGAGTCAGACAGATAGAGAGGCGATGAAGAGGAAGTAAAAATTGAATCGCCGATCTGCTTGAATTCTTGAATTGCTGAAAGTGTGATGGTAGAGGTCGGCTAATCTGTGGCAATTGTATTTGAATAATAATCTGGCAATTCTATTTTCATAATGGTGAAGTGTATTAAATGACTTAGGTAGGTATAATAATTAAACTAACTTAGAGGTAGTTGTGATATTTTAATTTAAAGAAAAAAGTAATTAGAAGATCTATGGTAGACGGATGGAATAATGATTTAAATTTTTAATAATTTTTATACTAAAGTGCATTACTATTTTTAAAGTATTGAAATAATTTTTATATTAAATATATTACAATTTTTATTTAATTGAAATCTAAAATTTATTTACTCCCAAAAAAAGTTAAACTAAACGAATACACTCGAACGGAGGTAGTATTTCATACGAAGTATTTAATGAAATTTGAATCGAGTTGGGTCGGGTTAGGTCAAACATCCTCTTCTCCAAGTAATAGTTGTTGAGCCGCGAATAGGTGTAGCCTAAGTTGGCCGAATGATTAGACTACCCTGGTCGCTAGGCACACAATTTGTTCCTTTCAAAAACCGCCTCGACGACTAGGCGACGACTTAATAACAACATTGTCACACACACACTTAGGCACAAGATTTAGGGTTATAAGTCCACCTTATCCATATTTTATTTAAAAAGAGGGAAAGTGGGGTAATAGTTTTTCTGCTCAAATTTTAGCGGGGTGTATTCAATATGGACTTTGATGGATTTTTTTGGATTTTAAAAGTCACTGGGTATTCAATTGAGATTTTAAAAAATCATTTAAAATCTAGATGTATTCAATTGGGATTTTAAAAAATATTACAAAATCTTATGGTATTCAAAAATTGATAGATTTTAAAGAATTTTTAAGTCATATGGATTGTGAAAGATTTGGTAGGCTTAAGTATAAAGAAAAATCTTATTACAAATCCTAGCAACAAAGGAGAAATTTTTCCGGACTCCAATCATATTCCCCTCTTTGGTAAGAGGTACGATTCATCTTCCGCCTCTCTCAAATGGAATATTTTGCTAGATCCCACAACTTCCGCCAGATCCCACAACTTCCGCCAGACCCTAAATTCTCGCCAATGAACAGTGTTTCTCACAATCACCCTGCTTCTTTTGCGCTCTCGTGTCCTCCGGCGACGGCGGTAAGAATTGAACATGTAGTGTTTCGAGGCTGGCTATTCGCAGACTTCAGCGACCCTCCTTTTCCCTAAAATCAGATCCAAATAAAGCAGTTTTTTTGCACTCAAGCAATAAAGCAAGTCTGCGATCGGAACTGATGAATTTCTTCCCTAAAATCATGTCATCCATGTTTGATGAAATTTCTTTGCACCCAAGCTTGGTCGTTAGGTCAGAGCTTTCTTTCCTTCATATTTGGAATTGCTTTGCACCCAATTGGTTGTTAGGTCCCATTTTTTTGTCCGATCAACTTTCCCGGAGCGAAGGCGTCACTGGTGTATGAACTCAGGCGCTACCAACTCTTCTAAAACCAATTGGTGTTAGAAGATACGCATACACTAGCCTTATAGTGCATTCACCACACAAGCGCCCACGACATTCGATTGTGGCTAGGGCCACATAGCCTACGCCACGGGACAATTGATGCACACATGGCCAACAATCTCCCCCTCAGCAATTGCTCCCGTTGGGAATCGAACTCGTGACCTTGGCTCTGATACCACTTGTAGGACCTCAGGTGCTACCAACTTTTCTAAACCAATATTGTGAGTTCGTGGGGGCGTAGCGGAAATCACCAAACACAAGCTATGCAAAAAAAATCAATCGACTATGCCGCAGAGAAGACACTGCAGCACTGTCATAGTAACAGATGACAGACAGTGTGCTATAGCACTTCTCTGTCACAAGCACACACAAAAACAGATGATGCAGAGGGCATTACAGCGCATACTGGGCAGAATGCTGTAAGTATAAAAATGCGTAAAAAATAACACCAGATATGTTTACGCAGTTCGGAGAACTCTCCTAGTCTGCGGGGCCCACATCCGTGTAATAGCTCTCCACTAAATCACTAGATGCAAGTTACACCAGTACATAACAACATGATGAGACACACTTTTCCGAATTGTTATGACAAAACTTCTAATCTAGGATTTTTAACCCGAACTCTATTCAAATCCAGTTTGGCTATAACATCTCCACCGAGATCACGAGGACAAACGTGTTGGCAGCCCACTTGTTCAGCTCTAATTCATCTTCTAGACGTCACGATCTGGTTGGCGTTGAAGATCTCCTCCTTTATGTAGATTGTAACCTTCTTTACGCATGGGAAGCTCCGGGATGCGACGGAAATGCTCTACATCAGCGTATATTCTTTGTTTTCCCTCTTAATCGCTCCAAGTAATTCCCAGGGACCTGCTGCGTTTTTATAGGCCTCTCTTAACACAATCCTAGTAGGAATAGGATAGTAGAAGTTAGCTTGAACTCAACTTCCTTAATCTTGATCCACAACTAGCCTAAAGTGTTGGGATTCCTTAGCATGTACAGCTGGAGTTACTATCATGTAATCACAATCCCAATAGGTCTCTAATTCAGATTGCATCTTAAAATCCCATGCTCAGACCTCTGATCCCGCACACTGTGTTGCAGCATCGTGCTGTAGCATCTTCTGTGTCAACCTCGAAAACTGCAGCAACTCTAAAAGTCTAAATAAAATAAATCTTCCTAACAAATAGAGGTTTCTACCTAGTAAAAACCTAACAAATATGGGATTTTATTTTGTCAAAAGATTAGCCAACATCATGGAACTAACAACTGGTTCTCATGTTGTCTTCCAATTCAGAAATGAGTTGGGAAGAAAGGATTTTTGAACTTTTACAAATCTAAACAAATCTTACTAAGTCTTGATAATACAATACATTATAATCTATCGAAATCCACATAGAGTTTAAACAATTTATAAATCTTACGTAATCCATGGATTATAAAAAAATCTAACATAATCATTTCAAATCTGAATTGAATACACCCCCCTTAGGCCTTTACATCTGGTTATTGTGATTTTTACATGGTAAGTAATAAAAGGCTATTAATTTCAGCCCAAATTTTAGGCCTTTACATATGATAATTTTATTGCATAAATGTTCAACCCAATTTTTTATTTCAAGCCAATAAAAAGGTATTAATACCGTAAATGTTCAAAAATAAAAATAGAATGGAAATTTGTTTGGAAAGAAAAAAAAATTGTTTCAAAAATAAAAAATTAAAATTTTCGTTTAAAAATTATAAATTTTCGTTTCAAGAGATGTTATGCCATTACACAAGGTAATTGCGATGTTTACATGGTAAGTAATAAAAAGCTATTTATTCCCGTTCCAATAATATTTTATTGCGTAAATGTTCAACCCAATTTTTTATTTCACGTCAATAAAAGGGTATTCATACCGTAAATGTTCAAAAATAAAAATAAAATGGAAATTTGTATGGAAAGAAAAAAATTCTGTTTCAAAAATAAAAAATTAAAATTTCCGTTTCAACAGATGTTATGTCATTACATATGATAATTGTTATGTTTAGTTGGTAAATGTGATGTTTAGTTGGTAATTGCGAGTATTGGCATCGGGATCGCAGGTGACGAACAAGACGGCTATGCAGAGGTAACAATTCCTGATGACATGTTACTTCCATCTCTTAAAGATCCAATAGCTACTATAGTCAATTCGACTTATCCAGACTTTCAAAAAATAACCAATGAACTTAGCTACTTGCTAGAGCACACAATTTTGGCTCCTACATTGGATGTCGTCGATTCCATAAATGAATATATGACAGCGATAAATCCAAGCAGCGACTCTCGAACATACCTTAGTCCTGAAAAGGTTGAGAAATCGGACTGCAGTTCAAGTTTTTTTGGTGACTTACACTCGCCAGAATTCTTAAATAAGATTTGTGTTTCTGGTGTACCGAATCATGAGTTAACTTTGAAGGTAGGCACGCTTAATATGTTGTTGCGAAATATTGACCATTCAATGGGTTTATTTAATAGTACACGGTTGATAGTAACCCGGTTGGCTAATCACTCAATACAAGGAAAGGTTTTATCAGGAAGCCACAATGTGATTAAGATTTTATCAAGAGTCATGGACAATCTCTAAAACATGTTGGATTATTGTTATGAAAGTCGGTGTTTAGTCATGGACAACTGTATGGTGCAGTTTCAAGAGTAACTAATCGTAGTGGATTGAAGATTTTGATATGCAACGAAAACAATGTTCCCACAAATTGTACGAATAATGTAGTATACAAAGAAGTCTTACGAAATATGTAAAGCAACGATATTTTATACTGTAAAATAATATAATCTCTATATTCTATTACATCTCATTTTTTAGTATTAAAAATGATCTTAATTTAATGACCTTAGTATTGGTTGTGATTATTATTATGCTTTATCAATATGAATTGGGTTGTGAATAATTAATTGTCGTATTTCCCTTGTGTGCTAAGTTATTAATATTAGGTTTACTTGTGAGATTGTCTTAGAAAGATCTAAACAATCATAAACACTATATTTAAAAGGGATAAGTATGTTGGACTAATTTTCTTTCCTAAATAAAAAGAGAGAAACAATTGGAAAATTATTCTTGAATGAATGAAAAAAGTGGGAAAATGAATTAAATGCCTTTTCATGACATTTTTAAAAAATAGTTTTCAATCTATACTCTAGAATATGTTTTTTAAGGTATGGATGGAGAGCACATTCTTCAAAATGAGTATTCTACACTACAAGATTTCACGTTATTTGCTACAAAAAACTCTGTTGCAAAAGGAGAAATTTGATCATAGAATCCAATATTGCGACGGATGTGCGATAGAAATTTTATGTCTCAAAACACATGTCACATTTCCTATATTTGCGACAGGAATACATTTCTGTCACAAAGTTACAACAAAATAGTAAGGGCGAAGTTTGCAACAGAAGTTAGTTTCCTTTGCAAATTTGCAACAGAAATAAAAGCACTATAATTTTGGTTACTTGCGGCAGTTTGTGACAGAAACTGCAGTACGTTGTAAATGCACCAGATTCAAACAGCAAAATGCTATTTTTAGACAAAATTCTCTTTTTCTTTCTCATAACATTAATGTTTCTTTTCATTCAGGAGTATACAAACTCAAAAGCAGTGAAAACATTTTAACAATAATAAATTTAAATAATTCAATCACAAAGCATAGCCGATCAAAACACAAATATGTCGAATACAATTAAAATTTAAGACTTGAGCCTAAAACTTAATAGATTGTTTGGTGAGTAATCGAAATCATACCACACAACCAGTTCCCGATCATCCCGTCCCATCGCTACGATCTTAAGGTAACGGAATATTTTTTCCAAATAGTCTCTGAACCTGTTCTATAACCGTGAACTGAATTTTATCCAACCTTGCCTTCATTATTCCATTCTCTTCTCTGAGTCGCTCAATTTAAAAAACATCACTGGTGTTTTTTTCTTCTGCCTTGAGAAGTAGGTTTAAAAGGTTTCATTTGTTCTGCAAGATCCCCTACTCCCATAATCTTATTGTTTTGATCAAAGCCACCAACCAGCTCAAACTAAATCCCCTTATCCGTCTCTCTAAGGTCTGACTCCGCCATTTGTTTCAATCATAAAAAAGCAGCATGTATGATGAAAGACACTATAAATATCACAAATATGTGGATTATATGTAATCATCACATTGTCGTATTGTAAATTTAACTTTATTTAATAAGAAGTATATATAATTCACAATTACCTTAAGTTTTGCATCTTCTAGCTCTATCCAAGTTTTGCATCTTCTAGCTCTATCCATGTCTTAATATCATGCTTCTTCGTCTTGGTATGCTTGAAAGCGTCCACCACTATTATCAGAGATTCATAGTTTGTGGTCTATAATATAAAACAAACAAATTATTTAAATGAATACGTATATATTTTTAATTGCTACATTCACAAAATCAAAATATATTATTACGTATTGTTACGTAGATTAGTTACCAAACGGGCAAGGTGTTCAAAAAAGGGAATCGACCCCCAGTATATGTTACAATAGCTGAGCCTTCATCTTTTCCCCTTTCTCATATTTTTTTTCAAATCAGACCCATGCTTAAATTCTTTAGAATTCCAAAACCATGCATATATAAAAGATGGAGATTGTTAATTAGAAGAACTTAAATATATAGATAAACTCAACCTGCCTATTTTAGAAACCCACTACTATATACGATGAAGATTGATAAAAGAACACACACTGCACACACATGTATATATATATATATATATATATATATATATATATATATATATATATATATATATATATATATATATATATATATATATATATATATATATATATATATATATATATATATATATATATGGGCAGGTTCAAGTGAGAATGCACCTTGGTGAAAGAAATAAGAATAAAATCTAGCCTTTGGATCTGATGCATTGTGCGGCTTAGATTGCATTCTGCGCTCAGATTTTGAGATAGTGCATTTTTAATGGTTTTTGGTGCATTTCGACATGATGCATTTTCAAACCATTTTGGTGCACCTAAATTTGATGCAATCATGACCCTTATATCTCACAATCTAAAGCACCAGATCCATTCTTATTTCTTTCATAAGATCGCATTCTCACCTGAACCTATATATATATGTGTGTGTGTGTGTGTGTGTGTGTGTGTGTGTGTGTGTGTGAGAGAGAGAGAGAGAGTGTGTGTGTGTATAGAGCAATTGTAATATACTTTGAAAATTAAATCACCTTCTGCCACCCACTAATGAACTCAGTGAGGGGCTTATTGTGAACCACTATTGCATTACATTGATTGTATATAAAACAACTATACAATCTCGCTACCCGATGCACAAAAATCTGCATGGCGATGTTTGTATGATAAAAAAAGGGTTTATATTAGATTAGTGGAAATACAATTGACGCCCCTACCGTTAAAGGCATTTAACACCATGGGGACATTAAATACCGCCCATTCGGGCATCATGCCCTTTGCGTTAAACATTTGACTCAGTAGCGCAACAACATCATGCGACCGTCCCCCCAACGGTCCAAAATATGGCTGTTGGCCAAAACTAAAAAAAATATAATATTATAAATACTTCTTATTTTAATCACAAAAAATTGACACAAGAGACTCTCATTCTCTCTTAATTTCTCCAAAATATATTATATTTCTTTTAACCCTCTATACAAAACACTAAAAAATAGGACAATCTTCATCTAACTGAAAGAAGAGCTCTCATTTTTTTGTTTTGCTACGGGCGAATACTAATAGTGACAACAAGGCTAATAAGAGGAAGCAGAATCGTCCCAGCGCTTGACCCGGCGTGAGTATTTAAACCATGATCGGACGACTGCACACGAATCATTGCTCAAAGGCTAATTCAATACTTCGTGTGTTTACACACCTGAGAATTTTTAGTAATCTTTTTCGAATGAATAATTCTTTGTTTTTACGCAAACTCACCGATATTGAATCGAGGTGCCTTGGTTCACCTAACCCTTTGATGCGAGATGCCATCGCGGTTTTAGCAACGTCTAAAAGTGCACCGCCACGATTCGTCCAATGGCGTATGGAACGCTTTGTGATATGTTCAACGAATACTTGAAGATATCGGCTCGGAGCATCAGGTCATGTGTTTATAAATTTTCTAAAGCTATTATTCGACTTTATCATAAAAGGTATTACGTAATCCGACAACGAGCTATATTAAGCAATTATAGGGGGGCATGTCGCTAAACACAACTTTGTCAGCATGCATGGGAGCATCAATTGCACGCATTAGGAAATGAAAGTTGTCCCACTGTGTGACATGGTCAGTTCTTCCAAGGTGATCATCCCAAACCTACTATTTTGCTCGAAGTTGTGGCTTCAAATCACTTTTGGTTTTGACATGTTTTTTTGGTGTTGCGGGCTCAAACAATGATATCAATGTTCTTGATCAACCCCTCGTCTTTAACGATTGAGTTAATGAGATTGTACCCGACTTGTCTTTTGAACTTAGAGGAACGCTTTACAAGCGTGGATATTATCTTGCCGATGGAATATATCCAGATTATTCTATAATTGTCAAGTCCCTCACTGAACCAACAAGTCTAAAATGTGTGACGTACAAAAAAGCTTAAGAGGCGGCAAGGAAATATATCGAATGAGCCTTTGGGGTGTTGAAGGGTAAGTTACACATTCTAAATTGTCTGTCCAAATGTTATTTTCAAACAAAAATAAGGAAAATTATATACACATGCATTATTTATAATATGATCATAGAGGACAATAAAATTTTCAAATTGTCATTGCAACCCAGTCAAAAAAGGTGCCTAAGTACGAAGAAATCGATGAAGAAACAAAGAAATCGCTAAGAAATTTGAAGTTGAGAGATTTACAATACACTAACGATAGATTTGACTGAATATATTTTTAGTCGCTCAAATAATCAGTAATTTCTTCGTAATGTAATGTTATTTTTAACTTTTTATTAATGATGTTGGTATTGATCAAATCTTATTTCAATAATGTAATTTTTTAATTGAATGTGTTTTTTATTTAATGAATTATTATTGTTTAAATTCCAGTAATTAATGAAATAATATTAATTTAATTTTACAAAATGAGTATTTAAAATGTAAAAAATAAAAATGTAGAAGCCTCAATTTAAAGCGACAAGACTTCAAGCCCATTTTCAAAGAAATTGTGGCAGCTGTTGTGGGAGAGAAAACTAGAATTCGAGAAGTGTAAGCGAACCGTGATCGGAAACCATGGATGCTTTGGATTCGGTGTTCGATCCGCTGAGAGACTTCGCTAAGGACAGCGTTCGTTTAGTCAAGAGATGCCATAAGCCCGACCGCAAAGGTAACTAATTATACGATTTCGATGCATTATTTTTCCCCAGATCCCTTAACTCGTCCCGTCGGCATTGATTATTGATTCAGTGTTTGATTAATTGTGTTGATGGCGTGGTAAATGTTTATTCTGCGTAGAATTCTCGAAAGTGGCTGCTCGTACTGCGATTGGATTCGTTGTGATGGGATTCGTAGGGTTCTTCGTCAAGCTGATCTTCATTCCCATCAACAACATCATCGTCGGATCTGTTTGATGCTGGTAATTCCTCTCCAAAGATCTAGGTTTTTGTTTTTTTACAGTTTAGCGCCCTACCATCAACTTATAATGACTTCATGAAACCTGAAGCCATTGCGAATGAAGATTTATAAAACAATTAGTAAATTGGCTGACCATGAGGTGTTAAATTTTGGCTGAGTGCCTATGTTAGGGGATCATGATCTTTGTATGAAGATTTTTACAACAATGAGTCGATGACCACCTCATAACTGAGGAATCTGTATGGATTCTGGATAAGGGTGATTTGAAGCACTTGTTCCTCAGGCCCATTAAAGTCCGTATGGAAGGGTCCGGTTGGTATGGGTTTTTTAGTGGGAACAGGTGAAGGAAGGAACTGCTGAGTAGATTTTAAGAGAGTTAGGGGCTGTTTGTTTCAGCCTTTTAATGGTTCAGATGTCTGAATGGTTCAGCACTTAATGGTTCAGACTGTTTGTTTCAGCCTCTTAATGGTTCAGATGTCTGAATGGTTAAGAGATTTGCTTTTGAATGGTTAAGTATTATACAGAGTCTGAATGGTTAAGACCTCTTATCTGAATTGATCAGACATTTGCCTCTGAATAGTTAAGCAATATACTAGCTCTTAATGGTTCAGACCTCTTACTGGTTCAGCACTTAATGGTTCAGACCTCTTACTGGTTCAGCACTTACTGATTCAGAAGTTGCCAAACAGCCCCTTAGAGTGTTTTGCAATATCAATTTCAGTCAAATTAGTGTTACATATCAGCAGAATAAGCTGATACATTTGGTCTGTAAATAGATGAAAGTGTGGTATAAATCCTGAGCTGGAAAAACAAATGAAATGAATAATTTATTTTTGGCAATTTTGTGAGTGTCAATTTTTCGTGAGATCGTCAAATTTTTGTTAAAGCAACATGCTTCAAATACAAAATGCACTGTGATTGACGTTTGCACCCAGAAACAAAGAAGCCCCTAAGGTTTTCAAGTACATACACGGGTCGAATGCTTGAAATGAACTATGGTGTTTGGATTTGAGGTATTATGATGGCTCATTTACAAATGTCATGGGTTTATTTGAGCATTTCACAAACAAACATCAATGGTGTATTTGTACTTGCGTAACTTTGGGGGCTAACTTGTTTTTGTCCACCCTTTTCCCTTTTATTCAAGTTTTTACTGGTAGAATGGTAACCAATCCCAGCAAAAGCAGGTCAATAGCATTTTTTTGTGCTCATTGGACTTTCTTGATAAATGGCAGGTCTTCAATGGCATTCACTAGTATGCGGAATTTCCAATGTTGCTGCTTTTATTATCTTCTTTTTTCAGACTTCAATTTTCCAGGTTTCTGCTACTGTACTTTACTTGATGATGTTTTAGCTACCCTTATAGTGTAGGCAGCAGTCTTTGTTTTGAACTTTTCTTTTATATTGTACTTCGATGGTCTAAGCCAACCACAGGTCAAATTTAGTTGATCATGGGCCTGAAATATATCCCTGCTCTCATATTGTTATATTCAGTATATCACTAATTCTTCAATTACCTTTCTCTTCTATGTTTTAGAAATTTAATGTCATTCTATATGAATATTATGAACCTATAATGAATATTCAGTATAATACGGATTATAAAACTACAATAAAGCCAAGCATGCTTTTGCTGGCTTCTGGCCTAAGAAGGCCCATCCAATCAAGCCAAGCATTCCTTTAGACAAGCTAGCCAGTCAGTGTGAGAAAGCACTTTAAAAAGTTCTTTAAGCACAATGAAGTAAGAAAGTTCTTTGACTTTCCTGCAGTCAAAACAGAAAGTTTAAATGATCAGGACTAACTGCAAATCTTTGTGTGTGTTCACTTGTACTCCATTACTCCATTTTTCTTGCCTTGTTTGAAAACCCCACTTTCAGTTACCATTTTAGATAATATTACTAGTGCAGATTAACTTTGAAAATGCTAAGGTCAAATGTTGTCATTAGATAGTCTTTTAAAAATGTCAAAATATTAAATGATGAAATGTTACTTATTCCTTCAATAGTTGGTGAATGGTAGTTTATTGTACATGTAAGCAGTTTCTTTTATAATCCTATCAAAAGGTACATGCTTATGGTCTTTAATTTATTGCTTTCAGGCAGTTTGCCTTTTCATAATTATTGTGCAAAGTCCTTATTCTTTGGGGAAGAGTCGTCTTCTCTATATCCAAAATTTATTTGAATCAGGTTTTGCTTCTAGTGTTAAAAATGTAAATTCTGTATTTTGGTGGTCTCCTCGTAACAGCTGAAATTACACCAATAATCTCTTAAATTTAACTGGAATTCTTGGTGTGTAATAATTGAATGGTTCCAATAATGCTTCATGCTCTTTGTGATTTGAAAAAAAAGAAAAAAAAACTAGGGAAAAAGATTAAAGTAGAAGTAAAATATTGAAAATATACCAAAATAGGACTTTCTTATTTTTATTATCGAAATAAGAGTTAAAATGAAATTACATTACCAAACATGGTTATGTACGTTACCAAAAAATATAGTAATGTGCACAGGTACAACGTCGCATTACAACCACATTATCACAGTACAATTGTGCGTACAATTGTTCTCCTTAAGATTCATTTGGTGGGTTTTGAAGATGTGATAAAATATGAGTTATGAAATATGGGTGAAATGAAATAAGATTTGAAATCTGAAATGAATTTGTTTGGAGGGATTCAAAATTATGATTTAATCAGTAATGATTAATAAGCGGTGGTGACCGACAACGAGAGTGGTCAGCGGTAACAATAGTAGCCGGTCACGGAAAATGATCAACGGTGTGAAGAGAATATCAAACTTCCATATTGATATCTCTCAAAGTTGAAAGATATCGAAACCCTCTATTTGGAGATTTATGATACGTGACAATATTGAATTCGATATCTTTTTTTACTACACCAAATATCAAGAAAAGAATTTTGATATCTAGAGATATCAAAATTTATATCTTGTTTATTCACCAAACACGCTCTTAATGTTTCACTTCTTAGTTTGGCTTTTTTTCTTATTTTTTATATCTTTTTTATTTAATTTGACCTTACTTTATTCACTTTTTTGTTTAATTATTTTTAAGAAAGTTTTAAAAAAGATTAAAAAAGTTAAGAAACGAAAAATATCGTATATCGTATAAAACAAACAAAAAATTAATACCTATGGCATGATATTTTTATTTTATTAAATTGATACGAGTAAATAAGATAACCAATTAAAAAAATAACCAACCCAAATAATCTGATTGTTACCTCAAAATCAACTCCAAGTATCAATCGTGAATTTTTTTTAAAGGTTCAAGTATTTTTTTGGACATAGAGAGTTACTTTCTCCACTAGAATTTGAACTCGTGGTATACTCGTATCTCATTTGGATGAGCCATGTTGATACCGCTAGACCGCAAAATCTTTGACGGATGATTCATCTATTAGTGCTATAAATGGGGATTTTAAGTATTTCACCGAGTTATTTGTTAAGCTCCATTTGGAAGAAGAAAAAATGAATTTCAAAAGTCATATTCTTCATTTTCCTCCGTTTGGTCGGAAAAGAAAAGATAATTCAAAGGAAAATAAGGTAGTCAAATGAAAAATGAAGTCAAATTTCTGGAATTTGTCTTTCTTTTAAGGTGTTTTTGGTGAGCAAAAATGAGATATGAATTCTTATTTTTAATTCTTTTCACGTTAGTCGAAGCCTAAACAAAATTTTCAGACATGATATCTCTAAATATTGCAAATTCTCCATATATGGAATTTAATATCTCTTGATTTTTTGAGATATCCATACGAGTATTTGATATATTCCTCAACCACCTACCATCGCTGTTATATACTACCACTGTCACCGTCAACCACCCATTGTTAGTTTTCCCCGCTTATCACTAATTAAATAATGATATCAAAGTCCATCAAAGAACTTTATTTCAAATTTTTAAAATTAAATCTCTATCATATAAGCCCTCCCTCTCTCTCTCTCTGCATATTTAAAAATGACCTGACAAAACAAAACTAGATTCGATTATTCGAATCGAAGTATCCAAAATACAAACCAAAATGATCCAAAAAGTGAAGGCCTGATCTATAAACCGATCCAAAAAGTGAATGCCCAATCCAAAAATCCTGTGTCCAAAAAATATACTTCCCCCGTTCCATAAAACCCTTCCTCTTTCGTTTTTTTTGCTTTCCACAAAACACTTCCACTTTCTATTAAAAAACCACTTTTATCTCTACTTTTTCATACCCTACCTATTAAATCATACTTTTTCACTAATAACCAAACAACTCTCCCCCTTCCCTCCCAGAAACACCTTGCATGTGGAATTCCGCCAAACCCTTTCGGGGGGAGCTCGTCGCCGGGCATAGCTCTCTCCCCGCACACCACGAATGCCGGCTCCGCCTCCTCCTCTCCTCCCTCCATCATCTCTCTCGTCTTTGAGTCCTTTCCTTGCATTGTCAATGCCGCCTCCCTCCCTAGCCCTATTTTTAGTCTTTATCCCAACGAAATAAGAGTTCCCTGTTAAGAAAAATATGAATTGTTCATTTATCAATTAATTAGATCATGCTCCATCATAAGTTGCAGGAACAAATTGTCCATCATCATTCATCACCATCAAGTTGCCATTTGTATAGTATGTATACTATTTGTAATAGTGTTAGCACTAAGCCTCTCTACTATAAACAAGAGGCTTAGGATCCCTGTAAATTACCATTAAGAATAAGAAGAAGAGTTAATAGAGAGAAGAAATCAGAAATTTATCATATTTATCTTCCTAATCTTTGAGTAGTTTTTCTCTTATTTTATAACACGTTATCAGCACGAATTTGCTCAAAATCCCAGAATCCTTGTTCTTCTCAGAAGATATGGAGATAACTGCTTATGGCTCCAGTAGCAAAGAACAATGTCTAATTGACAGTGCCACAACGCATACCATTTTGAGAAACAAAGAATATTTTTCTCAAATGACATTGATGGAAACTAATGTCAATACAACCTCTGGTGTTGCGAAGCTCATTGAAGGGTCTGGAATAGCTTGTTTAATCCTTCCCCAAGGAACAAAATTAATTATCAAAGACGCATTATATTCCAGCAAATCCCGAAGGAATTTATTGAGCTTTAAAGATATGCGTCAAAATGGTTATCACATTGAAACCATGACAGAAAATCAAAAGGAATACTTATGTCTAACGACAACCAAATCTGGCAATAAAATTCTTTGTGAAAAGATGTCAGCGTATTCCTCGGGGCTATATTATACTCACATTAGTCCCGTTGAAGTGAATGTTATCTCTAATAAAAAATTAGATGATCAGAAAACATTCATTTTGTGGCATGACCGTTTGGATCATCCTGGCAGTGTAATGATGCACAAAATAATTCAAAATTCACTTGGACATCCATTGAAAAATATAAGGATTCCAAGATCAATTGATTTTCCATGTGTTGCCTGCTCTCTTGGAAAGATGATTGTCAGGCCATCTCTAAATAAAATTGGAGTTAAATCTCTTGCATTTTTAGAAAGAATTCAAAGAGATATTTGTGGGCCAATTGCCCCAGCATGTGGACCATTTCGTTATTTTATGGTGTTGATCGACGCATCAACACGTTGGTCACATGTTAGTCTTTTATCTACAAGAAATTTTGCATTTGCAAAACTCCTTGCTCAAATCATACGTTTGAGAGCTCAATTTCCGGATTATTCAATAAAGAAAATCCGACTTGATAATGCAGGAGAATTTACATCTCAATCATTTAATGACTATTGCATGTCTATTGGGATTGATGTGGAGCATCCAGTTGCTCATGTGCACACTCAAAATGGTCTTGCTGAGTCTTTAATAAAGCGATTACAATTAATTTCTAGACCATTATTGATGAAATCCAGTTTACCTGCATCTGTTTGGGGACATGCTGTATTGCATGCTGCAAATTTAATTCGGCTAAGGCCTACTGCAAATCATATTTTTTCCCCATTGCAATTGGTTACTGGAAAAGAACCAAATATTTCTCACATAAAAATATTTGGATGTGCCGTATATGTACCAATTGCTCCACCACATCGTACAAAAATGGGTCCTCAAAGAAGGCTGGGAATTTATGTTGGCTTTGATTCTCCCTCAATTATAAAATATCTTGAGCCAATGACTGGTGATTTATTCACAGCTCGGTTTGCTGACTGTCATTTCGATGAGACAGTATTCCCAGCCTTGGGGGGAGAAAATGAGAAAAAGGACTCATGTACGAAAGAGATTACATGGAATGCAACATGATTATCTTTTCTTGATGCAAGAACAAATGCATGCGAACAAGAAGTGCAAAAGATAATTCATTTAGAAAATGTTGCAAATCAATTGCCTGACGCATTCACGGATTCGAAGAAAGTGACAAACTCACATATTCCTGCTATGAATGCTCCTGCCAGAATTGAAATTCCTTCAGAGAAAAATGAAAAAACTCTTGCAAATGAGTCTTCAATACGCAAAAAGCGTGGCAGCCCACTTGGTTCAAAAGATGTAAAACCAAGAAAACTTAAAAGGCAAGAGACAATACTTGAAACAAAAGATGTTCATTCTTCAAAGAAAGAAAATGAACGAACCGAGCATATTGATATAAAAAATAATATCAATGAACAATTTGTTTCAAATGAGGATTTAACCATCTCTGAAGATGCGAATAATTCAGATGAAGATAGAAACGTTGATAATTATGAGATTTCAATAAATTACGTTTCTACGGGATTACAATGGAACAGAAAAGATGTTCATGTTGATGATATATTCGCATATGCCATTGCCACAAACATCATGGATGAAAATGATGACATTGAGCCAACTTCAGTTGATGAATGTCGACGTAGACATGATTGGCCAAAATGGAACGAAGCAATTCAGGCAGAATTGAAATCACTTGAAAAAAGGAGTGTTTTTGGGCCTATAG
This sequence comes from Cuscuta australis, assembly GCA_003260385.1. Taxonomy (NCBI): domain Eukaryota; kingdom Viridiplantae; phylum Streptophyta; class Magnoliopsida; order Solanales; family Convolvulaceae; genus Cuscuta; species Cuscuta australis. Next base: position 6,434,653 of record NQVE01000215.1, on the reverse strand, counting down.
TTCCTACGCCAGAAGGCGTGAAACCAGTTGGTTTCAAATGGGTTTTTGTGCGTAAGCGCAATGAGAAAAATGAAATTGTGAGATATAAAGCCCGACTCGTTGCCCAAGGTTTTTCTCAAATTCCGGGGATAGATTATGAAGAAACTTATTCCCTAGTAGTTGATGCAACTACGTTGAGATTTTTGATAGGCATGTCTGTCTTTGAAAAACTTCAAATGCGTTTAATGGATGTAGTGACAGCATATTTATATGGATCTCTCGATACTGACATATATATGAAAGTTCCTGGAGGGCTAAAGATGCCTGAGGTTTATAGTTCAAAACCTCGAGAGATGTTTTCCATAAAATTGGAAAAGTCACTATATGGACTAAAAAAATCTGGCAGAATGTGGTATAATCGTCTCAGTGAATATCTGCTCAAAGAAGGATACAAAAATGATCCAATTAGTCCATGTGTTTTCATCCGTAGATCTAAATCAGGCTATGCCATTATTGCAGTATATGTTGATGATTTAAACATCATTGGAACTTCTGATGAAATAGAAAATACTGCAAAATATCTCATGAAAGAATTTGAGATGAAAGATCTTGGGAGAACAAAATTTTGTCTTGGTATTCAAATTGACCATTTGAAAGACGGAATATTCATCCACCAGTCAAATTACACGAAGAAGGTTCTGAAGCGGTTTTATATGGATAAAGCACATCCCCGATGGTTGTTCGCTCTCTTAATGTACATGATGACCCGTTCCGACCTCGTGAAGATGATGAAGAAATACTCGGTCCAGAAATACCATACTTGAGTGCTATTGGAGCTTTGATGTATCTAGCAAACAACACTCGGCCAGATATTGCATTCTCAGTGAACTTGTTAGCCAGACACAGCTCGACCCCGACTAGGAGGCATTGGAATGGCATTAAACACATTTTGCAATATCTCAATGGTACCATCGACCTTGGTTTATTCTACCACAAAGATGCCAAGGCCACTATTGTTGGATACGCTGATGTAGGATATTTGTCTGATCCGCAAAAAGCAAAATCTCAAACAGGATATGTGTTTACTTATGGAGATACCGCAATATCATGGAGATCGATGAAACAAACTTTGACTGCCACATCATCAAATCACGCGGAGTTGATAGCTCTCTACGAAACAGGTAGAGAATGTGTATGGTTGCGATCAATGATCCAACATATCCAGAGTGGGTGCGGTATAGAAACAATTACTAGTCATCCGACTCCTATATATGAAGACAATACTGCATGCATTGCTCAAGTGAAAGGAGGTTACATCAAAGGAGACCGAACAAAGCATATATCACCAAAGTTCTTCTCAACACATGATCTCGAGAAAGATGGAAAAATTGACATCAAGCAAATCAAGTCCAGTGAGAATCTCGCTGATTTATTTACAAAAGCATTACCCCCGAAGAAATTTGAAGAACTCGTACACAAGATTGGCATGCGTCGCCTTCGTCAATTATGCTAAGCTAAGGGGGAGAATTTTATGAACTGTACTCTTTTTCCCTTGATCAGGTTTTTATCCCACTGGGTTTTTTCTGACAAGGTTTTTAACGAGGCAGTACATAAAATTAGAATGAGTTTCTAAACTATACCCATTTCACGAATATCCATCATCAATTGAAAAATGAACATTCAAGGGGGAGTGTTAAGAAAAATATGAATTGTTCATTTATCAATTAATTAGATCATGCTCCATCATAAGTTGCAGGAACAAATTGTCCATCATCATTCATCACCATCAAGTTGTCATTTGTATAGTATGTATACTATTTGTAATAGTGTTAGCACTAAGCCTCTCTACTATAAATAAGAGGCTTAGGATCCCTGTAAATTACCATTAAGAATAAGAAGAAGAGTGAAGACATTTTGCGATATCTCAATGGTACCATCGACCTTGGTTTATTCTACCACAAAGATGCCAAGGCCACTATTGTTGGATACGCTGATGTAGGATATTTGTCTGATCCGCAAAAAGCAAAATCTCAAACAGGATATGTGTTTACTTATGGAGATACCGCAATATCATGGAGATCGATGAAACAAACTTTGACTGCCACATCATCAAATCACGCGGCAGTACATAAAATTAGAATGAGTTTCTAAACTATACCCATTTCACGAATATCCATCATCAATTGAAAAATGAACATTCAAGGGGGAGTGTTAAGAAAAATATGAATTGTTCATTTATCAATTAATTAGATCATGCTCCATCATAAGTTGCAGGAACAAATTGTCCATCATCATTCATCACCATCAAGTTGTCATTTGTATAGTATGTATACTATTTGTAATAGTGTTAGCACTAAGCCTCTCTACTATAAATAAGAGGCTTAGGATCCCTGTAAATTACCATTAAGAATAAGAAGAAGAGTGAAGACATTTTGCGATATCTCAATGGTACCATCGACCTTGGTTTATTCTACCACAAAGATGCCAAGGCCACTATTGTTGGATACGCTGATGTAGGATATTTGTCTGATCCGCAAAAAGCAAAATCTCAAACAGGATATGTGTTTACTTATGGAGATACCGCAATATCATGGAGATCGATGAAACAAACTTTGACTGCCACATCATCAAATCACGCGGCAGTACATAAAATTAGAATGAGTTTCTAAACTATACCCATTTCACGAATATCCATCATCAATTGAAAAATGAACATTCAAGGGGAGTGTTAAGAAAAATATGAATTGTTCATTTATCAATTAATTAGATCATGCTCCATCATAAGTTGCAGGAACAAATTGTCCATCATCATTCATCACCATCAAGTTGTCATTTGTATAGTATGTATACTATTTGTAATAGTGTTAGCACTAAGCCTCTCTACTATAAATAAGAGGCTTAGGATCCCTGTAAATTACCATTAAGAATAAGAAGAAGAGTGAAGACATTTTGCGATATCTCAATGGTACCATCGACCTTGGTTTATTCTACCACAAAGATGCCAAGGCCACTATTGTTGGATACGCTGATGTAGGATATTTGTCTGATCCGCAAAAAGCAAAATCTCAAACAGGATATGTGTTTACTTATGGAGATACCGCAATATCATGGAGATCGATGAAACAAACTTTGACTGCCACATCATCAAATCACGCGGCAGTACATAAAATTAGAATGAGTTTCTAAACTATACCCATTTCACGAATATCCATCATCAATTGAAAAATGAACATTCAAGGGGGAGTGTTAAGAAAAATATGAATTGTTCATTTATCAATTAATTAGATCATGCTCCATCATAAGTTGCAGGAACAAATTGTCCATCATCATTCATCACCATCAAGTTGTCATTTGTATAGTATGTATACTATTTGTAATAGTGTTAGCACTAAGCCTCTCTACTATAAATAAGAGGCTTAGGATCCCTGTAAATTACCATTAAGAATAAGAAGAAGAGTGAAGAGTTAATAGAGAGAAGAAATCAGAAATATATTATATCTATTCTCATAATCTTTGAGTAGTTTTTCTCTCATTTTATAACATTCCCAACAAATTATACTCATTAGACCATAACCTCCTTCGAACCGGCCCAAACCGGTTTGAACCAGCAGATCGGACCGGTCCGTCCAGTTTTTTTTTTTTTTGCTGAATTTTTCCAAAACACGCCTCCATGGGAGTTTGAACCCAAGACCTCGTAGAGGTTTGGTTGAGCTTCTAACCATCCAAGCAATGATGCTTTTTGTTACAATTTCACGTAATCTTTTATAATATTTCATAATTACAAAAAAAATTGTATATAGATTCCTTTTCAATTTCATAAAAATTTCACTTTTATAAATATAGAAGTCCTAAAACCCATCACTTTTGAAGATGATGAAGACTATTCTTTCATCCCCTATTCTTCAGTTCGAGTTTGAATATGAAAGTGATAAGGAAAATGTTATTTGTACCCCCAAGAATTTGTATCTCATTTTGTACACCGCAGAGATGTACCAACACTTTTTGTTGGTGTGATGCTTATTTTTGTTAAAGCACCAACATTTTGTGTCAGTGTGAACAATCAAAATGTTGGTGCATACATTTAGTGTACAAATGAACGATGTACAAATTTTGGGGTACATGTAGCATGCTCCAAGTGATAAACTCAGAGATGATATCTACGTCGCTGATTATAATTGAAGAAAGAATAAACAAAAATGAAATACCTATTATTCCTAACATACTCCTTGAAGAAAGTCTTTTTTTGGGATTTTTGTTTTTTTGTAATGATTATGTTTTACATCTTGTTAAATTATGCAATGAACATTTTAAAATGTTTTATACTTTAAGTAAAACAAAATAAATTTCGAGTTTTAATTCATTTTATTTAAGAAGATTAGTATAGAAACTAAAATTAAAACATACATTATATATTTAAAAATTATGACAAAAATTCAATTAAATAAGAAATGATAAGAATATTTTATGGGCCGAAATCATCAAAATATAAATTTAAAGATACTCTCATAATATACTCTGTAATAAACTTCTAGGAGTGTGTTTTAAAGTGTTACACTTTTATGTGTTCTTGATGAAGAAAATTAGTTAAATTACACAAATAAGAGAGTTACTTTCTCCACTAGAATTAATGACCTCTGAACACAAATTACGCAACTTTTTGAAATTCAAACGATAAAAATGACCTCTGAACACAAATTAATTGAGACTTGAGAGCAGCGCATTAATTTTTTTAAAAAACAATGCGTCTGTGCTAAAATTTCGGAAGATCCCAACAAAATAGGAAAGAACACAAGTTGATTTGGAAGAAGAAGTTTGTTACCATCAATAATCGTAGTTCTTCATTCACTTTTCTTATGTATCCTTTTAAATGTTTTTTGATAATTCTATATAAATATTATTTGTGAAACAATATTGCGATAATTGTGAAAACAACACAAAAAAAATCTCTGAAATGAAACTTTTATTTTTATAACTCACTACATTTTCTGTTGTATTACAAATTTTTCATGAATAATACTCCGAAATATTTATTGATTATCTTCTATTGCCTCTATTATTTTTTTCCAAAAATGATACTACCTAATTTGTGATTTTTTGATAATTCAGTACAAATGTTTCCCCAAAATAGTAATTCAAAACTAATAAATTTTATAACTCACTACATTTTTTTTTGTATTGCAACTTTTTTCTTGATTGATACTTGAATTATTTTTGATAATTCAATATTACATTTTCTGAGAACAAAAAATAAAATTTGTAAATCGTTAGACAAATCTCTAACAAGAGTGTACGCTTATATTTTTAGAATTATTAATTTTAAAATTAAAATTGAAAAAAAAATGTAAAAAGTAAATTTGCCTAAAATAATCTCACATTTTATTTATTTGCAAAAATAAGACATTTTCTAAAAATTCTATTAAGTAGCCGTTAGTTTTTTAACGGTGACCCAAAACTCGCACACATGCGGAAATGTGAGATTATTTTCAGTGAGAGTGAAAAAATGAGATTATTATTTAAAGAACGCAAAAAGGTAGGATTATTTGAAATAATTTTTCTTTTTCTTTTTGTCCGCTTTTCCCAATTCATAAATAGTTTTCCTCCATGTGTCCTTGAAAAGGCTACAAAAACATGTTGCATTGATCATTGAAATCAATCCATTCTAGTTTTGTTTGTCTCAATCATTGAAATCAAAATTAGTTGGAATTAAAAATAAAATTTTTATATTTAAGGCCATTAAAGATTTTACGGAGTATGAAATATGAGATAACATGATTATACTATTTTATATCAAATAAATAACAAAATTGAGTAAAGCAAGTGGTTAAAATTTAATCATATAAATATTTTATCGTCTAAAAAGAGTCAATGTTTGTTTTGCAAAGAGATTAAATAAAATAAAATTGTGTGGATGAGAGTGAGAGAAATTATATGGGCCAGAAGATTATTTCAGAATGTGGAAAGGGCGAACAAAAATGAAAATGTGTAACACTTTTATAGGTAGAGAGAGTAATAAATATGCAGCTTAGGGTTAGTTTGGGAACAACAATTTATTAGAAAGTGTTTTGAGCATTTTTTTAATGGTGCATATAATTTTAAAAATATTAAAACTAAATAATGTTACCAGATAAGATTTTCAAAACAATAAAATTAAACGCCGTAGTTATTTATTGTAAGACGGACCCTGAGTCCATATATTGCGTTAAAATGCACTGTCTATTAGTAGTAGTAAGAATGGTCATAAATACCCAATTTGTCCATTACAACCATTGAGGCCAAGATACAATTTCATCTTTTATAAGAGTATATTCGAGAATTTATACTCCAAACTTACACCAAAAGTTTAAACTAATCTTCTGATAGTTCACACTGACACAAAGTCTTAGAGTGTTAATAAAAATTAACATTAAACCTACACAAAATGTTGGTAATTACTGGCTCCCTCCGTAGTAATTACTGGCTCCCTCCACACAAAAAAAGTTTTCCTTTTGTTGTCCATTAGAGAGAACTCATAACTACCAGCAATAAGTACCGTCATGGTATTTTTGTCTACTATTCCTCTTTTAAGGCATCTCAATGAATTTGTACTAGTAATAAGTAGAACAATGACACGAATGCCCTCACAATTACAACTAGCAAAACTTGTCTACAAAGTTTGCCCTGTGGATGGCCTCCCAAATACAGGAGACCAAGCTTAGAAGCAAACCAAGGTGAGACATTGAACACAAGAGAAACCATATGGAGCTTGAAGATGAACAGTGCACTGTATTGCAAAAGTCTCTGTTTGACCACGGATTTGCACGGAATCAACAAATTTCAATGAGAAGGTATTTTAGACAATTCTCTATACTTTTCTCCTTTTCATGATATTTGTTCAAAATGAAAATGGACAAATACAAAAAGATAGAGAAAGTATGTAATTTATAATATTTCTCTTTTAGACAAACCTCAACTGTACATTTCAATTTTTAATATTTGTCTTTAAAAAGTGAGATCAAATTAAGAATGAGAGAAGAACTAAACTAGGAGTAAAAGTTATGTTATATTCTCAAATAGTAGCTAAAACTTAAACTTCTCTAAATAGGAGTAATTAATTCATTTTTGTTCTCAATTCTCTCTTCCCACGCTGTCTTCTCCCTTCCTTTGATTTATTTTTTTTCTTGCATGCGTGTGTATTTACACACTAAATACTACAATGAATACTACAATTATGAATTTAGTCACCTTTTTACGAGATCAACCCAATTACCTATTTTTTGAATTAAAAGTTTGTATTTACAAATAGTTTATATTTTTGAGTTAGAAAATAAAATAGGACATTATATTTATTTTTTATCAAAATAACGGCTAACTACTAAGCCGGCTAATTTTTTATCCAAAGTTAAAATATTGTCAATAAATGATTCTTTTAACTACATTGTTAAGGGACGACAACAAAATCACATCCAAAGCTCAGTACCATAGACAAATACGGCTATTTCTACTTTGCTACTGAATATTTATATGTGTATCCTAATTTACAAATCAAATATTCTGATTTGATTATTTGACATTTTTAGGAAGAAAAAAAAAACTTGATAAAAATCATCTTTAAGTGTTGCCTCAGGCCCATAGAGTGTCAAACAAGACCACATATTTAATGCCAAAATTTTTAATCAATAAATCTATGAGACTTGATTAATAACTTGTAGATATATGTCAAAATTCTTAAGCAATAAATAGAAACTCGGTAAATTACTACAATAAAATGTCTATACAATGTCAAACAAGACTACATTTAACGTCACACGTTAACGCATAATGACAATCATGTCATTGTATAAAGTCATACATGCAAATGCATAATGCTAAACCAAGAGATAATACCAAATATGACAATATATAGTACCACATTTGAAAATGTATAATGACAGAAATGCCAATGTATAATTTTACATATAACACCATGCATAATCTCAAAAAAGTTTAACATCAAAAAACTCTATTTGCCAACACAATAATAATTTAGTTTCAATATATGTTTTACAAAATAATTTTCTAAGAAGTAAAATTAGATTTAAAATCAAATGTCACAACCTATGTGAAATTAAATATAAAATTGATTAAAAGTTTCAGACTCACGCAAAGATAAAAAGAATTAATACCAATTTTACAAAATAATTCCCAAAAAAGTAAATTTTTAGTTTTTAAATTTAATTTAACTACTTATGTAAAATTAAATATCAAATTGAATTCAAACTTACTCAAGAGGACGGAGGCATCCGAGCGATGAAAAATAGAAATTGTGGAGAAAGGTGGAAGGGAATTGTGTGTATGAGAAAAAAGAAGATGATAGAGAATGCGGTGGAATCATTACCGCATAGAGGATATGGTAGCAACGGAGAAAGAATTGAGATTAAGTTGACACTGTCAGCAACTGAAATTAAAACGAAAGAGATCGTAGAAGGATGAAATTGGGAAGGGACTGGGTGACTTTTTTGACCGCATAGGGCTGGGATGTGAGATGGTTAGTGCGGAAGAGTAAATTAAAACAAAATTTAATTAATTACTCCTAATTAGAGGAATTTAAGTTTGAACTCCTCCTATTTTGATGATATGATATATGTTTTACTCCTATTTAGAGAGTTTCTTGTTAAGAATTCTCTCTCATAAACGGAAGAAACATTAAAAGAATTACATAAATCACATTCTCTCATTGACATGCATTTACTACCCTCGTACCATTCTGGCATTCATCAACTACAAATAGAAGATATTCCATCCATTCCCAAAAGATATATTCCATTTACTAATCACGTACTCAAAAAAATTGCGTTGCATATAAATTTTCTTAACATATAAAAAAAATAAACAATATTCTTCATATAAAAAAATAGGGAATAACAGAAAAAACAATAATACTTGTTGGACAAATACAAAGAGACAGTGGAAGAATAAATTTTCTTCATAAAAAAAAAACAGGGAGTAACAGAAACAATTTCCAATTGAGACAGTGAAAATATGACTGTACCTTGGGCAAGGAAATCGAGGGTGTTTAACACTAATATTTGTTGCAAGTAAAAGAGAGAACAGTGTTGGGGAAGATGGAACACAGAAAATAAATTTGAATGCCAGAAACGCAATCAAATAAAAAGCAGAAAATGACTTCCACAACACAACGAATTCCCCACAGAAATCACATCATGCATATATATATATATATATATATATATATATATATATATATATATATATATATATATATATATATATATATATATATATATATATATAATCCACACAGCAACTCTCATGTATTGAGAAAAATAACGTCAAATAAAACTGGTTCAAAGATACTGGAAATGCTAGAAAGCACCACAACGCTGGACAAAAATTAAAGATGAGAAAATGAGCAAGTACTTGATGCATCTGGTGGGGGTAGGGGTGGGGGTGGGGCAGCCCGACTTACAGCTTGTCTTCAAACTCGGAGAGTGGCGTTATCTGCTGCTTGAGACCCTTCCTCTTGCGGATATCAATCACGAGGTTCTGAGCCTGAGAACCCTGCTCCAATGGGTCCGAGGACATCATGTCCCAATGGTCAAACACGCACTGTGGGAAAGCTTGACCAGACGTGGCAGCCCGGAGAGAAGCAGAGAACCCGAACGACTCAATGACAGGAAGGTACGCCTTGATATTATAGAGGGGGGTTCCTGGCCTCTGCATCTCCTCAAACACGTGACCACGCTTCTGGTTAAGCACGCTGTAAATGCCGCCAAGAGCTTGCTCCGGTGCTTGGATTTCAACCAAGTAGACTGGTTCCAGAAGGCGGGGCTTGGCGGTGAGCTGAGATGCGTATATGACTCTCCTCGCAGTGGGGATGACTTGCCCACCACCCCTGTGAATAGCATCAGCATGAAGAACGACATCACATACCTCAAAGCAGATGCCTCTCATGTTTTCCTCTGCCAAGGCACCTTCCTTAGAAGCCCACTGGAAGCCTGCCACCACAGAATCCTTGATTTCATTTAGGTACTGCACTCCCTTACACATGTCCACAACCATGTTTGGCCCGGTGGTCTCGGGACCAAAGCACCAAATCTTCTTTGCAAGGTCTTTATCCCACCCAAACTCCTCTGACAGAATCTTGGAGCGAACTTTGGGGTCATCCCTTGGCCCAATGCGACCTTCATCAATTGCCTCTGCAAGCCCTTCCTCCATCGGCCTCGCTTCCATGTATAGACGATTGTGCTTGTTAGGAGATTTGCTCATGACGGTACGGCATGACTTCTCAAGGACAGTCTCACGGAAAGAGACAACAGGGTCCGATACGATAATGTCAGCACCACCCATGAAATCATCCTTCAGGTCCTTCAAACAGATCTCAAGATGAAGCTCACCAGCACCAGCAATAATATGCTCCCCAGACTCCTCAATTGTACAGAGAACCATAGGATCAGACTTCGCCAGACGCTTCAAACCTTCCACAAGCTTGGGAAGGTCTGATGCAACCTTACACTGAACAGCAACACGTACTACAGGTGACACAGAAAACTTCATGGCTCTGATAGGATGGGCATCAACCTCCTTCTCGTTGGTCAAAGTGGCATTCTTTGTAATGAATTGATCAAGGCCAACCATAGCCACTGTATTCCCACAAGGAACATCCTCCACTGTTTCCTGTTTCTTGCCCATCCAAATAACAGTTCTCTGAACATTCTTGACATACAAATCTTTCTTCTCTCCAGGCACATAGTTCGGACCCATGATCCTGACCTTCATCCCGGTGCAAACCTTGCCAGCAAAAACACGTCCGAATGCAAAAAATCTGCCCTTGTCTGGTGCTGGAATCATCTTAGACACATAGAGCATGAGGGGCCCCTCTGGATCACAGTTTCTAATGGCAGTAGCATATTGATCATCAAGTGGTCCCTCATACAAGTTCTCAACACGATATTTCTGAGCCGTGGCTGGTGATGGGAGGTGGTAAATCATCATTTCAAGAAGTGCATTACTGGCGGGCAGCCACGTCTGCATGACACGTTTCATCAGTGCCTTCCCCATCAAATCCTTCTCATCAGATTTCATAGTGACACCGAGTTTCTGTAACATTGGCCAAAGCTTATCTTTTTGATCATTCATACATGTGGAAATGATCTGCCTAATGGGCTCATAACAGAACTGCACAAACCCACGCTTGCAAGTCGGGGAGCCAGTGTTTTTGGACGACCACTTCTTTGTAGCGGGGTCAAAGAAACTCTCACCCCAAAGCCTTTCCATCATCTTTTGTTCATCAACTCCAAACTTGGAAGCATACATCCTGGCAAAGTTAGAGAGTGTGAACGCCCAGCCGTGTAATCCTGCTGAGAAAGCAACTGTACCTTTCTCGGGGTAAACCTGGACATCACCCAAGAGGGCATCCTCATATGTGGCCATGATAACATTAGCATTTTCAATCACCCTTGAGAAGGTCTGGTAAGCTTCTTCCCCATCAACCTGGAGCTCAAGAAAGCACCTGTCCATCTTGTTAACAGTCAAAACTGGCCGAATCCTTTCGCCAAGGGCTTGACGAAGTACAGTTTCAGTTTGCACACAAACTCCTTCAATACAATCAACAACTACAAGGGCACCATCAGTGATACGAAGTGCAGCTGTCACTTCTGATGAAAAGTCAACATGTCCAGGGGAGTCAATAAGATTGATAAGGTACTCATTCCCATTTCGCTCTCCCTTGAAATTCTTCAATTCTTGATCTGACATCTCATAATAAAGAGAAATTCCAGTGGACTTGATGGTAATACCACGTTCAGCTTCATCTGCACGGGTATCGGTCATTCTAACATCCCCAGCAACTTCCTGAGCAATAATACCAGCAGCAGCCACTAGGGAGTCTGTAAGTGTGGACTTTCCTGGTACATTTAAAAGCCATAACATGTAAAATTATTAGCATAGTTCCTTAAAAAACATCAAATTAAATAAATAAGGATTAGCAAACATTTTTCAGCTCTCATACCGTGGTCAACATGAGCAATAACGGACATGTTACGAATATTTTGCTTCTTGTCCATGATTGCCCGAAGCTCTTCTGCTGTAAACTTCACCTGCAGATGTCAAATGTTTATTATTAAAACTGCACAACATTGTTAACAAAAAAAGATTATAGATATACATATATAAAAGCTTCATTACCATTTTGATAGGCCTTGATGTGACTTTCCTGAAAAGTCCTAGTATCAGCAAACAAAATCAACAGTAAGTTAAGCAAAAAATGACCAATTATGATTCAAAATAACTTGACGAAATATGGAACAGTACAGGATTCAGATTTGACAAAAATGAGATCAGTGTATGATATATGCAACATAGATGCAGTAATATTTCAAATATTCCAGTAAAAAAAAGTAAACACATATCCATGCCCAAAAATTGTATTGATGAAATCAGATCATGTATCAATAAAGAGATCAGAACTTTTTTATTTACTTCAGCATCTCTGCATAAAATTTTCAATTGACTAAGCAAATACATATGATCATCAGCAACCGATGATGTTATCCACTGTTTCCCTCGAATGAAATAGATACTGCTCATTATAAAGTGACAAAAACGCAGTTACCCCACAAAACAAATACCCAGTACCATAAATCGGAAGCCAATCATGTGCAAATAAACAAAATAAATCAGAAAATTGGAGAAAAACAGACAGAGGAAATCGAACGCATATCTGAGACGTGAAACCAGAAACTATAGAGTGAAATCAGACACTGATTCTCAATTATATAGGCCTAATAGAAGATCTGTAGAGCGATGTTTCAGATTTTAAACTTTTGGCTGTAGATCTGAGATTCAATCGACAATAAAAATATAGAACTGTGATTCATTAAAGGATAATTCGAACAAGGCTTAAATTTTACCAGTGAAATGGAGGAAGTTGAAGTAGAGGAACAATGAAAATGGAGGATTGAGCGTAGAGAAAATGAAGTACCTGATGTATGTAGTCTGGGAAAACCTGGAAGAAGACGAGAGAGCTAAGGGCCGAAGCGAAGCTTATATACGAAATGATATATGCTGCTACGGTGCTAGGGTTTTGCAATTGTACTGGTAGAAAAAAATACGGAGTATTAAGTTGGGCTTCAGTCTATTCTTTCGTGTTTGGGTTTGAAAACAGAGAAATCTTTGGATCACATATGAAGTGATCATAGATATCACGAAATCACCATTTGTAAATTCAATTTCAAAAATAATATAGATACAAATTATTTCATATTTGCGTTACCAAATTAAAATTATTTTTGAAATATACAAATTTTTATCTAATATTCCCTCTGTCCTATTTTAAATTGTCTGTTTACCTTTTTTCTTCGTCCCAAAATAAGTTGTCTATTACTCCGTATTTGTTATCGTAAACTTTTAAGAGTAAAATAACTAAACTACCCCTAAAATAAGTCACTTTCTCCAATTTATTTTCTCATTTATCGTCACCCCTACTAAAAAATTATTAATATTTTGCAAATTCAACTCTATTTGTTTTCTTTAAACTTGCCCAAAAGTCAAAACAGACGGTTTAAAACAGGACGGGAGGAGTATAATATAAAGATTTTATTATTTTAAAGTATAGAAGTTAATTATTTACCAATAGCGAAACACTTTTTTATAAACTACATTACTCGTATAATTTGTGAAAAAAAATTGTTTCCGTTGCATATCAAAATATTCAAGCCATTACAATTTGTTACTCTTGAAACTGCAACATATAATTATCAATGACTAAATACTGGTTTCTGTAACAATAATCCAACATGTCTAACTCATGATTTTCTACTCTAAAAGCATGAAACTTATTTAACAACTCAAGAGAGTGTAAGTCATTCAAAAAAATTGAAAGAGACTAATTGCGAAAAGTGATTGAGAATGATTGTACTTATAGTATGAAAAAAAATTCTATTTCCATGCTTCTAATTTTTTCTAGGTAAGTTATTAATCAGTGGTCGATTTTTCAATATTTAAAGATAAATATTATTCAATATGTTTTCATGTATTAAAGACATACATCTTAAAACGATGTCTGCATAAAACATTTGGCCCCAAAACTTTAAATTGAAACATTATTAGATTGAAAACTTGTTTGGTTAAAATCTTTATATATAAAATTTGAGAGTTGGACTTCTAGGATTGTGACATGTGGCATGCTTATAAGACAACGTTTTTGACATGTCAGCATGTCATGTCAGCAAGTAATACTTAAAGAATTAGTTAACAAAAACACTTATTTTATGAAAATTGAGTTTCGTATTTGTTAAACACATATTTCTCAGCATAATCGCGTTTAAAAACTTTTATATTTTACATCATTATTGAAAAATATTAAAATTTAATAATATATTTTGATACATAGTATTTAAACAAGGAACTCATATTTAAAAAATCAAAACAAAGAAATGTATTCCAAGAATGGATAGATTAGTATGACTAAATTAAATTTTTATATATAAAATTTGAGAGTTGGACTTCTAGGATTGTGACATGTGGCATGCTTATTAGTCAACTTTTTTGACATGTCAGCTTGCCAGGTTAGCAAGTAATATTTAAAGAATTAGTTAACAAAAACACTTATTTTATGGAAATTAAATTTCGTATTTGTTAAACAGAGATTTCTCGGCATAATTGCGTTTAAAAACTTTTATATTTTATTTCCTTATTGGAAAATATTTAAATTAAATAATCCTTTCCTATGATAAAGGAGACTCCGATTTACAGCAATCGACATTTGGCATGTCTATTTGGCAAAACTTTAACATGTTAACGCCACGTAATAATTGATTAAAATTTAAAGAATATTATACACAGAGTAAGAAATTGATGCCGATTAAATTGATGACCTTTAAAATATTAATTGATAAAAAGGTTAAATAATTTTCATATACATGTTTATACCACGAAGGTTAAAAGGCAAAAAAATTATATACGATCCCCAATGCAATGTTTATTACATAGCACATGGCTTATTTTTATTAAAAATAAAAAATATGATAAAAAGTATTCATGCACACCTCAAATTTTAACATATTTGAGGTTAACATTATTTTTCAAATACTTCTACACTATTGAAAAACCTACTAGCAACTTGAATTCACAAAAAAATAAACGGCCATAATATTGATGTAAAAAAAATACTCTGATGTTTATTTGAAACCAAAAAATATATCATACCCAAACACTATTTTATTTAAAAATAAAATTGAATAATATAAATTTGATATTTCAAAATCTTTTTGAAAATAGAAATGTATTCTATGTATATTAAAACGCAACAAAAATATGAATGGAAAAATAATGCATTTTTTTAGTATAACACATACCTTATTTATATTAAAAAAGAAAAAAACCTAATAATAATTTGACTTTTCCAAAAATTAAAAAAATAACTTAATAAATTAATGAAAAAAATTTAAAAAAAACATGTGGTTGAAATTTATTCAAAAAAAGAAATGATACTCAAATTCTTTTCCCTAACAAAAAGAAAATGGTAAAATTTAAAATTTATTTTTAATTTTTTTTAAAATAATAATAAGAACAATGAACATATCTTTTGTATACCCTGATGTCTTTCAGAAACTTTGGTATTGATTTTTTTTGTGTTTTACACAATCAATCCCTCAAATATTATTTATTCCACTTTGGTTTTATTGTATGATATTAAATATCATGCGAGAAGTATATTTTCTTTATTCTTGAAAAAATATTACTTTAAATTTTATTTAGAATCGACAAAATATTTTGTTCCACCCGTGCATGGCACGGGCTCAAATACTAGTTATTACATGATAATAATGAATAAGTGCGGTAACATTATTACACAGTATATTATTATTATTTTTCTTTCAAGACAATAAATTAATAGTGATTAAATATAGTAATATTATTATATGGTATATTATTATTATTATTATTATTGCTACACGGTAATACATGATTTATTCTTGTTGCACAGTAATTTATAATTTAATTATCATTTCTATATTCAACATTTACCATATGTTCTGACAATTTTTATGTATTACTTTGATATTTTTTAGATTTAATTTCTTTTATTATTTCCGATTTTGAATTTTTTTAAAATGTGCTTTCCTTAAATGCAGAAATTTATAAATTTAATTTTATCCATAAAATATTTGGCACCGGATCTCTAAATGAAAACATAATTAAACTGAAAGTTTATTTGTTTAGCATAATCACAAAATAATAAATTAATAATAATTAAATATTATAATATTAAGTTTGGCTCGAATCTCTAAATGGAAACATTTTTAAATTGAAAGTTTTTTTATTAGAATCATTATACGATAATAGTGACTAACTACAATAATATTATTACATAGTATATTAATATCATTGTTCTTACCCGGTAATAAATTAATAATGATTAATTATGAAAATAATAATATTATTATTATGATTATTATTATTATTATTACTACTATTATTCTTGTTACAACGTAATACATGATTTATTCTTATTACACGGTAGTTTATGATTGAATTATCATTTATTTATTCAACACTTACCATATATACCATAATTTCTATGTATTACTTTGACATTTTTTTATTTGATTTCTTTTTCTATTTATGATTTTGTAAATTTTTTAAATAATGCTTTCCATAAATGCATAGATTTATAAATTTAATTGTCTCCATAAAAAGTTTGGCACTGGATCTATAAATGGAAACATTCAAAGCCTATTTGCTTAGCATAATCAACGGTAATATTATTAATTTATTACACGGTATATTAGGTCACACTACGCCAAAAATAGTATCAGACGACTGTTGATTAACTACTGTTTATGGAAACACAGTAGTTAAAAAAACAGACTATTGTGATTTTTTCTTGGCTACCGAACAGTAATCTAACTATCATGCTTTAAAACTGTTTTTAAGGTTTTGAGAAAGAGTAATCTACCACTAGTTGTCTGTGTGGGTTCAAATTATAGCTTTTGTTACAACAATTGTCAATAACAAGTTAAGAATACTCTATTTAAACAGTATTATGGTGTTTTAGTCTAGAACTATTTTTAAACTTATTAGAAACAGTTATCTATCGCTAGTTGTCTGTTTCGTATGATTTTTTTGCCACTGTTGTTTCAAATAGGAATAGAAGACTCTTTTGTAATAGTAGTCTATGAAGTAAGGGTATAGCTGTTTTTAAAGTTTTGAGGAACAGTAATCTTTTATTAGTAGTCCGTTTCATCTAAAAATACAGCTTTTGTTGCCACAGTTGTCAAAAATTAGTTAAGACTACTATTTCTAAACAGTAGTCTGGTTTTTCAGTTTATAATTGTTTTTAAACTTATAAGAAATTGTATTTTATTGTAAGTTTTATGTTTCATATGGTTTTGTTTTGCATAGTTGTTTATTATAAGAATAGAAGACTCCATTGTAACAGTAGTATATGTATATAACGTAGAACTATTTATATAACGAAAAAAGTAAATTTTCCATTTCAAATGCAAAATCACATAATCAAATATGGCCTTTAATAAGAAAAGTTGGCTCAGAACTAGCAAAGAAGACATACACCCACATTTATATAGTACAATCCCTCCTATTACAAACGAGTATCGTCTGTGACAAGAACAAGTCCTAGTTTCACAGAACTTTAATCTTTGTAACATGTGATTGAGATTCGTAAATTTTAACTATGTGCTACATATGAAGACTGCCTTAGAGGGTCGTACCCCTCCATCGCCCGTCCAGCTCCGCTCCAGGTTTGGCGTCGTACCCCTCCATCGCTTGTCTAGCCTCCGGGTACACGCTTCGAATCCCTCTCTCACCACCCTAGTCTCCGGTAACAGGATTCGAACCCCTCTCATATCTAAGGGTTACCAGCGTCACCCCCTTTTAGGATTGTCAGCCATCTCGGCTTAAAGTATAGAATTCACAGAATGTGACTCTCCACTTTGATTTCAAATTATGATTTATTTGGACGTTTTAGAATTTGTATTAACCTTTCCCTTGTTTACATATATGTTCGTGAATCTGTAAATGCCTATATTACTTTCTATGCTGTTAGAGCATAGACGATTACCTTATGTGAATTTAACTTCATAGTAGATTATTGTCTCTTATTTCAAGTAGATTATTTTCTAAGAATGTTAGCATAGAATTAAAGTTTATTATCTGTCTATGGTGTTGGAACACACTTTACAATGATCTTTTACTAAAGCTGTCTTCGGTTTTTGATAGGTTTTGATAAATGCCAAACCCTCGTGGATATGAAGAGTTGTTGAACATCTCAAGGCGTAAAACAAGGCATGGTACAAGGTACAAAAGAATCAAGAACAAGATCAAGATGAAGACTTATGTTTTGGTTGAGTCGATCTTAATGTGATCAAACCTGGCAATGGTCTTTCAGCCATGGTTCTCAAAAGTTAAAAACACGAAACCATTTTATGCATCAACCAAATAATTTTCATAAATGTTTTAAGTTACCAAAAACCCTTGGTCTTTGTCCAAACCAAAACCACAACGTTCAGCATTCGATTTTCAATCAACTAAGTGGTTTTCAACTTTTTATATTTGGTTTTTACTTCTAGGCATATTTAAAAGGTTTCCAAACAATTATTTTCTAAAAACCAGCTTTAACTTTTGGGCTTTGGTCAAAAAATATGAAATTTGTCTTTAACTTGGCTGGTGATCAATTGTTTTCACCTTAAAGACATGATTTTTAAGTTTTTATACTTGATTTCTATATTAAATACATCAAATAAGTGTTTTCGATACTTGGTTTTAGTTAAGGAAACTTTAGTTTTTTGACATCAAATTCTAGCATTGGCTGGCAAACATAGTTTTTCGCGACGAGGCAAAACAACGATGTAGCCTTACCTACATTGATGTTATGGCTAGGACTGAAGAAACTCGGTTTGGCCAGATGATTTGGCCAAGCTTGAGAAAATTTAGTTTTGGCAGTTCAATCCAAATAGTGATGTAGCATGGCCTACATCGATGTTTGAGCCAGAACTGAGAAAACTTTGTTTTGGTAGAAGAGTTTGAAACATCGATGTTCATTTAGTAACATTGATGTTTCAATCTTACCGTTGGGCGTATTTTTAAATTCAAAAGGCTGAACAACGATGTAGCCTTGAAGTTATGAAGGTTGCATGTAGCCAAAGGTAGTCAAAGCTCAAAACAACGATGTATGATAGTGCTAAAACAAGATATTTCCAAAGTTATCCTTTTAAGGTCAAACTTGTATTCGAATCATAAGTCTCAAAGAGACAAATTGATGTTCATTTAGTAACATCGATGTTTCAATCTTACCGTTGGGGGTATTTCTAAATTCAAAAGGCTGAACAACGATGTAGCCTTGAAGTTATGAAGGTTGCATGTAGCCAAAGGCAGTCAGAGCTCAAAACAACGATGTATGATAATGCTAAAACAAGATATTTCCAAAGTTATCCTTTTAAGGTCAAACTTGTATTCGAATCGCAAGTCTCGAAGAGACAAATTCAACAGTGTATTTTTTGTGTGAATCTGAGTTACACAACTTAGTGATTTCAATATTGTTATTTTAAAGGCTTCTGCAACGTTTGTTTGGTTTACTCCAATAAACTTATATTTATTTTAAAATTATTATGAATGAATATTTTATTTTAAATATTTTTGAAATATTGTCTATGTGAATACCAATTTAGTAGCAATCTGATTCACTAACTCGTTGGTTCGGGTTACACATGTTGGAGTGTTACAACCTAGAGTAATGCTTATATGGTCCCAAGGTATAAATTTAAAATGTGGGTCTTCTCATTATTTCATAGACTTGTATGTAGATTGTTTCTTTTTTACAAAAGGTCCACTTTTTATGCTACAAACGCACTAAGGTCCATAAACAATAAGCATGAACCTTATGTTCCCTGAAGAATTTGCTAAACCTAATTGATGGCTGATTGGTCCATGGATTATTTTTGTGTACGTGTAGTGATTGGCGTTAGGCCACGACTGAATAATAGTCAGTTATGACTAATCCACTCTTCGGACGTAGTAAGAAATATAAATTCAGATATGAGAGTTCTTCCCCAGTCTAGATCATTCTTGTTGTGGTCTTCCCCGGTCTAAGTCATTGTTGTTGTGTTCTTACTTTCTAGTTCGTTATTGTCAATTCAGTGAGACGTATTGACCCGGTCAAGCTAAGCCATATCAATCCATACCCGGTTCAACTTACACCATCAACTATTATTTTTTTATAATCACAATAATAAAAATAAATATAAGTCATTCAAGCCGCCCCCTGCTTGCGGGCTTGAACATAAAGCCCAATCTCGACTTCTAATTACATGGGCCTATGTATATATAGCTCAAGTGTGCCTTGTATCCTAAAATAGATAGCACTTCGGTTCCTCTTGACAATGTAAGTCCAATCTTGATATTGCTAAACAATATAATGGGATGACCCAAGGGCCGTTCGATGTTTCGTTCGTAAAATTAACGTTTCTATCCTTCCTAACTCTCCAGTAAACTCCCCACCATACCTTGCTCCGAACCTACCGCTCCACACATTTCAGTTGCATCTTCTAAATTTAGTTACTTTTGAGTACCCAAGCTCGTGATCCGGTCATCAAGTCATCTCAAGTCATCTCGGGTCATCCTCCAAAATCTAAAAAGAAATACGCTGCCCGTGAAAGACTCTACACTGCGCAAGCCCAAGTAGGTGTTTCGAACGTTAAGAGAATTTGAAATCTCAACGGACCATTTCAACGGACCATTTCAAATCATAACAACAGGCATGGCGGACGAGAAGGGAAGAGTATCGTCATCATCAATCATGGAGGCGAAGCCGGTTCACCCGCTGCACCAGATCTCCGAGTTCCCGACGCACAAGCTCCTCCTCAAGCAATGGCTCAAGGAGGAAGACCTAATCCTCAACCGGATCGTCGCGAAAGAGGCTCAAATAGACTCGGTCAGAAAGGAGATCACTCAGATCTACTGCCTCTTCTTCCTCTTCCACTCCCTCTCCCTCACCGTCCTCTTCGCCTCCGCCTCCCGATCGCCGCCGCCGCCGCCGCACGGCTGCCGCAGATCGTGGATCCCGTCGCTCTGCTCCCTCCTCTGCTCCCTCGGACTGATCTGGGCGGTCCGGTACAAGACCGACACGGAGCACCATCTGGAGAAGCTTCTGGAGAGGGAGAAGGAGGACGGGAAGCTGCTGGGGAAATGCGTGGAGGAGCTGAGGAAGAAGGGGGCCGAGTTCGATCTGATGAAGGAAGTCGACGCCCTGAGGAGGGCCAAGAGTATGAGAATGGAAGCCAAGGCGGCGGCGCTGCGGAAATGGTCCGGTAGGGATTTCTCCACTCTCTTCTTCTTCACACTTTCCTGTGTTGTTCTTGGCCTTACAAACCTCATCCTGTGCGGCTAAATCTTCTTCCCATCTATCATCCGTGTGACGAAATTACTGATTTTTACTCACTTTATTTTTGGCAGTTCTAATTTCTAATGTCTTTTTTTCTTCTTGTTTAATTTTGACTATTCTGATAATTCTTGCTTGGGATTTCCAGAATGATTGGTATTTCGGGTTTGTATTTTGGAATTCTGACGGTGTATTTTAATTCGCAATATATTACTCCTCCACATAATTAGGCAATTAGCTGTCCACTTGTCTAATCAACTCTAATTAGCAATGAGATGCAATAACAAGACTCTAGTATTATTGGGTACGCACGGTTCTTTGCCCTGCAATGTCATGCTATTATTCGGGTGCTCCTCTATTCCGTCCGTTCGTAAATATGACAGTTCTTATTCTTCCGGTAAACCTCACACCCTCGCTCTGACACAAACACACCCTTGCCCCTAGAGCTGGCAAATCGGTTGGTTAGGTCGGGTTTGGGTTTGATCACTTCAAATTCAGGTTATTTCGGGTTCGGATCAATTCGGATTCGGATTGGAAACTATATGATCATGACTTAGTGTCATCGGGTTTGGGTCGATCCAACGGGTTATGACTTTGGTTTTTTTAAATTTTTCTATTAAATAAATTTAAAATATCAAAAACATGTATTAAATCTATAACATTATTTTATTTTAAACTTTGAATTAATTTTTAGATGTATAAATCAATATAAAGAATTTAAAAATGCTTAAGTTCTGGAAAAAGTAAGATAATTATGCAATATCATTGAAATTTTGTCTGAAAATAGAAATTTATACACTAAAAACGAGTAATAAAGTGTATAATTTTGAAAAATTCTTACTTTACTGGGTCGGTCAGGTTGGGTTCGGTCAGATTTGACCCATTTTTAGCGGCTCATTTTGGGTTCGGTCATTTTTCTGGTACAGTTATCAAAACTTTTGTCCAAAACCCAGTGTTTTCACGTCGAATTTTGGGTCAAAACAGATCGGGTCATTTTTTGTCAGGTTTACTCACCCCCTTTAATTGCACCTCACAAGTTAATTTTGATTTTTGATTCAAATTTAACTTGTGAGGTGCAATTGTGGGAGGTGGGGGTAGAAGGATGTGCCCGGATCTGGGCGGGGTAAGAACTGTCAAGTTTACAAATGGAAAATTGGAGCGTCTCCGAATTATATTTGACATGATGTTATAATGTGGTGGGAAACACGTGTTAGTCATTCTCCTCATACTTTTCATTACCTCATCAACTTTATGTCACATCATTTTCTTGTGTTAAATTTTTTCACTCTACTCTAACCATTTTTTTCTCTTTTATTTTTATTTTAAGGTTGATGGTCATTATATACGGAGTAGAGTGCATTTGTATGATAAGAGAATGTGTCTTTTCAAAAAAAAGAATATATCCACATACAAGCCCGTAAAAATGTGAGAAGATTTACATTGGATGCGTGATTTCTTTTACTTTATATACCCGTTGTAATCATTTGAAAACCATATGAGTGACATTTTTTAGAGGTTTGATGAAAACTTGAGACACAATATATAAACAAAAAAAGGATTGTCATTTTTAAAAAAAACGAATGGTTTGAAAACATTTTAATTCATCACTCGTTAAGAAGGATTTTGTTTGGAATGCTTTTTAGACATTGCATTCAATACTTAAAGGGCCCGTTTGGTAAGTTTTGGAGATATGATAAGATATGAGTTATAAAATTAGAAAGAAATGATATGAGTTTTAAAATCTGAAACGAACTTGTTTGGAGAAATTTAAAATTATAATTTAATTAGTGATAAGTGAGAGTGACCGGCAACGGAGTTGGTTGGGGTGACAATGATAGCCGGTGACAATGGTAGTCATATTACCTCTTATTTTATAGAACTTTTGATATAGTTTTAAAATATATAAATTTTATTTTTTAATTTTACACTTATAATCAAACAAATTAAATTTAAAATATTTTTAGTAAAATTTATAAACTGAGGCCAAATAGCGCTAGTATCCCTGGTTTGTAAAATATGCATCAATACCCTCTTGTTTTCAAAACCTATTTCTAAAGTCATTGTAATTTTAAAACGCTGCACCCGTATCTCCTCTGATCATTTTCTGACCATTTTTCGAAGAAGGAGGCATTGGTGCATTTTTTCTAAACCATATGTGCTACTAGTGCCGATTATTTATTTCTTGCTAATCTTTTGTGTTTTCTATTTTTTCCTTTATTTGTTTCATTTATTAATAAAAGTTTTTTTAAAATTATTTTTATAATGTTCTTACAATTTAAAGTAATTTTTGTTTGAAAAAAATTAACATATAATGTATTTGTATGTCTCAAAATAATATTTTTTGTTTTTTTACGAAAGAAGTAATTTTTTTTGAGAACTTCAAAAAAACGAGGAATAAATAAGAAACAAAATAATACAAAAATAAAACTGAATATCCTTTTTAAACATCTCAATTCTAAGGAGTTTCTTAGGCGTGCTCGAAAATTGTTTTTTTGTAAAAGACTCTTTTTTGTGTATTTTAATTTTTTTCATTTTGTTTTTCCATATTTTTATTTTAATATTTTGGGTTTTCTTTTTGAACTTTCCAATAAATTATTCTAAGTAACAAAAAGTGAAAATGTTTAATTTGAGATAGATGTAATGTATGTTAATTTCTTTATTTTAAATTTTATTTCAAACGCAAAGAATTTTAAAATTTTTAAAACATTTAAAAAATTGAAAAGAAATTAAAAAAATTCTAAGAAAAGGAAAAAGAGATAGAAAATATTTAAAAAAAGGAAGGACACAAATAATAAATGAAAAATAATAAATGAGCACAAGTGCCACCTATGGTTTAGAAATTATGCGTCAATGCACCTCTTCATCGGAAAATGGCCGAAAAATGATCAAAGAAGATGAAAGTACAATGTTTTGAAAACACAAAAACTCTAGAAATAAAATTTAAAAACAGAAAGGAGTACTTAGCGAGCCTTAGTTTTCCAAGCCACGTGGTCACGGGAGCTATTTGGCATATAAACGGAACATCATTTCATTTCAGTAGAAATGGAGTACTTAGCGAGCCTTAGTTTTCCAAGCCACGTGGTCACGGGAGCTATTTGGCATATAAACGGAACATCATTTCATTTCAGTAGAAATGGAGTACTTAGCGAGCCTTAGGGTATGTTTAGTTGGATGTAGGTAAAAGTTGTATTAGGTAGGTAATGATAAGATTGGTAGATAATTAAAAGTAGGTAATTGAAGGTTAGTGAAGTAAGGTAATGAGTTAAAAAATTGTGTTTGAATATTTATTAGGTAACGTGAAGTAGGGAAAGAATATAATTACTAAAGTATCCTTTTTGTTGTTATTCTTTATTGGTTTAGGATGTTTTTATATGAAATTACCTTTTACATTTATATTTAACATAAAATAATAGCCATTATGCATTTGTATGTTGCACAAGAAAGAAGTACATACTCAATAGTTATATAAAATTTAAAATCCAAATAGAATATTGCACATAGTAAGTTTAAATACAAACACCATTATAAGTCATTCATAACATCAAAAAGTTTTACAAAAGCTATGTATGAGTAATGTAATCCTCCCACATGGCATTTGCAATGGAATCACATAATTCTTATGCCATCATTGTGTTCTCATTCCCATTATGAACATGAGGTATGTTATGCCTACAAGTCTAGATAATTACAAAAAAAGAGAGTACAATAACAAAACTGTAGAAAACGAATTACAATAACAAAACTACAAAAAGAGAGCATTCAAAGTAGAAAATTGAAAAATAACCTCTCCTTCCCTTTTACATTTTGAAACATTATAAGCACATAGTCATAAGAAAATAAAAAAGCACAATGATGATAATAAAACAAAGCAAATATTCATCCAAAAGGTAGATATAAAATCTGTAGAGTAACCATATTCGAATATGGCATTTTAGATATGGAAACTTTGACCATAGATCTTAAACAAGGGATTCAGTAGAAGCTGAAAAAAATAGCTATTGTTAGAAATTCAAAACAAGGTTAGAAGTTTAAACAGCAAGGGACAGAGATGGAGCTTGGAAAAATGAAAATTACCTTAAATTGGATTCCGAAGAAAAAGTTTATTTTTTTCAAGGATGAAAATTGAAAGTATGTTGTCTCATTTTATCACTTTGCCACAATTTCTCATTCTCTTATCTCAAAAAATGAAAACTGAAAAAAAAGTGAACCAAAACTAGAAACTAAAAATTGAATCGCGGCTGGGGAGAGAAGAGGAACGAAAATTGAAAATTAAACGAAAAAAACAAAAACTGAAAAAAATACGACTGATATTACCTTGATCGGAAGAAGGATCACTGCTTGGATCGGAAAAAGATGACGATCGGAAGAAGATGGCAATGCGGGAAGAAGATGAAGATGGCGATGGTGAAGGGTAACAGCGGAACCTAATTGATGTTACCTTGATATTTAGCCAAATTGGCGGTCACCTAAAAACTACTCCCTTCGTCCAATAATAATCTTCCTACTCTACCTTTTTTCCCGTCCGAAAAAAATCTTCCTACTCTACGTTTTCATACCCTCTCTTCCAAAAATACCCCTCTCATTAAATCTCACCCATTATTCCTAACTACACCCCTCCCCCCTCATTGAATGTATTGCCAAACTCAACCGTCCTCATTCACTCCTCCCCTCTCCCTCTCTTATCCGATCACAAGTCTCCAGATCCTCCTCAAACCCTTCAGATCTTCCGATCTGAACTCTTCATTTTCTCTATCTCCAAACTCAACTGCTTCGTCTCCTAGATCTGCAATGGATTCGTACGATTTGCGCTTCGAATCCATTATCCCGGAGACACAATTTGAGGATATTGGAGTTGATGATGGGGATTTCATCTCCGACAAGGTGGAGGACGAGGTCATCGTCATCGCCAGCGATGACAATATGGCCGATGTTGCCCCGGTCAGAGAGAGGAAGGACGTTGTCCTTTTTGAATCTCAGAAAGACACTGTTTTTCTTCATGGGAGGGAGGAGCCTAACTTTGTTGTTCTAGACGATGATATTGATGATGCTGATTGGTGCACAAAAGTGAGATTGAGCCTACTCAGGCAATAAACTCACGCATGCATCTCCACATCGATACCGTGAACATCTTGCTTCCAAGTTCTGATTCACATTTTTGGGCTTCAAAGTACAAGTGGGGAAGTTCCTTTCACATCCTTAAATTTTTAAATTTTCCTTGCAATTAATCACAGTTACTGTCTTATCTTCATATGTCTTTCATACCTTTGTGGGCTTCATACAAAGGGTAATGTTCCTTTGTCCGGAAAAAAGCTTCCTACTTTGACTTTTCCTCATTTTTAGTGGGTGCTTGAATTTCTGGGTATGCTTGTGTGCCTTTGATTTTCTGGGTATGCTTGTGTTTACACTGTTGCCTTTATGAACTATGTGGTCACTTTCTGTGATGAATTTCTGAGAATATAAGTGTTTGAATATGTGGGTATGCTTCTGTTTACACTGCTGCCTTTATTAACTATGTGGCCACTTTCTGTGATGAATTTCTGAGAATATGTGGGTTTGAATATGTGGGTGTGCTTCTGTTTACACTGTTGCTGCCTTTATGAACTATGTGGCCACTTTCTGTGATGAATTTCTGAGAATATGTGGGTTTGAGTATGTGGGTATGCTCATGTTACAGTGTTAGGTGTGAGAAATGTAAGGCCATTTTCTGTGATGCTTGGCTGAGAATTTATAGTCCTACCATGATGAGCATGTTTACACTTAAACTGACTCTGAGTAGTGAAGGGTGTGGCCAGGTAGTCCTAGTATTTAAAAACTCAGCAATGATGATATGTGAATACAATTTGGAATGTCATATGTTGATTGTCATTTTACATAGTTACATATAGAGCTTTTAGGGTGTTGTTGTCTTGATGTCAGTACACAACAGCCATAACCCAACAACCAAAACCCAAAAAACAAATGTGGCTACCATTTACAAAAAGCAAAACCCAAAAAAGCCTCCTTATGCCTACCATTTACATAAATGAAAACCAAAACATGGTAAGCAGTTAAAAAACCGAGTTTGGTAACCACAATCCAAAAAACAGTGCCTTTGAAGTGTGTGTTCAGTTCATGTCTGAAGATAAGTACTCATCTGCATCTTCAGTGTTGAACTCAACCATCTCTTCATTAGCTGTAAAAATCTGATCTCCAACCAGTGTTGCTGCCTTTTCAATTAAGGCTTGGTCTATGTTCAAACATTTGGGAAGATTCCCTTCTCTGGCTAGTCTGTCCTTCCCCACGTGTGGCAATTTGTAGTTTTTGTTGCCTTCATGTTCCATTACTTTAGTCATTACTTGCTGGTAAGACAACCAAACCTTGTTTAGACATTCTGGACTCAGGGCATTATATGCTCTCTCAACAGCCTCTATCAACTCAACCACAGTAGTTGGAGCACACTGATCCTTTAAGGACTGGATGGCTCTAAAGAACCCAAGATCTAGCATATTTAAGTCTGGAGAGTTTGGGGGGGTGATTGTTTAGAGTTATATGAAACCCATTTCTGTTTGCTGCTGCCATAAAGTCACAGTCCACTCCTTGAATATGTGGCCTTGTATTATCTTGCTGAATATGTATGTCTTTTGACATCTGTGTTGGCCATTTTTCATGGATTGCTGGAATAACTGTGTTTATCAGCATGTCCTTTGTTACTTCTTTGGTAACACTGGTAATTGGTTTAACCTCCAAAACTCCTTTTGGCCTATTCTTGCTCTTCCTTTTGGCTCTTAAATTTTCTGTGAAACTAAAAATGTCAATCTTGCCATCCCATAACACTTCTTGATTTTCCCCAAACAGTGGTCTCCCAACCACACAGAGAAACATTACTTTAGCAATGAACCTTTTTGATTTACAAGCCCTATAAGGGTCCAGTTCATCAGGGAGAAGGTTAAACTTTTGAGCCGTTTTGGACATAAAGAACCATTTCTCATCAATGTGTAAAACATTCTCAAAAGTCTTAAACCTAGAGTGCATTGGCATGGTATATGGGTCAACCTAATCTAGACAGAACCTCAACCTTGAAATTTTAATAGCATCTGAAAGGTACGGTTTAATAGCATTAGAATGGCTCCTAAGCATACCTTTTTTAATCCACTCATGCACAGTGGACTTAGGCTTATGGATGGCAGCTGCAAGTGATCTTACAGTAGTCCTCCGCCTCAGGGGAGTTTCTGTTATAGCCTTTACATCCATGACAACCCTTTTTCTGCCACTTTTTCCTGCCATTCTATTCATGACATCAATGGCAATGCCCAGCTCTAATTGTTTCTTTGCAATGGCCCATATGCTACTGATTGTTCTTGTAGACACTTTAAATTGTGCTGCAAGGTTCTTGATCTGTCCATACTGAGCTGAGTAAGAACCAGCGGGGTTTTCGTTTGAATGTGACAGTAACGACTCGCTTATAACTTGTCGTGTTACATTGTCTAACTTTTTGGTGTTATATGCAAGCCGCCTGGACATCGGGATGAGAAAAGGAAGAGGAATAAAGCTGAATGTGAAAGGATTGTTGAAAAGATTAGGAAGAAAAAGATGGAGAAGAAAGGGGAGTAGTGTTGGAGGTTAATAATCTTGGGGGGTTAAATAGCCTGGTTCTGTATTCAAAACTGCACTTTTTGGAGGATTTTTCAATTAGTATTGGGCGGCATTCCAAAATCATTGGAGGGAATGCCTAAATTTTGTTATGTAATCATGTATTTGATGTATGATAATGATTGAAATAGTGTAGTTGGTGTACTTTGATTGATTTCAATGTGTTCGGCCCTGGCAATTTCTGTTCTTTCTTTTTTTTCCTTCATTAAGGGTAATTTAGGCATTTCATGCCTTATTCAAGCCTCCGCTAAAAGTGAGAAAAAGTCCAAGTAGGAAGCTTATTTCCGGACGGAGAGAGTATGTTGCTAATAGGTAACCCTATCTCCCTCTGCTTCCCCTACCTTCCTTATCTATCTCAATTTTTATTATCAAACAAGCTAGGATGCCACGCCCCTGATAACCTGAATACCGATTAACCTAGTCTTGATAAGAGCCACAGCCAATCCTTTCCGAACATGAAGAACACACAGGCAAGGAAGAGTCGAAAGGGATGAGTGAGGAAGACATAGTCACAAATCAATCTGTATGTTCCTCATCAGCTGCATTTCCCTTTCTCCTTCAATTTCAATCTCTTCTTTTTCTTGTTTCTCTTCGCTCACTTCCTATGAAGCTTCTGGTTCGGCGGAAAATTAGGGCATAAGAGCCAGTTCATCCAATCGAAATTATGGCGGTGCTCATAAATTCAGCACCTGCATTGACAAACCCGCCCTCAGATCTACCTAAGAAGCAGTGCTATTTCTTCACTGAAAGGCTGAGATTCTACTATTCCTTCCTGCACAAGAAGAGGTTTTTTTCTAGAGTGTTAGCGGTTGCAAACACACCCTTTGTGGGTAATGAGCTGAGAGACTTGCCCGTTAAAGACGGTGTCCTTGATCTGCTTAACTGGCGGGCACCCGAAAATGGCCCAAGAATAATAGAACTTAAGCTAGAGGAAGCAGTTCTAGATCTAGAGTATATGCTAGGGAAGGGATATCAGCCAACTGTAAGACAGGTGATCAACCTGGTCCAAGATCTTTGCCGCTACGATATGCCAGGGAAAGCTAGCAAAGTTATGGAAATGGCAGCTAGGTTTCGGTTACGGTGTTACACTGTCTCGGTGAGATACTTGTGCAATAAGGGAAATTTTGGTCATGCCCTTCATTTAGTTGAGAAGCTTGAGGAATATGGGTACAGAACGAGCACGAAGACGTATAATTGCATTATAAGAGGGTTTTGCGAGCACGAAAGTTTGAGTTTGAGCCTACAGTTTCTCGCTAGCCTCTTGAAAAGAGGAATGGTGCCTGATGCTGATACTCATTCAATCCTGCTTGAAGCAGTTTGTAGGGAGAAGGGGGTCGATGAGGCTATGGTGCTTTCGGAAAACATCATTGGTAAGGGCGGGAAGCTTAACCGTTTTTGTTACCATGTGTTGTTGAATGGGCTGCGCAAGGAAGGGAGAGTTGATGAAGCTATTCGATTCTTGAGAGAATTGCCATCTAAAGGGTGTAAGCCCAATGATTTCAGCTACAATATCTTATTGAGGATGTTGTGTGTTGAAGGACGCTGGGGAGTAGCAAATGAGCTTCTTGCTGATATGGGTGGGCAAAATTGTCCACCCACCTTGGGGATCTGCAATATTTTTATCACTTCGCTTGTGTTCCGTGGCCGAACAAAAGATGCCCTTAGTATCTTGGATGAAATGCATTCAGCCCAAGGGCTCAAGCCAACTGCTGCAAGTTACAACCCAATAATCGCACGCCTCTGCAAAGAAAAAAAGCTGAAAGATGTGATCAAGTGCCTCAAACAGATGATCTTAAAGCAGTGTGTTCTCAATAGTGGAACGTATATCCCCTTTGCCGACCTCTGTGAGCAGGGGATGTTGCAAGAGGCTCTTCAAATTCTAGAGAGTTTGAGGGCCCAACAGCTGTGCCCCTTTGATGAGTTTTACAATAACGTGATTGCCAGTTTCTGTATGGGGAATAAGTCCTACGCGGCTTTTCTACTCATGTATGATTTGACAATGTCTGGGTTCACTCCCGACTCATCCACCTACTCATCCCTCATCAAAGGGCTGTGCTTGGAGAGAATGCCAGATGCTGCGATTGAGATCATTAGGATTCTACACGAAAACAGTTACAGGCCAGATGTTCATGTCTTCAATGCTCTTGTGTATGGGTTGTGCAAATCTCGAAGAACAGATTTGTCATTGGGAGTTTATGAGGAGATGATTATGAAAGGGTATATGCCGAACGAGTATACGTATGAAATCATAGTCAAGGGACTTGTCCGCGAAAAACAAAAAGAGTTGGCATCTTTACTTTTGAAAGAGTTGCATAAGCTAATGGTCGAGCTGAATTACTATGAACGTAGCCACCAATGGTGTGGATATCCTACCACTTACTATGAACGTAGCCACTTCCAGGATCACATTGAAGGCTGATGAACATATCCACCTGTGGTTAACAGGCAAGACAAGGATGCTTTTATGTTTTTTTTATATACCAAAGTTCATAGTAAGTTCCTGTCTAAATAGATGCTTGGATTTAGTTAACTGGGCTATTTAGTACTTGTATTTTTCCTTATATTTTGGAAATTCAGGTAATTACACACAAATGTTTGTTCCTGAATATTTATTCTTCATGAAGGTGCTGCCATTTGTTCCCCTAACATCATATACACAAAAAAAGAAGTAAACCTTCAAATAATCATTGGGGAATATTAGTTTCATGAACAAAGAAAGTATTCTTCCTAGGATGGTATGTTTTTTTTGTTTGCTCATTAGCATTAATCTCATAATTTCTGTTCTGGAAGTAAAAATTTTTCAGGATCTGTCTGTTTTCTTTCATGTATAATTTCCAGGAATTGCAGCATTATATTATGGATTGTACCAGAGCAGTGTAATGCCAACAATCAGAAAACCTTAATTGACGCAGGTAATCCATGGAAACATTTAACCACATTATCACGAAAGAAATATTCTTAGATAGGAGTAAAATGTAAACAAAATACCAATATATATAGGAGTGGCATGATTTTAATTCCCTAAATAGGGGTATGATGATAGTGTGTGTGATGGTAATGTGGCAGTGTGATGGCATTGTTGTGGTAGAGGTCAACACCAACGACCTGCGGTTACACTCCGGCAAGCCCAAAGCAGCGGACGACAGCACTTCGGCGACCCCACAGCAGCAGCAGGTGGCGCTCCTAAGACTCCACGGTGGAAGACGACGGTACTGTGGCGTTGAATGGAAGCACTCTGGTGACCCACAACGGGGGCCGGCGATGGTGGATGTCAGTCTGGGAAGGTGTGGCGGCGACAAATGACACTGTGAGAGTTTCTTTTTTATAATAACAATATGATGCGCAGTTTTATTTAAGTCTTAAAAGATTAGCAATCTTATTTTGATATTTTCATACTCTTTTAGGTTGCGTTCTGTTCGCCTGATTTGATCTGATTGGATCTGATATGATTGAATCTGATTTGATATAAATTCAATTAAAATTAAAATTAAAATTATTATTCTTGTAATAGTTATAACAATAGTAATAATAATAGAAATATTAATAATAATAGTAATAATAATAATAATCATAATAATAATATTAATATTAATATTAATAGTAATAGTAATAATATTAATATTAATAGTAATAATAATAAAAATAGTAATAATAATAATAGTAATAATATCAATAATTTAAATTGTTTTTAGATCTGATCTGAATGGATTTGATCTGGTCTGATTTTAATAAGAATAATTAATAAGCAGAATAGCCTTAATCCTATTTAGGGAGTTCTCCACATTAAGGATGAACATTTAGGAGTGTTTCATTGTGTTAGTGCTTATTGATATGAGTTACGGCTGATAAACAATTTTAATTATAAGCTACATACAAGTTAGATATTCGTTGGTGTAGATAAAATGACTTAAATAATTATAAGTGCAGAGAAACCACTTAGCGGAGCTAACTCATGAGTGTATATTGAATATGGCGCAATGCCTTGGCGATTAGTCGTCGATGGACGTGATTCCCCCTCACCCGTGACCGTATGGACGTGATTCCCTTCCCGCCAGCCCATTGGGTGTTGCTTTTTTTTTTTTTTTGTGTGTGTATTGTTTCTCCTTCTGTCGTGGACCGTGGTCGTCATCTTCTTCCTTTTTTTTTTGAGCAATGCTAGGAGTATACCAAAGGTGTACCCTAATTGTACACCACATGCTTCTCCACCACACATCTTTATTTGTTTTTTATTTTTTAAATTTTTTTGGAATCTCTTGCCAATTATTGTGGACAAGAAGGGGGTGGGGGACAATTGGGGTACACCAAAATGGTGTACCCCTAACATTTTTCTTTTTTTTTCATTCTTCCGATCTCCTTTAATTCTTTTACTTTTAAATTTTAGTCTTTGCCGTTTTTACTTTTTTTTGTTTTCAATTTTACATTTTTGTCGTTAATTGAATGCAAAACTATTTAAGAAATAATAAAATCAATGAAATGTTAATTCAATTATGTACTCTAAATTTTATTATTATTTAATTTTAAAGAGAAATTTATTTAAATAACACTAAAACATAATTTAATTTTATGTTAATGTAATCCCAATGATTATGTTGGGAATTAAGCACACAACACCAATAAATAATCTGCGAGAAACGAGAGAAACGGAACACAAACGACACAATCTCGAATCTGATCAAAGGTGAATCCATCGGGTCCCATTGAACCGGTAACCATTCCGGACCAAGTATCAGATAAAGACGATAGTAGTAACAAAGCTTGAACTTCATCATCGAACTTAATGCCCACTGACAAAAGTCTGGCTAAGATCGAATTCAACTTGTTGATATACTCCGTAACTGAAGTGCCTTCTTTCATTATTGTGTTCACCAGCTCTCTGATCAGAAAAACTTTGTTCGCTGCAGATGACTTCTCGTACATGCTAGACATCGCTTCCATAAATCCCTTCGACGTCTTCTCCTTCAGAATGTTGAACGCAACATTCTTGGTCAACGAGAGTCGGATCACGGACATTGCTTTCCGATCCAAACCTGCCCAATCTGCATTCGACATCTTTTCTGGCTTGTCACCCAAAATCACGTCCAAATCTTTGTGAACCAGCAAATCTTCAATTTGCATCTTCCACCAACTGAAATCTGTACCATCGAACTTTTCAATTCGGAACTTCCAATCTTCTGCCATCTCAAACGACTAGACGAGATACCCGGTATAAAAATTTCAGATCTTGGTAATTTCGTCAGAAACTCAAGTCCACCACTTCAATTAATTTAGCCCAAACCAAAACAAGCCCAAAACACCAAAAAACTCCGCCAGACTAGCAGGGCTAGAGAAGATTGATCGGCGGCGGCGGCAAATCTAGACGGCGGATGGCGATCTCGACGGACGGTTCCCGACAACGGCGGCGGCTCCTTCTGCCGCTACTCCTGCGTGCGGCGGTCCGTGCGCAAACGAAGGCGGCGATCTGGGACCTCGACTGGGTTGTGCGCTGGAAAGACACAGCAGCTCTACTCCTTGCTGCTCAAGGACGGCGATTGACGGCTGAGATTCCCGGTGAATCTGTGCGCGGGTCACTCAGCGGCTGCTCCTCAACGCGGTTCTTCGTTGCTGCGCGTCCCTCCTTTGGATCGCAGCTTCTGCCGCTACACAAATAGCCTACACAGCGGCGCTCCTCAATTGAACGGCCACACACACGGATCCCACACGGTTCTTCACACAAGAACCCTAGGTGACAAATCTTCTTGTGCTCGTGTTGAATAACCTTGCTCTGATACCACTTGTAGGGAATTAAGCACACAACACACACAAATAATCTGCGAGAAACGAGAGAAACAGAACACAAACGGCACACAAGAATTTAACGTGGTTCGGTCGCCAACTGCAACCTACTCCACACGGGGCAACTAGAAGGATTTTATTTCTTTCACTTGTGGTGTCTCACGGAATTACAAGTACGCTAATATATATGAGAAAAACCTAGGATTACAAAACATGGGCCGAGCCTACAAGTCAAGCCCAAGCCTCCACAAACCCAACAGATTAGTAGTTTCTTAAGTTTTTTTTTTTCATTTTTTATATACTTTTAAATTTAGTACTCCGTATTAGCAAGAGAAATACAGACTACCCGAGTATTATTTTGTATTTTTAGATTTGTAGGAAATAATATAAAATCCCAAACATTGATATCCTCTATCTATCTTTCCTGCTGCAGACCGTCTTCTTCTTCTTCAATAGTGTCGGAGACCTTTCTCCCGAACGTCTCCGGCAAAGAAAAGACAACCGAGCAGCACGCCCCAACTGCCAATCCAAAAACCCCGTACGAATAATACCTGTTCGACCTGCCAAGCCCCACGAGGAAGGGGCTGACGGCGCCGCCGAGCACCAGCGCCTGCCTCACCATTGCCACCGCCGAGCTCCTCACGCACGTCGGGAACAGGTCGAGCGTGTATATGAGCAACACGTTAAACCCGGTGCACCCGGCGAAGAACGCCACCACTTCCAGCCCGATCTGCGCGACCTTTAGCTGGTCGCCGACCATCACGGCACACCCGCCGCAGCAAACGCAGCACAGGACGCCCAGTCCGAGCAGCGAGCTCTTCCTCCTTAGCTTGTCTATCACTAGGGAGGTTATTAGAGCGGCCGGTAGCTCGGACAGGGCGTTCAGGGCCGTGCTGAGGTAGATGCTGAAGGGCATCTCCCCCGCACTGAGGGGTATGCCGTAGTAGACGAGCCCGAGCCCGAACCCCGCACCCATGACCGCCAGGAGCCGGCGCACGGCCCAACCTTTGTTGAGCAACACTTTTAGTGCCAAGTACAAATCCATGGGCGGATTTGTGGAATCTAGTTCGTCCTGGTTTTCTTGAATAATGAAGGATCCAAAGAAGCTGCATGTTATGGAGTTTCGGGTGTCCGGTGGGGCGATGCTTCGGATCGTTTGGATGAAGTCCGTCGTCAATCCCCGAACGTAAAGCCATCTCGGGGACTCTGATACGAAGAAAAAGACCATGAGTGAGTGGACGACCCCCGGGACCCCGGTCCAGAGGTAGAGATACCTCCAGGAGTAGCCGGAGTTCAAGTATGCGATTGCTGGGAGAGAGAGGAAGCCGAGGGAGAAACAAATGAAGCCTACGATCCCTACCTGTCCCCGCCACCGCCTCCCGACGATCTCGGTTGCCAAAACCAACGCGCACGTTCCGATGGTTGCCCGGCCGAAGCCGGACAGGAACCTGCAGAACGAGTAGACCCACACGTTGGAGGCGGCGGCTGTGAGGATGCTGGCGACGTTCATGAGCAAACACGAGAGCGCGAGCATTTTCTTGCGGCCCAGGGCGGAGTCGGCGAACGTCGAGAGCACCATACCGCCCACCAGGCACCCGACGAAGTAGGACGTGGAGGGCAGGCTGGTCACCAGCGGGCCGGCGCACTCCAGGGACCACTCCGACACAACCGAGGTTTGCGCCGGGGCGTCCCTCGGGAGCGCGCAGGCATCGGTGGCCTTCATGTCCCCCCGGCACTCCGAGGACACGGTTGTCATCTCGCAGTGCCAGGTGGGGACAAGGTCCGTGAAGATGGTGATGAAGGTCTGGTGGGCGTCAAAGAACCACGCGAGAGAAGTGAGGGAGACTTGCAGGAGCTGCGCCCACCCGAAGCTTCCGATGCAACTCTCGACGGCGTCGTCATAGGACCGCTTTGATCTTGCTTTTGCGGCGGCGGCGGCGGTGGTCGGAAGAACCAGTAGAAGTGGGTCCTCTTCTGGGCGGCGGTCGCTCGACATGGGAAAATATTACTGGTAGTGGGTGATAGATAGATATTGGAAAAACGTACACTCCGCAGGTATAATATAAGACGACCCTCAGCTCAACTCCCCACGAGAATGGTAAAAAGCATAACTCGTTCAGTTAGGGCCGGCCCCGAAAAAATAAAATTGGTTCGGTCCTAAATTTGCATTTTAGGCCCTATTTTATTTTTTTAGAATACTTTTACTTTAAAATTATTAATAAATTTAAAAATATGGGGCTCTAAACTTTTAGGGACCCTGTGCGGTTGACCACTTTGCACACTCTCCGGGCCACCCATGCGTTCAGTCATTACTCCCTCCGTCCAAAAACTTTCTTCCCGTTGCGCAAAACGAAGAAAAATTCCAAGTTTTTTCAATCTATTTTATTTAAATATTGGTATAGAAATAAAAAATAAAACATACATATTTAAAAATTACATCAAAAGTTCAACAAAACAAGTGGTGACAAAAATATTTTATTTTATCACATATGCCATGATAAAACATAAATAAATACAAATTCCCGTGAAATTGAAATAGTGCTCTGAGAAAAAAGTTTTAAGAGGGAGGGAATATTTTTTTCTATGTAGA
The DNA here is from genome assembly GCA_003260385.1 of Cuscuta australis. NCBI lineage: Eukaryota > Viridiplantae > Streptophyta > Magnoliopsida > Solanales > Convolvulaceae > Cuscuta > Cuscuta australis. The sequence continues at coordinate 6,397,307 of NQVE01000215.1, read as the reverse complement.
GGGAATATATAAGATGCCTTAACGCATTCTTCTTCATGTAGGGAGGATATATATAAAGATGGGTTAAATGCATTTTTATGTAGGGCCGTATGGTAGGAGAATTTTCTAGTTATAGTGGATGACTATTTAATTGTCTTTTGAAGATAAAAGATACTTTGGATAAGAATCGTCAATTTTATAAACGGAGTATAATATGTATTTTAATTGAATTGTTACGTAAATGTTGTCAAATTTTTTGTTGAGTAATTAAGAACCTTGTCCCCCGCATGTGGTGGGGTAGGGGGGAGGGCAAGTGAGGTGTTTGGGTGAGTGTAGGGGTACGAAACATCAATTTTACCAATGAAACACCGTAGAGGCCACATGCATGTCCTAATATGACCTTGAATTACAAGTTTCAAAGAATCCTTGTGTGTGTACACACACACTATATATATATATATATATATATATATATATATATATATATATATATATATATATATATATATATATATATATATATATATTATATATATATATATATATATATATATATATATATATATATATATATATATATATATATATATATATATATATATAGGTAACAATAACAACTATAATTAGAATAATATAAAAAGTACACTTAAATAATTTTTTCGAAATCTTTTTAGTTTTTAAAGTTCTTTTAGTTGTTTTTCAATTTTTTGAGTTTTTTTGTTTAATTTTTTCCAGTTTCTTCTAATATTCATCCATTTTTTTCTAAAGAAGAGACTCTAAAAAATAAATGGAAACTACTCCGCATCTTAGATTGTCAAATTATGTTATCCAGTTTATATACTCAGTACTCCCTCTGTCCCAAATTAAATGGCTTGTTTCAGCATATGATCTTTGACTGAAATTAATTTTTATTCAATTTATAAGACAATTGGATGGAATTTAAAAAATAAAATTTTGTATATTGAAAAACTGTATTAAGATTAGCTCTACGAAACAAGCATAAGACATAACTATATTATTTTATTAGATGACTAAAAAAAATAAATTAAGAAAATGAATAAAATTTGACTTTGTGAATAGTTATGGGACTGAGTATGGGGTAAAATACTAAATTTGATTTTTTTTTTCAAAACATGTAACGTCATTTAGTTATTAATTATAGAAAAGATTAGAATGAGATAAAATGATTTTGTAAATCTTACTATAATGAGGACATGCGTAATAGACCAATAGTCCATAGTACATTAATAAAGAAGGTACGTACATTCATCAAGTGGGGACTAATTAAAGCTAGGTGGCTCACATGGAGATTTCAGTGACAACAAATTTTGATGGAGTCCATACAAGACCAGATAGACCCATGAAGAGACATATTTTGGTCCGTGGCGGGGTCGGCCTCGCCTGATCCACCTCAGCTTCCCATCCATCTGGAAACGACTTTGAATTAATTTACGTTGTGCAGTCGACAAGGTAAGAGGTACCGATGAAGTAAGATCCGAGTTCGATTCCTAACAACTGGGAAAATCAACTATGCTAGGCTCCATTCTTTGCAATTAAAGTGAGGGAACCTTCAGGATGGGGCTCATCCTTTTTTTGAATAATTTATTTATACCTAAAAGCTTTATATGGAGTACTTAAATCTTGTGTGAGTGTAAGTACAAAATTGAATGATTACATTGATACAAAATGTCAGTATGAAATTTTACGATCACACTATTGCAGTGATATTTTGTATCAATATAAACCATCAAAAGCTAAATTTAAAATTTAGAGTAATTTGGAATACAATATTTGGAGTACAACTAAAATCATTACTCCCTCGTCCTAAAACGCTCTTCCTATTTCTGTTTACGAAGTTTGACCGACTTTATTTTCAATTCAATTTATATGATTCTAGGTGTAAAATTTAAAAAAAAGAAATTTATATACTTAAAAACTACATCAAGAGATCTATAAAACAAGATGTGACAAAACTATATGATTTTATCAAATAACTAGCAAAAATACGTAAAGTTAGTGATGAAAGTTTGACTGTATGAATAGTAACAGGAAAGAACGTTTTAGCAATGAGAGAGTACGACTTTTCAATTATATCAACTCTTTCACCTACTAGTCTTCCATATATGCATACTCCATCAACGTTAAAGTTTTGAGTCGGAATCGAGACCTGCAATTCCAAGCTCGCACCGGGTAACATGCTAACAACGGCAGTTGTGGGTATTAATGCTAGAATCGGCAGGGGCAGCTCTAGGCATGAAAAATGGAGGACAAGACTTATACTCCCTCCATACGAAAATGCTTCTTCCTATTTGACTTTTTACGGTCTTCAAGATTGTACTTTGACCACTAATATCTTTATTTAAACATGGATATATTTTTAAAAAAAATTGATATTTGAAAACTATATTTCAATATGAATATATTCATATAAAAGTTATATCGCAATACAATATTTTTTTTCACATATCATAATCAAAGTCTACAAGCTTTGACCAAGAAAAGTCAAATGGGAAGAATATTTTCCGGACGGAGGGAGTATCAGTTTATTTTAAAAAAGATATTTTTATAAGTATATTCAATTAAATGAATACATATTTATTATTAGCTATTGTACTTTGATAATAATATTAAATAAATAATAGAATATTGTCAAACAAAATATACAACACTTTGAGATCACTAAATATAATTATAGTTGTTGCTTCTAGTTCCCTTGTTATATCAAAAGATACCTGCTCTGAAGTCCAAAAAGATAAGAAAAATACAAACTTACATGCTCTATTTAAGTGATATCAAAGAATTTCATTGACAAATAAAACATAATACTCATACTTGTGTTAACAACAATACATAATACGATAACATTTCAAAGGGTTACAACTAACCCATTTACTAGAAAGTAAACCAACATCTCAAAATCAGTTCATCATTTGCGTACGTTTCAAGATAAAATATAAACAGTCAAAATGAACTAAATTAAAATACGCATTGATATGGGTGATATAGTCCAAAGCTTTAATGCTCGTTACTGTCTACATCTTCAAGTTCATCGCTCTCAACTTCACCATCTTTGTTCCATCGATTCTCGTCATGATTTTTCTTGTGATTGTATTACCATTAATTGTAAAGTCATTGATTTCAGATTGATTAACAATTGAACCCTATGCAAAAAAAATATAAGCACATGATAACGTAATTACAAATTTTACACCAAATTTACCTTACACTCATGCTAGGTGGCATAACTTTAAACTATATAATGAAGTAAACAAAAATCAAATGAAATATGGGTATTTAACAATGATAAATAGAGACTAACCAGGGTACTTAAAAGCAATGATACTACATCTTCTAAATTCTGGAGTCTCTCTTTTGTTTCCTCATGCTCTTGTTCAATTCTCAATCTTTTTGCTTTCTCTTCCCTCAAGGCACACCGTTTAGAACGAGATCGAGAAACTCTAACTCCCATACCAAAGGTCTTTGCATATCCATTTTTGTCTTCTCCCACTACCTTTTCAAAAACTTCATTACTAGCAGGGGCACCAACTTTTACATCTTTTAAGATATCCAACTCCTAAAGAATTAACTCGTGTAAAATTATGAATAAATTATTAATGAATAAGAGTATAATTATCTAAATAACAATGCAAAATTAAGGTTTTGCCTACTTTTATCTACCTTTCTCATAGGTAAAACATCGTCAGTTTTGAACCTTTCTTTGGCTCATGTGTAAAGAGCCATGTTCCAAGCATGTCTACCTTATTTCCTTTTGCTTAAAAATCATGTTGGATACATCAGTTATTATTGACAAAAGCACATAAGGCTTTTATCACATGATAAACGAGAAGATCATATTAACAAAGTAGCTCCACACAGTTTGCAAAGCGCAAAAAAATTGTAAGTTTGTGTAGTTATTTATTTGTTCCACCCATCCTAAATGAATATGAATGATGTCAAATAATGTATCAAGTACCTCTTTGTTAGCTTGAATACGGGCATGACTTCTTGTCCTAGAATAATGTGGAACTCAATTCTTACCACGATTCTTAGTCTCTATTTCGCTTCTTTTCTACATGAAAAAGTACTTGATATTCTTAGAGCTATATACACATCGAATAAATTAACATATACAATGAAAAACGGTTTTAGAATAATACCTTGCCTAAATCTGAACTTCAAAACTCTACTAAGTTCGTCCACATATTCGGAGGTATATGTTGGGGCCTGTTCTGTAATGTTATTGCAAGAGTTTTTGCATTAAAATATATTTCTTTTAGCACAAATTTGTAATCTTTCCAAGAAGCATGAGCTTTCATTACCATCCCTTCACGTGGCTCCTTTCCTTCAGGAAAGTTGTAGGACCTCTGAAACATTTTATGTTTCACGAAGAGGTAAGTTGTGAATAATATTTTAGAGTCACTTTAAGTTTTAAGGTATTGGAAATACACATTTAAAATTTATGCATACCTTGACTTCTATATTAGATCCTTCTTTGTCTCTTCCATTTTTCTCCAATCAAAGCAATTAAGCAGAAGTTTTCTTGATCCTTTAGCACCTTTAGAACAGAATTCAGTATCCATAAATCAAAACTTGAATGTAAAGTCATGTTATGTGCTTTCATATCAATTCCGAAACAAATATTTAACAACTAAAATTCATGATTAAGCACATAAGCATCTAAGAAACTCAAAAATCAGCTTGAATACCAAGAAAAGATAACAGTTTTTTTTAAATGACACTTATTAAGATCAAATATTTCTTTAAATCAGCCCTTTAAGCATCAAAAACATCATATAAACGTCATTATATGTTTATAAATATTGTCTCTAAGAAAGATATATCAATACTATTTCATACTTGAAGCAACGAAGCACTCTAAAGGACAAAAAATCAGCATTAGTGCAGATTTCAGAAAAATCAGAAAGTACAAATCAATTTTTTTGGATATTTAGCTTTTAAATGCTTCAAAATCAGCACACAATTCTTGCATAAGACATCCATACATGTTGTACTCATAAAAATATGAATAAATCAGCACAAATGCAACTTATATTACCAATTGGATACTCAAATTAGCAAGTACTTACTTTAAGTACTCCTTCACTATAATACTTTAACACACGTAGAAAAGCTTTAGTCCTTTGTGTTTTTTGTTTTGCTGCATAAACCTGGTGGTAGGTTCCCAAGGTATATTGAAATTAGTATGAGGATTTCACAACATAGTCATGAAATTCTAGTGATGTAACACACTGATGTCAGACAACGGGGTAATAATTTCATCTCAAACTTCTAAAAAATATGAAAATATGACCTGTAGAGTAGATTAAAAAAGAAACAAATGAAATGGGAGAGTGCGGATCAGAGTATGACATTTTTTGTGCTAACTAGCACGGCAACACATATAATTGTTTTGTTTTTTTCTTGATGAAATGATGATGGAGAATTAGTTAGGAATTACAGGATGAACATTACTATGGCGAACACTCGTTTGATATCGAATTGATAGAGACGTGAAGACTACGCCTAGAAGTACAGAACCAGAACAAATGATAAACAGAAACAATGGATTTCAGTTAAAACATGCTCGAACTAGAAATGTGGGAAACACAATAACCATGGGGGATATAACTATTAGGGCTTCATCTCAAACGTGTTTCAAATATAACATCATCAATCGATTCAAATCCTAGGAATCAAATGGAATTAGCAGACGAATTGAAGCAGCATCATATGGGAGAGATTTAATAATAAGCATACTCGAGATGACGAGAACCCTAGGTTTGGCCATCTGACCGCGACCTAATTTCCCCATTTTGCCCCTGACGCCGTGGCTCTTGGCAACTCGGATCGACATTACGATCTTCTGCTTGGTTCCTTCGATCGCGGCCTGGCGGGCTTGCTGGAGCTCGGCATCGTCGCACTGGAGTTAACCATCTGAGAATAAGACGATGAGAGGAGAATGGAGGACGCCAAAGGGGTGGCTTTATTGTTGTTGTTGTTATTTTAACCGATTACCAAAATCATGAACCACAAAATAAACACAAAGCTAGCAGTAAATTGAAGCATTTTGGGATGCCACACTGTTTGGGCCATAACTTTGGTAATGAGTGTCCGATTTCAACAGTCTACCCCCTTCTGGAAAGGTCTCGGCGAGATGCCCAGGGGCCCGATCGGTCAAAGACCCATTGAGATCCATCTTCGATTTGAAATCTTACTTTTAGATTGTTAATTTTGCATTTTTGTCTTTTTGGGTCTTTTTCTTACTTGTTTACAGTTTTTTAGCTATAAATGCTCTACATGTTAGCAGTTCTATGTAAATTTGGTATGACTGTTACTTCAGTTTTTTGTTTCCAGTTTCATGGTCAATCCCCTGATTTTTTATTCCGATTTGCGGTTGATCGACATATCTTTTAACCGCATTAGAAATGATTAACTGTTAAGAATCTATATCTTATTATTCTACATCCATATCAATAATTCTATATACCTCCACTAGCGTTTTCATTCCTCTCTTTTTTAATTTGTTGATATGTTCTCTTTTATCATATGTCTTGATTCTATTCAGTCAGTTTAGTACTTTACTTTTAACTTATAACTTAAAAATTTGAAATTAAAATTTATAAATTTTAATTTGTAAATATTCAATGTAAAAAAATTATTTTTAATCTTTAATTTATAGTTTTTTATCCTTAAAATTTATATTTCATTTTAATATCATATATTTTTGTGCGATCAAACAACAAAATTCAAATTGAGGTTTTTCATTTCCAATTTCATGACCTCAATTTTGTGTCCTAAATGATGCCTAATTTTATGATTAAGATATTTAAATTAAATGTCACTAAAATCAATACCGACAGATAAAATTTTGTAGCTAAAACTATAAACAATACAGACAGATAAATTTTAGTTGCTAATACTATAAACAATACCGACAGATAATTTTTTTGTTGCTAATGCTATAAACAATACTAACTGATAAAGTTTTGTCGCTAAAACTATAAGCAATACCAACAGATAAAAGTTCGTTGCTAAAGCTATAACCAATAGCGACAAATATTACTCTTTCTGTGGGTCAAATAGTTTTTTTTTCTTCAAATAATTTTATCTGTCGTTAATATTTTCTTTTTAGCGACAAATAAGGTTTCTGTCCCTACGGATCTGTCGGTACTACCCTTTTTTTGTAGTGATTAAAAAATCTATTGCTAGAATTAACTATTTTGCTAGTTGCATCTTACTAAAATTTAGTAGCACCCTAGTGCAACTACACTTTTGGAACGACGGTAGCAATCTAGTTATAACTAAGGCTTTGTTTGGTAACGGCGTTTTCGATTAGCGTTAGCGTTTTGGATAAAATTTTAACGGTGCGGATTAATTCTGAAAACGCTAACGTTAAAGGCTACCGTCGGATAGCTTTTTCAAAACGCTAACGCTAATCTCTGAAGCTGATGCCAAACGGGGCCTAAGTTGTAAACAAACCATGAACGGAAATTCATTGTCATACAATCAAAGAAATTATCAATGGGCAATTTGATACATTCTTCTTCGAAAAAATACATACTACAAATATGACAACCTCCTCCATTGAGAGATCTTTGGAGTTTGAGCGTAGGTCTTAGTGAGATCTTAGATCATACAACTCACATAGAAAAATGTGAGCCTTAGCCGTTAAAGGTTAAGAGCAGTGGAAAGATAAATATAATTGGTTGAATCTTGATTGATAATGATGTGATATGATGCTGTGATGTATTCATATGATGTATTGTTATTACAGAATAAAGAAACTGAGTAATCAAAGTAAACAGAAAACGTAAAGACACACAGATTTAACGTGGTACACCAACGTTGTGTTGACTACGCCCATATGCAAGAGCGGAGGCAAACTCTACATAGTTGTTGTGCCCTACCTCTGTATAAATAGGCCCACAAAACGGGCTAGGCTCAATACAAAAATTAGAGCCCAATACTTATTTCTGTAGCGGCAACACAATACAGATTCAAGACATATTAATATGTATAATTGTATAGGTTTGGGGTTCTACTATGATAGTTGATTCGAGCATTATATATATTCTCACAACAACAACAACAACCCAGTTAAATCCCACAAGAGTAGGGTCTGTGGAGGGTGTGTGTACGCAGACCTTGCCCCTACTTGAAAGTAGAGAGGCTGTTTCCAAAGAGACCCCCGACTCAACGTCGAAAGTTGCATTGCTTGACTAACTGCTACTTCATTAATTAAAGAAGCGCAGACAGTTTAGAGATCTATTTTGATTTATTCAATCACACCCCAAAGCCAAAAAATGGTAAAAGTTTGGCTCCATCGGAGATCCATTATATATATTCTCACTTAGCTTTCAATTGAGCATGTAATCTTTGTTGTCTTCACTGCACGCAAGTATGAATCAGGGATTGCATGAGCAACTTGGTGGTCAGTGATGCTTGGCAAAGTGGATCGTTTGAAGCTGTTTGTTATAAGTTATTTATTCTCTGAAACTTATTTATTTAAATTATAAATATGTTTTAATGATATTGTTTTTAATGGCTTCCACAACATTTACTTTATCACTTCGATTAATTTATGTTTATTTTAAATTCTTATGAATGCATGTAATTGTTTTTAAGTTGATTGTGCATGCGAATACCAATTTAATAACAAACTGATTCGCTGACTCGTTTGTTTGGATACCCCTCCAATAGAACCCAGCAAAAGTCCCGAATAAGCATGAATCTACTTCCTAGGGGTCACGCATTATTTTTACTACTCCCAAGATCCCAACCCCTAGATTAGGTACCCTTGATAAGAAGATGAGCATGTGCTTAATAAGAAAATCTGGCGCAGCAACATCATTATTAAACTGGATTACCTAAAACCAAAATAAGACTAAAACATTGAATATATACCAAAATAGGACTTCTATGGTTTTATTCTCGACATAGGACTTAAAATGCATTATATTACCAAACATGTGCATGTACATTACCAAAAAGTATATTAATGTACACATGTATAGTATCACATTACAATCACATTACTATAGTGTGAAGTCTTATTTTGAAAAAAACATGAAAATCATATTTTAATAATTTTTCTCTATGTCCTAGTCTTATTTAAGGTAATTTCTATACCTAATAAGATTTTTGACAAGGAATCCTGGGGGTGTATCACACAACATATCATTATACTTAAGATCTATAAATCTCTATAGCTTCATTGCATTGCCTAACTTTACTATTGAAGTCACTACACTAATCTCAAATCCCGACCAAAACATATCAGTATTGTTTTTTGTGAAATTTGCACTAAATAGGATTAAAACATAATGACTTTCCTAATGTAGGAGTTAACCTTTTTTATTCCCTAAATAGGACTTAATAATGACCTAGTGGGAGAAATAATGTACAGTAATAATGGACATTTACTTGAATAATGACTACTTGATAATGACCAAATGTCCTACATTGGAAAATAAAAATATATGATCCTATATTGGAAAAGTCATTATGTTTTAATCCTATTTACGTAAATTAATCTTGTTTTTTTATCTCTTGTTATGCGCGTTGTGTTTTGGAATAAGAATAGTTTAACCCTAAAAGGCATAAATGCGCTTGTTTGCTCTCTTACGTTTTTAGCTATTGGATTTGCATCCAAAATATTGTCAAACCACTTTTTGAGAGAAGGTTATGTTAACAAGAATTCATTCTAATAATCCATTTTCAAAGTAATTCCATTGGCCATGCTTTGATTGACAATCAAATATTAACTTTATTTCATATTAAACCAAATTGATTCAATAGATTTATCTTTTGAAGAAATTTTAAAAATTTTGTAGAACGCTTATTTATTTATTTTCAACATTGTATTAAATCAATTTCAAGTACTCATTTAGTCATTTATTACTTTAATAAAACTTTCTTTGAGTACGTAAAGTCAAACTCTTAGAATTAATCGACTCAAGAATATATATATATATATATATATATATAAGAATAGAAGAATAGTCGCAAATTATACTATACAACCGGTTGTACTCAAAATTGGATACAACCGGTTAAACAAAGAAGAAAAGGTGTCGATCGGATGAGAAATGAGGTGCTCCTGGTCGGGTTAGGTCGGAGGAAGGAAGCCGCGTCGAAGGAAGATTGGGAGGAAGAAAGCTATTGTGTGGAAGGGAGATGTGCACGGTCGATCGAGAAAGCTGTTGATAGGCCGAAGGAGAGATGGTGTATGAAAAGCCTAGTGGATGAGTTCATCGATCGAAGGAGAGGGTAGCAGGTCGGGTGAGAGAAAAAAGAATATTATTTATTGTATGAATTTTATTTATTTGAGAATGAACATTAAGTTTTTTTCGAATTAGTACTATTTTATTTCAGAATCTACACTACGTTATTTGTAAATAAATTTGTGAAAATGAATGTTACATTATTTTAGAATGAGTACTACATTTTTTAGAATGAGTACCATGCTATAGTTATATTTATGCGAAAATGAGTATTATTTTATTTCAGAATGAGTAGGAACGAGATGTACCTATCTAGGTACATCTGGTTTGTACCATATACCTTCTCAAGAATAGTTTGAATTGACAAATAAAGAAAGGTTAAAATTAATTTTAGGTCAAGGACTAAATTATTGTCGAACTATATGGTAAAATCAAATCCTTAATGCCGCTTTAAAAAAAACAAATCCTTGATGCCGAGTAGAAATTAAAGGAAATGTTAGTCAAAGACGCTATTCAAGAAAGTCACACAAATGCAATTAAATCAACTCTTTTAGGCTAAGCTAAGAAATTGGTCTGCTCATGAGCACGAAAAATCAAAGATCGCCATTTGTTTTTGTTTCCTCCCAGAGATTTTTGACAAAAGAAATACGGAGTACAAAAAAACATACTATATGGATTATTCCATCACTATTTCTGATAGATTTGAAACATTTAGCTTGATCTTCTATTTATATTATACTCTAATTTGTAAGAAGTAGAAACTAGACATACAAAAAATTACTCCATCCGTTTTAGATGTATGTACGCAGACTTTTCCCTAACACAAAATGTTTGGTTCATAATGCTCACAAACTTATTATTTGTGAACTTCAATAAAAAATTAAGTAGGCTAAAATAATTTTATTAATTAAAATGAGAATTTATATTGTAAATAGTAAGTTTGTGAACTTATGAATCATTCTGTTTGTAAATCTAACACTGCTCTTGTTGAATAATACATCGGGAAAAATAAAATAAAATTATTCGAATTTATAAAATGTTCGGATTATTTTATTTTATTTTTCCCGCTGTATTATTCAACAATCTTAAGGTAGTATTGCCCGCCTCCCCGCGGCCGCGCCCCAACCATAAGTTCGGATTATTTTATTTTATTTTTCCCGCTGTATTATTCAACAATCTTAAGGTAGTATTGCCCGCCTCCCCGCGGCCGCGCCCCAACCCGTGCGTGCGTGACGTGACGTGACGTGACGTGCCGAGCCGGACGGCGGCGGCGGCGCGCGAGAAGTCCTCTTCTTGTTCCTTTCATAAGCTCAATTAAATGTCTAAGCTTAAATATGAGAATACGAAAGGTTTAGAAACCGGTGTGGGACAAAGACATTTACTCTACCTTAGTATTCAACTTTGAGAATTAATTTCTCATTCACCCGAGCACCGTTTATGACGTGTCATATGTCAAGACGTTTGTCTTACTTACGAGATTAATCGTCCATAATTATTTTGAAAAATAATTTTGTGGACCCTACCAAATTTATGTCCGAAAATGTCCAATTTACTTTAAAAATTTCCAACAGCTCTTTCTATAATTACCCCACTAGTGTTGATCAAAATTGCCCACCAATTTAGAAGATGGGCTATTTGGTAAGTATTTTGTAGGAGCTTAGGTGCTATCAAGTTTTCTAAAATTAATTGGTGTTAGAAGAGACGCATAATCTAGTTTTATAGTGCATTCAACACACACAAGCGTCTATGGCATTTGATTGTAACATAACCTACAAAGCCTCTGCCACGAGACAATTGATACATACATGGCCAATAAAATTTTCTGTAATTATTACTTTCAGATTACTCCCTTCGTCCCATACTAATTTTTCCTTTATGAAAAATTTGCAAAATCAATCTTTTTTAAAATTATTTTATTTATAAAAAAGCATAAAAATACAAAGAATAAATTAAATATTTAAAAATAATATCACGAAAACTACAAAATAAGGACTACAAAAATATTTATTTTTATCAAATGATCAATAAAAAATAGATACAAATACAAAAATGAAAAATAGATACAAATACAGAGTTTTCTCTCTGCCCAAAAAGAATGTCATACTTTATTATTCAAAAATCACGCGAAACTTTGTTTATTTGTAAATTTTCATTAGTTTTTCGACAAATTAATATATTATTGTCACCTTCACTTTTAACATTTCAATTTTTCGCAATTTCTTTTAACGTCCAAGTACAACTAAAATAGAGTCTTACTTGGAAAAACTAATGGATTAAGCTATTTGTATCCCAAAATTTGTACCCCAATTTGTATACTGCGGTGTACACTTTTCATTTTGTATCTGTGTCTAGTTCACACAGACACAAAATGTTAGTGAAAATTTATATTAACACATTATTGTTAATATAAAAATCAAAATATTAGTATTTGGTGTAACTTTAATGTGAGATTTGGAAAGTACTATTACTGGGTATTATTGAAAGGTCTCGATCAAATCAGGTAAATCTTTACGAGGACAACGAAGTAGTTACAAAAATTTACCCTAAAATTCATTGCCTTTTAGTTTTTACTGCAGTAGTATTATGATGCCTGCTGTTGCCCGGACAATTCTTATTCCAGCCGCCAGATCTACCGGCGGCGGCTTCTTTCTTCGGCGAAGAAGAAAACAGAGGGAAGCCGAAAGCCCCCGCCGTCTTCGAAGATCCTCTTAGCGACGAACACACCGGGACATTCAGAATCGGAGTTACCGGGACATTCGCTGAATATGACCGCATCATAGTCACTCCCCTGTGCCTGTTCCTCGGCGGCTCGTTTAAGAAGCTGCCGGGGCTGCTCGAGCTTCTCTCCAGCCCGCCGTGGAAGATTACCTTGCCGGAAGGGTTCATTCGGGGACTGTCCGGCGAGAATCCACCGATTGCTGACGCGTCGAAGGCTCTCCGCCCTGCACTCGCCGCCGCCGCTCCTGAGGGAATTTTGGACGGCGTCGATGTACCCCGACGCACGACGAATCGGACCTTGCGGCGGTTGTTGACTGTTTGAGCCCGGTTCCGAGAGTGGCCGGCGGGCTTTTGGGAGTCCAGGGAGAGGCGAGGTGCGAGGTCTTCGTTTTCGTCGCCCCCTGAAGAGGAAGAGGAGATTCGAGAGGGTATCGACGCGCTCTCGCTGTCGTAATCCTTCGTCAGCAACGGGAAACTGACCGATTTGTCCTCAATGGAAGTTTCCGCCGGAGATTTTGAATTGCGCCGGCGAAGGAAATTTTTCACAGATTCACGCCTGATATTCGAACGATTGAGTGGGAGAGACGGCGTCGTTTTCGTTTTATCCTCCTCCGCATTGATTCTGGTCTGGTTGAGCTTCTTAAAGCCCAAAAGCTCCTTCCACCTACTCGATCGCCTCGGCGACTTCAGAAAACCGGCCGAATTGTCATTTCTCGTTTTCAATTCCGGAGTACCCGGCGGCGACCTAACCTGCAGGCACGGCTGCTCAGGAATAGACGCGGCGGCGCATCCGATCGTCGGAACTCTAAGCGGCAACAGCTTTCCGTCAGAGAAGAGCTCATCGGCCGGGAGAATGGCGTCAGAATTCCGGCCAATCCTGAACTCGAACGCCCCTGTATCCTTTCCGAGTACATCCAGATCTGATTCCTCACTATTATCCTCGCCGGAGTTATTATCTGTACCATACGATGCCTGCCGACTCCCGACGCCACGCGGTTTGTACTTGGACGGAGGGCAATCTAGAAGACTCCCCGGCGACATGCCGGCGTGGTTGACACGCGCCGATGCCATCTCCCACGGTGCGGTAACACCTATCCACTCAAGAATCGCGATTATAATTGTACAGAAATGAGTATGTTACGGTGATAGCTGCAAGCGAGTTGATTGAGCCGCCATGGAAATACAGTGCGAGAAGTTATATGCCACAGAGAAGATGATTGTAGTCTAACGGTATGCTGTGTAGAAGGTAACGGAGTAGCGAAATACAGGGAAGTGGAGATGGTATAAATAGAAGTATAAATACGGAGTCCGCAATACGGCACATCACTATTGATGTATCATTACTCCGTATCTTCTTCTTTTTTTTTTGCTATTACTGTTGATGTATTTGAATTCTCCCTTCCTTTTCTCCTTAGAGCACTAGGTATACCCATAACGCCACCCGGCGTTAGGGTTGTTTTCACGCCTTGGGGTCGTTAAACACCGCCCCCGATGGTGTTACCCGAGTGTGAAACGGCCTGCATCAAAGGAATGATGCTTCGTCATTCTCTTTCCCTCCCCCTTTAACGGCTATAATAGCCGTTCGACTCGAAAAAAAGAAAAAAAAATTCCTTATAAATTCAAACCCCCCTCCCAATCCCTTCCTTCTTCACTCTTCTTCTTCCCATAATTTCGAAATCACCCCCTCTTTTTTCAACATGAATCTTTCTGGCTCCGGCTTCTTTCCCGACGATCTCCCGCCGAGTGACGCTGCGATGTGGTTGTACCAAGAGTGGGGCGATCGACCGCCGATCTACGAGACGCAACAATCGGGGTACGTCGAGCGAGATTCGGTTCCGGAGAATCAACCGGAACTGACCGGGTCGAAAAAAAGTACATGCTGAAAAAGCCACAAAGCCAAAGGTACGATGACCGAGGCGAGATGAAAGCCAAAAAGGCACAATGACTGGGGTACGTAAAGGAGCAGGAGGCCGAGATGAAAGTTATGGAAACCGACCCCGAGACGTTGTCGGAGATTGGACGAATGCTCTACGAGCAAAGAATAAAAGAGATTAAGGAGAAATATAATTTCCCTTAGTTTTTTTTATTAATGTATCTTTTTTTATTATTGTCGCTTTTTTTACTTAATGAATGTATTTTTTTTATTATTTGTGTTTCAATATAATTAAATAATAAATTAATTACATTTTATTAATTTAATTTTAGAAGATGTATATTTAAAAATGTAAAAAATGAAGGTTTGAAGCCCCAGTTTGAAGCCCCGGGGCTTCAAACCCATTTCAAGTGAATTTTAGGTGTAAGTTAAAGCTCACATGGCAGAGAGAGAAAGTTTGAAGCCCTGAGGCTTCAAACGTATTTCCAGTGCCCTTACAATTCTCATTTTCCGACCGCGTTAACAAAAATTTACATTGACACAAAATATTGGGCATTAACAAAAACTAAGATTACACCAGCACAAAATATTGGTGTACCCTTGCGGTGTATAAAATGGGGTACAAATCCTTGGGGTGTAAATAGCTTTACCCAATGTAGAATCTAAGCCGTAAGGTTAACTTTATGTGATAACCTTAGAGATTAACGTTAGCGTTTTGAAAAGGCAATCTTCGGACAACGTGTAGCATTAGCGTTTTCAAAATAACCTGCACCGATAAAATTTTATCGAAAATGATGGTACTACTCCCAAATAGGCCCTATATAAATTAAGAAAATATGTATAAATAGAATTTAATCAATAATCAACAACACTAAAAAAAGATATTCTTATTTTCCTTCAATCTATACCGCTATACGCTCAAAATTTAATTATGGATACTATTTTTAATGGCAAAAATCTTTTGACCCTTGAAAGTCGAGTCAAAGCATCTACGATGTTTCATTAATGAAATTAATATGAAGAATGGTGGTTTCTAAAAAAGAATTAGAGGAATATTGAAAAGTTGAAAAAAATTTGAAAAAGTTGAAAAAGGTTGAATAAAATTAAATGTTTAAAAAATCACTCACAAAAAATAAAAAAAATGTTCTTTATCTCGTCATTTTTTGAATTGTCGAGGCTTTAATGTACTCTGTAGTTGAGACTTATGCATTATCTAATTTTTATTATTATACAAATAAAAACTACATTTATACAAATATTTTGGTCATATACTCCCTCCGTCCATAATTAATTAATGCAATGCCATGTAAACCAGTTTAGTAGTTAGCCGTTAGTTTAATTAAAATAAATATATTATTTTTCCGACTCAAAAATATGAATTATTTGTGAAGTCAACCTTTTTCTTTGAGAATTAGTCTTTTTTTGGGGCAGAGCCTGTAAAATAATGACCAGCGGTATATAGTTTGTTGAGTTTGGAAGTACGTGTAGGGTGTGATGACCAAAATCGACATTACACTTTATTAAATAAATATAAATATTTTATAATATAAAATAAAAATAACAACATAAGGTGTGTTATTTGTAACTATAATTCCAAATCCAATTAGGAATTTAACACCCCTTCGCGCATATACATATACATGGATGGCATACCCTATTTTCCTTCATAGTTGAATCCAGTGTTTTCTCGAATCGCTAAACCTCGCGCTCAGACCAGGGAGGGAAAGTGGAGCATCTGCAGACTATCCGTCTGCGGATCGGACTATCGCCTGAGACATTGTCGGAGGAGACAGCCATCGGGACGCCATCAGTTGACGCCGCTACTGCCTCTTTCAGTGCCACGGTGACCAGCGCCGCTGCTCACCAACGTCTTCATCCTTGATTTTTGTTTATGGATTCGATTAATTCATCAAAACAATCGAGGTGAGTACGTGGACATCGAACGCTAGATTATTCGTGTAGGTTTGAAATTTACGTTCGCAATCTTGTATAATTGATTATGTGGAATTTGATAATTGTTTGGGAGTATGGGTTCGTTAATTGGGTAGTATGCATGAATAAGTGCGATCCCAATTATGGTAGTGTTAGATATAGCTAAGAACATGTTTATGAATGCACTAATGCTGAATTTTTTCAAGATGGGATGATTGGTTGTTGTTGTAAAGTCAAACTGAAACAAAACAGAGTTTATCACATTATACTATAGCGAGGTACAAGCCTACCCGGTAGCCCGATACCGCCACAAGCCTTTTGGCTCTGCCAGAACCTGCAACCGTTTCATCGTTTAATACCTAGCTAGGTACCGGACGGGTGGTATGCCCTACCGCTAGGGCGGTAGTCGGCTACCATTCTTGGCCAATTGACGCAAGGGAATGCTACATAGTCGGTACCGTGTACCCTCTAGACAGTACCTTGGTATGGTACCGGCATATCCGTACCGTGGCAGGTACTGTTTGGTACTGTTGTGAAGCTTCTGAACTTACTTTCTCGTCAAGGATTTATTTCAAGACTTTGTGTATCTTAGGATAGTAAGCATGGGTTGTTAAATAATAGTCCCGACGCTAGACGGGGGGTGAATAGTGTTTGAAAATATGCTGATTTTATCCTGGTTCACCATAACGTGTGGCTACGTCCAGCCTCTCGAGAGACTCTCTCGAGTTACACTATCAACGTTAAGCTTAACGGTGTTTAACAAACCCATATAACTTGAGAGTTTGAGTTACACAAACCTCAACGAACCTTCGAACGAAACAAACCTTCCTTCGAACCAACAAGAGAATCACCTTCTCTTAACAAGTGTATAAAACACAAATGCACTTAAAAACAATACTTTTTTTTAGAGTGGATGTTTAGTAAACTAACAATGCTTAAGAACGCAACAAGAACTTCACAAGAATGACTCTCAAAAAGCTATGAAAAATATATGAATGGAATGCAATGTAACACCCCAAAATATACCCTAGAATTATTAATGAATAAATAATCAATTAATCAAATTTGTTTTGATTAAAATAAATTATTGTTGGGCTTTGGACCGATACGAAATTTGTTTTGACATCTAATATCAAAATCTGGATAAGTCTCATAAAGATAAATCCAATATGTGGACTATTTGTGTGGTCTTGATTGAGAACCTGAGTACAGACCCAAATCAAGAGTAAATAATGAATTTGTTTAGAATGTAAATATTGAAATGATTTGTTGAAATAAATCATGAGAATAATTCATATGAATTAAATGAGAGAACCTTTTATGAGAAAGGTCAATTAAACCAATTTTGACTCTGTTAAAGTCAAACACTCAAAAATGTGGTGTCGGAAAAAGTATAACGAATGAATATAAAAATTATATCGTTGGATAGAGTTCGACTGTCTGATCGCAACGGTGCAAACAGATTTCAATTCGGAGAAAGTTGGACCGAAAAGTGTACCCCGACTAGGACCAAAAATTAGTCTCAATCAAGGACTACACACCAAACGGCGCCCTGTTCAATTACGCCGATTCCAAATCATCGCTCAATCACGGAAGCTGCAACCCATATCTTCTTCCTTCCTCACTTGACTATTTAAGGAGAGCCAACTCCTTCATTTCCTCACCAAAACAAGTCATTCTTCCTTCTATCTTGTTCCTTGTTGAGAGTAGAGTTCAGTGGTGCTGTCATTCTTGTGTGAGGTCGCCGGAGCAGAGAGATATAGTCGCCGGAAGTTTCGCCGGAAAATATTCAAAACCTTCATTTACCTTCGAGGTAAGCCCCTAGATATATCTAATGACTAGAATGTTCATATAGGTCGTTTCTACATTCATAAATGGTCATTTGGTTGAGTTTTGTGTTTGACATGTTTGAAGAACCAAGAATCATAAACCTTGAATTTGATGTTAAAAATATGTTTTAATAATTCTAATATGATCTATGAACCTTGGAAAACATCTCTATATAGTTTAATTGAAGTTCGGTGACTAAAAATGGTTTTCCCGAAAAATGGACCGAGGTTGAAGATGAATGAACAGTGGCTGAAAATCCACAGAGTGGATCGATCCTCTGAGAGTTTTTCTTCTAGTTAGAGCGATCCAGAGGGCTGGATCGATCCTCCGAAACTCTGGTCTGAAAATTTGTCTGAAATTGCTATTTTTGAGCTCTAAAATCCTATTTTTGATACCAATTGATTATGATTATTATAAAAATTATTTTTCACAACAAAAATGATGTTTTTAACAAATTAAAACATTATGTGATGCATGACGGAAGTTCGGGTGTTAACACTCGAGACTAGGCCGCTAATTGTTACTAAATGTTATGTTGAATGATCATTATGATGAACTATTATTGTGGCCAATTATGAATGATTAACCTACTGATTGGTATGATTATTGATTAAATAATGATTAAAAATGGATATAATGATGATTATGAAAATGATGTATATTGTTAAGGATATCTAGAAGAACTCTAAGATATACCCACTTGTATAATGATGATGATTATTAAGGATATCTAGAAGAACTCTAAGATATACCTCCTTGACCAATTCATATTTCGGGGTTAAAACGTACGTACGAGATCCAGAACGGATATCACCCACCTGGCAGTTCACTGTTCGGTTGGTACGTAACCCACATGACTCATAGGGTGGATTATCGATTCTTGTGTTCTGCATTAAACTATTTATAGTTTAAGGGCCTGGTTAGAAATGTTGCCTTAGACTAGGATTAGTTAAGAGTTGTTATGAAATGATTTGGCCTTAGATTAAGAATAATTTAAGAGCATTATTGATATATTGAATATCAAATGACTTGGAATAAAATATGGAAAATATTATGAATGTTTGAACCATATATTGTGTGCATGATATCAAATGGTTGATTATGAATTGAGATTCAATTTATGTGGATTTTCGACACTTTAGATATGCTTACTCAGCTTCACCGCTAAGCGTGTAGTGTGTTTTATTTGTTACACGCAGGTAAACAGAAAGATTAATGTGATCCTGGCGGCAGATGGGCCGAGATTGTCGGGATGGATGTGACAAGTTTTGAAATGATTTATGATATGTCAATATTAAATTCGCTTCCGCAATATTGTTAAATACTCCGTACTGTATATGTTATGAAAAATATTATTGAGATTAATAAATTGTGTTTGAAAAGTTTTAAATTTTACGATTACCAAGTTAAATACTTTAGTCCGAATGGGGTTGTAGACCTGGACGGATTAGGGTGTTACATGCAATGAGTAATATGAGTTATGAAGTAATTGGAAGAGAAAAGCAGACCCAAACACCCCAATTTATAGTGGAAAAACAGGCTCCAACGTGTGGGAGTTCATTGGGGGTGATTGTCATAATTTGTGAGATTTGATTAAAAATGGGATCTGCTAAGAATAAGCCCAAGAGCGCTTTTCAACAACTGAACATCGTTGTTGAGGCTTAAATTTTCAAATTGGAAGCTTCAAAGGTCACTCCAACAGCGATGTTGAGAAAGTGAACATCGCTGTTCAAGGTGTTGACTTCCAAACATAGAAAGTTTTAGCCTTTAATATCTTCCAACAGTCAGGTGCCAACATTGATGTTCACAAGTGAACATCGGTGTTCAGGCTTAACCTCCCAAGGAAAAATTTGATCTGACATCGATGTTGTTGGGCCAACATCGCGGTTCAAAAACAATCTACCAAACTCATTTTTTCTTAGCTTGAGCTGAATATCGATGTAGAGTATCTTACATCGTTGTTCAAAAAGCTTCTCGAATTTAGACTTGGCTCAACATTGATGTACAAAGCCCAACATCATTGTTGGAGAAATTATTGCCAAACCATGGTTTTCATGTGCCAACGTCAAACATCGTTGTTGGCAAGTCCAACATTGTTATTGGGCTGGTTTGCGAGAATCATGGCTAGCCTGTCAACACCGAAAGCCGATGTCAAAAATCAAAGTTCTCCAATTTAAAAACTGAGTGTTGAAAACTCTTATTTAGTGTATTATACTAAGAAAACAAGTGAAATACGGAGTATCTTAAAAACCACGCCATTAAGGTAAAAACTATGGTTAACCAAGTTTATGTCGTTTCTCATGGTTTTTACCAAGCAATCAAAAGCGAAAGGTGGTTTTTGAAGCGTTTTGGTTGGAGAACTATTTAAATGTTCCCATAAGTAGAAAAGAATCATGAAAATTTAAAAACCACTTGGTTGGTTCGGGCACCAAAAACCAACGGCGATAACCGAATGCCGAACGCCGGTTTCGAAATGCCGAACACCGGGTGACTTGGTTTTTGGTTTGGGCGGACTCCAAATGTTTTAGGCTTATTAAGAACTTATGGAAATTACTTTAATAATGCATGAAAAGTATTTGAATGCATTTAGCCTAGAGAGCCAAATTTGTAAAGTCGATGCTGGTCTTGATCACAAAAAGACTGACTCAACTATATTCCAAGTCTTCATTCTTTGTTATTGGTTCTCGTTTTCACTTGATCAATATGCCATTGTCTCTTCGACTTTAGTTTGTTCAGCATCTTCTTATTTACACGGCGGTTTGACATTATCAAAATTTGTCATAAAACGAACACGGTTTTCAATACGACATAGGCATAAACCCGTGTTCCAACATGGGTGTTCACACCCAATGCTAGGCCATTATTTGAATAATATTTTGTATGTTGAATATGTATATTTGCTTGAGAATGTTGTAGAGTTTAAGAATGAAGAAGTAAAGGATGAGTTAATATGCCTAGAAGAACTCTAGGACTACTCTAGTGTGATTCTAAGTGTAAATGTTAATATGTAGAATCATCTTTGAAGATCCGATGTATTTGGTGGATGCAGGGTAAAATGTACGTACGGGATTCATAAACTATCGTTTTGAAAGAGACAGGGATACCACCCACCCATTGGAGAACTCCTTCGTTGGAAAAGTTGTATTGTATTTTAATGTGTTAACTAAAGTAGACTTGAGTCATGGTCGTAGGTAATGGCTCTTAATCCTAAGATAAGGTTGAGAATAAAGATGTGTTGGTCTTAGCCAATAATATAAATTATGAGCAACTAATAAGGATGAACTAGGATAATGATTTCAGACTTATGAGTTCATTTGATGATTGTTATGTGATATTACTAATGTTGTACTACTGTGCATGTTATTGTATGAAATTATGAGCTAGTGAGTTCATCTGTATGCATAATCGAACGTTAGATATTTCTCACTTAACAACAATGTTGAGCGTGTGACGTTTGTTCTCTTGTTGCACCTAGGTAATAAGAATGACGAATAAGAAAATAATCCTTGAGGGCAACAAGCTAAGGAAGAGGAGATGGATGGATGTTGGTTGAAGGAGTTTATCTAATTTAATACTCCCTTTGCCCCACAAAACATTTTTTGTTTTGCATTTTAAGGAATTTAAGAAGAATGTATTTTGATGTTGATTTTTCAAAAATTCCTTTGGATGTGATTGGTAAAAGTAGATGTGATGGGTAGATTAGTCGTGAAAAAGTGTGATGTGATATGTATGTGTAGAATTCGAAGTGGTAATAGTGACTTTTTAATAGAAATGAGAAAAGTTTTTTAGGATAGATGAAAAACAAAGAAGAACGGTTTTGTGGGACAGGAGAGTATTATGTTTGAATTTAATATGTTTTCGGGAAAAATACCCAAAGTTGTGTTTGAATTAAGTACTTAAAGCTTCTGTACCATTTTGACACTACTCTGATTGATGTTTTAAATATTGTTTTGAATTGAATGTTTTAAAGCGTTTTGAAAATTTGTTGTGTTTGGATGTTAATTTAGTAGCAAGTCGATCCGTTGGTCCGTGTATCCGGGTCATGCAGGTCGGAGTGTTACAAATAATTATCTTCTATCTTTTCGATCTGGGTTGTCCCAAAAAAATTTTTCTCTTTCCATTTAAGGAAACAAATATGTGGTCCCTATCAATTATCTTTCTTCTACACAAATACGATCACCAACATTCCACTTTACTAAAAATTGTTTTAAGTCAAACCTGAAGGATTATTTCGGGACGTAGGGAGTAGCATTCTTTGAATAAAAATGAAAAAAAAATTCAGATCGGAATCAAAATTGGAACCGCTGGTTTTGAAACCAGCAATGTCACCATCGACAACCGGGTGCAGGGGGCAGGTCTAGCGCCTGTTCATACGGGTGCACCAGGCCCTAGTATTGTACTCCCTCCGTCTCTAAATGTTTACCACATTTCTAAAAACGAAGAAAAATATCAAGTTTTTCAATTCATTTCATTTAAATATTGGTATAAAAATAAAAAATAAAATTTACACATTTAAAAACTATATGAAAAATTCTTCAAAACAAAATGTGTTAAGAATATTTTATTTTATCAAATAACCAATGAAAAAGTATAAATAAATAAAACTTCTCCTGACTGTTGAAAAAGCAAATGTGACAAACATTTTAAGACGGATGAAATATAATTTATCATTATTTGGATCATTATTGTGGAGTGGTACTCAGGTAGTACGAATATTGAATTTTGTATAGATTTTAGCTAAATTTTACTCTTTTTGTCCCATGTTAATATTTCACTATTGACCATACATAGATATTAAGAAAAGTAAAATTATATGACTAAACTGGGCAAAAGTGAGAGATATGACGTAAGCTATAAAAAATTTGCCTTTTATAAAAAGTAGAACCTTATTTTGCAAAGAATAAAAAAAGCATTGTAGAACATTATTACAGGACAAAGAATGTACTCTATCCGCTCAATTAAAAATTACGTAGAAAGTTGACCAAAAAATTCAAAATGTTGATATTATTTTTGAGGGGAAGGAGTATTTTATTTTCTTATGGTGAAGACAAATGATGAAGACAATTGGAATGGCAAAATTCCTTCTAATTTGAAGAGTTATTAATATTTAAATTTGTCTTTTCAAGTTAACATTTTATCAATTGTAGTTATTACTTCGAGAAATGCAAAAGCCATTTTTTCAGGTAAAGAAATTATCTCATCATTTTACTTTTTGTTAATAGTCGATCAATGACATTTTTCTTTATTGTCATTTGGATCATTCTATATTCAGTTTGTTTATTTTTTTCCGTTAATAATTTGATAAAATAAAATAATTTTGTTACTATTTTCTTTGTAAAGTTTCTCAAGAAACTTTCAAATATATAACTTTAATTTATTAATTTTATACAAATTTTTACATAAGTTATTTTTTTGAGGAATACATAAGTTAAATTGAAAATATTTGTTGTCACACTAGAGCATTATTATAGAACATACGAACACTCTCAATTGAAAGTCACAGACAAACACCCTATGAACACGATTAAAGTGTTTTTAGAACGACCAATAAAGTTGATATATTTTTTTGCTCTTTAGAAAACAATTGCCATAACTTTTGATTTAAGTTGGTATTGATTTGTGGTGTGTGAACTCCCATTTGACAAGGCTCTATTTGGTACACTAAATTCGAATTAAAATTCTATACAATTGAAATAGATGAGAGTAATTCTAATTTAATTTTAAATTAGTATAATTAAAAAAAATTGATATAGAATTGTATTATAATTTTAAACTTTAGATTGGTAACATAAAATTGTAGGGTAATTTATCTAAATAGGATTAAAACATAATAACTTTTTTAATATAGTACCATATGTTTTTATTTTCCAATGTTGGATCATTGGTCATTATCTATTAGTAATTATCCAACTAAATGTACAACATCACTTGGAGGTTATTCTTCTCACTAGTCATTATTAAATCTTATTTAGGGAATAAAAAAGTTTAAGTCTTACATTGAAAAATGACTTACGTTTTAGTCCTAATCAGTGCAAATTTCACAAAATTGTATATATAATTGATATAGAGTTATATTTAGAGAAATAAAGAATTCCTCACATTAGAGTAATTCAAACCTATTAAAACCCTAGCTAACGACTACAAATCTACAATTACTCTCAAAACAATTGACAAATCTAAAAAACAAATCACATAAATCTACAACAAAAGAAATTGTCAAATGTAAAAACAAATTTAATATTTAACTTTTAGTCTTAAATTTTACATTTGAATTATAAAGTATAAATTATAAATTTAAACTTTAAAGTGTAAATTTTACAATTTTTTCCCCATATTTTAAAATATTGAATTTTAATTTTAAATTATAAGTTTTAAATATTAATTATAAAATTTAAAAATATAATTATAAAGTATAAATTATAAATTTTAAAATTAAAATTTTAAAATTTATATAATAAAATTTATTTTTAAATTTAAAATTTTATATCTTACATTTTAGTAATTGACTTTTAAAATAAATTTGGGAATTTAGATTTTAAATTTTACATTTTACAATTTAGAATTTGACTTTTAAATTAAATTTTTTTGTTTAAATTCTAAATTTATATTTTATAATTTATATTTAAAAATAAAATTTAAAATATTAAATCTTATATTTTTAAATGTTAACTTTAAAATTTTTAGATATTAATTTTTAATATTTAATGTTAAGTTTTTAAGTTTTTCAATGATAAAGTTTTGAATTTCAACTTCTAAATTTTAAATTTTGAACTTAAAATTTAATATTCTAACTTTCAAATTTTTGGTTTTTATTTTTTAGTTTTAAACTTTTAATTTTTAGGTTTAAATTTTCGAATTTTTATTTATAAATTTAACTTTTCATTTTTAACTTCTAATTTTAATTTTCATTACAATTTGTTAATTATTAATTTTTATTATTAATTTCAAATTTTAAACTTTTACCGTTAAACTTAAAAATTTTTAAATCTATATTTAATTTTTAAATTTTATTGCATAAAGTTTTAATTTCAAATTTTTAATTTTTAATTTTAAGATTTTTAATTAGTTTAAATTTTTATTTTAAAAACACAAAAGAAATTTTTATTTTCAAATTTTTAAAACGTAAACTTAAAAATTGTGTGTCTACATTTTAAAACTTAAAATTACTTTTTATTTTTTAAAAATTAAAAATTTTATTTTTAATTTTTCACTTTTAGTTTTGAATATTCGATTTAGAAAGTTTAAACTTTAGATTTTGTATTTAAATTTTAAATTAAAATTTTTAATTTGTAAAATTATTTTCTAACCTTGCTTTTTGATAAGTGAAAGAAGCTAAAGTCAATCAAAGAAGCCAAAAGCAAAGCGAAAAGTCATTTTCCAAATACACTAAATCTGCAAACAGAGAATGACTGAGATGATTTGTGAAGAGAGTTTGATGTATATGGTTGGGGTGCAAACCCCATCCCACATCAGGGGTAATGACCTAAATAAATAGGTCTAACTCATCTCATTAGTATGAATGCTTTTGGGAGATACCAAAAACAAATTCGTGAGTGCCTAGCCTCGAGCGGATAATATCATACGAACGCGGGGACCGTGGTTAGGGTAAGGTCAAATGTGATCCCAACATTGCGTGTTGTGTCCCATTTGCTGTTAACGATGGTACAAGATGGTTTGATAGATCAAATATTGTGACCTAAACAGGTTGGTGGTTTGCGTTATATTTTAAACAGGTTGGTGGTTTGCAACATGTCCCGTGAGGTTGAAGCGGCAATGTCAAGTGGATAATCGTTGAAGGAGTGGTCACGAGATTGTGTGGCCTGGGACTGAAGGGATGTTTGTTGAGGTGCAAACCCCATCTCAATCCGTTACTATGAGACCTCTTGGAAGGTGTCCAAAAATAAATCTGTCAAGACTTTGCCAAGAGTGGATGGTATCATACCAATTCGAGGTTGAGTGAGAGCACAAGCGGTTTTAACATATATATGTTCTTTGAAAAATATAATTTTATTGATTTTTGTCAAGGTACACTCAACCCTCAAGCCAGAGGGTATTCACGAAAAATAATTACGATAGAAATTATTAGACAATACTTAGCTAAAAAACCAATTTGACTAACTTAATTTAAAATCTCATACGGGTGATAAATTTGCTTGAGCATATTTTTAAAGAATACAATTCTCTTGATAAAGTATTTCCATTCGGATTTGACAACACTACTAATAACACTTCCACCATTCCTACACTTGTTGCACTTTGCCTCTTACCATCGCCAATTCACCATGAGTAGATTTCTACATCAAAAGTGTGCATGACATATTTTAAATTTATGCATTTGGGAAGGGTTAAGAGTTATAAGGAGATCATGGCCAACATTAAGAAGGGTTTGAAATTAATCGGAGTGGAAAATTGATAACATTTTCCAAGGACATTACAATCTGGTGGAACATTATGTATAAGTTGATTGCATAGATTTTGAGATATAAGATCAGATAAACTTGATTCTTTTCTTAAGTTTGAACTTTCTCATGTGATTGATAAGATTGAATTTATTGAAAATTTCACTACCCTCAGCATACGACCTGTAACAATCTAAGACCAACAGGTTGTGACAGAGGATGTTGTAGCACTACTAAACACCAAGTTATCAGACAGAGTGCTACACCAACCTCTTAGCAAATAGTTAAGAACAGAAAAAGAACAGCACCCAACACACAAATTGTTTACGCAGTTCGAAGCAAATTTTCCTACGTCTGCGAGGCCCACGTTAGTGTAACAGCCTTCCCACTATATCAACTCAGAGTTTACAACCTCAATGTCGACAGACTCGATCTATCCATTGATCTAAACTCTACAACCAACTGGGAATGCAATAAACTCGGTTTATGCATGCATGCCGAGACTGAAACACTACAAAACTTATCTGTGATGTGTTCCTGGCCTATGCTCCAGTACTTCTTAGTTCAACTGTCTGGAACGCACGTTAATCTTCCTGCAGAAGGCTATTCTGCATACCAGCGAACGGTATTCTTCAATCTGCTTGGCTGACGAACTCTGCTCACCAGATTCTCTCTCCATAAATTTTCTCTCTATGTTCGCACACATACAGAAACAGATCTCCCTTTATTTATACTGATCAAGGCGAGATCAACCCAAGTAGAATCCTGATACAACTCTACCTCCGAAGCGTGCTTATCTGGTAGAGTCCTTGATATATTTTTCTTCCAATTTCGCACATGTCTATAATCAACGTTGGAGGTTGTAGTGCACTAGGTATCAGCGAAGCTCAGAGTCCTCCTTTAGTTTGGTAAACATCAGTCCCAGATGCACTTGGACTATTAGAGTGACGGACATGATGCTACAGCTCTATAAACCACATAGCTAGGATAAAATGAGTACTAAAACTACCACACAAGGTTTTTGTCAAAAATAACGCCAACACTGACAACAATGAGACTAAGACACAACCAGGGAACCAACATTTATTATTACTGAAAAATTGTCTGTGTTAGAAGTTTTTAATAATGTAATTCTATCTTTCTCACATGTTTACAAACCAACGAGTAACGTGTTCTATTTTGAGTGTGCTACATGTTTCTGTGAAACTCTGACTGATTTACTTTTGTATCCTTATGTCCCCTACGAGAGAAAAAATGGTGTGCTTAGTTTTTGCATATTCTTGATACTTACAAAATTAGTAGTATGTGTAATCTCCTCTTCAAGACTTAGAATTATAAAGTTCTCACAAAGTATTGCTATACCTGTTTCTCATGTTATTATTATTTACATCATATTGACTAGAAGACTGAGATGGATATCACATTATTTGAATCTTTATTTAGGCTCCATTTGTTACATGGAATTTAAATTATATGAATTGAAATTGCGAACAATAATTTCAATTCAGCTGTTTATTAACACAAAAATATGTGGATTTGAAATTGGTAGTGCAAAAAATGAATTAGAATTGAAAAATTCAATTTCATTCAAATCAATTCTATAGAATTTCAACTCCAATTCAATTTTAATTCCATCAATTTCGTATACAAAACGGACCCTTAATGAATTCCAATATTTGTACGGAACCCCCCCCCCCCACAAAACTAGGGAGATACAATCTCATACTCTGTGAAGGGGAAGAAAGGTTTTAAATTGGTTGCTTCTTGTCATAGAAAAATAAGACTAGCTCCATGTCTACAATTGCAAGTGGTATAAAGATAAGTTCACACAACGAACTTGTGATATACCAAAGCGACCCATGCAACTACGATGAAGAAAATGAAAATGAGTTTGACTTCCTCTAATGGTGGAAGCGGAATGAGCACATGTTCGCGTCACTCAAAGTGTAATTAGTTAAACAAGTGTTATCTGTGTTAGTGTCAATGGTAGCCATGAAGCAGAAGTTTAGTTCTAGCGGCAATGTTTTGACCAACTTCTAAAGTTGTCTCAACGTGAAATCACTTGAGACACTAACTTGCAATCAAGATTGACTTTTGGCGAGGTGTCAACGATAAGATGTGGGGTACGACATGGATACACCAAACTACTTGTAGTTCGGACGAGTGACTTACTTAGTATTTTTTAAATATAAATTAGTTTTTTATGCAATCGATTTATAAGATTCTTCGAAGGTTTCTTTAAGATCATTTACTCAGTCGGTTTTTAAATTGCCATGACATTAAATATAGTTGCGGCTTATGCATGTGCTATCTAATTTTCATTATTTTACAAATAACACCTACATTTAGACAACTACATAATATCTATCGAATGATTTTTCTCAAATTCTAGCAGATAGAGATTCTAATAGGTGATTTAGGACAACAAGGAGAGAGATAACAACGGTGGGTGATTCTGTTGAAGTTAGGGGTAAGCTGGGAACGAGCCAATGAAAAACACAACATCTTCTGACATCGAACACCTTTAATCTTTTCTAATCTTCAATTAGGCCTTTTTCCTATGATTTGAGGAGAAATAAGATGAGAAAGAGATATTTTTAGTGGTGCATAATTAGTTGAAGAGAACTTAGGAAAAAAGGATTGGGAAGAGAAGAAGAAGAAGAGGGAAGAAAAAGAAAGACTAAGGAAAAAAGAACAATTATACGACTTGTATCACAAAAGTTATACCTCAAGTTGTACACTGTATGTATGCATCTTCATTTTGTGGCAGTGTGATGTTAGAGTGATGGTTCACACAAGCACAAAATGTTAGTGCAAATTTTTTTGATCGCACTAGCATATTATGTTAATTTGAACCATCAAAATGTAAGTACATAACTTTGGTGTACACTTTGGATTACATTCCATGAAGCACCTCTAGCATGGTTGAAAAAAGAAGCAAGAATGAGGAAAACAGACAAAAAAAGAACGAAAAGAGACACACGAAAAATTACCAAAAGATTACCTCCAAACTGGCTAAACTACTTTTATTGAAAGGATGATAAAGTTCATGTATTTTTGTGAGAGAAGAAAATTTTATATGTCGAAGTGAAATTAAGTTAAAAGTTCATACGCCATTTGTAAATTTTACCCGTATAGTCATTACTCGAAAATGAGTATTCAGTTACTCGAAAATGAGCATTCAATTACTCGCAATATTTTTTTTTTTGAAGACCAATTACTCACAATATGATACAACTGATTGTATGGTATATATTATAGGGGGGAAAATCATATTAATGCGCGAGAGAAAATTATACTCTCTCCATACCAAAAAGAAAGTCACAGTTTCTATTTCAGCCTTTCGATAACTTTTACTTCCTCCGTCCATAAATAAACTTCTCGTTCACTATTCACAGGGTCAAACTTTATTCACTTTGTTGACCTGTTTTTGTCACCCATTTGATAGAATAATATAGTCATGTCACCTCTAGTTTTGTAGATCTTTTGATATAGTTTTTTTAATATGTAATTTTTATTTTTAAATTTTACACCATTTTTCATGTAAAATGATTTGAAATTAATTTCTGTCAAACATCATAACGCGCAACGAGAAGTTTATTTGTGGACGAGGGGAGTATTTATTTACTTGTTTTGATTGAACATTTGATAAAGTAAAATATTCTTGATGCATCATCTAGTTTTGTAGAAAATTTTATGTATTTTTGAATGATATAATTTTTAGTTTTTATTTTCTACCAATTTCTAAATAAAATAATTTTAAAAGATACTCTATGTCATATTACCCTCTTTCTTCAAAATATTGTAAATTATTTGGGACTGAAACCAAACCAAAAAAAACTTAAAGGCACAGCATTAAATACGAGTACTTCCCACCGCAAACCAAACCAAAAAAAACTTAACGGCACAGCATTAAATACGAGTACTTCCCACCGCCGACAATCATACAATACAAATGCCGGAGCACCGGCGTCAGACGTTACCAAGTGACAAAGCTGAAAGAAATCAGTGGCGGAAAAAAGATGAAGCCAACTGTGGAGATCAACAAGTTGAGGTTCACCTACCCCGGAATCGACGGTCATCCGCCGCCTGGATCAACTCCGCTAATCGACGATTTCTCCCTGACCCTCTTTCCCGGCGACCGCCATCTTCTCGTCGGATCTAATGGCGCAGGTTTGATTTTCGTTCTTATCCTCAGATTCCTGCAATTATTCCATATTATGCTGCACTCTCATCCCGCGGAAAATGTGATTTTACCAAGAAATCAACTAGGTCATTGAAATTTCGTGATTTGGTGTCTGATATAATTTGGGCTGGATTCTCACAATCTCAGGGAAGACGACAATTCTCAAGATATTGGGAGGGAAGCATATGGTGGATCCAGATATGGTTAGAGTTTTAGGACGATCAGCATTTCATGACACTGCTTTGACGTCTTCCGGCGACCTTTGTTATCTTGGGGGAGAGGTTTCTTCATTTT
This sequence comes from Cuscuta australis, assembly GCA_003260385.1. Taxonomy (NCBI): domain Eukaryota; kingdom Viridiplantae; phylum Streptophyta; class Magnoliopsida; order Solanales; family Convolvulaceae; genus Cuscuta; species Cuscuta australis. The sequence goes on along the minus strand of NQVE01000215.1, from coordinate 6,365,873 downwards.
CTTTTCTTCAATTTTATGTTTTTTCTCATTCTCTTTATGCTGGTTGTTAGGTTTATGTGCTGCTTGCTTGACTCTTGGTTTAATTCTTAGGCTTTTTCTTTCAACTAAAGTTCAATACTTCCAATATTCCAAATTAAAGTTCCCATTTCCATTTTGCACGGATTTATGAAGGGCGAAATTGTATTGTTGAGGTTTATGCAGAGGAGTAAGAAATAATATGAATGGTGCAATTCATTCGTTCCTTGAAAAGGAATGAGAACTTTGTTTCGAGACGTTCTTGAAATGAAAAATGAAACCTTAGTTTCAAGACAGAGGGAATATAATTTTTGAGTAAAATTTGCAATTAGTTTTGTGCTTCTTTTTGCATATGAAGTTATCAATTAAAATGAGTGTAGTGCAGGTGCCTTCTATATTAATCAAACTTTTTTCTCATTATGCCAATGAATGGAGCTTTGAAAGATCCTAATTGCTGATATATTAACTGCCATTTATTAATTGTGAGTTTGCTGCTGATTAAACCCGTTAAAAGGGAACACAGACTATAGTATTTATCCTTGCTTAGTTGGTTGCTATCTGAAAATATGTGGGAGAACTTCTAAGATTGATGACAAGCAGTTATCTGTTCTGAAAATTGGTGGCTGCAAAGCAGTAAACTGATGTGCTCCCTACTTTCTAACCACAGTGGAGGAGAGAAGTTGCTTTTGCTGGGTTTGAGGTGCCTATTCAAATGGACGTCTCCGCTGAGAAAATGATTTATGGGGTTAAGGGTGTTAACCCCCAAAGGCGAGATGAGTTAATTAAGGTATGGGACATTTCTAAACCAAATTTGACACTGATAGTGAGTATTTGTATTTCATCACTGTTTATGGTATGTGTGGAATATTACTCCGTAGGATATTAGGAGGGTGGCCATCCCTACTTAGAAGATTCACTTATTGTATGCATATAATATGCGCACCCGAGTATTATTTTTAGTCATTTTTATGTTATTTGTAATCCATTGAAATGAAGTTGAGCAAAAAACTGAGGCTTCTGCAATTTTCAATCCTGCAAAACTGGTTATGTGTACCAAGTCAACCAAATGTGTCTTCTCGGGTATTCATGACTTCAAAAGAGATATTGGTAGAGCTGCATAGTGGACTCAAATGTTTACTTCCAGTTATCTGCCGCTGCAGGCATTAGGTGTTGATTTGTCATGGAGGCTACACAAAGCATCCGATGGTCAAAGGAGGAGGGTTCAAATCTGTATGGGTCTTTTGAAACCATTTACGGTACATCCAAATCCACCTTTGCTTCCTGACATAATATTTTCTCTGGTTGATGCATAGGCAATATTGGGTGTCTTCGCACATATATTGAATTCAAATGATGAAAAGATATGAATTCATGGTAGGTGCTCCTCCTTGATGAGATCACAGTTGACCTAGATGTGCTTGCAAGGGCTGACCTGTTAAGTTTCCTGAAGAAAGAATGTGAAGAACGAGGCGCTACAATTATTTATGCCACACATATCTTTGATGGGCTTGAGGATTGGCCTTCTCATATTGTAAGAAGATACTCATATTGCCATACTTCCTTACTTTCTTGTATAATTATGCATTCGTATCGTGTCCTGTTGAAACACAGACTTGGTTATTGCTCTTTTATTTTAGGTTTATGTAGCTCATGGAAAGTTGCAATTTGTTACCCCAATGAGCAAGGTTAAGGAAACCAGCAACATGTCACTAATGGTAAATACTTCTGTTCAATTTTGTTGCATGGCACGACAACAGCAATATGGATGAAGAATTATGCAAAAAACACTCAGATATTTTTTTCATGCCAATAATCCAAAACTTGTAGTGGATGATCATGCATTATTCACCACCAAGCATCTCTTTTTAAATTCATAACCATAAAAATGACAAATATACAAATTTTCCCTAACAATAGCTATGTGTTGGGAGTCCATCCTCCCACATTGGACAATTCAAAATAATACTGCTCCCATTTAAAGAAAGATGAAGCTCTACCCATTGGGTTAGGGAGTGGATCCAGACTTTATATGGAAAACTGGTTAATCTCACCCGACACTGTGCCCGATTCACTCGGCTGACCGACTGCAAATCCAACACTATGAATACATGTTTCTATATCATTCTACCTGATGTCGGTTGCATTCTGTTGGCAATTGGACGTGCAGCGAACAGTAGAAAGTTGGCTGAGGAAAGAAAGGGACGAGGAAAGGAAGCGAAGGAAGGAGAGGAAGGAAAAAGGGCTCTCTCCTTACGAAAAACAAATCGAAGGGACTCGTGTGGTAGGGGGAGACCCTGTTCGCGTACTAAACAACGGTTGGGCTGGTGGAAGGCTACATTCTACCCTTGCTGGTGAGGACAATTTTGTCTATAGCTCAAATAGGGTTCTAAGGTAATAGCCTTGCTGGTGAGTTTGGTTCCTTGTCATTCTGTTTGTTTCCCAAGCCCCCCTTCTGTACTACGAAGTAATAACGTTTGTATATTGCAAACTGTTTTTTTTAATGTGAATAATATTTTTTAATCAACTATTCATAAAGTATTACCATTATCAATAAGCGTATAATTTTCATTCTATTATTTTAATCGTAGAATTGTTCAATGATCCCGTCACAAAGTATAATGTCCTTTATTGTAAACGCTGGTTTAATCAATGTGAATAAAATAGGATTTACTTTTCCAAATTGTTCCTCTAGTGTAGTCACAAACTTACAATGTCAAAGAAATACAGTATTTCTACTAATGCTTATTGGCTTAATTCTGATAAAAAATTTTTTACTTATAAGATGCTTATAAACGAAATAGTTTTTCGTAGAAGTATAATGACTAAAATGATAGAAAGTAAGATTTACTTATTTTTTTGACTTATAAGCAATTTATAGGTCAATTTATAAGTACGGAGAAACATGTCATCAGCTGATTTATTAGTTAAAATTGCTTATAAGTAGTTTTAACCAACTCATTAGCACAGAGAAAGTCTCGCATGAGGCTCGAATGTATTCATGCCCTTCTCACTCGTGACTCGCCCACAATCATCACGACAAATCAAGGTAATGCATGCATAAAAAACATCCATAAAAAATCGAGTAATGTTAGGGATACACCAAATGGCACCGTACAAATCATGAATTGGAATCACCAGAAATGCTCAAATATCTTGTATTTCTCTAGCTGTAACTCATTGACTCGTCTTCGCAATTGCATTTTTGTTCAATCCAACTTTGAATGAAGCTCTACTCTGTAAATCCAAATGAAAACTCAACATTTCATGCTATTATTATTGTATATAGATGGCTTAATTGGCTCGAAACGTGAATAAAAAGAGCTGATCGATTTAGGCGCATCTAGCAAGAGAAACATGGCGATTCCTATTTCGCCAAAACACTCCCAAGTAAGGTGTGCTGACATCTTGGTCCCTTTGTGGGAAAAAATCCTTTAATATAGTTTTCAAGTCACTACATGTCCTAATGGCCTGATACAATACAATGCATGAATCAAAGAATCCTAAATAATCTTATGTTCCAACTTTTCTTGGCAATACCAGAGGAGATAATGTATGGCATAAACACAACTGGTAGACTTCACATTCTCTTGGCAATAATAGCCATACTCCTAGGAGACAATACTGGGTCAAAAACAGGAAACAGGCCAACTTCCCGGCACTTACCGCTCTCCTGGAGGAACAGTAACCGATCAAGTAAAATAAGAGTTTCCAAAACGGGTCCAAGAGCAGCACGAAGAGACCAGTAAGGCCCTATCATCCTCTGCTTTAGAAAAAAATGTTCATTAAATTCATGGGTTCTGGGAGTAGGGGGGAAAATCGAAGTACCAGATCTGGATACAGTTTAGTATAAAAATAAAAATAACTTACAGAAAAAGATTGTGTCTCCTTCCATATGTCAAGATAATCAATTTCCTGTGACTGGAGTCCCAGGCGGGCAAGCCCAGATTCACAGAATTTCATGAATAATGGAAAACTGTCCACCGAATTTGTAGTTCCACTTCTGAAACTCGGAGTGGAAGATGTTTTATGAAAGAAGGCATCCTCATCACCATCACAGCCTAAACCTGCAGCGTGTTATAATAATGATAATAATAATAATAATAATAATAATAATGTATAGACATCAGTGTAATTGTCATATTTCAATAAATAAAATGGTGTAGAGGAATTTTTAAAACTGTGTCAACCCATCAACAAACAAATACCATGTAGCATTAGCCTTTACACCTACATCAAAAAGGTTGTTTCCGATTTCCCAAAAGATCCCCACATTTCCTTTTCACTTCCACATTTTCTGTTGTTCCACATTTTCTTTTTGGTTTTTCAAAAAAAGTTCTACTTTCTTTTTAAAGAAGGAATTGAGTGATTAATGCGGAGTATTATTTCTCTCCTATGCATATATATCAAACACACAATTTTGCCTTTCTTAATATCCGTGTCTGGACAAATGAAGACCCTTATTTTGGGAAGGAGAAAGTATATAACATCGTTAATGAATCAGTTTACCCTTCTTGACATCATGTCCACAACCAAGGATGGAAAGAGAGCACTTAGTTTTATCATCACTTATATTCTTTGAGGAGCCTCCACTAGATCCTCTAGGGCCTTGACACTGCAGATTAGATTCCAAGGTTCTATTATAGTGTTGGCGGCGTAATGTTTTTCCTTGACGTCCTACTGCAGGACTTTTTGTCAATACATCTGAATAATATCGCAACAGAATCTGCAAATTAAGCAAACAGTTTTAGTAACTCCTGAAAACCATTGTAGAGTGAGACTGCGGAAAAAACTTGACACGATTCAAACAAAAAAAAACTAATAAGATAGCATGTACCATCTGGAAGGCAGCACGAAATGTATGCAATTCAAAGTTGTGGAGGCCAGCAGCTTGTTCTAAGCCTTTCCATCTATCTGCACTCTGTTAAAGCAAGACAATACAAATATCCCACAATAAGCATTGAAGCAAGCTAATAAAACTGCAATTCTTCATTATTTACCATATGATTCTAGGCTAAATTATATTCAGCTCTACATGACATCCTACATTAAGATACCATATCTCAGATGCACTCAATTCTAAATAATTCATACCCCATATTACTTAATACTTGTGCATCTAACCACAATGGATCGTAATTATAGGTTCATATATATTATACGAAAACAAAAATGAAACTACCTGGCAAGCAAGATCGCGAGCACTTTTACCAAGAAATAACCCAACATTTCTAACACTTTTACTCAACGGAAAACCACAAGTAGAACCGTCCATGGCAGGAGCTTCCTCAGACAGCAAGTTATAGCAGCATCCAACACTAATCACTGCTTTTATTTCATCGCATTCCAAGAATGTCCTATTTGAATTAAATAAATATTGAGTCAAAACTAAAATACAAGTTAAAAGTAGGGTTTTCATGTAAATATGATGTTGGGCTAAATAACCATGATAGATGGATCACAATTTGAGTATCGTGGATTTCTAGCTTTTTCTGACATTTGAAAAGGGCAGATCATACATCTGATCACCTCAACATAGTCACTGAAAGATCTCCACAGGCATGAAGTCCAGCTAGAATCAATGGTGAATCAGCAATCCTGTACAAATGAGGAATTAATTTGTACTCAACTGGACTGTGTCCAATAGATCTTTCTCTGAAAAGACATTTTTTTTCAACACTATTTTCATGGAGTGAGCCATTACTCAACGCCTTCAATGTCTCAGAGGACAGTACTTGACAGGTAACAGTCTCTGGCACGCACAATTCTCTGCCTTCTAATCTAAAATTTAACAATGAAAGTATCAATAAATGTTTAGGAGTAGAATGTCAGCATTTAATTACGAAATAAATGCATTATACAACCAAAAGTGGTCCATATGAAATCGTGAAAATTTGACACAATTTGATTTTAAAAGATACATTCAAGATCTAAGCTGTATACCCAGATTTGCGCATCTTTGAGGCATAATGCTTCCTAATTCTTTCTGCACGTGCATTAGTAATCTTTCCATGATGTGAAGAGGCATCAACCGCAACAACAGAAAGGTCATATTCAAATGAAAGTACTTGTGCAAGATAACCCTAAAAGAAGGAGCAAATGAGAAGTGAATAATATTTATACTCGTTTGAAATTCATTGCTAATTTATTATTTTATCCCAATTCATACTGCTAATCAAAGGAGCATGTATATCAAGTAGTAAAAGAGTAGGGTAGAAAAGCAGAGAGGAACATGTTTGAATAGAAACATCGCCATTACTCATTAGCAGCAAAGATAATCACCTGACCAGAACCAACATCAACTATGGCTTTTGTTTCAACTTCTCTGGCAATCACACCTACAACCGCAGCAAGTGCTTCCACCTGCTTATGCAATATTAGCCCTCACAAAAAAGCAAATTGTGAGAAGGACATGGTTTAAGAAAAGGTGGATCTTATATTAAATAAGCATAGAGTTCCAATTGTGCTTTGGTGATTAATATGATGTTAAAACTTTAACAAGAAATCATGCTTTGAACTGCTTGAAATGATTGGTTTGTGATTCTGTGAGTACAAATTTTTTTAAGTTGAGGCCAGTCCCATCAGGCCATCAGGGACAGGTTTTACTTTTACATGCTTAAAAAATTTCAGTGTATGCTAACAGTTCCTGGTAACAAGTGAGTGCTATATAAGTTTAACATTAGAATGCAAATCTTCACAGAAACAGGGTTGCTTAGTTTTGAGGTCCTAGGGCCTAGGCAAAAACTACATATACACAAAGTGATTCCATCATATTACGACCCAGAATATCACAGATTCTATCAACAATGCTTGATGGACTACAAGTCCACTATAGGATTTGTGAAAGGTGATAATGCTAAAATATTGCATACTTATTATATAACCTAATATAATCCCCAACTATGTTGGTGTCTGGGAGGTCAAAAAACAGAGTCTCCTTCTGTTACCCCTTTGATCTGTTGCTGCATTACTACCCAAATCTTCATAAAGATAGAAAGTAAGAAGCAAGGGAAGTTTAATGTGCTAACTAATCCATTATTTACCTTAACTTTAAAAAATTGTCAATAATGACTTTCTTTTTTCCATTAATGTATTTCATTAGACTCGGTTTATAAAATAAAATCAATGTACGAACATATTTCATTAGAAAGTTCTCTTTGTAATCTTTATACAACGCTCAAATTTAGGAACCTAGTAAGGGTAGCTACACTTAGATTTAGGCACTTAGATTAAGGAACCTAACTAGTGTGTATACACCATCTGTCTCTTAATAAACTTCCCTTTTCCTTTTTGGGTTGTCTCTAAATAAACTTCACATTTCCCTTCAAGAAAATAAATGTGTTGTTAATTTTGTTTCTTTAATTTATAAATAAATCTCAACCATACAACACCACTATCTTAAACTCCATGATAAAAGCAATGTGAAGTTCAATTAGGGACGGAGTATAAGATTTTTAATATACACATGAAATCATTTGCCCAAATACATAAAGAAAAATATTGCCCACATCAATGCAAACCCAAGTCTCGTCCATGCTTACATTTATTTTGTTTTGAATGGTTTAGATTAAACTGCAGTACCAATAAACAAAACCGCGGTTGTGAATTACCAAAAGTATTTCTAAATATTGAAAAACAAATGCATTTCATTCAATAAACACCAATAAAGACTTTTTAATTACGTATCTTTATATATTAATTTCTTAAATAAATTAATAATTTCTATCATCTCTTATGGAGCCAAAAATTGACTATTTTTTGGCTTTGGGTGTGGTGGAATAAAGCCAAATGGATCTCTAAATTGTTTGCGCTTCTTTAATTAATGAGGTTAGTTAATCAGTTCAACTTTTGACGCTGAGCCGGGGGGTCTCTTTGGAAACAGCCTCTCTAATTTCGAATAGGGGTAAGGTCTGCGTACACACACCCTCCCCAGACCCTACTTTTGTGGGATTCAACTAGGTTGTTGTTGTTAAATAAATTAATACTCCAAATTTGTGCTTTAAAAATGATGCCCATATCAAACATGTGATCGTAGACATATTCTTGGGCCAGCTACCCCCTTGAGATGGAGGTGCAATGAAACTAGGATATAACCAGTAATTTGTGCCACATTTTGTCATCACTTAAAAGTTAAAACACATTGTAACACGCAAACAACAATGGTGAGACATTTCCAATGTCATCCAGGCATAGCATATCTTCAGAAAAAAAGAGCAACTAAAGGAAGTTTAAATATGAATGATAATAAGAATATTCCATGTCTTACTTCGTGTCTTTTCTTACGGTTCATGCCTTGAGCAAGAACAGTACTCAGAGAGGCCATGTGCAATAGTGGGAATTCCTGTAAGAAAGCACAAAGACCAGTGTAACTAACAATCATGTAACTGCCAGCACTAAGGTATCTAAATGATAAACTGAGAAGGTTTCGGGGTGGGGGAAGAAAATAGAAAATAATGATAGGAGAGTGCAATGAGATGTCAAGCAACATGGTAGAAGTTTATCTCATAGCATTCAAATAACAATGTGGATCATACTTCTATAGAAGCAAGATCAAATCAAGTCAGAAAAGAGAAACTGTAATACCTCCTGCAGATTTGCCTGCTTTCTAGGAAGAGAAAGAGACCTCAGAGAATTGACAAATTCCTTAAGTGAAGCAGGCCAGTGATCCTGATGACATCATTGGCAAAGCGTGAAAGAAGATATTAAAGTCTTGCTTCTATATCAAAAAGAACATTTAAACTAAAGAAATGAAAGAAAGGTGACTCCCACGGGAAAATTAGGGGAAAAGAAAATCACATGCTTCCGCCAATAACAACCCAGTAGAATCCCACGGGAGTAGGATCTGGGGAGGGTGTGTGTGCAGACCTTACCCTTACTCGAAAGTAGAGAGGTTGTTTTCTAATAGAAACCCAGCTCTAGTAACACAAAAAGCACAGAGCAAGCTAAGTGTAAAGAAGGAAAACACAGAGAAACAAAAAAGCATCAAACAAAGAAAGCACACGTCACCAAGTGCAGGAACTACCATCAAACCTAAACACCTACAACACTATCCTAGTCCTAGGTCTCCAAGCACTCCTATTAGTCCTATATATCCTAATTTCATCAATATAGGCAACATTGACAGCAGAACACATTTTATGGTAGCATACCTTACCTTTCAAAATATTATTCCCAGACGCAATATAAGGCAAAGAAAAAGTACTAAACCTAATCTCAAACAACATAAATCAAAACTTAACCGATCCAATCTTTAAAGCAGCATACATCTGAAGTTGAACATAATTGCAATTTGAAAATCCCTATCAAAATGAGTTTTGGTTTCACATGAGAAATGGCAGGCTCAATTTTGGCTGGGTTTCTGGGAAATATTGTACCTCTACTACTTATTAGATTAAATTAGTACATTTATAGGAATAATAGCAACTTAAATTTACAACTAACAGCTACTCCCTCTGTCCGTATTTAGTTATCCAACTTCTTGTTTTTGTTTGTCCAGAACTAGTTGTCTACTTTCCATATTCAACAAAGAAATTATGATATATTGTTTAAAATATCCTAGAGAGAAGGCATGAGCATTGTTGGCATGAATGAGTGGCAAACTCATGTGAAAGACTTATTTGACATTTTAAACTCATTTCTTAAATACAAGATTTCATTAGAAAGTCAACAACTAAATCCCATGGAGGGCGTACAGTTCTTAATGAATTCCGGCCGTCCGAAGAGCAGAAGCTTATTACTGAATAACTGAATGAATATTGATGATCTCCATAAAAATAAAAGAAACTAGAAAGTATATTTCTTAGGTGACATAAACTATAAATATACAAAAGTAATACGGACTAGAACAATGGATGTTAGTGCATTAAAAAATTCCAATCGAATGTGCAGGTGCATAAATTGCTACCTGCAACACACCCGAAGGAATTTGGATTAGATTTTCAACAGGTTCATCTTGTAGACAATCCATCCACTCTTTCTCCACAGCTTCCCATAGTCTGTCCTGTAAATTTCAAATACAATTGCACTTAAATCTCTAAAAAAGCAACAAACATATGCACACATAAACAATTCATGTTTGTGATGCTAAAAATTTAGCAGGGAGGAGGAGACCTTGAAGAAATTGACGACATGCGCATCGAAGAAGAACTGATAAGGCTTAATGAACTCCAGGATTGCAAGAATCCATCGAAGAGTTTCACTGGGAGTTTTGCACGAGTATTTGCAATCTCCAGCCATCTCCATCTCTAGGAGAACCCCGTATCGGTCAGTTTGACTGGAATGACGGCTGCAAGTGTGTTCTACTAAGTACTACCAAATACGGAGTATTTTTTATTCAGGTTTTTTATATTTAATTTCAAATTAACACCACATCAACAAACTCACCCTGAAAAGAGGAATATGCTAAGGGTACACCAAAGATATCCCAACCATCACCACTCATCTCTTTATCATTCATTTTATTTTGTTTTTAATTTTTATTTTTATTTTTTGAAATTTTCTTACTTTTTTGTGGTGATGGAGGGGGTGGGGATGTTTGGGTTACACTTTTGGTGTATTCCTAGCATTTTTGTTATTTTAGCTTGGACCATGCTACACTTACACCAACGAATATACCCCATTTGTACACCACAAGTTTGCACAAACATTTCGATGGTTTACACCGACACAAGTGTTGAAGCGTTTATAAAAATTCACACGGACACAAATGTTGGTGCGTTTAACAAAAATTAGTTTTACACCAACACAAAGTGTTGGTGCAAAACTGCGGGGTACAAATTGGGGTACAAAATTTGGGGTACACATAGCATAATTCTTTTAGCTTTTAAAAATTAACTTTAATCTAAGACGTTATTCTCACACAGAGTCATTATTATTAATTTCCATTCTTTTCATATTTTGTAGTTTTATTTTAGTTAAGATTTTCTTTGTATAACTAAAATCAATTATTATCAAATCCTTTATATATATCGGAGCTAAAAATCCTAACTTCTCTCTTTCTCGGATCTGTGTCACCATCGTCCTTGGCGGCCGACCAACATCATGACATCTTTGTCGCTCGATCCTCTAGCATCACTTCCATCAAGAGTAAAATCATTATTCCTTCAGTCTCAAAATAAAATTCCTAGTTACTATTCACAAGTCGCTCGATCCTCTAACTCTATTTTGATTATATATTTTAATTTATCATTTGATAAGATAACTTTGTCACTACTTGTTTTGTAGTACTTGTGATATACTTTTAAAATATAATTTTTATTTTGTAATTCTACACCAATTTTTACTTATATCGGTAAGTCTAAAATGACACCAGTGTTACTGGTGTCATTTGCTTACACTAGTTCCTTTCAGGTACCTGCTTCGTTTGTAAAAAATAACGGTTCCTACCCCACCTAACTCTCCCCCTAAACCCCCACCCCGGCCCCACCCTTGCCCCCCCACCTGGCAGTGACTGCCAGGGTAGGGAGGGGGCGGGAGGGGGGGCTGGGTGGGGGGGGCAAGGGTGGGGTCGGGGTGGGGGGTTTAGGGGGAGGGTTAGGGGGGTAGGAACTGTCATTTTTACAAACGAAACACCGTAGGTACCCCAAACGAATTGGTGTAAGCAACTGGTGTATAAGTAACTTGTGTCATTTTAGACGCTTCCTACTTATATTGATTTAAAAATAACTTCATTCATATGTCGTAAACCGAATGGGAGCTTTATTTTGAGACGGAGGGATTACTTCACAACCTTCACAATTCCAACACTGATAAACTCGCATATTCACAATTCGTACTGCTCTTGAAGCTAGTCTCTTGCTTGGATGGATGATGACAATGAAAAAACAATGTCATCAATGATCACAAAAGAAGAAGTTACATCTCCTGAATCGATTCTAATAGGGACACACATTGTTACTTGTCATTGTCTCTTCAAAAAATTGTGGCCGTGATTGAGGCGGAGGCCAAGGCAGGTCACTACTTGGCCGAGGGAATAGACTTCCCCGTGGTAGTACTGGTCGAGGTCACTCTGATCGTAACTTTTATATATACCAAATCTATGATAAACATGGTCATTCTGTGTTTCCATATTGGTATTAGGGCAACTCATGCGATCCTGATGGGCCAAGGAGCTTAATTCACCTAGCGGGGAAAAATCTTAGGGGTTTGAAAAAAATGATGCAACAAAAACGTTGTATTTCTAAGTGAAGGTAAATAAATACTTGTGTTAACACAAAATTAAAAAAATAATCTCAAAATGATTTATAGTATTATCCATGTCAATAAGATGCATCTTCTTTTCGAGATCTCGTCACTTAGAAACTATGAGGTTAAGCATGCTAGACTTGGAGCAATTATATGATGGATGGGCCTCTCTAAAATTTCCTAGGCGCACACGAGTGATGAGAAAATGTGCGGGAAATATTTGTGTTGATTTGTGAGACCAGTCTGCAATCTTATGAACATACACTAGCTTGCAGGGTCGGAGCCGAGGTGTTAGAGTGTGAGAGCAACCTGTGTGGGTTTCATGAGGGTATAGCTAGGATATATAGCCCGTGAGCACCGAGCTTTAGCGGACCCTGTGAACATAGAGCTCAAGTATATAGCTTGTGAAAATGGAGCTTAGATGGATCTTGCTATTTTGTGGGTCTAGTTTAACTTTCATAAAATTCATTTAAAAAAATAAAATAATAAAAACATAAGGGAGAATTCTTTTGAAATATTTTTTTTTGAAAAAATAGAATAAAATAAGTGAAAAGTATACTACCTACGTCCCAAATGATTTGTCCCAAATTGACTTATAATCACAAATTAAATAGTATAAATTTAAATACTATAAATAAAAATTTGATTATGATAATTTATATTATAATTTTAAATTTTTACTACCTCCATCCAAAAAAATCATATTATAATTAAAAATATTCTTTTACACTTTATGATTAAATCAGTATAAAAATTAAACTAGGATAATTGCGTAATTGGCAAGTCAAGGAGTGCCAATAGGGTAAGATCCGAGTTCGATTCCTAGCAACTGCATTCGGAGGCAACTATGCTAAGCATAGACCCTCTGCAAGTACCACGTGCAGGCTTTACACTTTGCCAGCAATTTATGATTAAAGTCCAATTTATATCTTCTCAGTGACCGTCCGACCAGATCTAAGGAGAACCTTTGGGTTTGGGCTCACTAGCATCACTCCCGTGCGTTGCACGGGTCATACTTATATTACTAAATTAAGATCATTTCTGAAGGATACAATTTCTTATCTAATACTCCCTCCGTTTCTGAAATATCTCCCCCATTCATTTTTTCTTTATCCCACAAACTCCTTCCTTTTTCTATTAAAAAACTACTTTTGCTCCTTACTTTTTCATACCCTAGCTATCACATCATACTTTTTTACTAATAATCTATCTATCACATCTTACTTTTATCAATCACATCAAGGGTATTTTTGGAAATTCAACACCAAAATATCCCTCCCTTAATTTTCCAAAAAGTCAATAAGGAAACTTTTTTCGGAACGGAGGGAGTAGAATATAAATATTTTATTATTTTAAGGTATAAAAGTTAATTGCTTTACAAATAACGAAAGACTTTTTTATAAACTACATTACTCGTATAATTTTTATATATCAAACTTTTAAAAATTTATTTATTTAAAGACTTTTTCATGATTTTCTACTCCGAAAGCATGAATCTTATTTAAGAACTCAAGGGAGTGTAAGTCATTCAAAATATCGTATTTTTCTATTTTCATGCATCTAATTTTTTCAGGGTAAGTTATCAATTAGTGGTTGATTGTTCAACATATAAAGGTATATATTATTCAATATGTTTCCATGTATTAAAGGCACACCTCTTAAAATGATATCTCCATAAATCGTTTGGGCCTGGATCTCTAAATGGAAATATTATTTAATTGAAAGCTTATTTGGTTAGAATTATTACATGATAATAATAACTAAGTAAGATAATATTATTACACAGTATATTATTATTATTATTATTATTATTATTATTATTATTATTATTATTATTATTCTTTCATGACAATAAATTAACAATGATTAAATACATTAATATTATTGCACAATATATTAGTATTATTATTTTTTCTACACGGTAATACATAATTTATTCTTGCTACAAAGTAATTTATGATTTAATTACTATTTCTATATTCAACACTTAACATATGTGCCACCATTTCTATATATTACCTTGACATTTTTTATATTTAATTTCTTTTATTATTTTTTATTTTGATTTTTTTAATTGTGCCTTCCTTAAATGCATAAACTTATAAATCTAAATTTCTTCATAAAATATTTGGCACCGAATCTCTAAATGGAAACATAATTAAATTGAAAGCTTATTTTTTAACAAAATGGTTTGTATGATTAAAATAGTTTGTTTCTTAATTGGAAATTATATAAATTACGAAACTGTAAATTTAATGCATCGATTAAAAAATTTACACCTTAACGTGATTATTACCTTTTATGGACAAATATTATTTTTAGTTGAATGGTAATCATTTTTTTTATTATATCAATTCCAATTTCATAAAAAAGTTCGGTATTAGAAAAGAAGTTTTTATAAATAATATTTTTTATATTTTGTTTCCTTTTAGAAATATATTAGGCATGCAAAATTTCCTTTAATTTATCATTCTAAATAAGAATAGAGTAATTAAGTAATTATGCATGTGAAATTATTCTAAAAAGGAAACAATGTAGATCTTGTTTGCGAAATTAGTCCCTTGCTTTTTTATCAGAATTAAGTAATTATGCATCCGAAATTTCCTTTAATTTATCATTATATTATTCTTAAAAGTATTTTCTTTTAAGAATAGAGTGATTAAGTATATAATTACCTATTTAATTAGGAATAAATAATTACTTTTTGATAAAATAATCAGGCGTAAATTATTCCAAGTAATTATAATAATAATAGTAATAATTAGGCGTAAATAATTACCTATTTAAAAAGGAGACAAAATATAAAAAATCTCCCTGTTCCTTCCTATTTTCTTATGGGTAGCTTTCCTATTTTCGTAAAAGGAAACGAAATAAATATATGAATTATTGCAAAATAAGTATAATTGGTAGCTTTCCTTTTTTCCTCCAAATGAATAATAAATATATGAATTTTATACTGTGTATTTATTTAATATATGCACGGGATTTCCTTTTTTGTAATCACTTAATTCCTTAAATACCTTTCTTGTGTTTCCTCTTTTAAGAATACGGTACTTATGCATTCTTACAATATTGTATAAATGTGTTTCCAAATAATTAATACTTTTTTCATTACAAATTATTAATTATTTTCATTTTTTTCGTTACAAATTATTAACTACTCCTATTTTTTACCAAGGCATCTAACACGTTAAATCTAAATTATTAATAATTTCCGTTTTATACTTTTATTTATTAAATATACTCGGATTCTTTTTTTTAATCTAACCAATCATTTCCTTGGGAATAAATTAATTTTTTCCGTTACAATTATTATTAATTAGTAATTTATAATAAATAAATATACGAATTATTGCAAAATAAATATAATTGGTAGATTTCCTCTTTTCCTCCAAATCAATAATAAATATACGAATTTTATACTGTGTATTTATTTAATATATGCATGGGATTTCCTTTTTTGTAATCATTTAATTCCTTAAATACCTTTCTTTTGTTTCCCTTTTTAAGAATATGGTACTTATGCATTCCAAAAAATGAAACTATCTAATTATAATAATGTATACATGTGTTTCCTTTTAAAGCCTTTTTATGCGATATATATTTAATACGTATGAATTATCTTACAATATTGTATAAATGTGTTTCCAAATAATTAATACTTTTTTTCGTTACAAATTATTAATTATTTTTATTTTTTCATTGCAAATTACGGAGTATTAATTATTTTTTACCAAGACATCTAACACGTTAAATATAAATTATTAATAATTTTCGTGGAATAAATTAATTTTTTATGTTACAATTATTATTAATTAGTAATTTAGATATAAAATTGTGTAATTATGTTAATATCGTATATAAATGTGATTCCTTTTAAAGCCTTTTTTTGTTGTACTTATTTAATACTTATTTCCTTTTTTTCTCCTTTTCATCCGCAGTAAATATGGGCCGGGCAAATATAAATGGCTCATAAGGCTTGGCAAATGGGCGGGAAAAAACATGAGGCATAATTCCCCTGCTTTTAAGAATAGATTGATTATATTCCTTTTTTTGTTTAATGCATTTACTCACCTCAGATATAAATTGCGGTTATTCTTTAACGTTGGTGCGACACCCAAATACCCAATCAACCGAGATGAGAGGAAGCCGTCATCCAACGACTGGTCACAGATAGATTCCAGCAACTTTACTGTGCTATCCCAAACACGCAGCCGACCTGGATATCATCTTTGAACTCTTGAGGCTCTAATTCTTGTTCGAAATCTGAATTTTGAGGTATTTGCTGCTTCTTCTGCTATTACATGTTTTTATGCCGCATTTGATTACAAAATCTCGCAATTTTTAATTAATTGCGGAGTATTAGATTTGGAGTGTTTTATTTTGCAATTATTTAATCTTGGGATGACCATTTTCATGCCATTTTGAACCCTAATTTTCGGAGCACGTATGGATGTGCTGTATTTCCGCATATCCGTATGAATATTCATTGTTTAGTAAGTCAATACTCATTTGCGACTAACAAAATAATCTTTTTCGAGCATAACTGAATTTTAGAGAAATGAGTACTCAGTTATTCAAGAATGAGTATTCACTTGTTCGAAAATGAATATTCAATACTTGTAAATGAGCACTCGCTGTGGATGTACGGGATTATGATAGATTGTGCGCTCAAAATATGCGCTATCGCTGCTTAAGCTTCAATCGTGGATTATATTTTCTACTTCGTATGTTCTCTTGCATATCGCACAGTAGAGATGTTTGCAAAGGTTTCTATTGCTCACAGATAGACCTAGAAAAACAGAACCGGAACCGATTACCTAAACCGAAATATCTGAAACTGAAACCGAAATGACCTGAAAAATGAAGATCCGATCTATAACCGGAAACCCGAAATGATCCGAACCGAACCGAAACCGAACTAAATAATTCATATCCGATTTAAATCCGAAACCGATTAGATTCGAAATTGATAATATCCGAACCGATTAAACCCGAAACCGATAAACCCGAAACCGATTAGCTCCGAAACCGATTATATCCGAAACCGGTTAGAACCTACATCGATAAATTTGGAACTATGTTTTCCTTTCAATAAGCATATTATATTTTTAAATTTTTACTTTTATTTTACCATTTGAACTAATTACATTACTTGCTCATTCCCTCATAAAATGGATTATCTTCTTGAAAAAAAGTACAAAATTTCATGCCTTAAATTTATTATATGTAGAAATTAAAGATAAGTTATACATATAAATGATAACGCACAAAAAAATAAAATTTCCGTAATTTTTAAATAGTGAAGTGTGATATTCCTTTTGAGACGAAAGAATTATATGATGAATTGTATGGAATAACTAGATTTTATCATGATTTCATCCCATTATAATAAATTTTATTGATTTGAGAGTTAATTTGATTAGTTTCAAACCAATTCACTCAATATTAGTCAATAAAATTAGATGCTAGTGTTAGCATTTTGAAAAGACTCTCTAGCGACAGCATTTAGTGTTATCATTTTCAAATTTGATCTTCAGCATTACATTTAAGTGTAAACTTAATTATATTTGACTCTATTAAATTTTATTTAATCTATTTTCAACAAAATACACACAATAATTTATAAATTTTGCACTCAATTGAATAAAATTCACTTAATTTCACCCAATTTTACTCAATTTTTTACCAAATTATATTCAAGTGGAACATAACACTATTTTGAATATTTCTCTTATCTTTTCATTTATAAACATAAGTATATTAGTAGTTGTGAGAAAAGTTTGATATTTCAAAACTAAATTTTAAAATCAATTTAATTATATTAAATTTATATCATAATTAAATATATATGTTTTCACAATTTATAGTCCAAATTTGTAAAATATGACTAAAAAGTCAAAAAGGGAAGATTATTTAGGTTAGAGATAATATAATTAGAAACAACAAACAACAACAACCCAGTTAAATCCCACAAGAGTAGGGTCTAGGGAGGGTGTGTGTACGCAGACCTTGCCCCTACTCGAAAGTAGAGAGACTGTTTCCAAAGAGACCCCCGGCTCAACGTCGAAAGTTGCATTGCTTGACTAACTGCTACTTCATTAATTAAAGAAGCGCAGACAGTTTAGAGATCCATTTTGATTTATTCCATCACACCCCAAAGCCAAAAAATGGTGAAATTTTGGCTCCATCGGAGATGATGGAACGAATATAATTAGAAAAATATATAAAATAATATGAGGTATTGAATTGATAATAGATAAATGTGATAAAACATAAAAAGAAATATGGATAGTTAAATTTCAATTAGAAAATAATATATATCCAAAATATATTTGATCCGAAACCGAAATATATCCGAATCGAACTAGACCCGAAACCGAAATATATCCGACTCAAATTTTATCTGAACCGAAATCTATCCGAACCGATTTATAACCGAACCGTATCTGAACCGATTCGAAACCGAATTGAACCGAAAAATGTATCGAACCGAATCAAATCCGAACAGAAATTTAACCGATCCGATCCGAACCGATTATAACATATAACCGAAAGATATCCGAACCGAAAAAATCCAACCCGAAACCGATCCGGTTGATTCGATTGCCACCTCTACTCACAGAGTATTAGTTTGCCTAACCAAAACAAATCTGATTGATACAGCACAAGGGAGAGCCACACCCTAAAAGCTAGCTGTTAAGGTGGGAGAACCCTTGGCTATATAAACCCATCACCAAGTTCCCCATTTAACCGGTGTGGGACAATGAAATCAGTTCGTATCATTCGACCCCCCATAAGGTCCAACGTCCTCGTTGGTCACGGCTACGTTGGTCACGGCCACGTTGGTCACGGCTGGTTTCACCAAGCCACCACTCCGTAGGCCACCACTCCGAGTTGGCTTTGATACCATTGATACAACACAAGGGAGAGCCACACCCTAAAAGCTAGCTGTTAAGGTGGGAGAACCCTTGGCTATATATATAAACCCATCACCAAGTTCCCCATTTAACCTGTGTGGGACAATGAAATCAGTCCGTATCACTGATATGGCCTCCTTGCTTAGATCTTATCCCATAATACCTTTTAGGCAACTGCATCTAATTCGGCAATAGAAATCAATTCATCATCCTTCAAAATTGACAAAAACAAGAAAGTCGAGAATAAACATCATAAAGATCCTAAACTATACTCCAAATAGGCGAATACAATATAAAGAATATCTAATGACTATACATATAATTTTAAAACACTGCTTGTTTGGTGAGTTTTGGAGATATGATATGGATGTTGGAATCTGGGAGAAATAATATGGGTTTTGCCTGAGATTCAAAGAGATTTAAAATCATTATTTAACTAGTGATCGACAGAGGTCGCCGGCAACATGGGTGGTTGGCGGTAGCAGTGGTAACGGGGGGCGGGGGATGGTCGATGGTTGATGGAGATATCAAATTCCCACATTGATATCTCCCAAATTCGAGAGATATCGAAACCCTTCATTTGGAAGATTTGTGATATATGGAGATATCAAATTTGAATTCTCTGGATTCCTCACCAAACACAAAAAAAGAAAGAGAGATATGGCATATCTCATACACTCACCAAATGGGCCCTTACTCTTCTTGTCCATATCAAGCCTCGGTTTATCAAGCCAAAATCATCATCTCTTCATCTTAATACCTATCAAATTCAGTGGCAAATCTTTTCATCTTCATTTTAACTTGATCACTTGTAAAATTCATTAGCTTTAAGCTTCCTCTGCCAAAGATGGCATATCTATAACGGAACCAAAATTGTCCACTCTTTCAGAAACTAGGGAAGGATAAATTATTCTGTAATGAACAACAAAATATAGGCAGCCCCTTTACTATTTTAGTTAATACCTCTCTTTTATCTTGCTCATACTAAAATACAAAGTTGAATACCCAAGAACTTCAAACTCGAATAAAAAATTACACTCAAATACTCCCTTTGTCCCTACTCCCTCTAGGTTCTTCCCACTTTTATTTTTGGGTCGTCCTGTTTTTTCTTCTCACTTGCATAATTTGGCACTAAAAAAATTATACAATCTTTCTTCTTTTTTCTTCATTCATTCATTCTTCATCATCGTCATCTTCATCATCATCTTCTTCATCATTTTCATCTTCTTCATCTTCATCATCTTCTTCTCCTTCTTCCTATCGAGAAAGTTCATCTTATTAAACACTGCTATATTTAAGAAGAGTAATCAACACTTATAGGTTGAGTTCCATCTAGTTGAAACATTAAGAGATTATGATAAGTTATACTCTATTTTACATTGACTACTTCATTAAAAACATTCCTGGCTAGAGAACCTTTGACATATTTGACAACATATCGAACTTTTAATGCACTCACCATTAAAAAATCAACCCATCCCAAATAATCAAAATTCATGATATGAGCAATACATCTCATATGAATATAATACTGTAATTATTTCGATACTTTTCATTTTTTTTCATTTCCTTCCAGTTTTTTTTAACTTCTTTGAGTTTCTTCCAACTCCTTCCGGTTTTTCAACCACTTCTAGTTTTTTCTAATTTCTTCTAGTTTCTTCTAACTCTTTCCAATTTTTCCAACTTATTCCGATTTCTTCCAACATTTAACTTTGTTTTTACAACCCAAACGAATAGAGTCTAAGTACTTGAGACATAACAAATCAGAAAATTTTACAAAAAATTATACTACGGTACAAAATTAGTACTTTTGATTCGGCCTAGATTTTTCCAGACTAGTATAAAGCCGGAAAGAATTGGATAGAGAGGACACATGAGGTGACAGTGCTAGGATCAATCGAAGAGAATTTGGATTCCCCATCTCCAGACTCCTATTACGTATTCTTTAGGTGCGATTTCTTGGATTTATTCTTCTTGTTTGGAATAACTGAATGTCTTGAATGCTAATATAATTTTTTTATTCCTTCATTGAATGTTCATTCATTTTGTTTGGTGAGTAGTGAAGTAGTGATGCATGATCCTCCTAATGGCGTCGGCTCTGTGTCCTCTACTCTCCAATTCTCTCCGGCTCCTGCCTGCTATCCAATTCACTCCAATACGTTAGATTATTTGATATATGTTCATTTTTATTATCATTTGCTATTCAAAAATTAGCTGCAAAGTATAGGTATAACGTATACCTATTGGACTCACAAATTAAACTTTAAAGACAAAAATATCAAAATATACTTCATATCACTGCTTTAAAACGAATATCGAGTTTAAATTTCAATTTTTTATTCATAAATCAACTCACATACTCAGAGTGTAGGTATATGCAGGTCTTTAATCAATTCTTATGCTCAGATCAACAAAAGCTAAAAAGTAAAAATCATACTATCTCCATTTTGGTTTGGTCTAGATTTTTCTGGTCCAGTATTAAACGAAATAGTTTTGGTCCGGTCATCCTTTTTTCTCTCTCTCTCATTTTTGGCCTAGTCTTGGAGTGAAGAACAGCTCTAGGCCCACAACATCGTTTCCCAGTGTACATCAAACTGTGGAGCATGTAGAATGTGTTTTTCTATTGGGTTTTTGTATTGGGTTTTATTTGGTACATCAAACTTCTTTGGTTCCCTACTAATGGGGTTGATATGAAAATGTCTTGTTTGAGTCAAATTTGCGATGGGCATCTTATGCTTTTTGCAAAGCTTTGACTTAAGGGGTACTATACAGTATTGTCACTCCAAAATAGCGGAGAGCAACTGCTTTCCCTGAAAACGCTACCACTATTTTTGGTTCAAGGACATAGATAGGGAAAAGAAAAGAAAATGATATAGGAAATGATTTTTCTTGTTTTGTTAGAGAGGAAAAAGAAAAGGAAAGTGAGAGAGAAAGAAAATGAGAGGAGAAAATAAACTAAGAAGAGGGAAAACAGGGTTGCTTCCATTTCAGTGAGGAAAAGGAAAGAAACCCCTTTCTTTTCCTTTTCTTTCAAATTCTACTAACCAGTCATAGTTTACAGTGCATAATGGAGTAGCAGGTCGACCACTATTCAAACTTTTTTTTATACAGATGATATAGTTATATGAAATTAAAAAAATGTAAACATACTCTTTCGCAACTTGGCTGAGATTACCAGAGACAACAGGTTGTCTGAGATGTGTAGCTGGAGGTTGGAAGGCGAGGGGAACGGTTCATCAAAGACTTGCAATGCCGTTGTCCAGAGGCTTATTGCGAGAGAAAAGTGAAGTCTTGTTGGAATTAAAACAAAGGGTTGAGGTTGGTTTGAAGGTCTGTTTATTATTCAAAAAAGCCAAAAAGTCCCCTCAAACTACCCCCTGAACACAAAAATGAATCCCCCCCTCCAAACCCTTAAACGTACCCAAGTTATTTAATGTAGGGAAAGAAATAATAGCTACGGCGCTATCTCAGCTGACTCGCTACTGCTCTCCTTGTTGCCACAATAGCCATCCACCCTGCTGTGTAGAACTCTGTAGCAGCCAAATGTCACTCTGCTATACTGCTACCAGTTCATGGATGCCACCTAATCGGCATTCCACCTAGTGGCGACTTCGAGCTTGTTTTTTTCATCGGATCTGATTGGA
Source organism: Cuscuta australis (assembly GCA_003260385.1). NCBI lineage: Eukaryota > Viridiplantae > Streptophyta > Magnoliopsida > Solanales > Convolvulaceae > Cuscuta > Cuscuta australis. The sequence continues at coordinate 6,343,114 of NQVE01000215.1, read as the reverse complement.
TTTGATTTTATTAATGTCTAGGTCTGATATGGTTGTAAATATATTTAAAGATGTTTCTGATATGATCTGATTCCAATCAGAATAAGTAATAAGTTATAAGAATAAGTTGAACTCTTGAAGAGAGCAAGTTCTTCGTTTGTGGTGAATACCACCACCAACGTGCTTTACTCTGATGTTAGGATTTTGATTAATGTGTCTCTCAGTATTGGCTGTTCAGAATTTATTTGATGTGTTCAAAATATCCAGTCGGGGTGTATGTAACTTTAAAAAAATCTCAAATACCAACTCTTTCATTGCAGAAGAAATCATGGCTTTCTTGGCAACAACCGAAGTTTGTGATTCTAATGCAGCATATCTTGCGAGTGGTGACTTGCGGGTCCTGCATCCCAATTTCCAGATCTTCGGGCAATGCCGTGCATTTTCTGGCCCCATTGTTACTCTAAAGGTGTTTGAGGACAATGTGTTAGTGAGGGAGATTCTTGAGACCAGAGGCGAAGGCCGAATCTTGGTGATAGACGGCGGTGGAAGCATGAGATGTGCCTTGGTCGGAGGGAATTTGGTGCAGCTAGCTCAGAATATGGGCTGGGCTGGCATTATCGTCAACGGTTGCATTAGAGATGTAGATGAGATCAACGGGTGTGACATTGGGGTCAGAGCTCTGGCAACACACCCCCAGAAACCCAACAAGAAGGGCATGGGTGATAAACATGTTCCTGTGTATGTTTCCGGAACCTTAATCCGTGACAGGGAATGGTTGTACGCAGATAGCGATGGGGTCCTCATTTCTAGAACTGAGCTCTCCATCTGATTGAGTGAGTCGGCTAAGCTCCTCCACTTAGGCTGTGTTTGGGTTCTTGGAATGCGCAGGTTTGAACCTTATGCTTTGGATCATTTACTCTCCAAATGATTTGCTTTACATCCAACATGTGAGTTTGAAACATGGTTGTGCATAGTTTTGCTTTGTTTATATAGTGGCTGCTGAAATCAATATTTAGATAACCTCAATTGTTGGTTTTGTTTATAATGCTTCAAGAGGGAGATGCACTACAGTGCATTTGAAAAAACATCTAAAAATATAAAGCTATGAACAAACCCCGCTTGCCTATCAGACAACTTGAAGAATCCCAACTTCATGGTACAACATGTTGGGGATTAAACACGCAACACACACAAATATCTGCGAGAATCAAGAGAGAAACGGAACACAAACGACACACAAGAATTTAACGTGGTTCGGTTTCCCTAATCCACGGCTGCAACGGGAGGATTTTCTTATTTCACTTGTGGTGTAGATTACAAGTACAAGAATGCAATATATATATATATAGGAAGAGTGCATCTAGGGTTTCGTAAAATGGGCCGGGCCAAAAGTCAAGCCCAAGCCTCCACAAACCCAACATTCTCCCACTTGGAGGCTTGATAGCCATCAACTGCCATCCACCACGATTCCCTGTACATCGAGTAATCTTCCTCAGCTCTCCTATTGCAGCGGCCCTAACATCAGACAAACTGAAAGGCCCGTTGAAGCTCTCCCAAGCTCCAACACATCAGTCACGGCAAAATCTGCCCCTGACTCGTCCTCGGTCCCTACCGGCTCCCACTGCAGACGCACACTGCCGGATCCTGGAACATCTTGAGAACAAACACTCTCCATACTCAGCAAGAAATTTTCTGGAGATGTTCCAACAGCTGGAATACTGGTTCTCCTGACCCACTGTCTTCTAGGCAACTTGGCTGAAGCGCCTCTTGAGCTCCCACTGCCACAAATACCTCTAACTGGCCTCCTTGAACCTTTCCACGCTCGTTCATCCTGAGTCTGACCAGTGGCTCTAAGTTTCTCTCTTGCACAGACAACCTTATTCTGCCCACGAGACTCTGTGAACCGGACTTTGTTTTTCTTCTGAACTGGGACGGTCACTCCCTCAGATGGTAACTCGACCATATACAGCGAACCACTCTTTCTTCCGCGGGCCATGACAAGATTTCCCTTCACGACCTTCCACTGCCCATCTCTGAACTTCACCTCGTGTCCCTGTTCGTCCAACTGCCTGACAGAAATCAAACTTTTCTTCAAGGCTGGAACCACTCTGACATCCTTCAAAGTCCATAGACCGACTGAGGTCTTCAACACCATGTCACCCATGCCCGTCACATCAAGAGCTCTGTCGTCCGCTAGTCGTACCTTTCCAAAGTCTCCAAAAACTAGATTCTGCAATGCTTCATCGCTGTGGGTAGCATGAAATGAAGCACCAGAATCCATGACCTAGGAATACACATTGTTTTCCTCACAGCAAGTCAGAGCGACCTCCTCGTCACTCGTAGAGCCTTGAGCAATGTTTACTTTCTTATCATTCGGACATTGATTCCTAAAATGCCCTACCTCCTTGCATTTCCAGCACGTTACACCTGAGCTGTCACGAGTCTTCGACTGACTCCTTTGTCTGTTCTTGCTCCCACTACCTCTGCTATTTCTTCTGCCTCTACCAACATGAAGTAATTCACCAGATGACTCCCCTGAACTCTTTCTTCTGACATCCTCGCCAAGAACGAGATCTCGAATCTGATCAAAGGTGAATCCATCAGGCCCCACTGAACCGGTAACCGCTGTAACCGTTCCGGACCAACTATCAGGTAAAGACGATAGCAGTAGTAAAGCTTGAACTTCATCATCGAACTTAATGCCCACTGACGCAAGTCTGGCTAAGATCGAATTCAACTTGTTGATATGCTCGGTAACTAAAGTGCCTTCTCTCATCCTTGTGTTCACCAGCTCTCTAATCAGAAAAACTTTATTCGCTGCAGATGGCTTCTCGTACATGTTAGACAACGCGTCCATAATTCCCTTCGCTGTCTTCTCCTTCAGAATGTTGAACGCAACATTCTTGGTCAACGAGAGACGGATCACGGACATTGCTTTCCGATCCAAAACTGCCCAATCTGCATCCGACATTTTTTCTGGCTTGTCACCCAAAACTACATCCAAATCTTTCTGAACCAGCAAATCTTCAATTTGCATCTTCCACCAACTGAAATTTGTACCATCGAACTTCTCAATTCGGAACTTCCCATCTTCTGTCATCTCAAACGACTAGACGAGATACCCGGTACAACTAATTTCAGATCTTGGTTTTTTTTTCGTCAGAAAAATAGGAACAAGACCACTTCTCACCAATTCCAAATCAAACAGGCCCAAATTAAAAACACACGCCCAAGGGGAAAAAGACAAGTGGGATGGACAAAGGATGACGGCCCAACCCTTTTTTTCCTTTTTTTTTCTTTTCTTGGATGTTCAATCACTTCCTTCGGCCCACCTTTTTTTCTCCTGTCCTGGTGTTGTGCGCGACGGCCGCAGGTGCAAAATGGATCTCCAGCGAACTACTTCGACGACGGCGGCGGCTTGGCCAACGAAACGGCGCGGCGGTGGTGACTCTCGCTGGAGACGGCGACGGATCTGCCTATTGCGCGAAGACTGCAGCGGCGCGGTTCAGTTCTCCACTCAAGCGGCGACTCTCTCTCGCTCCTGCCGCGTTCAGTTTTCCAGCGGCGGCGATCTGATCTGACGGCGGCGGCGAGATCTGAAACGGCGCAGCTTCGCGGCGGCTCCTCAACCTGGCGGCGGCTCGATGGACCACTGATGGCGGCAGCGGCGAGTCTGGATCTGCTATCGATGACGGCGGTGACTCCTCCACACGGCGGCAGATCTCCTTCGCTGCTGCGTGTCCGAGTGCAAAAGGAAGCGGCTAACTCTTCAACGATCCAACAATAGCAAACCCTAGGTGACAAATTTTCTCACAATTTGTGCTCGTGTTGAACAATCTAGCTCTGATACCACTTGTTGGGGATTAAACACGCAACACACACAAATATCTGCGAGAATCAAGAGAGAAACGGAACACAAACGACACACAAGAATTTAACGTGGTTCGGTTTCCCTAATCCACGGCTGCAACGGGAGGATTTTCTTATTTCACTTGTGGTGTAGATTACAAGTACAAGAATGCAATATATATATATATAGGAAGAGTGCATCTAGGGTTTCGTAAAATGGGCCGGGCCAAAAGTCAAGCCCAAGCCTCCACAAACCCAACACAACACATCATTCAGAAGATGAATCGAAACAAGCAGACCATCCTCAGTTTTGGCCCACAAATTGTAATTTTAGTTAGTTTTTAGTCCATTGATTAGACTTTAAGAAATAACCTTTTGATCTGGCTTTGCAGCAGCCAAAATCTATCTTTGAGCGAGCGACCTAGTTTATTTTTTCGTTTTTGTGGGTCTATATAACATACAGACTAAAATATAGTACTCTGTAATACTTCGTATACAAAAGTCGGAGAAACTCATTTCCAAAATTCCTGCCCAAATGACTACATGCAGATCTTTGGAAGAATAGACCGAGAGTTGACTTGATCCACCATTGGGCAAAGAGTGTATGCGCATTTGGGATTTGCGATTTGACTGTAGGATCGAATGTTTCACCCGAGCGGTGTCGTAGGCTCTGGTTTATCATAATCAAATGCGTAGGGAATGACTTCTGAGTCATAGATAGTGATTACTGATTAAGGGAAGATCATATTCTAGGATAGACTATTAGGTTTTTTGTTAATGTGAACTTTAAGTGATGAAGTAGACTATCTTTTATAAGTACTGATATATTGTGGATTATCAAGAAGTACTCCCTCCGTTTAGAAATGTTCTTTCCGTTTGACTTTTCACGGTCTCCAATGTTGCTCCAGGAGAGTTAGGAGGTAGTAACCATGAATTTTTCGATCGAAACACCGTAGGTATCCCGGGTTATGCTATGACATTGATAGCCAATGTCACATGAACCGGGGTGTAAATACCGACTTCAAGCGTTATTGTACAATTTATTGTCATTGTTGAGCGTGTAGTTTGTTTATTTTCCTAACACGAAGTAGGAATTATGTGGCTTAGTTCGGAAGACAATAAGACGGTAAGATTACTAAGTTGTCCTGCATGATTTTTCACAAAAGGGGTATTCCATACTTCTATGGTTTTGTTTTATTTCGAGCTTGACTCAAGGTTCTACTGTAATTTCCCTTTCGTTTTTTGCTGAAGCTATACTACGTGTTTTTGTAAAGGATTGATCTGGAATAATAAAGTTTTGGCACTTGATGCCTTTTTGTTATTCTATTGTGTTCCATAAATTTGGGAAATGTTTTCAAAAGTTTGTCCCATTTCACCGTAATCCGTAAAATTCTGGGTTAGACGGGTTAGGTGTTACACTTTTTAGCCCCTTTAGCAATAACTTGAGCGTTTAGTTTTCACATTTTCGAAATTCTCCGTCTATATCTTTTTAATTGTCCGGTTCGCTTTTCGAACCTAATTTTTGACTAATAATATCTCGAAAAAATATATTAGAAGAAAATTATTAAAAATAATATACTAAAAGTATTTTTTGATATAGTTGTCAAACGTTTGAGACGTAAAGGGATTTGTACACTTAAAAAGGATCGTAGCGAGTAATTATCTAAGAGTAGCGTTTAATTTTAGTAATTTTAAGTTAATTTATATCCTTAGAAATTTATCTAAAACGCTAATGCTAGTTTAAAATATTGTTAATAGAAAAGGTCTTTGTTAAAGTTCATCAATCCAAAAAAAATATTCTAGTTTGATTTGTTGGTTAAATATTAGAAATTTGACATAATTACATTCATTTTAAGATACAGTTTTATTATATCAAATTTTATACTTGTAACATTTACTCCATATTCATTTAAAATTATAATGATTAATTGTCAAAGTATATACTGTAATAGTTTGACCATAAAAATGAAACTATACAAAATTATCCATGAAGGAATTACTTCCGTTTTTAGTTTATAGAAGGTTGTGTTCTTATGATTTGAATTTATTCAGTCTTGATCTGGTCTGCTATGAACTTATATAATCTGATTTGAATGTAGTGTAAGTTAAAGTTATGACTGATCTGATTCAAATAAGAATAAATAATTACAATAAAAATAATTAATAAGTTAAGAAAAAATAAGCTGGATCTAGACTTGATCTGTAATTGTTAGCATGAGCCTAATAATTTATACTCCGTACCACCAAATGCTTGAAATCAATTTCTGAATCCTAAGGGTCTGTTTGGTACGGGGAATTGATGGAATTGGATTTGAATTGAGAATTGAAATTCTATGAAATTGATTTGGATGAAATTGAATTCTCCAATTCCAATTTATTTTTGGCACAGTCAATTTCAAGTTCGCATATTTTTGTGCTACCAAACAGCAGAATTAGAATTATTATCTTCGATTCCAATTTCAAAGTTTGAATTTTGTGCACCAAACTGAACCTAAAAAACTTTGTTATGGAATGTCGAGAAAAAGAAAGCTATAATTTAAAGAAAATGCTAAAGAAGCACCAAGTGTGCCTCCAAGCATGCCAAGCAATATATTTAAATTTTATTTTTTTTTCAATTTTCCTTTTTTCTCAGGCTTTTCGTCTCCCACGGCCAAAATTTCCAAATCTCTCTTCTCCAGCTTCAACCTCCACAAGCTCCAGAATTTGGACAACTCCAATTCAACGTCCTTCTTCTCCGTCGAGAGCATAGCAGCGCCGGCAGTGCCACTCCTCGAGCTCCAGCGCAGGTCTGCGGTTGGCCAGTCTCGAAGCCGGCATCTGCGAGGAAGTCTACGGTAGTCCAGCCCTCCAGCTCCAGCGCCGGCAGCCCCATCCCTCTAGCTCCAGCGCCGGAAGCCCCACCCCTCCAGCTCCAGCGCCGGCAGAGCTGCGTAAGCCCGAACAGGTACTGACGTTAATGTAGTTGTGGAATTGATAATGGTATGTTTGTGTTGTTGGAACACGGGTTTACATCTACGTCATACTAAACCGTGTTCGTTTTATGACAGGTTTTGATAATGCCAAACCGCCGTGACATAACAAGGTTAAAGTGAGCAAAACCAAGGCGAAGGAACATGGCATGATGATTTGAGAACCAAGAACCAAGAACGAAGACTTAGAATTGTATTGAGTCGGTCTTAATGTGATCAAGACCGGCACAAACTTTCAAACCTTGGCTCTCTAGGCTCTTTTCATCAAAATGTTTTTTTTGCATATTCAAAAATGTTTTTCTTAAGTTTTAAACATGCCTAAAAACACTTGGAGTTCGCCTAAACCAAAAACCAAGTCATCCGGCGTTCGGCTTTCAGAAACCGGCGTTCAGCTTTCGGTTTTCGGCATTGGTTTTTGGCATCCAAACCAACCAAGTGGTTTTCAACTTTTTATGATTGGTTTTTACTTCTGGGCATATTTAAACAGTTCTCCAACAAAAACGCTTCAAAAACCACCTTCCGTTTTTGGTCGTTTACTGAAAACCATGCGAAACGACACAAACTTGGTTAGCCGTGGTTTTCAACTAAATGACATGCTTTTTGAGTTGTTTTACTTGATTTCTTAGCAAAATTCAATAAACAAATGTTTTCAATACTTGGTTTTTGTTTTGGAGAACTTACGTTTTTCACATCGGCTAACGGCATGACTAAACCAACCATGGGTCTGGCTAAACCAGCCCAACAGCGATGTTGGTGCAACCAACAGCGCTGTCTGGCTTGGGTAGCTGAAAACCATGGTTTGGCGTTAAGTCTTCCAACAACGATGTTACATATTAGACATCGCTGTTGAGCCAAGGTTGGGTTTCCAAAAACATCTAGAACAGCGATGTAGCCTTCCCTACAGCGCTGTCCAACCTAAGCCAAAAATATAGTGCATTGGCAGAAAGTTTTTGGACAGCGATGTTGACCCAGCAACAGCGCTGTCAGGCCAAAACTCCTCCTTCAAAGTCAGACCTAAACAGCGATGTTCAAGTATTAAACATCGATCTAGGGACCTGACCGTTGGAAGGAATTTAAGGCTAAAACTTTCCTTGTTTGGAAGTCAACAGCCAAAACAGCGATGTAGGAGTATTAGACATCGCTGTTGGCATGACCGTTGCTTCCCAATTTTCAAAACGCAAGCCTAGAACAGCGATGTCCAAGCCTAGGACAGCGCTGTCTGGATGTATTTCAGCAGATCCAAATTTAATCAAATCCCACAAATTGTGCCAATCACCCCTTAAATGTTTTGATCCGTTGGAGCCTATTTTTCCACTATAAAATGGGGTGTTTGGGTCTGTTTTACAGATCACATTACTTCACAACTCCTATTCGTTCATTGCATATTATTCATACATTATTCATAGCTTTTCGAGAGTCATTTTTGTGAAGTTCGTGTTGTGATCTTGAGCGTATTACTTTACTCACATTCACTCTTTTGAGAGAGCCTTGTTCTTGAGTGTTCTTAGTGTTATAGACATTAAGGGAAGTTTGTTTCCCTTGGTTGTGCGAAGGAAAGGTACTTTCCTTCGGGTTGAAGTCTTGGAGTGCGGTATCTCCGAGCAAGTGTTGTTGAGGCTCGTGGGACTCGAGTTCTCAGGTTGTAACGGTTTGTTAAGCACCCGTAAGCTTAACGGAAGTAGTGTAGCTCGAGAGAGTCTCTCAGGAGGCTGGATTAGCCACAAGTTGTGGTGAACCAGGGTAAATTTGGTGTATTTTTCCCTTACGCTTTTTTATTCCGCTCTTTACTTTATCCCTGCGATTTTTATTCCGCAAAAATTTATAAACATTCTCGTGCCTCACTATTCACCCCCCTCTAGTGAAGGGCACTTATTCTAACATGTGTAATTTCAAATCTCCATAATGCAGTTTCAGTTTGATGTTCTTTTTCATTGAAACTAGGTTTTCCCAGTTTCTTTGAATGATTGAAATGTTTCTAAAATTGTTATAAAAGCCATTCAAACATAAAATAGGTTTTATTTTGAATGATATAGATGATTAACTTCTATTATTTGAACTTCATATAAGATTATTGTCTGTGAAATAGGCTTGCTTGTTATTTCTGCTTACTATGTGAATTGTATGGCATAGATGGTTAAGTTCTGTTATTTGAACTTCATATAACATTATTGTCTGTGAAAGAGGTCTGCTTGTTATTTTTGCTTGCTTTCTGTGAATTGTATCTCATAGACAATTAACTTCTGTTTATTGAACTTTATATAACATTATTGTTTGTGAAAGAGGTTTGCTTGTTATTTTAATATTATTTTCCCTTGCAGGTATGGCAATTGTGGAGTGATGGTGCTAGCATTTCTAGAGTATTTGTTGCTAGCCTAACCATTAAGCCCGGACTGCAGTTCTGAACACATGGCTGATTTCTGATGTCAATTTGCAGCTAGGTTATGACGTGGAAGGAAAACACCCAATATTTAACATTTTTACTTTACAATTTTAGGGGTCTTTAATTTTTGTGAAACTCTTTGTAATGGTTTATGCACAATGTGTTAATGTATGTGATGACTGATTTACATTAGTTTATGACTGATTTACAATTTTACTTTCAGAGCCCTCACAGATAATAAGTGTATATTTTATCCATTTCACAGAGATTTAATATATGTGACGACAGAGTTACATAACTTTATGTACATACACCATCTTCAGAATCTTATCACATATGTGGGGGTCTTGTAAAGGTAAAAAGAAAGTTAAAACTCATACATTAGATTTCAGCGGGCTCATATGGAATAACTGTCTATTTCACACACTTCACAGAGACTTAATGTATGTGAAAACAGAGTTACATCAAGTTTACATCAGTTTATGTGCATGGAACTCAGAGAAAGTTATCATATTTGTTACATACTTTACACAAAAAGAAAAAAGCTATGTGATTTACAGTTCCCATGCTCAATCCAAAAATGAGAGCAAAGTTCTAGATCTGATGCCAAAAAAGGACAATTAAAAGTCAATATAATGAAATGCCAAGCTCCAGACCTCCCAAGGTGAGGTCGTAAACACCATCTTCGTCTTGCACGGGCCAAGCATGATGTCGTTGTGATGCAAAGATCTCAAACGCATCCATTGTCTTCCTCTTATTCGGGTTTTTTCACTGCAAAAAAATAGCACCTTTAATATAGTACAATGCCTGACTATGAAGAAAACAAAAATACACCAAATGCAGAGTGCATACAGATTATTAGCATCTGTGACAAGGACAAACCCTAAGTTCACAGAAGTTTAATCTCTGTAACACCAAAACAAAACAGTATTTTTTCACTACTTCAAATGAATATAGAATGGGGTCTAAATATCAACACTTACAACTGGGCTGCAAATCATATAAAACCAGGTCTTCTTCTTCACCACCAAAATCATGTGGTTGATCATTCTCAACATGTGTAACAATACATGTTTGTAAGTCCATAATCACCAAATACCCTATGTATTCCACAAAAATTCAAAAAATTATTGCTATAAAAATTGACCAAAATAGGAATGAAGAGAAGAGATTGACAGAGGGATGGTCGTAGGGATGGCAACGGGTCGGGTTCGGGTCGGATAGTACTATACCCGAACCCGACCCGAAACCCGACTTTTTAAGCCAAAAACCCGACCCGACCCGAACCCGACTTTTAACCAATAATCAATTCAATGTACCCCAATAATTTTAAAAAGATTAAATCTAATTTTTTTGTGTCTCATTTTTTATTAAGGAATTATAAAAATGATTATAAATGGCATACTTGATATAGTAGCACTTTGTCAAGAGATTATACGGAGTGCTCATTATATCTATAGATAGGCTTTTATGTTATAAAATATTCGGGTTTGAGTCGGGTCGGGTGCGGGTTCGGGTCAGGTCGGGTAAAATAATAAACCCACACCCGACCCGACCCGATGTCGGGTTCGGGTAAAAAAATTCGGGTCGGGTTCGGATTATTTTATTCTCGGTTCGGGTTCGGATATTTTAGTGGTCGGTCGGGTCGGTTAAGCTCGGGTTCGGGTTGAATTGTCATCCCTAGATGGTCGTGCTACAGGGGTTGGCGCATCAGAGATATGAAGAGGAAGATGAGAAAAAGAAGCTATTACCTGTCTTGTAGGAAGGAGAGCGCAGAAAAGGGAGAGGAGAGTGGTGTGGCTGGCTGGCGCGGAAGAGCAGAGCCGCCAGGTAGCGACGTAGAGGAAAGAACAAAAGAAAAATAGAAAAAAAAGAAAGAGAAAAGGTAAAAAAATAGGTTAAATAGGGAGGCAGCAAAGGAGGCAATGGTGGGTGCAGTCTCCAATTCCAATTTATTTTTGGCACAGTCAATTTCAAGTTTGCATATTTTTGTGCTACCAAACAGCAGAATTAGAATTATTATTTTCGTTTCCAATTTCAAAGTTTGAATTTTGTGCACCAAACTGAACCTAAAAAACTTTGTTATGGAATGTCGAGAAAAAGAAAGCTATAATTTAAATATAAGATGACAGTAAAGATTCTTTTATTAAATTACAAAAAAACATTATGATTGCCTTTCACATTTTGTTTTTCAAAACGAGGAAGAGTGGCCTCGTGCATTCAATTGTTTCCAACTTTCCATGTTTTCACTGTAGTTTTAGCCGAGTTTTAATTGTTTTTATGTTTATTACCACTATTTTATATTCCCAACGACATGCATCAGCATTTTAACGATTTACACTGATACAGAATATTAGTTCAATAAAAAAATTATACTGATATTTTGTGTAATTGTAAAGCAGCACTTAATATTTTTCCACAAAAAAAAGCATAGCACTAGTAACTAGTAATATCACTTAAATTATACGGAGTAATTATGATAAGAACAATTAAATATCATAGAGTTTGCCTTCTAAATTGTGTGCTATTTTATTGTTCTTTTAATCAACATTATTCTCCCTTCATCCATAAATTTTCTTCTTGCTTTCTATTCACATGTTAAAACCTTATTTATTTTATTTGTCTATTTTTGTTGTTTATTTGATCAATTTTATTTTTGTTTATATGCCTATGTTAAAAATATAGTTATGTCATATCTAATTTTATGTAAAATAAATCTTTTGATATACTCCGTAGTTTTTAAATATAAATTTTTTTATCATGATAACACAACTATTTTCATATAATATAAATTAAAATAACTTCAGTCAAACATCGTAACGTATAATGAGAAAAAAAATTTATGAATGGAGGAGATATACACCTTAAACGAAGTAAGAACAAACTTATATGGAGCATGTTCTAGTACTCCCTCCGTCCTAATGTATATTACAACTTTTTTTCTCTCTCCTCTCGATATAATTTTTGTTTATTTTTGTGTTTTCATTGATTATTTCATAAAATTAAAATTTAAATATTCTTGTCCTCATTTATTTTGTAGAACTTTTGACATAATTTTTTAATATATCATTTTTACTTTTTATTGATATAAAATTTGTGAACAAAATGATTTCAAAACATACGAGATTTACCTCATCAATCCCAATTTTTAATTAAATTTGGGATGAGGGAGTATTTTTTCTCCACTCAAAAAAACATTTAAATATTTTAAAAGTAAACACTTACAAGCAATTCATTGATTCAAGCCCAGTTTGGTACACAGAATTCAAACTATGGAATTAGAATTGAAAACAACAATTTTAATTCTGGTGTTTGGTAGAACAAACATATGTAGATTTGGAATTGGTAATACCAAAAATGAATTGCAATTGGAAAATTCATTTCCATCTGAATAAACTTCATAGATTTTCAATTTCCAATTCAATTCAAATATTGTATTCCGTGTACCAAACCGACTCTAAAGCTCTGTTTGGTACACAAAATTCAAACTATGGAGTTAGAAACAACAATTCTAATTCTATTGTTTGGTAGCGCAATACTATATGGATTGAAAATTGGTAGTGCAAAAAATGAATTGAAATAAGAGAATTTACTTTCCTGCAAATCAATTCTATAGAATTTTAATTTCCAATTTAATTCTAATTCTGTTAATTCTATGTATCAAACGGACATTTAAAGTTTCAAATTAGAGCACATAGGCCATGAACAAGTCTTTCCATATGTTCCAAATAAAAAAATAAAAAATAGGTTATCTAACTAAGTTTGAATTGTAAAAACTAGTAGCTCAAAATTTATTTTAAAATGAAGGGATTATCTTTTCAACAAAATCTAAAGTCTAGAAAAAAGATAATTGAAGTGAAAACTAGAAACCAAGATCTTAACTCTTAAATTTAAAAAAAATATTTGTGAAAGCCCCACTATAAATTAAACTTGTTAATTTGCATGTAAGGGTTTGAATTTTCTCATAACTTAAATTTTAATAATTACTCTCTCTGTCCCATAAGAAAAAAGTTATGTAGTGCGGGCCATTTTTCGTTTCTTCGTACAAACCACAACAAAACATATTTTTCTTTAATAAAATCGTGTCATGTTAAATAAGAAAATCATTTTTTCGACAAGATCAGCAAAAAACTTAAAATTACATTACATATTCAATAATGAACTTAAACTTTTAGCTGATTTTCATATTTTCAAAATGATAGTGAATTTAGCTGATAATTACCCAAGATTATATCCTAATGCCCAAATCTTCTATCTTGATTTTTTCACATAGCAATTGATAATGTTGTCTTGCCTTTTTTCGAGGAAAGAGAGGACAAATACCAAACAAAACAAAAAAACACTACGTAGAATACTATTGTTACTGTATTTCTTAAAGGGAAAAAAGGGGGAAGAAATCAAATCTCAAGTTTGACTGGACCCACAAACCGCACACTTCCTTCCCCAATATGAAAGCAACGACCTCAAAAAGCCAAAACAAAAGCTGTGTTCTGTTCTTCCTCCTACCTTTTTTGTCCTCTCTCCCTGGCTTTCCTAATTCATTCATGGGAGATTTTGCAGAAAATCACAGTCCCATGGATCTGTCTTATGTTGTTCTCCTCTTACACAGTAATTGGAGTGAGTAACTGATTAGAGATAACTAATTTCATTTACCCTTTTCCCACTGTTTTCTCCACCTGGTAATTCTGCTGCATGCCCACACATTTCACTTCTTGATTTTCTGTTTTTTTTTTCTTGACAGTTTTCCATGAAAATTGTTTTTGTTTTCTCGTTTCTTGGCAGGTAAATGTTGTAAACAAGCTCGAAAGTTATAAACTTGCTGGGGGAAAATGAAGGTTTTGACTTGTTCCATGGTGGTGGCGGTTCTGAGTTGCTGGGTTTTGGCGGCTGAGTCCGATGATCAAGCTCGGCTTCTGGTCGCCTTCAGGGAATACTCTGTCGAAAAGGATCCCAATGGGTTCTTGAAAGACTGGGATTTGCCCGCTTCTTCTTCTTCTTCCGGCGGCCACTGCGATTGGAGTGGGGTGACTTGCTCTCCCGATCGCCGCCAGGTCACGGCGGTCGATCTCGGAGGTGCCCGGCTTGTTGGGTTTCTCCACATCCGTCATCTCCTGGCCTTGCCGGCTCTCCGGGATGTCAACTTGAGCGGCAACCGTTTCTACGGCAATCTCTCCCTGTCCGACTGCCGGAGCTTGAGCCTGCTTAATCTGTCCAAGAACAACCTCAGTGGCAGCCTGGAGATCTCTCTCTCTTCTTGCCCCACCCTGTCGGCCCTCGATCTCTCCTACAATAATTTCTCCGGGAATCTCAACGATGGGGTCGAATTCGGGGATTGTCGCAATCTGTATGCGCTCAACCTGTCGTTCAACGGTCTCACCGCTACTGATTTCCCCGCAAGTCTGGAGAACTGCGAGCGCCTGGAGAGACTTGATCTCGGGCACAACGCAATTCGCCTAAAGCTTCCGGGGAAAATACTGGCGAAGCTCAGGAGCGCGAGGCGTTTGGGTTTAGACCATAACCAGTTCTTTGGGGAGGTTCCATCTGAGCTGGGGGAGATTTGCGCTGGTGTTGCCATCGAAGAGCTTGATCTTTCCGGGAACGAGTTAACGGGCGGGCTTCCCACGACGTTCGCGTCGTGTTCCTCACTCGCGTCTCTCAACCTCTCGCGGAATCATCTCACGGGCGATTTCTTGAGTAGTGTCGTTAGCCACCTCACGAACCTGAGGCGACTGTCTGTGTCTTTCAATAACTTAACGGGCCCGATCCCGAGGTCGTTGGAAAGATGTTCGAAGCTCGAGGTGCTAGATCTGAGCTCGAACGAATTGGACGGGGAGGTCCCTTCCTGGTTTTGCTCCGGGACCGCTGCGTCTGGATTACAAATGATGTTGCTGGCAAATAACCGCCTTTCAGGGGAAATTCCGGCAGAGCTCGGGCTTTGCAAGAGCCTGGCGAAGCTTGATCTCAGCTTCAACGGTGTGAGAGGTTCGATTCCATCGGATGTCTGGAATCTCCCGAACCTCTCGGACCTGATCATGTGGGCAAACGGCATCACCGGTGAGATTCCGGAAGGCATCTGCACAAATGGTGGGGCGAGGTTTCAGACACTAATCCTCAACCACAACTCGATAACCGGGCAAATCCCCGAGTCCATTTCAAAGTGCACTGATCTGGTTTGGATTTCCCTGTCCAGCAACCAGCTGACCGGGGATATTCCTCCTGGAATTGGCGAGCTCTCCGAGCTCGCCATACTCCAGCTGGGGAACAACTCTCTGTCCGGCCCGATTCCTCCCGGGCTGGGAAAATGCAAGAGCCTCATATGGCTGGACCTGAACAGCAATGACTTGACAGGTCCGATTCCTGCCGAGCTTGCCGATCAGGCCGGCCTTATTGTCCCTGGAGCTGTCTCCGGGAAGCATTTTGCCTTCGTGAGAAACGAAGGCGGGTCGATGTGCAGGGGGCCAGGCGGGCTGGTTGATTTCCAGGGGATCCGCGAAGAGGTTCTAGAAAACTTCCCCGTCTTCAACTCTTGCCCCTCTATTAGAGTCTACTCTGGCACGACGATCTACACATTCTCCGGCAACGGGAGCATGATTTACCTCGACCTCTCCTACAATTCCCTGTCCGGAAGCATTCCGGCGAGCTTAGGTTCAATGGGTTATCTCCAGGTTCTGAATTTGGGTCACAATGATCTCACCGGAACAATTCCTCCCAGCCTTGGAGATCTCAAGAAAGCAGGTGTCCTTGATGCCTCTCATAACCACCTTCAAGGCCTAATCCCGGGGTCCCTCGGAGGGCTATCCTTCCTCAATGATCTCGACCTCTCCAACAACAACCTCTCCGGGCAGATTCCTTCCGGTGGGCAGCTGATTACGTTTCCTTCTTCCCGATACGAAAACAATTCCGGCCTCTGTGGTCTCCCCTTGGCCCCGTGCGGGTCCCGGAGCGGACCCCGTCACGAGCACGAAGGGAAGAAGAAGAAGACTGAGGCATCCACCGTGTGGATGTTCGCGGGGATTGCGTTGTCGTTTATTTGTTTGTGTGGCCTCCTTGTCGCACTCTTTAGGGTTAAGAGCGCACAGGAGAGAGTGGAGAAGAGGGACAAATACATCGAGAGCCTCTCGACGTCCTGTGGCAGCAGCAGCTGGAAGCTATCCAGCGTCCCCGAGCCGCTGAGCATCAACGTGGCGACCTTCGAGAAGCCTCTGAGGAAGCTGACGTTTGCGCATCTTCTAGAGGCCACCAACGGGTTCAGCAAGTCTTCCCTGGTCGGCTCGGGGGGGTTCGGCGAGGTGTACAAGGCGCACTTGAAGGACGGTTCGGTCGTGGCGATCAAGAAGCTCATCCACGTGACCGGGCAGGGCGACCGGGAGTTCATGGCGGAGATGGAAACCATCGGGAAGATCAAACACCGGAACCTGGTGCCCCTCCTGGGGTACTGCAAGGTCGGGGACGAGAGGCTGCTCGTGTACGAATACATGAAGTGGGGGAGCCTCGAGGACGTGCTCCACAACAACCGGGACAAAAACGCCCCGAGCCTCGGTTGGGCGGCCCGGAAGAAGGTCGCGGTGGGGTCCGCGAGGGGGCTCGCGTTCCTCCACCACAGCTGCCTCCCTCACATCATCCACCGCGACATGAAGTCGAGCAACGTCCTCGTGGACGACGACCTCGAGGCCCGGGTGTCGGACTTCGGGATGGCCCGCCTCGTGAACGCGCTCGACACTCACCTGAGCGTGAGCACGCTCGCGGGGACTCCCGGGTACGTTCCCCCGGAGTACTACCAGAGTTTCCGGTGCACGACGAAGGGGGACGTGTACAGCTTCGGGGTCATACTCCTGGAGCTACTCTCGGGTAAAAAGCCGATAAACACGCAGGAGTTCGGGGACGACAACAACCTCGTCAGCTGGGCGAAGCTTCTGCACAAGAGCAAACGGAGCGATGAGATATTCGATCCGCAGCTGGTCGCTGATTCACCGGGAGATTCGGATGATCATCATCGTCAGCAACTGCACGAGTACCTGAAGATCGCATTCGCGTGCCTCGAAGAGAAGCCTTACCAGAGGCCAACCATGATCCAAGTGATGGCCATGTTCAGAGCTTCATCGTCTTCGTCAATGCAACTAGGCGATTGTGCAGAGGGACACGATGGTGCCGCCACCGTCTTGATCCACGAGTCGCCGGAAGGCGGGCCCTAGACAGCTTATAAGTTGGGGTTCAGTTGGCCGGAAAAAGAGAGAGAATACTTTGTACAATTTGTATGGATTTTGTCACCAGTTCAAAATATTTGGCACAAAAAATGTCTGGTGCTAGCTACTGGTTTTGGTTCAGATTGTTAATTGTTAATTTTGGCTGTTGTAAATATAACTATTACCGAAGGATACTTATTGAAGCTTATGGTTCGAAAATAGATTTGTTATTAAATTTAGACGGAGTAATATAGCTTACGCAGCGTTTAAAACACAAAATTCACTTATAAACTTGTAAATATAGCACATACAGAGTAAACATGTTTTGGGGGTTTGTTATTAAAGTTTAAAAAAAAAATAGAAACCACTCTGTAATGTAGTTTATACAGAGTATTACGGAGTAGTAATTAGAGAGAAAAAACTTCCTTATGTTTTTGTGCTTGAAAAATATCTAGAAATTTGTGTCAACAAAAATTAAACTCCAACATGATGGTAAGTATAAGTATATTGCAAAATTATGCATTTTAAGTAAGAAGGGTATATTAATTAGTAGCCTACATTAAGGGTGTACATCGGTCCAGAATCGGGCTGGAACCAAAAAAACTGAAAAATCGAAACCACTGAAAGTATAGGACCGGAAACCGGACCTATTTTTTCCGGTCCGGCCCGGGTAAAACCCGGATTCTTTGATTTGCACATATGTGGGGGGGGGGGGGTGTCCTATTACCTCATCTAGAATTAGTGCTAAGGATTTTGAAAGGCTTATGAGAAAATGACAACCAAGATGACTGCCTAGACTTCAAAGAACCTCTCTTATGCAGGCAAATGTAAACGGATCAACTCTGTTTTATATGGTATTATCAGCTTTTGGTGTGGACTGTTTGTGATCCCTACTAAGGTGATGAAACAGGTTCAAGCTCTTTGTAGAAATTTCCTTTGGGGCTCAACCCAAGAGAGGAAAAGAATCCCTATGGTAGCTTGGGAGGACATCTGTATGCCCAGAAAATATGGTGGGCTTGGTTTCAAAAACTTAGTACTGTGTAATAAGGCAAATATAATGAAACTGATTTGGGATATTTCTTTGAAGAAGGATGCCCTTTGGATCAAATGGGTACACATCAAATATCTCAAGAAGAACAGTATTTAGGATCATCATAGTAGAAATGACAGTTGCTTTTATTTGGAAAAAACTTCTCCAAGTGAGAGATTGTTTTGCTGAGATGGATACCACTACTGCCTATAACCCAAATACATGGTTATGGGAGAGAGACAGAAGGCAGATTTACAATCCCAAAGCATATCCATTGACACTTTATGCCAACTATGTCTGAAAGGTCAGGAGGATATCCAACACCTATTATGTAGCTGTGATTACACTAAGGCAATCTACTGCAAGCTCTTGCCATGGTGTAACTATAACTTTGATGGCCAAAATCTTGATGAGGGGATGTTTGAAGATACATCCAGTGAAGAAAAGAAGGAGAATTATCTCCATTTTTGCAGCCACTGCTTATGCGATTTGGAAGGCACGAAATCAAAAAAATCAAGGGAAACAAAAAACAGATGAGGAGGTATTCCAAGAGATTATATCAAGTGGGTGTCTATTTGGAAGGGAAGAAAGCTTAGGAGTTTTATCTTTTTTTTTTCGCTGCTCCATATTACCTTTGGTGAAGAAATATATTTACTTTCGGTTAAAAAAAACGGAGCTTGATTTGAATTGATTTTTATTTTAGTCTTAATTTTTATATCCATTGGGCGTGTTTCAAAAAACTATATTAATGTAAAAAATATTTTAATCAACAATTAAGTTTAAAATAAGTTTTTACTTCCGTTAGTTTGTGGAATTTCAAAAATATTATAAAGTTGTAATTAAAAGTATTTCCTTTATTGCAAGAACATGTTAAATGACAAATGATCTAATACTCTAAATTGAAACATTATACTTTTTTTAAAATTGTTTTTGTTTTTTCTAATTATGGACATTTTGGGTAAAGGTCAATTATTGCAATATTAAAATGTAATAAAAATCAATAAAAAAATTTATATATTACATTTAAAAAATACTCCATATTAAAGTAAGAAAAAAAATAAAAACACAAAGTTGTGTTTATAATCACATACTTCTTATTAAAATTTAACAAAATTAAATTCTGATTTTACCGGTCCGACCCGGAAACTACTCGGTCAATGGACTGAAATTTTATTGGTCCTTAAAATTAAAATCGGAGACCGGTCTGGAATTTTACCGGTCTAGCCCGGAATCGGTTTTTCCAGTCCGGTCCGGTTTTCTGGTTCAACCCGCGGATCTTGTACACCCCTAGCCTACATGCTAAAATAATACTCCCTCCGTCCCAAAAAGATCTTCTTGTTTCATTTTTTGCGCGTCTCATAAAACACTTCTATCCCGCCTCAAATGTAAAAAAAAACTTTCAAAACAACTTCTACTTACAATAAATGAGAAATGTGGTAAATTTTTGGTATTTTAGATGTGTATAGAAGTGTTTTATAGGATACGCAAAAAATGAAACATGAAAATCTTTTTGGGACGGAAGGAGTATACTCTTTGTCTCAAATTAAATTCCTTGATCGCTAAGTACATGCTCAAACTTTAATTTTTTTTTTTTGTTGAATTTATTTTGGTTACTCATGTGATAAAAGAGTTCTCCTTATATAATTTAAGCATAAAAGCAATCAAAATACTTTAATGATAGTATAATCACGGCACACCAGAGTAGTTAACCAACCGAATTTTGGAATAAATATTACCAAGTGATTTGATTTCGTAATATTGGATTTAATCTCCATGTTTTAAAGATATCAAGCTAAGAAAAGTGGTTTGAACTCTCCAAGTAATATAAATGTACCATGTACTCCCTCTGTCTTTGATTAAACTTTGACTTTTAGATTTATTTTATCAAACATTTTCAAGACATTATTTTATCTAATTAATATACAAGATATATTTTATTTAATATTAGGACAAAGGTTGAAAATAATTAACCAAAAATATTCAAAAGTGGACAAATATTCAAAAACCGAGGTATTACTTGTTTTGGAATAATTATACGGAGTATAATGATACTATAATGCTTCTTACAATGAACTTGTTGAGGATGATTTTGGATAACGGTAATGAAGATCCAAAACACAAAACAACAAAAAAGAATACAAGCAAGCATTAATTCAACATCTATAAACTTGGATGGTGATGAAAATGCAAAACCAGAGTAAGCATTAAAGATCAGAACCCAAAAAAGGTTACCAGTTGAAAAGGTAAGACTTGCATAATAGCCGGTTCCATAATAATAACAATATTAACAATCCGGGGCTCTAGAAGAACAAGCCCCGGAACAGACATAGTAGAGGATGCGTAGTACTACAAAATATTGCCCCGAGAACAACAAGCTCGTCCCTCCCGAGGAGAGACGATGTTAAAGGGGCAACACATCCTTGAATGACGTTTCAAAATAATAATAGTAATACTAACTAGGTGAACGGTTAAAATGCCACAACAACAGCTCCTTGATACATTATCATCTGGCTTGAAGGGTTCACTTGTCATCTACTTCTGGCTGCAGTGAACAAATGAAAGCCATGAACCCATAACCACGATAAAAAAGAATGCATATGGTCGTTATGAAAATAGATTAGTCGAAAAAATTTACCACGTACGATTTAAGGTATCACGTACTGAGTACTTTCAATTTGTTGATGTTTCATTCCAGACCTGTTTTGTGGCGGTGCTCTCAGAAACAACCTCTCTATTCCTTGGGGGTAGAGGTAAGTTATATTTACATCTTGCCCACAAAGGCGTGCCCTACGCTTGAGTGGAACACGCTGGGTATGCTTTGTTTCCTTTATTGTTGGTCTCGTCTCTAGTCTCACAATGACTATACTAGGAGACCACCTTTTACAATAATACAACGAGTACTCCTTGCATCGAACATACTCATCCACTTGGACATTTTGAAGACAAACTTAGACCATTATTTAAATAAAAACAGCATTACATAATAATACAAATGTGATTTCACTAGATTTGTCTTGGGAAAACACTTTCACAAGATTATTTTATGGTAAGTTTTTCAAATTTTATTATGTTAGATACAAACGGTCAAGTGTACACCTAGAAAACTGCTAAAAGTCAAACTAGATTAATGTGTTCGGATGGAGGGAGTATTTCTTTACAACGTATTTTGAATCTAGGATGTCTAGGAGATTGTTCTCTCCAACTTATTCTTATTATTTAATCTTGTTGGAATCAAATCAGACTAGATTAAAAACAACTTTAAACATAACTACAATCGGATCAGACGAAGAGAATAAGCTCTAAGTGCAACTAGTTGCTTGTGTGGCACCCAATTGGCAACAAGCAATTCCACAACCATAACTATAGCAAATACTCCGTATTAGAGCTCATTAACATATCATATATTGAAACTTCTAACGCACCTCTCCACTGCTCTCGCTATCCTCCTCGTTCATTTCAGATTTGGACTTGTCAGACTCATCCCCGTCACCTCCTCCCTCCTGTTTGTCAATCATAAAAAAGACCCAAAACAGAAGCCTGAGACATATACTAAAGAAACAAGGAAACCAAAATGATTACATTAATCACAAAAGGCAATTAATATGTTCACCATTTTCTTGTTGTAAGCTTGCAAGGCTTTGTCATACTCTTTCTTGCGTTTGTCAGCTTCAGCTACGAATGGAGCTTTATCCTACAATTTGAGTAATATCATTAAAAAATACTCCGTAACCCAAATGAGAAAGATGTGTATGACATTCGCCGCCACAATAAGATCAAATAAAATTTGAATGGCGTACTGTGTACCTCTTCAGACATAGAATTCCACTTCATGCCGCCAGCTTTCCCGACCTATCAAGTCCGTTAAAAAACATTACAACAAAAACACAGACATGATACATCACAATTGAAATAAATTACGGTAATGTCTCGTGTGTATGGCAGGAAAAAAAACAAGACAAAAAAGGGCATAAAATCACTTACAACTGCAACTAACTTGTTATTGGGATGCTTACGTTTGAAATCAGTTCTGAACTGCTCCCTGTAAATCAACCAGGGTAATAAATGTCCATCAATTGACAGATTTCTTAGGCAAAAATGGAGCCCAAAAAACAATTACAACTCGTACATGAAAACGAAGAAAGCACTGGGGGGTCTTTTGGGTTTATTGGAATCCTTTCCATTCTTTCCTTTGGGATTCTTAACAGAAAACCTATTTCAAAACAAAGAAAAAAAGACTCAGTAAAAATTAGCTAACACAATTGTGAAAGCGAAACATCATGAAATGTTAATCGCATGAGAGAATCCCTTACATTCTGTCAGCATTTCTTGAGCTGGCCTTTGCTTTTCCTCCTTTCATGTGGAATCTGAAAAATAAACCACAAAATCAGAAATCTGAAGCTGAACTGAACATAAAATTTGAAAATTTACAGATTTTGAAAGGAAACTACGAGAAATGGAGAGAAAACCGGGAACAATAGAAAAGGCTTACTGTTGACGAGAGAAAGCTAGGGTTAAGGGTTAAACGTCTGGAGATGTCGAGGGCGAGGGAATGGAGAAGTACTCTGAAACACTGAAGACCAGAGGAGAGATTTCGGGGGAATAAAGGCCGTTACCCAAACTACCCTTGTAAAACAAATAGGAAAGGTAAAAAATTGAATAAAGTTTGACTTTAAACTTTATTTTTGAACCAAGGGAGTATTGAAAAAGGTAGTGATAGTCACACTCTATCTAAACACTAACTTCACTCCACATACTAAATTCACTCCATTATTAATTCCAAAATTATTTTTACTACTTATTCAAAAAAATTATTTTTAATCCATGAACATTTATAATTTTAAGATTTAGATAAAAATTCTAGTTTGAATCATAATATAATAGTTTAATATAATAATTTTTTATTCTACTAAATACAAAAATTGACATTTATTAACATTTATATAGATTTTTGTTCTTGAAAATAAATAAAAGAGAATAATAGTGAATAATTTTAAGATTATACTCCGTAAAAAACATTTAAGTGAAATTATTTATAACAATCTTTTTAAAATAATAAAGTAACTATGTATATTTAAAAAGGTTGAAATTCATATTGGTATAATAATTAGAAAATAGAAGATTGTATACAAAATCAATGGCAATTCAATGTATAAACAATAAAAAAAATTCAATTAAAAAAATTTAAAAAAAGAGGCGCCAAAGTTTTATAATTAAAATTAAAACTAAAATTTATATATTTTATTTGAAAATTAATAAAATGAGATAAATGATGAATCATTTTAAACATTTATTTATAATGTTTTTTTATAATTTTTTAACATAATAAAGTTATATAATTTTTCTGAATAATAACATACTAATATATCGCACTGTAGAAAGCGTGTTTTTTGTTAAATTGAACTGATTTTAATAAAAATAAGTAATAAATAATAAGAATATGTTTAAGAGAACACGCTTTTAGGATGCATTCTCTTGGGCTGATATGAAACTGATTTTTTTTAAAAATGATATGATCTGAATGGATGTGATTCAAATTCAATTTCAAATTATTATTGTTGTTGTTGTTGTTGATGATGATGATGATGAATATGATGTTGTTGTTGTTATTTAATAATAATAATAACCACTTGCATATAAAATCGGTATCCACTTTCTATAAGTAATTTAGTTAGCATTAACATTGATGATAAATTTCCAGTAGCCTAAAAACAACGAGCAGAGTGTCGAATAAAAGTAACTACTTGTTTATAAAGTTGGGATACACGTCTCCCTTTTATATATGTAGGTGGTAATCGTGGTATTTCTCTTTGTTTCTCAATGTGGAAACTCAAACACTCGCCTTCAAGTGATAACTAGGCTATCATAATCCGCTTTTGAACAAACAGGTCTAACATCTCAATCTCTTATAGATATTTCATACAACTTACAGCGGCATATCAATATCTTTTGACCAACTCAACCCAAACCACAAATGAGTAGCTCATATCGCTAAACCCACGTCCCAACGTAGAGACGGTAGTTCTACCCGAATCTGACCTTTATTGATCTAACCGGAGCTTATAATATCTGAATCTGAATTGAAAACATAAATATCTCAAACCGACCCGATAAAAATTAAACCAAATCCGACTCTTATCGGAATATCGGGTCGGGTTTGAGTCAGTATATTTAACCAAACCGTACACGATCAGACTTGTAACAGACTTTCAATAAGTTTTTAAAAATACTAAATTTCTATATTCCATGTATTTTTGGTACACATGCTTTGAATGTTTTAAAACTAATTGTGTTTCTTTGTGTTTTATTTCTAATTGGGGATAAATCTTGTGTGTCATTCATATGCTATTTTTTTGTACTCTGGATATTATTAGTTAAAATTTACTATTTAATTTTGTTGAAGGTCATTCGGTCATAATTATTTTTTTAATATTTTAAATTTCATGTTGCCTTTAAAATTTTAAATTTTTAATATATTCCAATCTAAAATTTTTCGTGAATACTTTTATTAATATCTAAACCCCAATATGACCGTATCCGACCCGATCGAGTTTTAAACCCAAAAATTACATATCTAAAACCGACTGTCAAAATCAAACCTGAATCCGGCCTAAATCAGGTCGGGTTTCAAAATTTTCAAACCCGACCGAATTCGGAACGTTGTCATCCCTATCTAAATGTACAACTAGGAAGAATTGAACCTGGATGACACTTACTCATATATCATGATAAAATTCCAGGAATCGAGAACAATGGAAATAGTGTTGAATAAAATTAATTACTTGCATACAAACTTAGTATACACTATCTAACATAAAAGTTTAAACTGATAAATTGAACTTCATCTTTTTATATATGCTAGTAGTATTTTTTTGTTTTCTAATTTGAAAACTCTATCGATCGATGAAAATGAATGAAATAAGAAATGTGAATTTTGTTTGGAAGTACAAATGTGAATTCACTTCTTTTTCTTTCAAAGAAATATTATGAACTATGAGCCAATAAAAGAATGTCGAGGACATTTCGAAGTAATAAATAAAAGTTAAGTTTATTGTTTTAATCAATATGTGAAAAGATTAACTTTTTTAAACGAATAGGGGAAATAAAGACAAAAGTATATCATACTATGAAAAAAGTATATCATGTCGATTACATAAAGGACATTCGTGACTTTTTTTCTTCGAAAAGCAAGTATTGTATTTTTAATCTTGATCCACTAAAAAAGTATGGATAAATTTTTAGACAGATTGGAATTTCATAGTTGGAAAATATTGAAAAAATTAAAATGCTAAAAAGTCATTCAGTTAAACGATCACCTAAATAAATATGTAAGAAAAATTCTAATTTTATATAAAAAAAGAATTCATTCAAATCTATTTGTGAAGATATATTATAAATTTAGATATATATACTTTTATTGTGTTTTGTCATATATAAATATCTTAGTAATGTGTACTCTTACACCATAGTGTCATTATATTCTTATTTTAATGTCAAAAGACTTATCATTATTATTTTGGTATTTTCATATTTTTTAGAGTTTTTACTCATATCTAAGGAGATTTCTTCTTTTAAAAGATGATTTTATTACACTAATATTCAACACATATTTACACTATATTTGGTTCAAAGAATTTGGCAGGAAATTAAAAGAAAAGAAAATGGTTTTCTCTCATTTCCTCACCAAAATTTGTGAAGTTTGATGTAAAAAAATCAAACCGAATGAGTTCGAATGAGTATGCTCGGACATAAAAAGTATTTATTTAAAATCATATACTCCGTATAATTTATGACTAAAAAAATGTCACATTAGTAATAAATACTCGGTATCAAATAAATCAGAGTACTAGTAGTAAGGTGTCATGGCCTCCAACTAATTTTTGCATCTAGGGTAAAAAAATTAATTTTCATGTACATTTGCTCCAATTAAAACTTAAGAGACACCAACTAAAATTTGTTTCATTGCATAGAATTAATTGTTTATAAAATAACATTTCACAGTGCCTTTTAAAAATTCACATATAATAAAATAGTTAAAATAAATTTCAATTCGTTTTTTCCATTTAATATTATCTAGTAAAAAAATTTGGGGACGCGTCGACTAATGGTGTTCCTGACTATTCGAATTACAGGATTTGTTACAACAATTTCCAAATTAATAAATTTTACAATATGTTTTATTTTTTAGGGAATATACACCAATACAAGGTATACTTTTTAACAACTTTGTTTAATTTTTTTTGTATAAAAAATACTCCCTCCGTCCCACTCTCTTTGTCCACTCACCTTTTGGTACATCATCCAATGTACTTCTTTAATCCATTTTATCTTGTAATTTGTATATTAAAAAATTATAAAAATTATATATTAATAGTCTATAAGTTAAGATAAATCAAACAAGATCACACATGACTATATTTAGACTTACACATTGAGAGAATTTGATGAGTCAAATTGCGTAGATGAACAGTTTTAAAAGTCAAAAATGGACAAAGAGAGTGAGACGGAGGTAGTATTTTATTTTATCAAATAATCAATACATACAAAAAATAATAATAATTTCTGTGATTTTTATTTTGGATAGCGAAGAGTGGTATGGTTGCAGGGGAATCTACGTGACAAAAAATGTTCACTTTTCAATTTTTTGCGAAATCAAACAAAACTTTTTTGAAATGGAGACTTTTTATTTTTGTTAAAAAAAACTTTTTTTTGTCGCGAATATAGTTAGAAATTTTGATGGAAGGAGAGTACTCCGTAATACTTCATTTATTTACTGTATTAGTCCGTCATTTTTCCATAAATCCAAAATCAATCATTTTCTGTGCTCAAGCTACAATTTCATGAGAGAACGAGTTTGGACGCGTAGAGTGAAGCAGATATTCTCTCTTTCTTTCCTGCTTCGGATTTCTCAATGTTACAGTTTTATTGATTCTTGGATGGCGGAATCAAATAATCAATTGCGGGGAGACTAATCTGGGGCAGAAGGAGGGTATTTTCGGCATTCCATCTCTGTCTCTCTCTGTTGTTTTTTCATTTTCAGGTATTTCTGTGGATAATCGTTCTTGAATGATGATTGAGTGTTTATTTTTTGTACAAGTGTTTTGCTATTTTCCATTTCTGGGACAGAGTTGTTATCTTGCTTGTGAATATTAATCCAAAATAGATTCAGTTGCGTTGGATTACAATTGGAAGATTTGGGTTTTCGAAATTCTGCTCGATTTTTTTCCAGTTTTCTCAGATCTTCATGTTCTTCCCTGGATATATAAGCAGTGGTTGTGAATTCCTTGTAAAAATCCAAACTTTGATTGCCCCACTTTATATTCCTGAAACTGGATTTTTTTTGTATAAAAATTATCTTCCTTTTCTGGAGTTGCTTCGTAATTATTACTATGTACATGACATATTTGGAAATTAAAAGTTAAAAATCTAGGAGTTTGGAAATCACACGGATTGTGGATATATTTCATTATTTGGAACAAATACATTCCTTGAATTCAAGAGCTAATTGGATGGGGTTCGCACGTAAGAGGGACACGCCCCATGTCCTATCAACTATACTGATTGGAGTCCTAGTCTACTGTCTGGGCCAGTATTGGGGGACCTGGGAATTGGGGTTCAACCTTTTTCATGAATTCAAGAGGGAATTGAAAAAGAGAGAGATGGAATGAGTACATCAGTGAAAAGAACTGTACTTTAAGAGTGACTCGACATTATCAGTTTGATTGAAGTTTATCAGTGTCTCATCAGTTAACTCTTTTACGTTTTTATTGATTTGATGCAGATGTTTTTTATCGCTCTGCCTTTGTACTTGAATTTGTAATATCCAGTGCCACGACGGAATACATGGGTGGATTTGATGATCATGCTCGCATGATGGGAGATTGGATGCCTGCTAGTCCAAGTCCCAGGGCATTTTTCTCTTCAATCCTAGGTGTTGATCATGGGTCAAGGTCAACTACTGACCTGAAGGATGAAAATAAACCTGGAGCTCCTATTTCAGACCCCGAAGGGCATGCATCGTCTAGTTATAGTGATTTGAAGAGCACCACCCAAGCTGGTGAGCAAGGAGTTATGTTGAGTTCATTCTCTGAGCAGAAAGTGAGTTGCCGTGGAGGTCTATTGGAAAGAATCGCAGCTAGGGCTGGATTCAATGCCCCAAGGCTAAACACGGAAAGTATTCGTCCTGCTGATCATTCACTGACCCAAGCAGTTCGGTCTCCTTACTTGACAATTCCTTCTGGTCTCAGTCCAACTACCCTGCTAGATTCTCCTGTTTTTGTCTCAAATTCACTGGTAAGTTATTGTAATGTATATGTTGCGTAGCTCCTTACACGTAATGGACATCAAAAGTATAGAGGCATGGTCTACTGTTTTCCCCCATTTGCTTCCCGGTTAAGGGATTTTACCCTCATATATAAAGTTTAATAAAAGTGAGAGTTCTTAAACAACTTGCCTCATGGCACAAGTCTTCTCTTTCTGTTGTATGAAAAAGGAAAAAAAGCATATTTGTCTTATCCTTTTTATGCTTCCAACTCAGTATATGAAAAATGTATCAAATTCTTTAATGGCATGTTTGGGAACTGAAATTTGGATTTCAAATCCAAATTTGGCTCAAATTCCATGCTTGGGAAATCTTAAAAATTTGGATTTGGATTTGGATTTGAGGCAAATTCGTCTAATTTATTACAAAGCTCAATTGCAAATTCATATGTCTCCACTTGTCATTTGAAATTCAAGAATTCAAATTTTGGAATTGAAATGCAATTGAAATGAAATGCTAGTTCCCAAACACTACCTAAATAATTTATTTTGCTTGAGTACTTCCATGGTTTTGAAAAATGAGATTGGAATATGAATAGACGTGAACAATATTTCCGCAGGTACAACCATCTCCGACGACAGGAAAATTTTCATTTCCCTCATCAGGTGATATTCCGAATTCAGCATTCTTTAGGGAGGCTCCTGATCAAAGGAAAGACAGATCATTTGACAGCAATGATACGTCCTCCTTCACCTTCAAGCCAATCATGCCAACTGGGGCTTCCATATTTCCTGGCACATCTAACAAAGTAAATTTTTTTATATCTTACTCCGCTACCCCCCCCCCCCCCCACTACCACCACAAAAAAACCAAAACTCTACCTAATCTCTTTCATAACTTGTTTATGCTTCAGTTACAGGTACCTCCATCCAGTTTAGTACATCAATCTTTTCCCAGTCTTCAGAGTTCAGTCCAATCAGAAAGCTCTCATGTCCCCCCAAATGTAGAGACTCAAGTATATTCTCAGAATGGAACATTCAAACAGCATAGTTTCTCCAGATCACCTACTGAGAAACATAATGGGTGTCATGATGCCACACCTCAGTCAATAACTCTTAATATAGGTGCAGGCAGCATAGAGCATTCTTCCCTTCCCGATGAGCCGCAATATGAGGATACTGATCAAAAAGGGTTTGGAGATCCTAACATTCTTGGTGGGTCCCCAGCCGAGGATGGTTATAATTGGAGAAAATATGGGCAGAAACAAGTGAAAGGAAGTGAGTATCCACGGAGTTACTACAAGTGCACCCATACAAACTGTCCAGTCAAGAAGAAAGTGGAGCAGTCTCAAGAGGGTCACATTACAGAGATAATCTACAAAGGAGCCCACAATCACCCAAAACCGAATAGAAGATCTGCACTTGGATCCTCAAACGGACTCAGCGACATGCAAATAGAAAATACAACAGAACAAACTAGAAGCGGAGGTAATTGTGATTTGCTTGGTTGGAGGAATGACAATCTTGAAGCAACAACATCTGCACCTTTGGGCTCAGAAAATTGCAACGGGTCTTCACTACAGGCCCTGAATGGCACCCAGTTTGAATCAGGTGATCCAGTAGACAAGTCTTCTACTTTTTCAAATGATGAAGATGAAGATGACCGTGGAACACATGGAAGTGTATCACTCGGTTATGATGGTGGCGAAGGGGATGAGTCTGATTCAAAAAGAAGGTTTCACATATCGTCTGCGAGATTTCTGACTTACATTCCTTACAAATACACTCCATAAGTTTTTTTTAACATGCATGTATTTTTAGGAAGGTTGAGACTTATGCATCTGACGTGACTGGGGCAACCAGAGCCATCAGAGAGCCCAGAGTGGTGGTACAGACTACCAGTGAGGTGGACATACTTGATGATGGGTATCGTTGGCGTAAGTACGGGCAAAAGGTTGTCAAGGGGAATCCAAATCCAAGGTTTGTGAAGTTCACCCACCCAACGCTATCATTTCTGGATTGAAACCCGAAAGTTAATCCCGGTCTCTGATGGCTGATTAATCATTTTCTTCCTTCTTCCCTCCCAATTTACAGGAGTTACTACAAGTGCACAAGTGCTGGTTGCACTGTCAGGAAACATGTGGAGAGGGCTTGTCATGATCTCAAGTCAGTGATAACCACCTACGAAGGGAAGCACAACCATGATGTTCCTGCGGCACGCAACAGCAGTCATGTTAATTCTGGAGTTTCAAACAGCATACCCTCACATGCAACTCCTCCCACCCAAGCCCATTTGCACAGGCCCACCCCCTCGCAACTCCATAACACCATGCCAAGGTTTGAAGTGCCCTTTTCGCTGGCTTCATTCGGGCTGCCTGGGAGGACACAACCGGGTGCTACCCCAGGTTTTGGTCTTGGGATAAACCCTCAAGGCTTAACCAATATGGTAATGGCCAGATTTGGAGCTAACCAAGGAAAATTTCTTGGTCTTCCTGTTCATCCATATCTTGGACAACAACATCCAGGGAATGAAATGAGCTTCATGCTCTCCAAGGGAGAGCCAAAGGTGGAGCCTGTCTCTGACCCCCACGTCTTGAACATCTCTAATAACTCTTCAGTTTCTCAACAAGTCATGAGTGGGTTATCCCTTGGACCTCATATGTAAGTTAACAATCTTTGGCTCTCAAATGAGAAGAAATGTTGAGTATATCAAATTGTGCTTTCCTATTTATTTGGTTATATAGAGCATTCTTTGTCCCTTTGATGTACCGACTTAATGAACCTTGTGTTTTCGCTTGCTTACTTTGTACACAATTTGTTATCAGAGCGCTGTGTGCGCGGGTCCTCACGTGACGGGTGGGGCCGTGGGGTGGTCGGGGGCGGGGTCTTGTTCAATTGGGTATCACTGAAACTAAAAAGAAGTGAAGGGAAGTTTCTGGTTCTCAAACTAAGAAGTTGAACATTTGAAATTTTGATGTGAGAAGCCTGACATTTGAATTTTTGAATCGACAAATATCTTCCCCTTTTTTGTCCATTTTTTGTTCTTCTCATCACTTTCTATCCTATATACGTAGTATCACTCTGTCTCAATTTAATAATCTAAAAAAAAGTAAAATTGTCTGGTTAAAAGTGATAGGGAGGAAAAAAAGAAACTATGCGAGTCATAAAAAAAACTTAAAAGTGAAAAAAATAATTTTTTGGATATCCTAAAAAGAAAATTAAAACTATAAATTTGAGACGAAGTATTTACTAAATTTTGTCTTAGATTCTTTTTTATTTTTATTTTTTTAACATAAACTTCAATAATACAAATTGAGCTTCTTTTAATTTGCGTCATTACACAATATCCTTAAAATAGAGAAACAAAGAGTGTAATTTGTAGAATTTTACACTACATTTGTCCCAGTTCAGTTGCATTTTTTATGATTTTCTTAGTAGACATTTGTTAGGATATACTCCGTATTTATTATGATCTGGTATTCAGCTTGCTTAATACTACGTAGAGCGTAATTAGGTCAAGTCATGTGTCATCTATCATTATTTTAAATAGTGAATTTACATTTAATTAAGTTGTCAAATTCAGTTCAGTTACAAAATTTGATCGTTCTTATTTACATATACTAACAACATTTGATCATTTTTATTTAACATATTGAACTTGTAAGATTCATGATTATATAATTGTGTACTCCCTAAATGTTCTTTTAGTAAATCTAATAGGTGAATTTATGTTACTCTCTCCGTCCCAATTTTAGTTGAATGTTTACTATTCATAAAGTCAAAATTCAATTACTATCTTTGCTTATTTTCGTCATTCATTTGATAAAACAATATAGTCATGTCACTTCTTGTTTTGAACCTTTTGATTTAGTTTTTAAATATATAAATTTTATTTATTAATTCTACCCCAATTTTAATATAAACTCATTTGAAAATAATTTCTGTCAAACATCGTAAACAACAATACGCAATTCTTTTTTAATTAAGTAATGGTCACACTTCATAAAATTCAGGAGAGCACTTTTTTTTTACTTTTGGTTATGTTTTCAACTTGATTTGTAGCCAAGGAAAGTGAGCGTCTTACTCTTCTAAATGAATAAATTCGCCTAAGTTGATAAATTAACTACCTTATATGCCTAGGATCTTAAGTTGTTATAAATACTACGTAATAATCAAATTTGAGACATTGTTGTTGTTGTCTTAAGATAAGACCAAAATACATTTTATTTTCCCACATACAGCCATAATTTTTTTTTCTTTCAAATATATCTTGACCAAAGAAGGTCCAGGGTGTAGGGAGTAATCGGAGTATTCATAAGGACTTGTTAGTACGCATGTGTTGTTTATAAGAGGAATAAGAATTAATAGTATTACCTTCTCATAGACAACACTAGTGATAGATTTGTGAATTTCACCTTAGGGTCCGTTTGGTACACGGAATTGAAGGAATTGGAAGTTGGAATTGTATGGAATTGATTTGGGTGGAATTAAATTCTCTAATTCCAGTTCATTTTTGGCGCTACCACTTCCAAATCTACATATTTTTGTGCTACCAAATAGTAGAATTGGAATTGTTGTCCCCAATTCCAATCCCATAATTTGAATTCTGTGTACCAAACGGAGCCTTAATTTATTTTTATACCAATGTGCCATATTTCCATCAACAAGGTTTTATTTGGGGGGGGGGGGGGGGGGGACCTTGTGGAACTTTAATGATTTACAGTGCAATATATAGAAGAAGCTAATGAGGAACTATAATAAGGGTTCTACACAGAGGAGTTTGGATTATTATCAGCTAATGGCTGGCACTTAAACAACAACCTAGTAGTGAGTAAAGTCCAACAACAGCAACAAGTGAGGTTTATGGGTTGGTTGTACGCTGATCTTGTCCCTACCTGCAAAAAGTAAAGTCCCTCTTCCCGAAAGACCATGGGCAGATTCACGCGTTGTCTATTGAGTTTGAACAGGCTGCGAAGACTTATACTCCAGCATCTCCGTCTTGTATCTCTCCTTATCTTTCATACCCTTTTCCTGATAAACCTAAGAGAAAGAGGATATAATTTAGAGTCATGCTATAACACCACCAAGGTTGACACCAATAGTGTCTCACAGAATCACAAACAATAATTTCTCATGAGTCATGAGAGAAACCCGCCAGTTTGATGCCAAGAGTTTGACACCAAGTGTTTCGCAAGGGGTGCTTCCATGATCCTAAGGTCCACATGACCTTCTCAAAAATTTCATGGTCCGACATGAGGATCTTTTATTTTTTTCAAAGAGCCCAATTCATCCAAAGTATTTATATACTAGGGTCCATAAAATGAGGGTAGACCTTAAGAACACAGAAGTATTTGCCGTGTTTCACACACATATACATGTAGTCATTGTCTATGACACGCATACAACCATTAACTATGCATGTCTATGAAACACTTGGTGTCAAACCTGGTGGGTTTCTAGTATCTTTTATTTCAAATTGACGATTACTATCCGTGCGAAAAATAGCCTGATGGTGTCAAACTTGGGGTTATTGTAGCATTATTGGAGAATTTATGACCATATTTCTCATCAAATTCACGCAGAAAAAGAGGAAAGTTTATGAAATGAAAGCAGGCAAATCCTACCTGTTTCTCAGCCTCTGTGAGCCTGTTCCATAACACCCCGATTTCCTTGCTGATAGCTTTCGCATGGCCCTGGTGTGAAGGCTTCAGCTTCGAGTACTGTTCCGCGTAAAAAAAATTGTAGCCACTTAGATTTTGCCGTGGTCGAGAGTGATCTGTTAAACTTAGCTGGTATTTCTTTGGAATCTGCTTAGCATGTCCACTTGAAGTGGTAGCGCTCTGAGGTGAGTGTGTTTGCACTGGTTTATGATAGAGAGCCCCGTTCAATATCTCCGAGCCCACGTTCACTGTGATTACATACCCATCCTCAAACTTTGCATCAATTGTGCCAATAACTGAGTTGCCAACTTCAAGACTGGGAGTCCCCATTTCTAAGGAATTGAATGCTTTGCTTGTAGGGTCTGTGCAACAGAACCCAAAAAAAGGTTCAAACTTACTGATAAAAAGAAGGAAAAATGCATGCCAGTACTCCCAAAATTGCATGATTTTATATAAATACTCTGAGATTTAATGATTAATATTGATGCTCCCAGTTTTTTTGTATGTTTACATCGGTACTCCAACACTTACATATGTTTACATCAATGGCCCAACATTTGGAGCATAGATATAAACATATATGAATTCTTGGTCCAGCGATGTAAACATACAAAAATTCTGGGAGCATCAGTGTCATTTACTGTCATTTACTGAATCTCAGAGTATTTGCGCAATTCTGGGCGAAATAGTGTGAATTTTTCCTAAAAAGAAAATTCAGAGAGTTGACATTTTATAAGTCGACGTATTAAGGTACCGGGGATAGAGGAAGGCTTTTCCTTGCGGAAGTAATAGACCTGCTCAAAGTGATATAGCAGAGAGAGGTAGTGCTTTCTTAAGATGAATGACGCGCTCGTTACACAGGATGGAAGAGTGAATGCCCCAACAACGTCTTCCCATCTTCGATCTCTAATAACCTACAGGTTCCCGTGATATGACCCACAAAACTGCATTACAATATCGCCTAGTGAAGTAATTACAGCAACAATAACAACCTAGTTGGATCCTACGAGAGTAGGGTCTAGGGAGGGTGTGTACACAGACCTTACCCCTACTTGAAAGTAGGGAGGCTGTTTTCGAGAGTCCCCTGGCTCAAGCAGCAAAAATAATACTCCCTCTGTCCAAAAAAAACTCCCGATTTGACTTGGCACAAAGTTTAAGAAAAGTGAAAATGTGTGGTTGAAAGTGATGCAAAAGAGAGAGAGTGTGTGAGCGGTGAGCCACTCAAAGTTTTCCATAAAAGGAAAAAGGAGTCTTATTTTGGGACGTCCCAAAAAGAAAATAAGGAGTCTTTTTTTGGGACGAAAGGAGTAGATAAAGCCCAAAGCACGCTAAGGCAAATAACAAATTAATGGCTATTCAACAACAATAAATTTCAATATAATCCCAACTCAATTGGGGTCTAGAGGGTGAAGATTGACACAACCTTACCACCCTCTAAAATAAACAAAGAAGCCCGAGAGGCTACTTGCATTAGACCCCTGATGCATTCCCGCATTTACTAGCCAAATTTCATATGAAATTACAAGGGAAAGAAAGTGAAATGTTCCGTTTTGATTTAGTTCATAATTTATCTGCATCGTAAACATTCTCCATAATGACTCTTTCAATTCTCAATTCGCAATTGATACAAAAAAGTGTAATTATATTTCATCGCTCTTACAGTCTTACATACACAAAATGATAGAGTTAAAATGCGGTATCATTGAGTACAATCAGATAAGTTGTATACTCCCATAGTCCAATCAGATCATGTTTTCATGTTTCTAAATTTTGTGACTCTGTAAGAATAAAAATATGCTATGACATTCTAGAATACAAATGTCCATTCCTCTCGGGTTCCATAAAAAAAATTGGAAATGAATGACATAAAGAAATACCCTGTAATACCTTTTCAATTCCGCCTCGTAAGGCAACCTCCACAAAGAGGCGATATAGGTCTAGAGGCTTTCCTGCTACATTAGGAATCCTGAAAGAATGAGAAATCTAAATGGAATTATCACATTATCATATTATAGTTATTACCATACTTTTTAAAATCATATATACTGCGAAGCAAAAACAGTAGTTTAAAGCAATGATAAAAAACTTCAATTTGAAGAAGTGAAGAATCCACTATTTTCTTCCATAATACGGAGTACGTAGTATAGTTTTTGAGTTTTCAATCTAAAAGCAATACATTTCATGTGCGGTTAAGACTGCTACTTTCTCGGAGAAGTAAACCTATCCACACAATGCATTTCATCTTCAACTTGATCATCTACTACAAGAACAACAAAGCAAAACTAAACCATGAACACCAGACTGATATCTCTATTGTTTTTAGCTAGAAATTCATAACAATTAAAACACTAAAAAAGTGTACTCCGTTTATCCTGTAAAAAAAGTTCCATGGTTTCTAATTGGTCTATACCAACATAAGGTCTTGGTTTCCGACAAAGAAAAAAAATTTATGGTTCATGTTACGGAGTATTTCCTTTTCTCTACTTAAATTTCAACCACATATTTTTGCATTTCGCAATAACCGTACAGTGACAAATCTCAAGCCTTATTGCGAGACAAAGGGAGTAATTGTTAGAGTGCATCCCACATCAGAAATTCAAGAGTAAAAATAACCGGTATATAAGCTCTTGAGTTGGACTAACTAATCGATTGGATTCAATCTTTTAATGTGGTTCAGCCCAAGTGTCTTATTACCCTATCCTGTTGTCCATACCCCATCCTAAATTCTATCATGGTATCAGAGCAGGTTTTGGCCCACCACGTTTGTCAAGGTGTCCGTCTAGACGTTCATTCCTAGCGGCCCGTTAGTCTTTAGTCCAGTTGTCCGTATGGAGTATGTACCCAACGGCCTGTGGCCCGTTTAACACGATTGCTCGTCTGGAAGTCCATACCCAGCGGCTCGTGGTCCTTTAAGTATTGGCGCTCAAAAAAAATATCAAGGGAATGAGAGTTCATTTGCAAGTGGTCAACCGGTTAGATTCAAAATGGCCCGGTTGTCCACTTGAGGGGGAGTGTTAGAGTGCATCCCACATCGGAAATTCAAGAGTAAAAATAACCGGTATATAAGCTCTTGAGTTGGACTAACTAATCGATTGGATTCAATCTTTTAATGTGGTTCAGCCCAAGTGTCTTATTACCCAATCCTGTTGTCCATACCCCATTCTAAATTCTATCAGTAATATTCATTACTTTCAAAGTAAAGATTGACAATTTAAACGTGCATATTCTTTTAAGCAAATTCTCTTTACATTTGTGAATAGTGTTCATGAAGAGTCTTTAAGACTCACATTGCCAAGTGACCCGTGGTTCCAAAAACACTAATTGGTTTCGGGGTGAACCAAGTATCTCACATACAGATGCTCAAAAGCTTTCCAAGCAACATGTTGTGGACATGAAACACTCCCTCCGTTCCTAAAATGTAATCGCACTTTACTTCTTAGTCTGCCCCAACATTATCCCTCGTTTCTTTTCTAAGGAAAACAATATGTGACTCATATTATTATTTTTCTCCAAAACTTCGGTGTTGACTTCAGGGAGTTTAAAAAAGGGTTTGATTGAATAATACTCTCTGAGGCCTAGAGATATTGCATCAGGCTCATGATATAGCTCCTAACCCTAGGATTCTTGTTTGCCTATAAAAGACGCGCACCCCGATCAGACTTCACCTCTACACACTATTATTATCTCTCTATGCATATTCATCATCTCCATAGTCCATAGAGCTTCAAACTTCATCAATGGTCACCGAGCCTATATTGTACGTGTACACTCCTAAATGTATTAAATACACAAAATCCTTAGCATGCTACCATAAAAAAGGTCCGTAATTTTGAGTGGTTTGCTTTCCACAAAAACATAATTGAGTTAATTTATTTATCATATTTTTTTATTCTTAGTCATTTTACCCATTCTTGAATACCAATGGATCGATTATCCATCGAGGTTAAAAAGTAAAAAGTGAATAGTTGATGTTCAAATAAAAAAGAGAAAGATTGAGAGCCACATATTTCATTACGAAATTGAAAAACCAAGAAGTTAGAGTTTATTTCGAGACAACCGAAAAAAGGTGTGAGTTTTGTTTTGAAACAAAGAGAGTAAATCTCAACAACAAAATTTTTATTTACTTTATTAAATAAGGATGGAGCTCATGGAGGGAGTACATATGAACCAGATAAACTTAAGTGATGCATATGGAAGATATAATCTACATATGCTAGACGTGGAAATATTGCTAAAAAAACCATATTGGAAAAAGACTAAAGTAGAAGTAAAATA
This sequence comes from Cuscuta australis, assembly GCA_003260385.1. Taxonomy (NCBI): domain Eukaryota; kingdom Viridiplantae; phylum Streptophyta; class Magnoliopsida; order Solanales; family Convolvulaceae; genus Cuscuta; species Cuscuta australis. The sequence goes on along the minus strand of NQVE01000215.1, from coordinate 6,304,532 downwards.
TTGAAAATATACCAGACTTTCATGTTTTTGTTCTCGAAATAGGAGTTAAAATGCATTTACATTACCAAACATGGTCATGTACATTATCAAAAAGTATAGTAATGTGCACATATACAGCGCCACATTACAATGACATTGCCACATTGTGAAGTTAACTCCTATTTTGATACTTTTTTCTATGTTTTAGTCCTGTGATTTCTAAAACCCTATAGCCTGAAGAACTTATTGAGCTCTATAACCTCGAATAAACGAATGAAGAAGCAGTGAGAGCATAAAACTGTAAAAGATTCTACTCGTATATACACGAAAAGGAAGGGAGGAAGAAAGAAAGGAGGACGAACACGTATTCGGCGCCCAGGGAAATGTGGAAAGCTTGGAGATTTTGCCAGAAAAGCTCCGGGTTCCGAACGATCTCTTGGAACTCAGCTTGGGGCTTAGGGTAAATGAGAGGGCGATCGGAATGACCGGAAGCAGTGACCGCTGTTTCCATGGCTGAACCAGTAATTCTCAAGTAGATGAAGATACAAATCTAATTTATCATAGCAATGCTAGGGTACACCACCCCATTTATACCCCACTCCTTTATCCACCATTCAATTTTATTTTATTTTATTTATTTAATTTTGTTTTAGTTTCTTGCTTTTTTGTGTGGTTATGGAGGGGGTGGGGGACAAATGGGTACATCTTTGGTGTACCCCTAGCATTTTTCAATTTATTAATCTCCTCCCACTTTGACTTCACATAATTTAACACGGAGTAAACAAAAATGGTATGGTTACACCAAAAGTGTACCTCAAATGTACATAACCTCTTCATTATCACATATTTTGTCATGTAAAATAAAAAATAATAATTGAATAAATTATATTTTTGGTGGTACACTTTTGGTGTACCTCTAGCATTTCCTTTAATAAAATTTATAAAATATTTATGATTGCAATTTGTATGGAAGAGATGAAACTTTTTGTAAGTATTCATTATCAAAATCACCCAGGATCTTTTAATATTAGAATCTAGTGTCATTGGACGTAGACACATGTTGGGTCTGGTTTTGAAACCGCTAGTTCTGACTCTGCCAAGAAAAAGTATTGCAACTGGTATCGTTGGATCGTTGGCTGACGGCACCACTTTTGGTTCTGGAACTGACATCTTCAGTTCTCGGCGCAATTCAAGAAACTTTTTTTTGCGAAGTTGATAGTTTGATGCAAAAATCATAGACGACTAAAATGTTTGTCTCGATGTAATTGTTGCGTGTAGAATAATGAGAACTGGAAAGTATAAAGTCACAACAATGTTTAATATCCCGGCCGTTCAAAAAAACAATGAGGTAAATATACATTTCGTGCGAAGTTATCGTTGTACTTTTAGACGTGGAAGCAATAATCTTCGTCTTCAACAAGATATTGCCAATAATGATACTTTTTAAATCACTTTTTCCCATTGACATTGAACAAGATTGATTCTCACTATTCTCAAGAGGGTTCACGTATAGCGTATGAAATGCATAATACAGAGCTTGAAATAATATAGTAGTGTTAGGTCATGTTTTCCACAACTTCTTTGTACTTATTAATTATTTTTATTGGAATTAGACCAGATCAGATCACGTCAGACCATATCACGTGAGACCTGATCAGATCAGAAATAGCTTGAAATATAATAACATCCAGATCATATCAAAATTTATTTTAATCAGATCAGAACCAATCAAATCAGGTGAAGAGAACATGGCCTTAGTCATCTCAATCTTCTAATCAATAAAATGTTGAAAATAATAATCATTTTCTTCCTGGAAATAACTATAGTAATACTCCATACGAATTTAAAATCTTTCAATTCTGAAGGAGGGACAAAATAATATGGCGTAGCAACTTTGTAAATACCTGGTATGTACAAGCAATACTCATATCACTGATCTCTCATAAAGGCAACATGTGGAAGCAACAAATGATCACTCAAAGTATCACGAAAACAGGTACTATGTAGTATTGTTAATACACTCATTAAAAATTGGTTACAACTAGATCTCTAAGCATGTGAGAAAAATAAAGTAGTAAGATTTAAAAAAAAACATGTTAGATAGTTTTTCAACAATAAAAATTCATTCATATCAATTGCATGAGCAAGGTTGGACTTAGTAAAAGAAACAAGTCGTTTTTTATAACTCAAAACTTCTTTAATTAGCATTTACGCACTATTCTACTAGATTGTAATGTCCTCAAAAATATGTTACCTCGGAGTACATGTTTCTATTCTTAGACAGACAACAAAATTTAGAAAGTGCAATTAGAGGGATGCAAAAGTGCATTTGGGATATATCGAGTTTGGCATATTTACTGGAGGAATGCAGAAGTGCATTGGAAAAAATTAATGTACATCTAGGAATAGAAAAACTACCATGCACTTTCAATGTACATGAATATATCATATAAATTAATTCTAAAAATAAAAATTAAACAAAAACATATTTTATCATTAAGTAAAAATATTTTTCGATCACATATTTCATCCGTCCGTGTGATTTCGTCTTGTTAGACTTTTTCAGATTTGAATTTTAATTGTCGATTACACTAAAATTGTATTACATATTAATATGTTAAAATAAAATTATTTTAAAAATTTCAAAATAAACCTAATGAAATAGTTTTTATACTAATTTGTTTAGTTGCGAACAAAAATTTACCCGTTTGAATGTGCAATTTAAAAAATTAAACTAGACTGAGGTTATATGTGATTGGGGAAAAAAAATATATTCTTAGAAGAGTATTTTTCCAAATGAAAATAATTTCTAAGAAAAATTATTTTCCAATCATATTTTCCATTGTTTGGTAAGGAGAAAAATGTTTTCTTAAAAAAAACTTTACTTTCTAATTAATATTTAAAAACAAAAATTCCAAACTTACATATTCTAGATTTTAAATTCTATAACACATGAAAGATTTGAAACTCACAATCCGAATTCTTTGGATCAAAATGAAATCAACCAAATCCACAATTTGAATTTTATATTTTAAAATATAAGGTTTAAAACATAAATTGCGATTTTGAAATTAAATATTAAAGAATTGAAATTTAAAAATTTTAAATTTAAAATTAAAAAATTAAAATAAAAATAATATAAATTAAAATTTAAAATATAAACTTTCAAAATTGTAAATAAAAAAGTTAAAATTTAAAAATTAAAATAAAATTTAGAAATAAAAAAGTAAAATTTAAAAAATAAAAACTAAAATTCAAAACTAAATTTAATATAAAAGTTTTTAAAATTAAAATTTATATTTTAAATTTAAAATCTAGAATTCTTAAAATAAAAATTAAAAATCTTTGGATCAAAATGAAATTAAGCAAATCCACAATTTGAATTTTATGTTTTTAAAATATAAGGTTTAAAAACATAAATTGCGATTTTTAAATTAAAGATTAAAGAATTGAAATTTCAAATTTTAAAATTTAAAACTAAAAATTGAAAGATAATTTATCATTTAATATTTAAAATTTAAAAATTTAAAATTAAAATTTAAAATAAAAATTATATAAATTAAAATTTAAAATATAAGGGGTTGGGGAGGGTTAGAGAGAGAGGGGGGAGGGGAAGGGAAAGGGAAATAGAAGGAAAATAAAAAAAAAGGGGGGAGAGGAAAAATTGAAAAGAGAAGGGAAAGGGGGAAAGGAAAAGAAGAAAAAAAATGTAATGTGCAAAAATTAATAAAAAGACTCTCACTTAAGTCAAGAGGTATAAACCACCGAGACAAGTGATACCTTAGTTAGTAGATAGCGGTTAGAGTGCCAAGTGGTAATAAACCAACGAGGACATTAAAAAAATAAAAAGAGTTAGCAGTGGTATATAGATATATAATATATATAATATATAATATATATAATATATAATATATAATATGTATATATAATATTTATAATATATATAGTATATATAATATATAATATATAATATATAGTATATAGATATAATCTCCAATAGCGGCTTTGCAAGCCTGGAAAGAAAGAAAAAAATGTAGAAATGTAAAGTGCAGTAATTAAATGTACAAACCATGTGACGGCTTTGCCGGTCAGCGGGCAAAATAAAGAAAAAAAAAATGTCCAATCACCGTTGGCGGAAAATCCGACCTGTGGGATAATTCAATATATCCAAGTCAATATGTCCAAGTCCAATAAGTGTTCAAGAGTAAAGGAACTTAAAGGAATTTTTTTTCAGTTTTTTTTTCAATTTTTTTTTTTGGTTGAGGTTTTTTTTTGGTTTTTTTTGTTTTTTTTTGTTTTTTTTGTTTTTTTTGTTTTTTTAGTACCTGCAGGAAGAGGTTAGGGAAAACAAAATAATAACAAATATTTAAAGCAAATAAACAATAAAACTTATGTTTAAAATAAAAAAACTCAAACTGTTTGCCCGGCAACGGCGCCAAGTTGATTTAGGGTGTAAGAATCCCTTGTAAGTAGGGTGTCGAACCTCAGGGAGACGCGAGTTAATTTAGAACTCAAAAAGTAAAATTTTAAAAATAAAAAGTAAAATTCAAAATTAAATTTACTATAAAAGTTTTAAAAATTAAAAATTTAGAATTTAAATTTAAAATATAAAAATTTTAAATTAAAAATTTAAAATATAATTTCAAAATAAGATTTAATGTTTAAAATTTAAAGTTTGAGATATATATTTTAAATTATAAATTCAAAAAATATAAATTAAAATTTTTAACTTAAAATTTAAAACTTTAAATCTAAGATTAAAAATTAATTTTTAAATTTGAAATCGAAAATATAAAATATAGGAAAAATTACCCAAAATAATCCCAACTTTACCCGGTTTTTCAAAAATAATCCCACCTTTCACTGTGATGCATAATAATCCCAACTTTTCTGAAATTTGTCAATTTTGGGTCGCCGTTAAGTGTCTAACGGAGGGTTAACGGAAATGCCCATTTTGGGCAACAAAATGAAAGTTGGGATTATTTTTGATGAATTTTTGTTTTTTAATTTTTTTTTTGAAATTTTTTATTTAAATTTTTTGAATTACTTTCTACCTCCATCATCATTTCTTTTTCTTTTTTAAAGATTAGTCTTAGTTTAAAAAATAAAAATAATAGATATAAAAAATGAAAAAATGAGAAATGTAACTAAAATGATACAAAAATAATAAAATAAATAAGGTAATCAATGGAAACTAACTTGAAATTGGTAAAAGTAAAATAAAAATATACGGGTGAGTTTTAATATTTTACGTATTATACAAAGTATTAACATATCACTACTTATTTTTTAGAAAAAATTATCTACAATAATTCCAATTTTACCGGACGGCTTGTTCTTTTAAAAAATAAGTAGTATATTAAGACTTCGTATAGTGTGTAAAATGTTAAAACTCACCACTCCGTATATATTTATTATGTTTCTTACCAGTTTCTGTTTAATTTCTATTGATTACATTATTTATTTGATTAAGTTTGTATTGTTTTAGTTATTTTTCGCATTTTCATTAATTTTTTTATCTATTTTTTTCTAAGGTAAGAATAATATTTAAAAAAGAAAAAGAAATGGAGGTTAAGAGTAATTCAAAAAATTTAAATAAAAAATTTCAAAAAAAAATTAAAAAATAAAAATATATCAAAAATAATCCCAACTTTCATTTTGTTGTCTAAAACGGGCATTTCCGTTAACTTTCCGTTAGAAATTTAACGGCGACCCAAAATTGGCAAATTTCAATAAAGTTGGGATTATTATGCATCACAGTGAAAGGTGAGATTATTTTTGAAAGACAGGGTAAAGTTGGGATTATTTTGGGTAATTTTTCCTAAAATATAAAATTAAAAATAAAAAATATAATTAAAAAATAAAGTTGAAAAATTAAAATATAAAATGTAAGTTTTAAAAAATCAAGATTTAAAATTAAAAATATAAAAATAGAAAATGAGAATTTACATTGAAAAAATTAAAAATTAAAATATAAAATCTAATAAAAAATAAGTTGAAAAATTAAAATATAAAATGTAACTTTTAAAAAATCAAGATTTAAAATTAAAAATATAAAAATAGAAAATGAGAATTTACATTTAAAAATTTAAAAATTAAAATATAAAATCTAATAAACAATGGTAGGAGGGGTGGGGTTGGGGCACGGGCGGTAGAAGGTGGGTAGGCACGAGGGAAAAAAAGTATGGGGTAAACGTATGTGGTGGGGGTTGGCGTGTGTGTGGAAGGAGCGGAGAATGAAAATTTTCGTCTAAATTTTAACCAAACCCCCCATGAGACTCAAAATAATATGGATAACACCAAGATTTTGTACTCCATTTGTACACCGCAGGTGTGTACCAATATTTTGTGTTAGTGTAATGCTAATTTTTGTTAACGGACCAACACTTTGTATCAGTGTGAACCATTAAAATGTTAGTGTATACCTTTGGTGTAAGTTTTAGATACAAATTTTGGTGTAAGTATAGCATGGTCCAAATAATATTAATACAAGAAACTGTGGGATTATAGTTGATTTGCAGTATAGAACGGGCAAAAATAAAAACTAAAAAGAATACCTTGTAAGTAGGGTGTCGAACCTCAGGGAGACGCGGGTTAATTTAATTTAAACAAAAGTTTACAAAAAAAGTTGTAAAATATTTTGGTCTTTTTGGTTTTAGAGATAAAATAAAAAGTGTAAAAGAAGAGAGTTCCTAACAACACAAAGTTTTTTATGATAAAAAGTTAGGGGTAGAAATTGGTAAGTTAATTGTCCAATGTTTTTATAAAAGTTGGATTGTCAATTTATTTTTATATAGAATGTGTGGAGTTGCAGAAAAGTATTTAGGGACGCTCTCACAAATCACCTAAATAATAACTACTCCGACTTTAACACGCTAATGATAAATCCGGAGTAATTATATAGTAGCAACGGCAACCATAATTATTTTATTGTATGTTTACCCAATTTAATGGTGTAAAAATACAACTCAATAATTATTTCCACCCGAAAGTCTTCAATCCCGGTTAAAGATGGAGAAGGCTTACGGTGTATTTAAAAAGTGTTCTATTTTATGATTATATCAATTTTAGCTCATATTCCTTGTAACAATTATGTTTATGATTGAGCCCTTAATTAAAAATCACAAACATTTCAAATTTATTTATTTTTAAATACAACATCTAAGTAAAAATAAAATCAACAATCCATGTTAAAAATATTCAAAACATTAAGATGGACAATTAATTACACCAACTTCTAACCCCAATGGAATTTAGAAATTCATAGTTTGAAGCTTAAACAAATAAATATTTATTACAATAATAAAAATCTTACAAAATGGAAGATGTGTTCTTGAGCTCCAAATATGATAAATGATGATGAAGATGAAGTAATTTTTATGTATTTGGATGAAGAAAGTGGTGAGATATTAGTGATGGATGAGGAGAATTTCGGATGGGAGAGAGGAGAGAAATGGGGGGTTCCAACCTCCTTGAAGAAGAGAAGGGAGTGGATTTTATAGATAAATTTGTATATATGGAGTATATACGAACAGTCCCAAAAATGCCAACAAAACTACAGTAGCCCATATGGAAATGAGGCTGTTTGTCTCGCCACTTGATCCCGTGTTTGATTCCCCCTGGAGCGTCGGTGTTTTGTCATTTTTCTCCCAATCAATGGCCGAATTTCAATATAGAACATTACTTTTGTCCGCCCGTGATATGCCGAATAAGCAGTTGTGGCGCAATTGTCAAAGCTCCAATTTCAACACTCTCAAATCCAGAGTTCGAATCCCGAGGCCTTTTTCTTCTTTAGTTTTGTTTACGTTCTTCTTTCCTTCAAATCTCTTCCATTTATTTTCGTCCCAAACTTCCATATTTATTTTCCGTTCTTGCAATTATTCTCTATGCGTCCAAATGACCTCAAAGTACCTGTAAAACATATAAAACCAAGCATAAGACCGCTCTATCCAAATAAAACAGAAAATTGAAATAAAATATAAACATTAAATTCAATTGGGACTCAAAACTCCTTCAAAATATGCATAAAAAGTGTATAAAATATGTGTATATCAATAGTGACACCGGGGTATGGTGATACTGTCATTTTGGAGTACTTTCGGTGCTTTGTTCATAAAATTGACGGGTTCTAACCCCTTGACCCACTTCCTAAACCTCTCGCCCTACACTCACCCATGCACTCAATCCCAACCTCGCTGTAAGCCTTCACAAAATGTACAGCTATAATGCAATGCATAATAGACACACATTTTGTAGGGACGGAGTTGGGGTGGGGATGCAAGGACGGAAGTAGGGTATGTGGGGTTTAGACTTTAGAGGGTAAAATATTTTCACCAAAAGAACAAATAGAGAGGGGAGGGAGGGACCGGGTCGGTAATACAGAGTAATCCCCCTATTTACAACAGCAGCAGGAAATTTATCCCGCCTAAAAGTTTGGGCCGGATACTGTAACAGTGGGCCGAACATTTTCTAAAGCAAATCTAATTATTGGGCTGCGTTATTCTTTGTTGGAATATACTTAATATTTCCAGTTTAAAATTTTAGTACGATTCTTTCAGTTTCAAACATTAAATACAAAATAGTAAACAATCACTTCTCAAACATCATGCCATTTTTTATGCTTTTAAAACTAATATTATTAAAATCCATCTTAAAATCAAATCCATAAATTGTAAGCAAATTAACATACAACCATTATTACAAAAACTATGGTAATGATATTAAAAAAATATTTTAAAAATGTTTTATTAATTTTATTATGGGCAGTTTCCAGAAATAAAGTAAAAAAGATAAAAAAACACCCCACTCCGTGCTGACAAAAAAATTGGAAACAAAATTATATTTCTCATACAAAAAGAAAAACAAATAAAAACAATTAAAAAACAACTGTTGTACGTGGTTTCACACTTCTCCACTTCCCATAAAACCTGGGCAGCAACCACCACTCCTGCACCACCTCTCATCCAGACCTGCAGTATAAATTGGGCAATTCCATATGCTTCCACACAATTATCACAACAATCAACTCCCAGCCTGCAAAGGAAGAACACAGAAAAATGTCAAGTGCATCAAGCGGAAGTGGTGGCCTCTGGTCATGTTTGAAAGCTTTGGTTGACACCAAACAAGATTGGGCCATTTGCGTGAGAGCTGTTAGAGTTTACAGCGTTCCTTCCCGGGACGGAAAAGAAAACACCATGGAAATTATTTTCCATGATTCAGAGGTATTTGTATACAACACATTAACTGAAAATTTTGTATAGGTTTATGTTAGAAAGTAGAAGCATGTTCTTTTCTAATTTACAGGGTACCAGAATTCATGCCCAAGTTAAGAGAGCACAACTAGAAGATTTCAAACCCAAAATCACAGAAGGAAAAGCTTGTGCACTCAAAAATTTTGTGGTTAACAAGAATGACCAACCCTACAAAACCACAGACCACCCATATACCTTGTGTTTTTATAGACACAGCCTGGAAGGACATCAGTGCATATCGTTTTCCCAGCTTTATGTCAAAGTTGTGCCCTTTTGAAAAATTATTAGAACCACTATCCGAAAGTTGGCTTACTGGTAAGAGAAATTCAGATTTGTTATTCATGTTTTATTTATCATACTAATCTTATCCTATTTAATTTGAATTGCAGATGTGATTGGAAAAGTTGTTGCAAGGACAAACATCCAAATTCGTATGGTTCGAGGGGAACCCCAAAGAACATTAGAGCTGACTTTGGAAGATGGAAAGTAAAGCTTATTCCTATTCTTGCATGAGTTATTTCCCTTTCAATGTTATATTTTTTAATTTACGGAGGAAATTTCACTTCATAGAGGACAAAAACTTCGGCACCCTGTGGGATGACTACATTGACAAATTTAATGAAGCGGTGGGAGCAGGAATAACAAATCCTATTCTACTGGTGAAGTTCTGCCGTGCAAAAGAATTTCTAAGTATGGGTTTTAAATCATTCTGCTCCCTTAGTATGAGTTTTGAATCATTCATTTGGTTTCTCATATTCTGTTTTATGTTTTTGTTTTTAAAAAATTATATACGTGCAGAAGAAATTCAAATAACCACATCCTTCCATGTCACTCAACTTATACTGGACAATGAATCGGAAGAGGCAAAGGAATTTCTCAAAACATTTAAGACCGAGGTTAATGAGTGCAGATCCTCAAGCACCTTTACTCTCACACAAAGCACACAAAGTAGTGAGGGGACAGAAAACACCAGTGGAAACCTAAAGATTACTAGCATTCACAACCTACTTAATGAAACTGAGGTTGGACAAACTACTCGAAAAAATTCTTCCCTACTTTTACTGGATTTATATTTTAACTGATTTTGGTGAATAGGATGGTTATTTCTGGATTATGGCTGACATTGTCACTATTGAGAACTACAATGACTGGTCCTATTTGAGTTGCAAAAACAAAAACTGTTGTCGAAAGATAGTGCAAGAGGGCGATGTTTTTCGGTGTCTTCAATGCCAAAATACTATGTCCACCGGGGAGTACAGGTATAATAATCAATTAAATCTAATTTCTTCAGAATTTTATTTCAAAAATATTAGTCACACTTTAGAGTTATTTCAAAAATATTATTTTTTTTCTTAATGTTAGATTATTGATATCAAAGTTTTCCGTCCCTTTAATGACTAGGTACAAAGTTACAGTGACTATGAAAAACCCCTCAGGCACTGCAACATTTGTTCTTTGGGACAAAGAGTGCAAGGAGATAATGGGTATGTCCGCCACAAAAATGAGAGAGATTATGATCAAGTTTTGCTGATTATTGAATCAAAAAAATGTTTTTCATTAAGAACAATTATTACCCTATTGATAATGTAAAAAATGTTTTATTATTTCTTAAAGCGAACCGGGGATGACCGTGAGTTTCCGAAAGAACTTGAGCAAGAAGTACTTTCAAAGACCGGGCTGTTTAAAACTGTTTTGAGAAACGCCTCCCTCTACACTAAGTACCAAGGACCAAGGAGCTTTGGTGTGTTGACAATGATTACGGACCCGAAGACAATTGCCAAGTACAAATCCCCGGCAGCAGTTAAAGACGAGATGGATGGATGGAATGACTTTGATTTTTCAGAATTCAACACAGAACAGGTAGTGTCCCAAACTAATTACATAATATAGAGGATAATGATAAAAAGGGGAGCTATGAATGACTATTTAAATTCTATATCAGATTGCCTCAAATGAAGAAGGCACAAGGCAAATGAATAAAGGCAAGGCAAAAGTTGTGGAATGGAGTCTAGAAGATGAAGAATTTGGTAAGCTCCTCAAGGATCAGAGCTCAACAACCAAACCCAGAAAGAAACCAAGAAATGGGATTATTATCGAAGATCTTATCTCCTAGATTGTTATCTACTAAATTGTACTGTTTGCAGATTTATGTTCGTTAAATAACCTGCACCCTATGTCTGAATTATGTGCTATGCACGAGTTCAACACATCGGGGACAGTGCGTATCTTATTTTAGTCTTCAAGTGTGTTCCACACTTTGTTTGAAACCTGTGTGTGTCACAGGGGTGTTTTCTTATATATTTATATTTACAAGACCCTTCAAACTAAGTTTCCAACCAGGATATGGCACAGGAAACATGGTATTGGAAGTGGTTATCTTCTAAGTAATGTTAATGTACTTCTTTCTTTGTGTTTGAATTAATGAATTTCCGTTTTGATTCTTTGTACACTATTAACATAAAAAGCCTTGCTTAAGAAGTTAAAAAATACTTTGGCCAAAAACACAGTATAGATTATTCATACAAAAATGGGTATCTAAATTATGCATCTATATTTTGATGTACAATGGCCAATAGAAATAAAATATTGTACATTTTCATATTACTGAAAATTGTCAATTGAAAAATATAGATTAGCATTGTATAAAAGAAATTCATTATGTAAATTTCCAGAAAAGCAATTTTCCAAAAATCATATTACTTTTCTAAAACATAAATAAATTGAAGGCTTTTGGTCGGTTACCTTTTGTAATTATCAGTAATATCAAAAACCGTAAGTTGTTTTTAATTATACTTATATATCAACATAAAAACTAAATATATTTTTTAGTTCATACAAAAAATGAACTAAAATCCACATCAAGAGTTTAAAGTAACATTGAAAACAATAAATTAGTTTAGCTAAATAAAAGTTAGAAAAACATTGATTCTCAATTCAATACGGGATCTCCATAATTAAAAGTAACATTTTGGAAAAAATATGTTATATGATAAAAAAGATTATGTAAAATAAGTATTTATCATTAGTAAAACGTAAAACAATGTTTAACTAAATACATTCAAAACGTTTTTTAAAGACCGTAGCACTTTAAAATAAATGAATGTTATTCTAAGATCCATTTGAATTCTATATTCATTTCTATTTCAATTCTATATATATAATGTAAAGTAAAATTCGGAAAAAATATGTTATATAATAAAAAAGCTAAAGTAAAATAAATATTTATCATTACTAAAACAAATAACTTAAAATATTAGTAAAAATTTAAAACTTAAAAAGATTGGATTTTGAGATTCGGAATTAAGGCACCATTTAGAAACAAAAAAACTATTACTTAAAAAAATTTAATGTAATTCTATAAATGTTTGAAATTATGTTTTTAAAAATGTTATTCCTAATCTTGACCAATGCTCCGTTCGTTAAATTGATATTTTCTTCCTCGCCTGCCCCCCGCAAAAGCCCCACCCCCCGAACCCTCTCCAATTGTACACCGTCATTTGATTAAGGATCCAATGGAAGTATAGATCATCTACAATATTTACTTCCATCAGATCCTTAATCAACCCGCTAGATTATATAGTCAAATGTTTTTCTCCTAAGTATTATTTACAGTGATGGTGCATTTCTGAATACAATGGAAGTAAGCATCATAGACATACACGCATTCAACATGTACAAAGCCAATGAACATACATCCATACATTCACAATAATAATTCAAGGGTAAAATTCCAGCGAATGATGGACTCCTAAAAATGTCATTAAATAATTTAATGACTTTTTACTAGCGAATGGTTTATTATAAAAATTTTGAAAAAATAAATTTAGTATAATGTAAATATTAGATTATCAGTATAAAATACCTTAAAGGAAATTTATTACATTCATACATACATTTAAAAAATAAAAATTTACAGTGCAACGAATAAAAATAAGAGTGGGCCAAAAAAAGTAAGAATGGGTAACAGATTTGGGTTCGTGATTTATTTTGATATAAAAAAACAAAAAGGATAGTGGGTGGTTTTTCAAAAATAATCAGTTCAATTAACCGCCCTCTCTCACACAATTCTTCAGAATATTCACTCAAAACAATTTTTGTGCTGTAAAAAACGAATTACCTCACGACCCCTCGAATTTTTCTGTCCTCAAAGGTGACTCATGATCTTAAAGCAATGCAGAAAATTACAAAGGGTGGAAAATAAAAGATCAAGAGACCTTATGATTCAGGTCTTGACAAAGGTACCAATCTATAAATTTACTGCTTTAAGTTTATTGTTAGAAAAATAGAGTATATATATAATAGAAATTACAAAAATATGTTTTAGTTACGTTAGCTTTTAATTTAAGAGAAAGTATTGTCCTTAATGCAATAGGCTTGCGCTTGAGAATGGTAATTAGGTAAAGATGTCTACCTTTGCGCAGTAATGATAAGGGATGTATGTATGGATATGTACCTGCAGTTAAAAAAATTTATTGTTTAGAAAAATGCATGTCGGTTTACGAACAGAGGTAGAGGTAAAATATACTGAAAGATACTCCCAGTTTTTCGTACATTAGGTTATTCACCAATTTCATGCACAAAAACCTTCCTACATATTTCAAATTAGGTTTTAAGATTTCACAATACAAAGAGGAGATAAAATAGAGTTAAAAATATACAAAGAATGTTTACCTTTTCTGTTCCTGATTTTTACACAGATAGCATATAATTACACAGATACGATCCCAGAAGTACCTGACATTAAAAACAACAAGTTAGGTTTTAGGGTATGGACTAAAAATTAAGAAACCTGTAATAAAAGATTAGGGGTTTTGACTTATCTAGCTACTTTGGACCGAAAGACAAACAGCATTCCCTGCATTAAATATGAATATGAAACATTCAAATCAAAAAAATAGTTTTGGTTCATATATTTTATATTTTATGGAATATTAATTAGAAAAGTTAAAGCTAAATAAATTTGTACCTTGCGGAATGCTTCCACAGTAAGAGGACCTACAATAGTAAAGTTGTTTCCTAAATAAAATTATGTCGTTTAAGAAATGAAATGTATATTAACTGTATTAAATATAGATTTAAAGGTCTGTACCTTCGTTTTTATACCCTGATCATATGGCTTTGGTAAAATAGAAGGATTCAAATCACATTCCGAAAAAAAACTATTTTTGGACATATTTTAAAATTATTTTTGGAGTTATTTTTGCGGATGTGAACAAATTTGTAAATCTCGGAGAGAAATTCAAATATAATAAAAGTAATTTGAAACCCTCTAGATCTGCACTAGATTGAATACTTCACCCGAAATACAGCTCTTTTGACTTTTATTAAATAAAAGGATTAATCGTATGCATGATCTCAAAATAAAAAAAATATGTTGTAGCATTTATGAAAAACCTTTGTAGATCTCAGACGGAAATTCAAATATAATAAAAAATATTAAAAACCGGTGCGTTGAAATCATTTGACTCTGATTAAATAGAAGGATTAATTATATGCATGTTTTCAAAAATGACATTGATTTATTGCATGTTAAAGAAATGGTAAATCTAAGGTCAGACCTTTAAGTAAAGGGTCAAATACATTTATAAACCCATCGGCCAGGATAATATATCTTAGATCAACAAAAAACACCAAAAAAATGTAATACTCTCGAGCCAGCGTCATCACAGAAAAATTAATCTGTTAGATCTTGAATAAAAATCGAAGATCTTGAGACTCGACGAAAAAAACACCGAAAACGCACATAACCCCATCGGAATGTACATAAAGCTCATACAAACCCATCGTAGATCTGTTAACCAAGAAGTTTCATTAAACACCTTGATAATAGATCCCAGACTTCATCTTCGTATAGAATCGGTATATTAAAACACTAAAAACATGAAAAAAACAAAAAAATTAGAAAAAATCATTAGGAATCAAATCAAAACATAGAGAGAGTGATTAATCCAAAAAAATCAATGTCTTGAAACCGAGGCATCAGTTTCTCATCGACACAATGAACAACAAACAAAAAAAACAGAAACTTCAAAGAGAGACCGATTAATACAAAAAAACCATGTCTCGAAACAGAGGCTTCACTTTCTCATCGACACGATGAACATGAAACAAATAAAATCAGAAACTAGACATAAAGAAGATAAATTTGAATGTGTTAGAGATGGAAGAGTAAGAGAGGGAGAGAGCGAGTGAGAGAGAGAGAGAGACGGAGACGGAGACGGAGGCGGTGCTAGGGGGGCTGGTATAAATATTGAGGGTTTATTATTTAGGGCTGGGCTTATGGACTGGGTTTAGTATAGGGTGAGGGGTGGTATGGGCTGGCGGGCTGGGATATTACACTGGGCTGGGTGGTATATGTACTTTAGTTTCAATTAAAGGGAAGGTCTGTGGGCTGGGATATTACACTGGGCTGGGATATTACACTAGCTTTTTACTTTGGGTTTAGTTTCAACTTATACACATGTAGAAAAAAACATTTTTAGGTCATTTATGTAATACTTCCTCCGTCCCAAAAAGTTTTAAACATTTTGACTAAAGTGGAAATTAAGGAAGGAATAATTTTGTGTTGACTTTCGAAAAATAACCTTGATTTGATGTGTAAAAGTAGGATGTAATGTGTAGATTATAAGGAAAAAGGTATGATGGGATAGGTAGGGTTTAAAAAATAAGGGGTAAAGATAGTTTTTTAATAGAAATGGGTAGGAGATTGTGGGACGCAATTTTTTTGAAAGGTGTAAATCTTTTTGGGACGCAGGGATTATCATATTCTAAAATTATAATTTAATTTTGAATATATTATATTAAAACACATTGATATAAGACTTTGAATATAAATCTTTATATTATTTAAGAATACTAAATTTTAATGGTGGAGTTTTTTTCAGAGAATGAACGGGTAATTCGATCAAAACCATCATCAGGGGTTTTTGAGTTCAAATCGACGCGTGGATGCAATATTGCTCAAACAAAATCTGCAAATTTCATTCGTGGTATATGTACTTTAGTTTCAATTAATATTTTTTTTACATAAGTTTAATGTAATAATTTATTACTCTTTTTTAAATTATTTGTAACATTTCCAGGAACATCAATTCTTACACCTAATTCATTGCGTCCCTTAAGCTCAATTGATACGAATTCTACGTATTCTAATTTCGGACGCTATCAAGCATCTGAACGTCAATCCATGGATGTAGCCAGAAGTGGTGTTGACCCTAATCCGAAAGATAAAGAAAAGCTCTGCAGTGTGAATAAAGGTTTGTACACACACCATTTATCTAACTATATCTCTACCTATTGTGATTTTATTTTTTATATTTAATTTTATACAAAACTGTTTAGATGAAACAGGTACTGTCGTTCCATCGACGTCTACATCTCAGATGATAACATTGCCTTCGATACTTTCACAAAGATGGTCCATTGATATCGATGTTTGCGAAAATGTACAAGACTGTGGTGGGGTTTTACTTTTGAATGACGTCGGCTCTAATTCTGAAATGTGTTACGAAGATCATTTGAGTAAGAGTAAAAAATTATTCACAAGTCAAGTCGATAAACTTCCAACGATCAAGTATTGGGATATCAGAGATCCAACTTATGTTTGCCAACATTGTAAGGCTTTTTTCTGGTATGAAGAGAGGATTGTTAGTACTTCGACAAAATGAAATCCAAAGTATTCGTTGTGTTGCAAGAATGGAAAGATTACTCTGGCACAAAACAAGGCACCTCTTGAAGAATTAGAACGATTAGTGTATGGATCAAGTGCACAGAGTAAGCATTTTCAGACACATATTCGTTCATACAACTGTATGTTTTCATTTACTTCATTGGGAGGGAAAATTCAGAGAGATGAAAACCCAGGCCGCGGCCCTCCTATTTTTAAGTTAGGAGGAAAAAATCACCACCGAATCGGTAGCTTACTCCCAGATGACGGCTCACGTCCTAAATTTGCTCAGCTATATATTTACGATACCCAAAACGAAGATTTCAATCGAATCAATGCATTGCGGTACAATTTCTCATCCACTGTTGTTTTGTTTTACATACATGATGTGCATGTTATTTTTTTTAAAATAACATATTTTATTTAATTCTTTAGGAAAGAGGATCGTGTTGATAGTTTACACAGAGAAATTGTGGTGATGGTGAGGGCAATGTTGGACGAGCACAATGTGTTGGTGAAGTCATTTCGTATTGCTCGAGACAAAATTTTGGAAGCTGGAGATTTGTCAGTTTCTTTGAGACTTATAGGGAAGAGAACCACAGATGCACGGAGATATAATCTACCCTCTGTTGACGAAGTTGCTGCATTGGTTGTTGGTGATATTGATCGGTTGATGGGAGAAAGGGACATTGTGGTTCGGACACATTCAGATAAATTGCAACGAATAAGCGAGCTCAACCCTGCTTATTTGGCTCTTCAGTATCCACTACTTTTCCCATATGGTGAAGATGGATATCGTGAAGATATTCCTTTTAGAAATGTGGATGCATTTAATGTTGGTGGAAGAAGAAGCGTGAGCATTAGGGAATTTCTAGCATATAAATTTCAGGAAAGGGAATCAGAAAATCCTTTCATACTTCGCTCACGCAGATTATTTCAAGAAATTTGTGTGGATGGATTCACAATGGTGGAGTCATCACGGTTGTGTTATCATAGCACCCACCAAAAAGAGTTGCGATGTGAGATGTATAATCGGTTATCGGATTCACTGTTAAGCGATGATAATGATGCGTCGACAAAGGGAAAACGTGTTGTACTACCTCCGACATTTGTTGGTGGCGCGCGATACATGATCCAAAATTATCAAGATGCAATGGCTATATGTAGGTGGATTGGATATCCGGATCTATTTCTAACATTTACGTGCAATCCAAAATGGCCCGAGATTGAACGCTATTTAAATGCCAGGAATCTTAGTGCTCAAGATCGACCTGACATTGCATGTAGGGTGTTTCATGTTAAGTTGAACGGTCTAATGCATGATATGAAGAAGAATGAGGTATTTGGAAAAATTCGAGCAGGTAATATAATAATTAATTATCTGTGTTATTTATTTGGAATTGATTGTTCTTTTACTACATAAATTAACTATTTCATCTTCATACATGCAACAATTTATACCGTAGAATACCAGAAGCGTGGTTTACCACATGCCCACATTTTGCTATTTTTAAGCCAGCAAAATAAATTTCCAACTCCGAAAGATATTGATCGAATTATTTCGGCGGAGTTACCTGATGAAGAGGCCGATCCAAGATATTAGAATGCAGTTCGAGATTTTATGGTTCATGGCCCATGCGGTCAAAATGCTACCCGTGCACCGTGTATGAAGAATGGAAAATGTGAAAAGCACTTTCCGAAAAAATTCAATGAGGAGACAAGCGTTGACAAGGATGGATATCCTAAATATCGAAGGAGGAATGACGAAAGAACTGTCACGAAGAAAGGGGGTAACGCTTGACAATCGTTATGTCGTCCCACATAACCGTTATCTCCTTTTAAAGTACGGTGCTCATCTTAATGTTGAATGGTGCAATCAGTCACGATCAATCAAGTACTTATTTAAGTACATAAATAAAGGGCATGATCGTGTGACAGCAGAATTTTATGCTAATACAAATACTCCACAAGATGCATCAGCAAAGCCTCCGAATGAAATAAAGATGTATTACAATTGTAGATATGTCTCTCCCTGTGAGGCTGCATGGAGGATATTTGGATTTGCAGTTCAATACAAATTTCCAAATGTGGAACGTCTGAGCTTTCACTTACTGAATGAACAATGGGTATTTTTTGAAGATGGTGATGATCCCCAAGAAGTTGTGCATCGTGAAAGTATACGAGAGAGCAAATTTCTAGCTTGGATGAAAGCAAATCAGTTATATCCTCAAGCAAAGAATTTAACATACGCTGAATTTCCCCAACATTTTGTATGGAAGGATGCTACAAGAGAGTTCGTTCCGCGTCAAAGAGGATTTGCTATAGGTAGGTTAACATATGTTCCTCCTGGATTAGGTGAGCCATACTATTTGAGAATTTTACTCAACATAGTTCGTGGGCCGACGAACTATGAAGATATAAGGACGGTAGATGGTTGTGTACATAATACCTATCGTGAAACATGTTACGCTCTTGGATTATTAGACGATGACAAGGAATATCTCGGGGCTTTCAGTGAAGGCAGTCATTGGGCATCGGCAGGACAATTAAGATGTTTGTTTGTAACCTTGCTCACAAACGAGTCAATGTCTAGGCCTAAGTATGTATGGGAGGAATGCTGGGAGTACATGGCGGATGATATTCAATTTCGCCAGCGACGACTGCTTGACCATCCAGGTGATATAAATTTTTATTTCTTCCTATACATCAAATCACTTATATATCTTATATTATGAAATATGTAATTCTAGCTTATTTTTAATTTTTAGATTTGGTACTGCGCGAAGATGAAGTACGAAACTATGCCTTGATCGAAATTGAGACATTGTTGAGAGTACGTGGCAAGAGCTTGCATGATTATGCTAAAATGCCATATCCAAATTTGGAGAATATGTGTGTCACGCGCAATAGAATGATTTATGATGAATTGCAATATGACCGCATCACTTTAAGTCACGACCACCAAAGTTTGTTTGTGAAGTTGAATGTTGAACAACGTGCAGCATATGATATTATCACGGAATCGGTGGACAATGGAGATGGGAAAGTTTTCTTCTTATACGGCTATGGAGGAACTGGGAAAACATTCGTTTGGAAAACTTTATCATCGTTTTACCGCTCAAGAGGAGAAATAGTGTTAAATGTTGCATCGAGTGGTATTGCATCGTTATTGTTGCCGGGAGGAAGAACTGCACATTCACGTTTTGCTATCCCACTACATCCAGACGAGAGTTTCACATGCAACATCAAGCAAGGTACTCCATTGACTGAACTGTTAATTCGGACAAAACTTATCATTTGGGATGAAGCACCGATGACACATAAACATTGCTTTGAAGTATTGGATAGAACCTTGCGGGACATTATGCGTTTGATTAATCCTTCAAATGACAAGAAACCCTTTGGGGGGAAAACAATTGTTTTTGGCGGTGACTTTCGTCAAATCTTACCAGTAATTCCTAAGGGAACGAGACAGGATATTGTTAATGCAACAATCAATTCATCATACCTTTGGGAACATTGTACAGTTCTGCGTTTAACAGAAAATATGAAATTGCAATCTATGGTGCACGCAGAAAACTATCATAGTTTGGTTGAATTTGCGGAATGGATTGCTAATATTGGAGATGGGAATGTATGCGATGAAAAGGATGGGTGTGCAAAAATTGTTCTTCCTGATGATATTGTTTTGAAATACTGCAATGATCCCATCGAGGCAATTGTGCAATCAACATACCCAGATTTTAACATCATCGCAAACGACCCATCGTACTTGCAACATAGAGCCATTCTAGCACCAACGTTAGATGTGGTAGATGCTGTTAATGATTACATGACATCAAAGAATGTGAAAGAGGAATCTAAAACGTACTTAAGCTCGGATAGCATTTGTAAGTCAGACTCAAACGTGGATGTTTTATCTGATTTACATTCACCAGAATTTTTAAATGGCATTCGAGCTTCAGGTGTTCCAAACCATGTGCTCACGTTAAAGGTCGGTACTCCAATCATGCTTCTTAGAAATATTGATCAATCTATGGGCTTGTGTAATGGTACAAGATTGATTGTGACAAAATTGGGGAAGCATTTAATTCAAGGAAAAGTTATGGGAGGGAAAAATGATGGGCACGGAGTTGTTATCCCAAGACTTTCATTGACTCCATCGGATAAAAGGATTCCATTCAAGTTTCAAAGGAAACTGTTTCCTGTCATGACTTCTTATGCAATGACCATTAACAAAAGTCAAGGTCAATCTTTATCGCATGTTGGGCGGCTACTTAAAAAACCCGTCTTTAGTCATGGTCAGCTATATGTAGCAATCTCCCGTGTGACAAATCGTGAAGGATTGAAGATCTTATGTTGCGACGAAGAAAATAATGCCTTGGACTATACTTCAAATGTTGTATACAAAGAAGTATTCCAAAACTTATAATGCATTTGTATATGTATAACTTATTTATGTGTAATGCTCTTTTAGTATTTATGTGTAATGCACTCTTAGATGATATAACAACGCTATAACAGGCATTGTTGTTCGAAATAGACGGCATTCAGGTGTGATATATTTTAAATGTTATTGTCTACTATATCTATTTGTTTTAATTTTTAAATTCTTTACACACACAGAGTAATTTATTATTATATTATTCTGACCGTGGGTAAAATCTAGTGAGTAAGAATGAAGAAAGGAAGAAAGTCGTGTAGCCGCGGCTAGATTATTCCCAAGTCAAACCAAATATCTTTTGGTTAGTAATAATAAGATAAAGGGGGTTTTGAAGATAAGATCGTTCCTCGTCAATCCAAATCTCTTTGATGATGCACTGCAATGTCCTTTCTCCATTTTTTAATTCCTTCCACAGCTGATGATATCACTATATAACTCCATAACCGAAGCTTCATGTCCGGACAACCATGGCCAGCCTCTTCCGGAAAGTCTGGGATTCTGTTTCTGGCAGTTCGCTTCCGAGTCCCGGGTCCAAAGGCTACCCGAGCGATGGGTTTCGACAGCAGATGTGTGTGTTACCGGCGTCATCGTCGGCGGGGGAGTTCGATCGGATTCCGACCGATATATTCGTTGTGATCTTGAAGCTCCTCGGCCCCAAGGAGGCGGCGAAGCTCGCCGCCGTCTGTAAGCTGTGGAGATTCGTCGTTTCAGATAACCGGCTCTGGGTTCACTTCCTCCAGAACCAGCAGGAGCCTTGGGATTATATATTCTTCGCTGAAACTCACTTGCGATCTGGTCATCCTCTTCGGTACTAGCCCTCTCTCTTCTTCTTTTTTTAATCCTTTTGAAGCTCTTTACTGTCTCGTAGATATCAGTTCTTTTCTGTTTTTAGGGGAAAAAACATAAATCAAAGACATGAAAACTGTGAAGTTTACTACAATACTAAATTATCCACTTAATGTAAGTGAATGAAATCCTTGATGAATAAGTATGGGATAAATCAGAGAGAACTCATTTGCGGTGAGTTAAGTGCTTAATTTGTTTGATGGCTTCTTAGGAGTCTTAATTAATCTTATCTAGGTGCCCTAGAAGATTTTCATGGGTGTCTAGTCAGTTTCATTCTTCTCCCCGTCTAAATGGTGTATTAAGTTTTATGTTGGATGTATATGTTGGTATTCAAAATTCTTTGATGGAGACGTAAAGTATCTGGAACATGTATCAGGCATCTGTTTTTATATTTATAAAAGAAATCCGACCAAGCTTTCCAAGGATGAACCAACTTTCCAACACATCTGTATAGAAAGTATTCCAATACTACATTGTAGCATTTAAATACTCCATGTATTTGTTGGGATGAACCTACACAACTTTACGGGTAGTATATATTCAAATAGTAGAATGTCCCAACCTCTTGTTAAAAAATTGCTCGAAAGTAAGTGTTCGATTGCTCGCGAGCAGTATCCAAGTATTGGGTATTCCGGCCTTCCATTAAATTCACTGGAAGGTAAGAATTCAAATTTTTATATTAGTATTCGAATACTTGTGTACCTTTCTCGGAAACCATTTGAAAGCTGACGAGTTTTCCATAAGGTAGCACTTACCAAAATAAAAATTTTCCTAGGTGAGCTGGCAGCTTGACCCAGTCAAGGGCCCCTTGGACCCCGCTAGGGTTTGTCGCCCCCAGACACCCGCTCCTTGGGTTTTGAAGTCATAACATTATTGAACAAATGTATATTCCACACCTCCTAACTTGTATCAATTTTTGTTATGACTTCATGTCTGGTCTTTATGTAAATCCAAATGTGCAAAATAGCACGAT
Source organism: Cuscuta australis (assembly GCA_003260385.1). NCBI lineage: Eukaryota > Viridiplantae > Streptophyta > Magnoliopsida > Solanales > Convolvulaceae > Cuscuta > Cuscuta australis. The sequence goes on along the minus strand of NQVE01000215.1, from coordinate 6,281,373 downwards.
GACACTAAAATCAGTATATATACGGGAATATCTGTATTTTTTAACATTTGAATCAAAACTTGTATTTCTGTTTGTATTTCCATTTGAAATATTCAAATTTGAATTGTCCTATTTGAATACAGATCAAGCCAAAATTATTCATATGGTTTACAACCCTATCTACCAGCCTCAATGGTTTTGATTCTGATTTGCCAGTAGCATTTCACCTAAATTAGTATATAGCTTATATACCTAAGGAAGAATAAGTGGCAGGCGTAGGTCTTTGAACTTATTGGTGGGTTGCCATGTGCAGGGCATTTGCTAATCCGGTTGCTGAACTTTCATTCATGCATATTTATGGCCAACGTGCTAAGGTTCCGGGAACTATGATTATTGATGGTGCGCACTAGGATATTGTTTCTACTCTGTTTTATGTAGGACAGACCATCGGGACTCTGGTTGATTTTTACTTAATTATTTATGTGCATTCAAAACAGCATTTAAAGGGTAGTACCTTGTAAAATACTCTCTCTTGTGATCTTATTAATTCATTTATCCTTTTTATGAAAAGGTGGTTCTGGCTATTGTAAATATGGATGGAATAAATATACTCGTCCATCGGGGAGATCAGCCACATTTTTAGTAAGCTTTCTTATATGCTTCCCATAGTAATTGGCAGCTCACTCTTTAAAAGACAATTATATAGAAGCGAGATTCTCTCTCTATTAACCATTTGCTATCAATGTTTAATTATTTTCATTTTCTGGACTTCTCTTTTGCCTAGGAGTTTGGTAACATTGAATCTCCAATGTATTCTAGGCTGAGGCATTTCTTCACGACGATATATAGCAGGTTTGCCTTTCTTAGTTAGTTTTGTATCATAGATGTTTGCCAAATATATTTAGAGAAATAAGCATCTATCTTTGGAGAAACAAGGATATAATATGGAGAAGATTTGAGAAAAGATAAATCTTACCAAGCTTGAGACATAAACTTTTTGTTGAAAAATTTCAAACATATATTTCCAAATAAAATAAAAATAAAAAGAACTGAATCTACAGCCCATATATTGCTTCACTATGGTTGGGTTGATCATCTGCACTTTTTGGCTTATATTTCTTTGGGAATCTCTTTTGCAAAATCAGCTCATGTTTCATTTGGCTTCTTTTGGATGGAAGAATTTTGGACATAGCAAGGCTTTTTTCTGGAAAGAAGTGAAAATAGATAGCTACTATTCCTTTGATAATCTATTTGACCATTTGAAACTAGAAGCAAAATGATTTAAAAAGTTTGGAAATTTGTATTGGTAGAATCAACTTATGTTTTGCACACCTAAATTATGTCCATTTATTAATCCTAGGTAAAAAATAAAGCTGGCTCTTTCTTTCCATCTTATGGATTTCTTGTTGTAAATGTTTTCCCAGTAGCATCTAGGTTTCCGTTTTATTTGAATTTATTTTATTTTGTGTGTTTTTCAAGTGACATTTTCATTTTACATTAAATGAAAGCATTTGGTCACTCTTTTTACATGGTTCCTTTGCAGGATGCAGGTGAAAACGTCAACACAACCGATTATTGTGTCCCTTCCAATATGCCATTGTGATGGTGAGCCTCCTTGTTATATTGCATCTCTCCTATTCTTTGTCCATCTTGAGACTTATCACCTTCAATTGTTTGTATGTATGTGCACACACTTAGGTTGATCGATGTAATATTTTGTGGAGTAATTTTTAGTCTATTTACTTCTCCCTCCACCCCGAATTAATTCTTCCTAGTTTGAATTCACGGAGTTAAGAAAGTTGTTGGAAAAAAAGTGGGTGGTTGGAATTTTTTTAGAAGAAAGAAAGATTGTGGACCACATATTCTTTCCTTTTGGGACGGTCTAAAAACGAAAGTTAGACGATTAATTCGGGACGTGGGGGAGCATGTTTGAACTTTTATGCCATTCATATGCACAATGTCATATTTTTTACTCCTCTATATGGTTCTACACTTCAGATCTGAAATCTTGGAAATGCACCTGGGAAGGATCTAGAAGAAGCTATCCTCCCAGCATGTGTGTGTGCGTGCGTCATTTATATTGATCCTTGAAATGTGTAGAAAGAATAGATAAAATACATGAGCTGCATTAGTTTTGAACCTTTTTCTTTTGTTGTATGTGTATTCTATATATATTTGAACTTTCATATCTTTCATATGCAAAGTGTCTTACATGTTTCACTATATGGATTTCAACATTAGACATCGAATCTGACAAATTATCTCGGAAGCAGCTAAATGAAGCTATCCTTTCAGCATTATTTGACATGCATGTTCCTGCTGTTTGTGCCATTAACCAGGTTTTTATGTCATTAAATTATTTTTCTGCTTTTTTTTTCGATTAACGATGGCTGTAAGCTTCATATGCCCTTGTAAATTGGGGGTAAAGATTGTGAACGATGTTATTATAATTTTCAAGTTGAACCTTTTGGCCTGATTTTTTTATTAAAAAAAGAGATGTATCGATCATGATCTTCTATTGATAGTAAAACAGCATAATGCATTTTCTTGCTGCACAATTTTAAGGGGCGTCTTGATGATGTAATACCATAGCTTAGTTTTTAGCAGTAAAAAAGCATTAACCATATGTGACATATTTTAGAAAACTAGCCAGTTCACCCTTTATGGGAAAGGAAATCTAACATATCTAGATATTATATCACTGGAAATAATGAGAGCCGAAATCTAATACACTCCGGTTCATAACATTGGGTATCAATGTCATAGGCTCATAGCATGACCCAGGGCACCTATGGTGCTCCGTTCGAAAATTTGATGGTTCCTACTCCCGGTCCCCTCCCTTTTGCCAATTGGCTACAGTGATCACGGGAGGCAATCGGCGAGGGGGGGGGGTTTACGGAGGGGATTGGGGGTAGGAACCATCAATTTTTTGAAATTGATACCCAAGGTCACATTAACCGTCCCTAATTTAATATGCACTTTGGCATTGTCTATCAATTCATTCATTTGCATGTGTTAATCTACATGCTTTCTTTGTACACTTAAAATAGAGTATCTTTTTAAAAATATTGTTGTGACTTGCTCCTTTTTAAAAATGCAGGCAGTTTTAGCTTTGTTTGCAGCAAGGCGGACATCGGGAATAGTTATCAATATTGGTTTTCACCAGACATCTGTTGTTCCAAGTAAGACATGATTTTCTAAACTATGAATGTAATGCATTGCAATATGCACGCTCTTAGTGTTTTGCATTTTTGTTGGAGCAGTTCTACATGGTCAAATACTGCACAATGTTGGCGTGGAAACAATAGGAATAGGAGCTTTGAAACTTACAAGTTTCCTAAAGGAGCAGATGCAGCAAAAGAACATATATTTTGGCTCACTTTACACTGTGCGCACATTAAAGGAGGTAGGCATTTTTTTCTTCTCAATTCTTGGGAGGCCTTCAATCAACTTGGTATAATATAGAACTTTTGTAGATATCAGAATCACACCCGTGCATTGCACAACATGAAATTCAATATGAAAGTATGTAATTATGTTCGTTAAGGAAATTGTGTAATACTCCGTTTAATTTTCCAAGTAAATAAGGGAAGAAACCTAGCCAGATATGCACGGTCTCTGAAATCTTAAATTTGCAAAGATTGAAGATGTGTAAAGAAGATCGATGTAAAAGAAGGTTTTCCGTTGTGACAGATATGAACGGGAACACTATTCACAGTAATAGGCAGCGTTCCGTTCAACTTATTTTTTCTGCTTATTACGTATTCTTAATAAACCTAGACCAGACCAGGTTCAATCAAATCAGATTTAAACAAAATTATTATTATTATTATTATTATTATTAGTAATACTATTAGTATTATTACTATTACTATTGCCATTACTATTACTATTATTATAATTATAATTATTATTACTATTGTTATTATTATAATTATTACTATTATTATTATTATTACTATTAATATAATCTCCAATAGCGATCTAGTAAAGTTCAGATTTGTAATCTTGGAGTCACTTTGCATTTCTCATTATTTTCTCAGCAAGACACAAAAAATTAGTGTGTTTTGTGGTCTGTTTTTGATGTGTGCTCTTTAGTGGACGTGCAGAATCTCTGCTATGTTGCTCCCGATTATGAAGCTGAGCAATCCAAAGACACACTAGCCTCATTTCAAGTTCCATCAGAAGGTGTCTTTACACTTGATCAAGAACGGTTTCGAACAGGAGAAATTCTGTTCCAGCCTCATATTGCAGGAGTGTAAGTCCATGCCATTTTATTCTACAAATTAATGTGAACTATTGGCCAATTCTGTTTACGCATTTGTTTCTCGTAGCTGTACTGCTCATTTAATGAGTGCACTTCCATATTCATGCCCTTCCTGCAGGCGTGCCATGGGATTACACCATGCTCTTGCATTGTGCATGGTGCACTGTCAAGAAGCAGAACTTGTTGCCGATGATGCTTGGTATAGAACTGTGATCTTGGCAGGCGGTACTGCATGTTTGCATGGGCTAGCTGGTAAACTGAAGCTTTTTTTACTGTTGTTTTTTTCCTCTGGTAGATCACCATCATATGCACATGTGAACTTTATACAAGTGGGGTACAAGAAAGCCCAAAGATTACTTTAAAGTTTAACACTATGCTTGGTTTAAGGAATTTGAAAGGTAAAGAAAAGAAAATGAGATGGAAAAGAAAAGAAAAAGTAGAAGGAAAAGAAAATGAGAAGGCAAAATGTACTAAAAGGAGGGAAAAACAAATTCGTCTCATTTGGCGAGGAAAATGAGAAAATCGTTTTCTTTTCTATTCCTTCTGAGTTCCTTACATAGTGTAAGGGAAATTAATGTTGCATCATAAAGATTCAACTGAACTGCTTTCTTTGCATCTCCAGAAAGATTAGAGAAGGAAGTTTGTGGTCTTCTTCCCCCATCAATGTCTTTTGGCGTTAGAGTACTTCCTCCCCTTCATGGTGTAGATTCTGCATGGTATGGAGCAAAGCTCATCAGCAATGTAAGCTACTGCAAAACATCTCTCGGCTTTTTTAATTCTGAAAAATGCTTTCAAGTTCTAATATTATGTTAGAACCGTCCCTAAAAAAATGTTTCACATGAACTTTAAGAGCATCATGGTTATTAGAAAATATGAAAAAATGTGTGGTTTAAGATTAATGCTGAGGAGAGAAATAATATTAACCACAGATTTCTTTCCTTCAAAGGAAAGTAGAACCTTCTTTTGGGACAAATGAAAAAAGAAATGTGGAACCTTAATTTAGTAGAAACGAAAAGGAGAATGTGCAGAAAGACAAAGGCAGTAAAAAGGAGTATGCTGATAACTGTTGTAACTGTTTTATTTCATTGATTTACCAAGTTGAAAATTGAAATGACCAGGAGCCCCTTTGACAAAACTTGAAGATGAGTACTAGATTTGTGTTTTTTTGGGGAGCTGATATTGTCACTCTGTCTAAAAACCCTTTAAGAGCATTAGCAATGGCAAGACAAAAATGAAACGACACACGGTGATGGACTATTTCAACGAATAAAAATAACCAACTCACTGTGTGGCAAATGAGAGGAGTGTCGTAACATACAGTAACAAGTCATTGTTTTTGTCTGTTTTTGTATTTTTTTAATGATTTTTAATTATCAAAAATTATTCTACACATTTATTTTATTATTAAAACATGTCAACTTCTTTTTAAAAATATTTTTTTTCAAAAATTAAAAATATTAAAAAAAAATAAAAAATGAGGGAGTCATGCCTTGCACATGGAATGAAAAGTGGGGTGGAATGGCTATGGAATGCCATGAGTGGCATTTACTGACATAGCTAGGCATGGCAAGACATTGCCTTGCCATTGTGAATGCTCTAAGAGCTCCCCAATTACAAACACATCTAAGGGTATTTTAGACAAAATACACTTGAAAGGGACCGAGAATAGCCAAATGCGAGTGGCCATAACTTTCTTTTTTTTTGTTGCACAGTTGAGTACCTTTCCCTCTTCGTGGTGTGTGACAAAAAAGCAATTCCGCCAGAGGTCCAGACACAAGCTTATATGGTAATAACCCGATTGTAAGTTTATGAGTAAATCTATTCTCTTTTTTTTCTTCTCAATCTTTTGTACAAAAAAAGTTGGGATGAAGCAAAAAATCATATCTGTAAGTGTATCATATATGCACATGGCGGTGGGGGTATAGATGATATACTTGTATACTATTTACCTTTTATGTATTATACTTTTATCCTTTTTATTGTATTATGGGTAAGGTCTGGGTATACACACTCTCCACCCTTTACATTTTTGTGTGATTCTATTAGGTTGTAAATTTGTTGTTGTTGTATGGGTTTGTCTTCATATTAGTATATTACTACTCGTCCTGTTCCAATTTAAGTTGCATACTATTTAAATAGTGAAACTTTCACCATTTTTTATTCATTACTCATACTTATTTGATAAAATGACATACTCACGACACTTCTTTTTATGTAGAATTTTTTATTTAGTTTTTAAATATATAAATTTTTTAATCTTACTCAAATTTTCATATAAATTTATTTGAAAATGACTTCAACCAAACATGGTAAACAATAACAGATAATTTAAAATGAAGTGATTGGAGCATTTTATTGTTGGTTCAGTCAAAAAAAGGATTTGAGTTTTATTTTATACTCCTACATAAGTATGACCATGGTACTATGTTATTAACCACAAAAGTATTACTCCGTAAGCACATAAAAAATGATTCGCCTAATTCCTGCTAATGTAATGTAAAGCTTATACTTGCACTCTTTTTAGGAATGTAATGTGGTTTTTATTCTTTGGAGAAATAATTTAAAATAATCCCGGTTAACTCTTCGGCCAAAATTTTCCACCTTTCAATATTATGTATAATAATTTCACCTTTTCATTCGTTTGCGTATTTTGGATCGATGTTAGAAGGGTAATAGCGCTCTAACGGTATTTTTAGAAAAAGTCTATTTTGTACAACAAAATAAAAGTGAATTATTTAATGTAATTTTTTAAAATTGAAATTATGTTTTTTTAAATTATAAAAGTATGCTCTTGTTAGATACTCCTTTCATTCACAAATAAACTTCTCGTTGCACGTTACGATGTTTGACTGAAGTTATTTTTATATATCATTTTATATGAAAAATGGTGTAAAATTTAAAAATAAAAATTACATATTAAAAAACTACTGTATATTAAAAGAACTACAGAACTAGAGTTGACATGACTATATTAATTTATCAAATAGGTGACAAAATAGACCAACAAAGTGGAGAAAGTTTGACCTTATGCTTTGGTGAACGGGAAGTTTATTTGTGACAAAAGGAATATTTATGTTTGTGTTTTTAAAATATAGCAGTACGTACCTAACTTTGTAGTGATGTTTTAAAAAGACTGTATTGTAATATCGAGAAAAAGCATTATAGTGCCTACAAAAAAATAGTATTGGGGAATGATATTTTGAAGAAAAAATCACAAGTTATCAAAAAAAGTAATTACTAGTGCCACACTCTAGAAAGAAAAAATGATAATGCAGAAAATGATCGTGGAGGAGGAAGTAATGAAGAAACGACATGAAAAAGACTTACGAAAGGAAATAAAAGAGACATGCTGAAAAATATAATGAAAAATGGTAGAGTTTTGTTTTAAGAGAGAAATTGGTAGATTTAATTCCATAAAAGTAGGAAAAGATAATGATAATTATCTTCTAAATTATATGTAAAGAAATTATTTAATAAAAAATATTAAAATTGGAATATGGCTAAACGGGCTAATGAATACTCCGTAATGATTAGGATGAGGGATAGATTTGGACACCTTGAATAAATTAAATCCTATATTAAGAAAAAGAACTGTCTTTTAGTTCTATATGGAGCAATTTTTTCTAAAACAATATTTATAAATAGTTTCGACCAGCTTATAAATACACAAAAACAATCACTAAAAGTTTGACGATTGAGGGAGCATAACACTATTTTTTTTAAGTTTGTCAAAAAACCAAATCAACCAAAAAATTCAAGCCCCTAAAGAAGTTATTTATACTCTAATATGCTCTCTCACGTGCATGTGTAATCTTTTTCAAGCCTTGCACGTGAAACCTTAAATTTTTTTAAAATTGGGTAGCGCTGAGTTTCGAACCTGTGACTTCTTAGTGAAGAAGACTCCTATACCATGTTAAGAAACCAATTCAATCAAAAGTTCAAACTTGTGATTATGACCTATGAGAATTTATTTACTCCCTCCGTCCATTTTTAATGTTCAGAGTTTGACTTGGCACAGAGTTTAAGAAAATGTAAAAAAAGCCTTGACTTTCCAACTTTGCCCTTTGGTTAATAAAAATAAATAAATAAATTAAAGGTCTGGAACCGATTCTCCCACCGTCGCACCATCGCGACCTTCAATTTTTGAGGAAAGTTTCTCAATCACCTCTACCCCAGGCGCGATGAAGTTTTTTCCAGCTTCATCAGAGTCTTCCAGATCGGTGAACACATCAGGAGTTTCTGGAATTATTGAAACATATCACAAATCTTCAGAATCCATAGGGATAAGAGCAACTTTTGGGGTGCAAAAGAAATTTTAGATGTAGATCTAAGAGGTCATACAGAGGAGGCGAGTAAGAGAGAGGAGGCAGAGATAAGAGAAATGAAGAGACGAAAGAGGAGGAGAGATTTAGATCTGAGTATGCGTTAATAACGAGGAGTCAAAAGTTGGGGAAGTGGGGTGGTTGGAGTTACCAAGTAAATTAAAGTGAGTGGTGGATGAGGGGTATTAAAGGCATTTCACTCATGATTCTTTGCCTAATTTAGAAACATGAACATTATTTATGGATAGACCAAAAAGGAAAGTGCGAACATTAAAAATGGACAGAGGGAGTATACTCTAACAAAAAATTAAACATAAGCCACTTCCATGCACCCCTAAGCAATCACTCACTCTTCGTCTCTCCCTCTGTCATGCGTTGGCGCGGCAAATGTTTAGGATGTCCGCCCACTTTAACATGGGATTCACATTGATTTTTTACTCTCTGTCCACTTTACAAAGTATTCACTACATCTTAAAATTAACTTCTCTTTTCAAATTACGACGTTTGACCAATATGATTTTCAATTTAATTTATTTGATTATAAGTGTAAAATTAAAAAATAAAATTTATATACTTAACAACTACTCCCTCCGTCCCTAAATAAACTTCTCCTTTCGTTTTTTCTTTGTCCCCAAATAAACTTCTCTTTTCCCTTAAAAAACCCCTTTTACCCCTTACTTTTTCATACCCTACCTATCACATCATACTTTTTTACTAATAATCTACATATCACATCTTACATTTACACATCACATCAAGAGTATTTTTGGAAAGTCAACACAAAAATATCCCTCCCTTAAATCCTCAAAAAGTCAAAAAGGGAAGTTTATTTAGGGACGGAGGGAGTATATCAAAAGCGATACAAAATTATGAGTAACATGACTATATTATTTTATCAAATAACTAACATAATGTTTAAGTAATGATGTAGAAATGAGAAAATAATTTTAGGACGGGCAGTTGTGAGAAGTATTTCTCAATGGGCATAGGATGTCCAAATCCCACCATCAATGCCGGCCTTGTCTTCCTCAACCCTTTCACAGAGAAAATTAACTTCAAATAAACGAAAGCACGTGGAGGCAACCAAAGTTAATGCCAATTAAATCTGTGCCTTGGACAGTTCATTATTCACTATTTTTCTAATTAAAAAAAAAGGACCATGCTACACTTACACCAAAAAATGTACCACATTTGTACACCACAGTTATGCACAAATATTTTGATGGTTTACACCGACACAAGTATTGGTGCATTAACAAAAATTTACACGGCCACAAAGTATTAGTGCGTTAACTAAAATTAGTTTTACATCAACATAAAATACTAGTATAAATCTGTGGGGTACAAATTGGGGTATAAATGTTGGGTACACATAGTTTAATCCAAAAAAACAGATGGGTTGCAAAAAAAACCAACCTTTCCTCATACTAGTCAACAACCCAATTGAATTTATTGAGTGCAATTTATTCTGGGCACACAATTTTTTCTAGTGTATTCCATTAATTACTACTATTATTTGCATCTGTTTACTTTTTTGTTTTCACATTATGCATAGAGTTGTGCTAGGGTAATCCCAACATTTTAGGTTATCGTTAAGTCCCCAATTCCCAAACTCTGCATAGACGCACACAAACCATTGATATTTGTGCGGTACTCAATATGAATAATGATAATAATAAGGAAAAATTACCCAAAATAATCCCAACTTTACTCGGTTTTTCAAAAATAATCACACCTTTCACTGTGATGCATAATAATCCCAACTTTACTGAAATTTGCCAGTTTTGGGTCGCCGTTAAGTTTCTAACGGAGGGATAACGGAAATGCCCGTTTTAGGCAACAAAATGAAAGTTGGGATTATTTTTGATGAATTTTTGTTTTTTAAATAAAATATTACAAAAATTATTAATTTCAATAAAAATTAAAAAACAAAAATTCATCAAAAATAATCCCAACTTTCATTTTGTTGCCTAAAACGGGCATTTCCGTTATCCCTCCGTTAGAAACTTAACGGCAACCCAAAACTGACAAATTTCAGTAAAGTTGGGATTATTATGCATCACAGTGAAAGGTGGGATTATTTTTGAAAAACCGAGTAAAGTTGGGATTATTTTGGGTAATTTTTCCTAATAATAATAATACTACGTTGGGGTTCTAGTGACACCGGAGTACGGTACCACTCCGGTGCCACTGGCATTTTGGAACACCTCCGGTGCTCCGTTCGCAAAATTGCGTTCATAATAGCCACACATTTTGTGGGGAGCTTACTGCGGGGTGTGGGTGGGGGTGCAGGAGCGGGGGTAGGGTGGGGGGTTTAGAGGGTGGGTTAGGGGGTAGGAACAGTCAATTTTGCGAACGGAGCACCGGAGGTGTTCCAAAATGCCAGTGGCACCGGAGTGGTACCGTACTCCGGTGTCACTAGAACCCCACCGATAATACTAATAATAGAGATAGTAAGTATTAACTCTAATTACTCGCCAGAAAACTCATGTCATTATATATAACTCAAATACTTTAAATTTAAATTTGAGTCGCAAAGTCAACCAAACTTATATGACGCAATTGGGACAACTATGAGTTGGTAACAGGATTACAGGACGGAACATGACAATATTTGTTTTAAATTGTTTTGCGATGGGTTGGGAAAAAATTGTTGTTCCAAAAAAAGAAAAAGAAAAAAAGACGAGTAAATTTAATAATTGGTCCTTTATAACGAGAGATTTTTCATGTCTAGTTCTCTATTATCAAATATTACCCCGTAGTCCTTTTATAAGTGCTTTTCTACAAATAGTTCTTTTTTGGTCTTTAGACATGTTGGCGTTAATTTAAATGCTAAAAGTACAGTTTGATGTCAACCCTATGTCCATCCAGTGACGTATTATGATATTTGTTATACGGATAACATAAAAATAATGACTATGATTATGAGCTAGGATTTCGACGAAACACCACATTTGTAGACTATGATGTTAGTAGAAAACGACGGTAGTTCACAAAGGACGTATTATGAACGACCTTTAAAATTGTGTATGACAAGAAAGATCTATTATCATTGCAAAATTATACTTTTTACCGATCAAATTAACACCAACATGATATAAGATCAAAAAGGACTATTTGTAGAAAGAGAAATATAAAAGAAGGACAACCGAAGTAATATTTGATAATAGAAAACTAAATAGGAAAACTCCCAAATTATAAACGGCCCGGTTCCGTGGCCACTGGAATCCAGTGGCCACGGAAGCCACTGCCCCCCTACGGACCTCTGTTCATAAGATAAATGATTCCTACCCCCTAACCCCCCGGTAAACCCCTCCGCCGAGTCCCGACCCAAACTCATCCCCACCCACGTCAATTGCACCTCGTAAGTATAATTGATTTTAAAGTCAAAAGTTTTGACTGTATACTTACGAGGTGCAATTGACGTAGGTGGGGATGAGTTTGGGTCAGGACTAGGCGGGGGGTTAATCAGGGGGTTAGGAGAGGTAGGAATCATCAATTTTAAGAACGGGGGTACGTAGGAGGCGGTGGCTTCCGTGGCCACGGGAAGGAATTATAAAATGCTCTACTTTATATACAGACGAGACCAGGATGTTTTTGAATTCCTGTCCACCCCTTTTTTTTCCCAGTGTCATCCTTCCCATATGAAGTACTCATCAGTCCTACTCACCAAATAGCGTAGAAGTTAGGAGCTTGGGGCCATTGGATCTCCAAAATAATAATAATAATAATGGAAAGGATAAGATATAATTCAAGTATTATTATTATAAAAATGCTACTTGCGTCTCTTTTTTATATACTCTCTGCATTTCCTACTGCTTTCTCAGGTTTGTTATTTATCTGTTGTTTTACTCTCTTCTTTTTTTAAAGGCTATTTTCTCATTTATTTATGGATGCAGAGGGGATTTCGAGTTCCACGGGGAGGAGCCTCCTTCAGATCCCAAAAGGTAAATTATTTTTCCCAAAGTATACTTTTGATTGTTAAGATTTTTAAAAAACCCTTTGGTTCCCATGACATTTGTTCCCAATGTCATGGGATGACCCAGGGGTGTTCCGGTGCCTCGTTCATAAAATTGACGATTCCTTCCCCACTAACAAATTTGACTCCAAAGTCAAAATTAACTTGGGGGTGGAGGGATGTGTTCGGGTCGGGGCGCGGTGGGAGGATTTACCGGAGGGTTTAGGGGGTAGGAACCATCAATTTTACGAACGGGGCACCAGAGCACCCTCGGGTCATCGTATGACATTGGTTCCCAATGTCATGGGAACCGACCTCTTAAAAAAATTGGTATTTAAAAACATGCTTTATTTAAAGATGATTTTAAACTATTTTAGCAATATGGGGACGGGCGGCATAGGGTGGAGGGGCGGATGGCATTGGTTGCCGAGTGGCGGAGGATGGTGAGGTGGGCGGATGGCATTGGTTGCCGACTGGCGGGGTGGGTGTGGCCCGGGGGGCAGGAGGGGCAGGAGGGGCATGTTAAAATTTCGGTGGGCCGAGAACAACGGGTAAAGTGTCGGGTAAAATTAACCACTTGCATATTAACTCGGGATCCATTATTCTAACCCAAAAGCTTAAGTTGATAGGTAGGACTTTACCCTTCTTTATATGCTAGTGGTCTTCGTCTTTACTTTCCGATGTGGGAAATCCAACAGGGTAGGGGTTGACGGGGGCGCAGGTGGCAGGGGAGTTGGGGCATGGGGTGGTGGGGAACAAGGTGGGCAAATGGGCGCGAGGACAAGAAGCGAATAAGAATTTTCCTTCAAAAACAAATAGAATATTTTATTCTGGATGAGAATAAGAATTTTCTTTTAAAAATATTTTCCTACCACTCATGTTAGCAAAGAAAATAAATAGAATCAAAGTTTTCCAAAAAAAATATTTTTCCCACAACCAAACACACCTTTAATCTCAAACTCCATTACCAAAAAAAAAAGGAAATTTGGAGCACACTTTCCCCTACACCTCCTAGTTTTAAAAGTTTTTGTTCAAAACATATGTATGATAATACTCCATGGAATTGCAGAATGCCCTATCAGCTTTGAGTTCAAGAACTACACAATCATCACCAGCCAATGCAGAGGTCCACACTACCCACCAAAGCAATGCTGCGACGCGTTTGTGCGGTTCGCGTGCCCCTTTGCCCCGTACTTGAACAATTTCACCGAGTGCTCGAAATCAATGTTCGACTACCTCAACCTCCGAGCCCAATACCCCACCGGTCTCTTCTCCAGCTTGTGCAAGGGAGACCGAGAAGGCCTCCCTTGCTTTGCATCGGCGCCACCCGTGTCGCAGCCTGATGCGGATTCCCATTCGAGTGGCATCGTTTTGATGAAACGCAAGACGTCTCGATTGGCTATGGTTTCAAAGACTTTGTTTGTATTGGTGTTTGCCATGGTGTTCATCTTGGCTTGAAAACACTCTTAGGTCATCAAGCATGGGAAACCAAAGTATCCCCAACCCAATTCCTCTAGCTCTTGAAGTCACACTCTACCGGGTTTGCTTAAATTGTACTCTTTTGTTCGGGAAAGTTCTTCCAAATGCGTTTTTTAATTCCGAAAAAAAATTAGCATTACTTTTTTTTTACATTTGAAATATCACAATTACTCTTTTTATTTATTACACTTCACCCAACACTCTATCCACTGAAATTAAAGGTAATTTGATAAACGTTAACTCTTTTTTAAAAAAAATCATGAAAATCCACTTTGAAAATATAACATTAAATAATTAAATGTTACTCACTCCAGTTCAAAAGACCTTTCTTATTTGAATTTTTTTGGTCAAACAATTTCATACTTTAATTAAAAATTGTGGAAAAAATATACTTAATTATAATATAAATTCAATATAATTGATTTATATTGTGATATAGTTTTGATACATCAAATTTTTATATCATTTATTTATTTATATCAAGTTTAATTTGTGATTAAAGAGTGATACTGTTTGATTAAAAAGGTCAAAACAGGAATTGTCTTTAGAATCAAAGGAAGTAGAAATTTAATATCAAAACTATATTTTAAATGGAATATAATTTTATTAAATTTATACTATAACTAGATATACATTTTTCATACTTTATGGCCAAAGTATTGTACAGTTTGACCAAAAAATCAAACTATGACAATTTTTTCAAGAGGGGGTGTTTAGGAAGGAAAAAAAACTTCGGCTAACACGTCAATTGATTGTGGTCCAATCATTTAGTCGTGTTACATCCAATTTTCATGAGATAATTGACACTTAATTCCACCCCAAATGGTCAGGATTAGACCTGGCAAAAAATGACCCGATCTGTTTTTGACCCGAGACCCGACCCGAAAATACTGGGTTTTGAACAAAGGTTTTGCTGACCGAACCCGAAGTTGACTGAACCCGAAATGACCCGCTAAAAATGGGTCAAACCCGACCGAACCCGACCTGACCGACCCACTAATCTAAGATTTTTTCAGAATCATACATTTTAATATGAAATATAGTGTTATAAAAATAAGATTATGATTATATTTCTTTGCTTACTACTCATTTTTTGTGTATAAATTTATAGCATCATAACAAATTCTAATGATGTCGCATACTTATCTTACATTTTTTCAAAATTTCTACATATTTAATTTTTTTATTCGTAATATTGACACTAAGTCATAAAAATTACTTAAAATTTCAAAAAAATAAATGAAACTCATAACTCGTTGGGTCAACCCGAACCTGATGACACTGGGCCATGAACATGTAGTTATCAACCCGAACCCGAACTTAACCGAACCCGAAGTAACCCGAACCCAAGGTGACCGAACCCGAACCCGACCTGACCGACCGATTTGCCAGGTCTAGTCAGGATTAAAGTGATGATGATCAAATAACACACTGCACACAAAACACAGCATTTTCCTTGATCAACCATATAACAACAAAAAGGTTAAAAGAAGGTTACAAATGAAATAAAATATAGCACACCAGATGCGGATAGCCGTTGATCCAACGAAACTAAGAAGTGGAGATTCGAGCGGGCAAAACCATCACGAGCAAATAGTTTGTTATTGCGATGTTCCCAGCTGAATATCTCCAGCCAATACACACACGCCATACCGTTTATCTTATAGATGATTGCGCAGGCGCCCCAATTATGGTTGGGAGGCATGGGCTGCACTGCAACCACTGCGGCAATGACACTGTTTCCTACTAGTGGTCTAGAACAGCATGCTGAGTGAACTTCAAATCCCTCTAATGGAAGAATTATCACTCACACTGTGGTTTTGGCCCTCTTCATTCCAAGGCTGTTAAAGGGGGACATGGACCCAGACATTTGAGAACCATCATCACGAAGGGTGCCATTGATCATTGCAAGTTCACGCAGCTGCTGCTTTTTATAGAAGTCCTGAGATTCATCCTGTTTTTTTTGTGAAAATATTAAAAATCGGGCAGGGAATTGAGAGAGAGAGGAAAACCAATGTCCTTATACGGGAAATGAATAATTCAGAAGGAAAGGAAAAGAAAAACGTTTCTCTCCTTTTCCTCACCAAAATAGAAGGTAAGTTGTTTTCCTTCTAGTTCGTTTTCTCCTCTCATTGTCTTTTCTTTCCACCTTTATGTTATTTTCCTCTCTAACCAAACAAGAAAAGTACTTTTCCATATTATTTTCTTTTATTTTCCATTTCAAATTCGTTGAACCAAACATAGTCTTAGCGTCACCAAAGTGAGAAAAGATAAGAATTACCACAGGCTTGAGAAGATCTTCAAGAATCTCGCGTGCTTGTTCTAACCGAGCATCAATTATCTCCACAGGAAGTTCAGCCTCCACAATTAGATGAAGGGGTTCATTCAGGTGTTCATACCCAGATTTACCTCTCATCATTTCTTCCTTTAGATAATACAATAGTAAATTAAACATGATTATTAAGTTAAGATACACCCATGAGAAATTTTTAGTATTAGAGAACAAACTTTGCCATTTTTTCTAGTAGTAAAAATTAGTTGAAGTTGAAGTTTTGGAAGAGTCTAGTAAGGTGCTTGTCCTAAATCTCATCCCAGATGCTAGCTTAGCAAAAATGTTTTGCTCACCTGGCATCCCTTTGCATTTGCTGATTTGCCCTTGACCCTACTTTTGAGTGTGATATATTTGGTTTCGTTTGGTTTGTAGAGAACAGGACATGAGTTTTTTAATCATCTCTTTCTTCTTTTGATGGAGCCGAGGTCAGGGTACGTGGGGTGGGATGGGATGGGGTGGGGTGAGAAGATTCACTTGATAGAAATAAATTGGCAGACGGATGAAATTAAGTCCAGCACCTTACATCTCATAATTAGTGGGGTTTTGCAATGATTAGTTATAGAAGCCACACAATTCTGATATAACCATCAATGATGGAGCTAAAAGATAAAGTTGGGGCATATTAGGGATCCGAAGACATCCCTCAGATAGATGAAAACTCCCCCTCTAATCCTATTGTCAGAGACTAATTAGGAAGAATTGTTTAATTGTTTTAGCAATGATAACTTAATTGATGATTATGTGAATAAAAATAGGCAAAGCCTTCCATTTTCATACTAGGAAACATGAATGCTTATTTAGGAATATTAATTAAAATAGAATAATACTACTAATAGGACACTAGTAATAATAATAGTAATATAATGATAATAATAACAATAATAATAATTAATTGAGTACTAAACCCTATATCCATAACAGAAACCTTCCCTCTTTACCATACACGGCTGTGCTGGCAGTGAGATGCATGTTAAGTGCTAAGTGATCATGCACAGTAAGCCAAATGCAGGAGTAAATGCTACCTTTGCTAGATCCTTAATGCTCCCACATCCTCTGATTAAAACACGGCAGTCTGTACTTGCTTCCACGCGTTTAAGTGAGTTCCCTCTAGGTCCAAGGAGGCGACCAACAAAGTTGTACTGCATTAGTTAATGGTTAGCATTGAAACATATTTCCACACACAAATCATAAATAAGCATGCTGGATGAAAACACATACATTGGGATATCGCTCGACAGGGATGTCAATTCGGATTGTTCGCTTTACAATAAGGCCAGATGGGCTACTACTACGACCAGAAAGCCAGTTTTGAGGGCTGGTGGATTGCAGTAGACCTGGCATCTGCGCATCAAAAGTGTAAATCTTGTCATTGAGTGAAGGGAAGGGGTGGAGAATGCTTTCATTTGCACAGATTGCTGCACTTTTAGAGTATTCATCCAAATATTCAATATAGCTATTCGTTTGACAAAACTTTAGATTCCAGAATGCCTGGGCTACATGTAATTTAGCATGGATCTATTCATAGCAAAAGAAAGTATGAATCATAAGTTTCATCCAAAAGAAATGCAACATGGATTTCAATTCCATGCTTTTAGGAATCACTGGATCAGAATGACTGTATTACAGTACTGAACATTTAACAAAATAATCCATTAATTATTGTTAGCATAAACTAAAGCAAAAAACTCTAGTAGAGATTCTAAGTAAAATAACGCATTCTTATTGGGGAACTCTGGTCCAAGTTATCGTATTTTAGACAGATGAAGGACAGCCTCCTATTCCCCCTATGTCAAAATCATTTCGACAAAAAATACAAAGTGAGGAGGTAAGGTTAACACTTAAATCAATCATATGACCATTAGTAAATATAAAGCATAGGACATTAGCACTGAATCAATGTGCACCACTAAGCCTATAAATCAGTCTTGACAGAGTTACTTGTTAGCTTCAAAGTTCAAACTACCTGTCATGACAAACATTATGTTAAAAATACCTTAAAAAATAATCAAGTCAGCAATTAGAGTAGAAAAATGTGTCAGGATCTTTTGAAAATAAAAATTAGATTAAAGTGGTTATATGTTAATGGTTAGTATCCATACTTCAGATTGAAACTGTGATGCCCTTCGGTCCATGTTAGCTCCTCCATTTGAAAATAATCCTCCCAAAGCCATGGGGCTAGCATGTTCAAGCCCACTTTGACCTAAAATAGATGCATTCTCCAAGAGTGCACTAACACGCAATATTTCTGCTTCAAAAGGTCAATTTTCAAGAATAAGATGTACCAGTGAGCATTAGTTAAAAATTACTCTATAGTTAGCAGTCATCAATATTGACCGAGTGAAGGCCATTTCACCAAAGGTTTAAAAAGTAAATCACATGTCATACACTGATCACTGATAAATCCTACACTAAACCAACAGAAGGAACCCTATATGACCAAGTTAACATCGATCTACCCATGCAGTTGCAACTCTGGTAAAAACTAGTGGGATTTGACGAAACATAGGGAATATGTAAGCCTGGCAGAATAATATGCATTATTTAAGGACAAAGTTTCAATCTTCCATCCATATTTTAACTCCTACAATTCCTCACTTCACCACATTTAAGCCTCAATTGACATCAGCAAAGATGTGTTTCTTGCAGTATTATAAATTACAAGCATTTAAGTACTTATTAATTCTATGCAGAGGTTAAAACTTACCCTGGTGCAGCAACCGATAACAATGAGGAAGCACAGGCATAAATGGACTAAGTTTGCTTCGTTCTGCTAGCAACTCCGCAAGATGCCTTTCAACATGAAAATATGCTATAAGATAAATTAGTGGCAGACAAATTTCAAGCTAACCTAGCACTCACTAACTAGAGTTTTCAATAACTTCAATCGTTAGTTTACATAGCCAGGCAATTGAATGCTCCCAGATATTTGGAACTGTATTTATTTTGGACATCCAATGAGATTATGTAAATGATAACTCTTAATGGTACAAGGTGCAGGCACATCAACTGTTGTTTCTTTAAATAGAGTAGCAGTCCATCCCCGATTAAAGGCATGGGCATGAATGGTCCCTCAACTATTGACAAATGGGTGAACTGGACCTTTATATCATTCTACTAGAAAACCTAATGCACAGATAGTTTGATCTCATTCCAAATGGAGATGAGGCAAACACTGTACAATAAATTGTATATAAGTGCTCAATCCATGCATCAACTATTGGAAATAGAAGAAAATGATCCGCAACCTAATAAAAAATGTATGGAAATGATCATTCTATTAAGAAGACCTAACAAAAGAGCTATTACTGACCAATCTAAATAATTGATTGACAATTGTGGTCCTTGTCCAATTATTGACATCTGGAATGAAAAATGAAATTACTACTATATTCAATGGGAATTTTGTGTTCTTTTTTTCCTGCGGGAGATTTCTTTGAAAGGAAGAGTGCAAGATATAAAACTACTTGATGCTCTTGAGCATGGTTGGAAGAAGCAAACGATGGCTGGTCTTTAACTTTCCAAACAATGCATAACCCCTTCGGCCCTTCTTTGGCTTAAAAGAGGAGTGGAGAGGAGAACCAAGAAGAGTGGAGGTGTGCATCATGGAAGAGTTAAAAAATGTTTTGTTTAGTTCAACGGGGGAGATTAAAAAATCATGCAAAATGTAAAAGTATTATATTTATCATAAATTTATTGCAATCATTAAATATATAGTAAACTCTATGTATACCAATAATAATGTAGAACAATTTTGATTTCAAAAGAGAAACAGAAATCAAGAAAAAGACCCTTCATCAAAATTCCCTCGAATCAGAGAATGGGATATGAGGATGGAGGAATATATACCTCCTCCACTCCCTTCCCTCTTAACTCTTCCAAGCAAGCATGCCACTCATCCACTTTCTTCACTAAAGAAGGGGCTACTGTGAAGCCAATGCGGCAGAATCGATATATAAGCATCATAACCACTAAAGATGGAAATGATAAACACCCATAAAGCATTACTTCATGCGAGAAGAAAACACTCTGACTCCAAATAAACAAACAATAGGAATTAGTTTTTCGCCGTCTCAGATCAATTGAGAAAACGGTATGGATTCTAGGGAGGGAAATTATATACTCTTATGCTATAAACATATAATTTGAGAATCTATAAACCCCAGTTACACACAAAAAAAACAACAAAAGTCAGATTCCAAGATATATTAAAACACTGCGAGTAAAAAACACTTCAGCCAAAGTTCAATAAGCACAACTGAGGAAACAGTTCTGTGAACTGGCAAAGAGGCCACAAGCAAACATTCTTACACAAGCACCAAATGGCTGAGTTCAACTATAACTAGCCATAATACCACACCGAAGTCAGCTGAAATCGAAGAAAAACAAGAGGGTAATCCGATGTAGAGAAAAAAGATTTTTATTATGAACACGGAACAGAAGCTTGCAACCCAGGAAAAGACAATCAAACAGCTAAAACCGCGACTCCAAAAAGGGCACATCCGATAGATCCAAATTGGGCGATAACTTCTGGAAGAAACAAACAGGGTTTACCTTTCATGCTCGACAAGTGGGGAGGAAGCGGAGCGAGTGGCGGCGATGTGGGGAGGGAGGGGAGCGGAGGGGGACGGGGAGTAGGCCATAAACCTGCCGGAAGCCATGTCCGTTGACAGCATCATGAGCTCCGATGATCGGAGATCCGCCGATCTCCCTCGTCCTCTCCGGTACTACCTAATGATGAAGGGAACAATTCAATGGAAGAATATGTATAGTGTCGGTGGAGAGAAACGAGGTATATGTATTGATGAATCCAAGATTTGCATACCAACCAATGCCAAATGGGGAGAGTAGGAGTAGTGTACTATTCTTTCTACTGAGTATACTTGTACTTGCTACTAGTAGGAGTCTAAGGAAAAGAAAGAAGGCAACTTTTCTACTCTGCTTTCCAACCTTGCGGTTGATTGACACGCCGTCCCTCTTACCCACCATCCCAATCATTGTATCAAAAAAGGTTAAGACCTTCACCCATGGAAAATTTATCTTAGAATAATTTCGACTTTATTTGATATTTCAAAAATAATTTTGCATTTCACTGTGATGTATAATAATTAACGGAGACAGCATGTTTTGCGCAACAAATCGAAAGTTAGAATTATTTTTTACTAAATTTTCATTTTTAATTTTTTGTTTTCTAAATTTTCATTTAGATTTTTAAAATGAATTCCTACCTCAATTTCTTTTTCTTTTTTTAAAGATCGGTCTTATCTTATTAAAAAATTAAAATAGATATATAAAAATAACAAAAATGAGAAAAATAACTTAAACCATAAAAAATCAAAAAAATAAATAAGGTGACGAGTAAAAATTAATCTGAAACTGGTAATAAATATAATATTAAGGAGTGGAGGGTTCTAACAATGGGTGAATTTGGCATTATTTTAAATAAAAATATCAGTAACGTACTAAAGTACTACTTATTTTTAAAAAATAACGAGTAAACTTCGGATTATTCTATATAATTTTTTCTAAAAAGAAGAAGAAATGGTACATTAATGCTCTATATAGTGTATAAAATTTAAAACCTACCACGTTGTATATTTTTATTTTATTTCTTACCAGTTTCAGGTTATTTCTATTGATTGCCTTTTTCATTAATTTTGTATGATTCTAGTTATTTTTCTCATTTTTCATTTTTTTTTATTTTTATCCAAAGTTAGACTAATCTTTAAAAAGAAAAAGAAATAATGGAGGTAAAAATTCATTTTAAAAATTTACATGAAAAATTCAAAAAAAACATCGAAAGTAATCCCAACTTGCATTTAATTACGCCAAACGAGCCGTTTTTGTTAACTGTCGTTAGTAACTTAGCAGTGAATCAAAATTCGTAAATTTCAATAAATTGTGATTATAATGCATCTTAAAATCACAGTGAAACGTGTGATTGGTTTTGAAAGATTGGGAAACGTAGAGATTATTAGAGATTATTCTGGATAATTTATGCTTATTTTTTAAAACAAAGTGTAAATTTATTAGACAAAGACTAATTACAGGGTACATCCTCCAAGTCCTACTAGTGCCATACCGTACTATACTACTTCCAGTCATATTTGATCCGAGCATAAAAGCATATTTGAATTTAATACAGTCTATATCTCTCTCTACATTCACCTCTTCCTTTTTTGAACGAAATTACAACTTTATCATTAACCAAATAAATGCAGCATTATTTACAATCAAAAGAGTTTATTTAATCTTACACAGAGAGAAGATCTTAACATAAAATAATGCATTCTTGATCATAGCCCCTGTAGCGTAGGATTTGCCATGAATCTTAGCATTGTGGAGCTTCCAGATATGGTTGCTTTCTTTTCATTACCACATGTGCCACAACTATCATTAATATCCAGAAGCTTCTTCAAGTAGCTTTGAGTTTTAAGTCTGTTCTGAAAAGTTAACCATAGAATCACCTTATGCTTAGGATGCACAGCCTTGTTCCAAATCCATTTGGTCCAGTGAGGCTTTTGTCTGTTCCATAGGAACAAAGGACAGTCATTTATGGATTAAAAATTCCAACCTTTGATGTATCTGGAGTGCACCCATTTGACCCATAACAGGTCCTTCTTGTTGGAGATGTCCCAGTTAAGTTTCATCACACTAGCATAGTTCCAGAGCACTAGATTTTTAATGCCAAGTCCCCCCATGCATGTAGGTTTGCAAACATCATCCCAATTGACCGGGGGATTTTCCTTGGTCAATATTATATAAACCTTTTTAGTTCTAGCTCTCTATATAGTGTAGCAACATGCATTAAATATAGCAGCCTTCAAATTGGAGTACACAAATTCTCTAAATAAGATTTCGTACTCTGTCAATGTGTCACTGTACACGGGCAGTTTACTATATTTTTTGGCAATGTATATGGTCATGATTGGTAATATAAATACATCTTAACTCTTATTTCGAGAAAAAAAACATGGAACTCCTATCTTGGTATATTTTCAATATTTTACTCACACTTTAGTCTTTTCCCTTTATTTATAAGAATTCAAAATTTGTTTACCATAAAAAATTATAAAGCGAAAATTTCATTTATTTAATACGAGAATCAATTTAGAATGGGTACAAATTTAAAAAATAAGAAATCGCCTCAAATACAAGTAAAGCATAATATTTATCCTTAAAATAAAAGTACCATTTTTTTCCTTGAGAAATACTTGGTTTCACACCATTTGGGGTACACCAAATGTACACTAAGTCTAAAATAGACACACACAAACACTTAATGTCTATGCATGCACAGAGTCGGTGTGTGCCTATTTTAGGATTGGTTACATGTGGTGTACCCAAAATGGTGTTCCCTTAGCACTCTTTTTTTTCTTAAAATAAGAAATTTCACTGTAACATTATGAAATTGTATATTGGCATCTCATTATATTTTTTTGTTACTCTATCGTCTTTATTAGCATTGTATTATATCCATACTTTATTTAAAAAGACATGGAGTCAATATTGTGTTTTCCTGCCCAAAGACTATGGCCATTATATATGGTAATGTGAAGTTAAAATTGTAAGTGTCCAAAATTATAGTAATATAAAATTTACGTTTTATAAATATAATTATTATATTAGATTTATAATAATTAACTGTCATAATTATTTAAAATTACCATTTTTAAAGTAAGGAAATAAAATCCGGAAATTACCATTTTAAAAATTTTTCTCCTTTAATGATAAAATTTAAAAGTATTATAGTTAATAAGACTGATTATTATTAAAAATGGTAATAATGTAGACCGACGTAATTATGAATTAAATAAAACAGGTAATTTCCAGATTTTTATTTCCTTACTTTAAAAATGGTAATTTCAGTCTTACGTTTTCTTCTTTAATGATAGACATTTAAATGTATTATATTTAATAAGATTGATTATTATTAAAAATGGTAATAATGTAGACCGACGTAATTACAAATAAAATAAAAAATTTAATTCATTAAGACTGATTATTATTAATACCCAAAAAATATTAATAAAAAATATTTATAAACTTTAACACGCGCCAATCAATGCTATTAAAAACATGTGTATGATTATTCTTACCATAATTATATAATTATATGATTACCGTGTGCCTAGGTTATATAAAAAAACGTGTGTATGATTATAGTATAATATAATTATGGTAAGAATAATTATACACACAGTTTCGAAAAAAATTAATACGGTCAAACCCTTTAAGTATATATACTCATATTTAAATTTATGTTTAATGGAAAGAAAGGTAATAAGCAAAAAATATAATAATTATTACTCCGTTCATTTATTACCTATGTAAATGGTAAGTGTCCGAAATTATAGCGTCCATTTTTGAACCGTGCACGAAGTATGTCCATTACATATGGCAATTGTGAAGTTAATATGGTAATGTCCGAAATTATAGTAATATAAAATGTTAATTGTGAAGTTAATATAATTATTTTTTTAATAATAATTAACTGTCATTTTTAAAGTGTCCGAAATTATACTCTGAAAAAAGGTAAGTTATAAAATTGGAAAGCGTAATTTTTTATTAAAATTGGAATCTTACGTGTGATTTTCATTATAGTGGTTTTAATTAAAATTGTATGTTACGTGTGACTACCATGTCAAATTAATTATAGTAATTAAATATTAATTACTGTGTCAAATTAATTATAGGAATACGTGTGATAACCGTATCAAATTAATTATAAAAATAAAATGTTAATTACTGTGTCAAATTAATTATAGTAATTTTAATTATAGTAATTTTACATGTGACTACATAATTACATATTAATTACCGTGTCAAGTTAATTATAGTAATTTTAATTATAGTAATTTTATAATAATAATTTTATAATGGCTATATTTTAGTTATAGTGGCTATATTTTATAATGGTGATATTTTACTATATTTTAATTATAGTAATTTTAATCTAAAAAGGTAATAATTAACCAAGGTATTAATTATATAACCGTGTGACTACATAATTGTATACTCCGTATTAATTACCGTGTCATTTTAATTATAGTAATTTTAAATATAATAATTTAAATAATTTAAATATAGTAATAGTAATTGTTAAGTATTTAAAGATGGTAAGAAATTAAAGTGTCCGAAATTATAGTAATAAAAAATGGACTATAACTACTGTAAGACTTAAATATCCTTTAAATATATACATTTACGTTTAATCGCGAGAAAGATAATAATCAAGAATGGTAATAATAACTGTCATTTTTAAAGCGTCCAAAAATATACTAGAAAAAAAGGTAATAATTGACTAGGGTATTAATTATATAACCGTGTGACTACATAATTGTATATTAATTACCGTGTAAAATTAATTATAGTAATTTTAACTATAGTCATTTTATAATAGTAATTTTATAATGGCTATATTTTAATTATAGTGGCTATATTTTATAATGGCTATATTTTATTATATTTTAATTATAGTAATTTTAATAAAAACAGGTAATAATTAACCAAGGTATTAATTATATAACTGTGTGACTAGATGATTGTATACTCCGTATTAATTACCGTGTCATTTTAATTATAGTAATTTTTATTATAGTAGTTTTAAATATAATAAACTAAATAATTTAAATATAGTAATAGTAGTTTAAATTCGTTATAGCACTTTGAAAAATGAATAATTTTTTTAACCCCGTATGCAAAAATCATAGTATAAATACATCCATTTACAAAGCTTTCATAGTCCTTACATTCATGATGAAGCTACGAGCAGTTAATGATGAAGCTACGAGCAGTTATGATTTATCACAGGTTTCCGTAACAATAATCCTACATGTTTTAGTCATTGACAACTCTAAGTTGCAGTTTTAAGAGTAACTAATCATAGTAGGTTGAAGATTTTGATATGCAATGAAGACAATATTCCCACAAACTGTACAAATATTGTAGTCTATACAGAAGTCTTTCGAAATCTGTAAAACATTGATATTTTGTACCTTAAAATAGTATAATCTCTATATTCTATTGAATCTCATTTTTTATCATTGAAAAATGATTTTAATTTAATAACATAAAAATGACTCGTGCAACGCACGGGTGTGATACTAGTTTTAGAGATAAGAAACATGAGGTTCCTATTTTGGTACCCTGCCCATATTTTATTGAAGAATTTACGTAAATAACACTAAAGCATAATGATTTTTCTTAAATAGCACTAAATGTGTTATTTTCTCAATATAGCACTTTTAGTCATTATCCATTAGTTATTATTCAAGTAAATATTTGCCATCACTAGTCATTATGGACATTATTAAGTGCTATTTAGGAAATAAAACAATTTAAGTTCTATTTAAAGAAATGACTTAAGTTTTAGTGCTATTGAGTGCAAATATTTCTATTTTATTTCAAGTTTAGTCTCGTTTCTAAAAGAATTTAGAAATTATTACTCTGTTTTAACAACAAAAATATGTCGATAGAAACAAGAATGTGTACTACATAGTATTATGTTAGGTGGCATATATTTCAATATTGGATAGGGGAGTGGCACACGAGCCCTCGTCGAGAGGATCTTTTTTCTATCCAAGTACTGTTGTTGTTAAAACAAAAAAATAACTTCTTATTTCTTTCAATTCCAAACTGATTCTCGTATTAAAAAATAAATATAATTTTTTGTTAACATACTTTTTTGGAGTGCAAATTTTATTTTATTTTTTATGAATAAACCACAAGCATACACTTTTCATATTTATTAAATTCTATGTTTAAAAGTAGTTCAAGAGTAATTCTCTAAATAGTTCTTTATAACTGAAATTTTTCCATATTTATCAAAAATTATGTTTTGTGGTCCTTATTGGTTAGGTATTCCACGTTTAGTTCTAGAAAAATCACTCCAAATGAGAATAAAACGTAAAGAAATTGCCAAAATATGAGATCCAAGTTTTTATGCCCAAGACAAAAGTTTATATTATGGTAATGCTGCACTGCATATGGACATTTCATAATACTTTTTGGTAATTTATATAATCATGAATGACACTGTAAATGTATTTAAACACTTATTTTCAAGAACAAAAACATGAATCTCCTATTTTGATATATTTTCAATGTTTTACTCATACTTTAGTTTTTCCCTAGTTCTTGTCTAGTGACACGAAGACGAAAAATAGACGAACGACCAAACGTGGAATGATACCCTGTTAATAAGGGCTGTCAATATAATACTACCTCCGTCTCGTAAAACTTTTTAACTTTTACATTTTACTTGTTCCATAAAACATTTCAATTTGGGCTAAAAGAACACAACCATCTTTACTTTTTTTAGATCTAACAGAATATACCTCAACTACCTTTCACATCCTATCCATTTTGATATTTTTTGAGCCTTACTTGTTTTGATTGTCATTGTTTTACCTTGGTCAAACTTTTACAGTTTCCCATCCCAAAAGTCAAAACACAAAATGTTTTGCGGGAAGGAGGAAGTATTTGATAAATATAAACTAAATATGGAAAAGTTTTAATTATAAAGGACAATTTAGAGAATTTACACTTTTTAAATGCCCTAAAAAGTTTTTTTTTTATTATCACTCTATTATTAAAAGCAGGGGAATTCTTTTCCCGCCCAATGCACTCATCTCCTGCACCGTCGATATCAAGGAACAAACAAGATCTACGGCTATGATTGATTGTGTAATATTACCTATTTAGAATGATAAATTAAAGAAAATTTTGCATGCATAATCACTCTATTCTGATAAAAAAGGAAGGGAGTAATTTGTTTCCTAACCAATTTCGCTTAATTACTTGATTGTGATAAAAAAAAAGGAAGGAACGGTGCAGGAGATTTTTTATATTTTGTTTCCTTTCTAAATAGGTAATTATTTATGCCTAATCATTACTATTATTATTATTATAATTTATTGGAATAATTTACGCCTGATTATTTTATCAAAAAGTAATTATTTACGCCTAATTAAATATGTAATTATTTACTTAATCACCCTATTCTTAAAAGGAAATACTTTTAAGAATAATCGAATGATAAATTAAAGGATATTTCCCATCCATAATTACTTAATTCTGATAAAAAAGGAAGGGACTAATTTCGCAAACAAGATCTACGTTGTTTCATTTTTAGAATAATTTCGCAAGAGTAATTACTTAATCACTCTATTCTTATTTAGAATGATAAATTAAAGGAAATTTGGCATGCCTAATATATTTTTAAAAAGGGAACAAAATATAAAAATATTATTTATATAAACTTCTTTTCTAATACCGAACTTTTTTATGAAATTGGAATTGATATAATAAAAAAATGATTACCATTCAACTAAAAATAATATTTGTCCATAAAAGGGAATATCACTGTATTCTTAAAAGCAGGAGAATTATTTTCCCGCCCAATGCACTCATCTCCTGCACCGTCGATATCAAGAAACAAACAAGATCTACGGCTATGATTGGTTGTGTAATATTACCTATTTAGAATGATAAATTAAAGAAAATTTTGCATGCATAATCACTCTATTCTGATAAAAAAGGAAGGGAGTAATTTGTTTCCTAACCAATTTCGCTTAATTACTTGATTGTGATAAAAAAGGAAGGGACGGTGCAGGAGATTTTTTATATTTTGTTTCCTTTCTAAATAGGTAATTATTTATGCCTAATCATTACTATTATTATTATTATAATTTATTGGAATAATTTACGCCTGATTATTTTATCAAAAAGTAATTATTTACGCCTAATTAAATATGTAATTATTTACTTAATCACCCTATTCTTAAAAGGAAATACTTTTAAGAATAATCGAATGATAAATTAAAGGATATTTCCCATCCATAATTACTTAATTCTGATAAAAAAGGAAGGGACTAATTTCGCAAACAAGATCTACGTTGTTTCGTTTTTAGAATAATTTCGCAAGAGTAATTACTTAATCACTCTATTCTTATTTAGAATGATAAATTAAAGGAAATTTCGCATGCCTAATATATTTTTAAAAAGGGAACAAAATATAAAAATATTATTTATATAAACTTCTTTTCTAATACCGAACTTTTTTATAAAATTGGAATTGATATAATAAAAAAATGATTACCATTCAACTAAAAATAATATTTGTCCATAAAAGGGAATAATCACGTTAAGGCGTAAATTTTTTAATCAATGCATTAAATTTACAGTTTCATAATTTATATAATTTCCAATTAAGAAACAAATCATTTTAATCATGCAAACCATTTGTTTCCTTTTTCAATTTAGAAACAAACTATTTTAATCATACAAACCATTTGTTTCCTTTTCGGAAAGAAATCAAATCTAAAAGAAATGTCAAAGCAATACATAGAAATGGTGGTACATATAGTAAGTGTTGAATAAATAAATGATAATTAAATAATAAATCACCGTGTAATAAGAATAGATCATGTATTACCGTGTAACAAAAATAATAATATTAATATATCGTGTAATAATATTGTCGTATTTAGTCATTATTAATTTATTACCATGTAAGAAGAATGATAACTGTAATGGTTTTCACATCAGTCTAGGTAACCAAGCCCCCAACTCCCCATATTTAAATGTACTGGACCTTGATTTTTCAGAGCCATCCAGTCTTTAAAAGAGAAGTGTGCTCCAACAAGTGTGGGACAGTTGTTAGAGGCTGTGGAGGCCTACAATGCTCTAACTCCAGAAACTCTAAATAAGGTATGGTTGACTTACCAGCAAGTGTTGACTAAAGTAATGGAGCATGAAGAAGGCAATAACTATAGATTGCCACATATGGGTAAGGACAGAATGACCATGGCAGGGACACTACCTAATTGCTTGAACATTGACCCAGATTTAATTGGGAACACATGTAGACTTCTTGGTCAACAGAATGAGAGTACACATGAAGAAATTGTTCAGTTCAATACTGAAGATGGAGAGGAGTACCTATCTTCAGAACTGAACTGATTCCAGGTTTATATTCATGCACATTGTTTGGGTTTTGGTTTGTTTAAGTGCAGTGGCAGTGAATGTGGGGTTTTTGAAGTGGTTGCCACATTCAGTTTTTTGGCTTTTGACTGTTGTTAGTGGTAGCTTTTTGGCTTTTGAATTTTGAATTTTGGGTTTTGCACCATGTAATGTCCTGCCATATGTATGTACTCACATTAAGGCAACTACACACTAACTGCTCTAAATGTTACCATGTTCAATGAAATACAACAGCCAACATATGTTTCTCAAAAGTAAGCCCATTTCATCATTGTTGATGTTAATACATGCACATACACATAAGATAACCATAATATGTGTAACACATATTACTAAAAAGACATTGCAGTATTAACATAGATGTGTAACAACAGTATGCACTCAGAAACATCCCCTTAAGGTTAAATGTTCATCACAGTAGCTTTATTATTCTCAGACTATGCAAAATAAATTGCAGCCATCATAGAAATCTGATCCAACAGAATTCATACAAACAACATTCACATAACAGTAACATACAAAACACATAAGAAATTTCAATTATCACAACAGTGTATCAACAAAGTTCACACTAGCAGGAATTAAATTAATACTCAAGGCAAGAAATATGTAAAGTGAAAGGAGGTGAAAGTCACTCCCCTACTTATACGTTGAAGCCTAAAAGTTTGGATCTGAAGTAGGTAGTAAGATGTTAAACATATCTATGTGGAGGTGCATGTGTGAGCAGATCATCGAAGAAGTATCAATCCCAATGATTTCAGACCCAAAGGAATCATCAGTATCACTGTCTCTCAGGAACTCAACCTCATCGCTACCAAGATCAAAAACATCATCTTTATCCGAGGTAAGGTCGATTACCTCCTTCTCTCTGACCGGGGCAACATCGGCACCATCGTCGTCGGTGTCGATGACCTCGCTCTCATCCTTGTCGTCAGAGATAATATCATCGACAATCACCTCAAAATCTTCACCTCCACCATCTTCAAATTCCATTTCGAAAATATAAGATTCATAAAATGACTCATGCGATTCCTCTGATGAGGTAGATGAAGACTTCATGCACATGAAAGAGATGTAGATCTAGGGAGAGAGGAATGCTTTTCGAAGAGAGGAAGAAGATAAGATTTAGAGATGAGTGAATGAGTGTAACAGGGTGGGGAGGTGGGGGTTAGAGAGAGAGAAAGTAATGCGTGCAGGTGGGTGGAGAAGTGGGAATGTGGGATGGTTTGAGGGAGTAAATGAAAATTAAATGATAAAGGTATTTTTGGAAGGATTGTAGATAAAATTTGAAATGGGAAATTATTTCCAGACAGGAAAAAAAGAGAAATAGGAAGATTATTTCCGGACGGAGGGATTATTAAATTTATATTACAATTCAATATAGTTTTTGCATAACTTACGGTAAAAAATATCATTATGTGACCAAAAAAATTAAAAACCAAAAAAAGTCTTTTTTGCTTTGAATAAGGAGGAGGATTTTTTTTGTGGTTGGTGGAAATAAGAAGTCAGAAAGGAAGAACATCATTATCCGGGAATGAGGACAACCTAAAGGCCACCGCACTCCATAAAGTACAACCTAAAGGCCACCCCTCCGCCGGTCACCTTTTAACCTTTGTTTTTTTGGCTTGTCAAAGAAGAAAGAAAACACTTCTGGCCGATAATAGCAACACCACAACATTTATGGAGTAATTGACAATTCGGAGAGGGTTAATTGCAGAGTAGAGAGAAAGGCAGGCGAAATGCATCTGTATAACGCGTGGTTGCCACCGCCGGTGGCGGAGCAGACAGCGAAAGAGGGGGAGGCGTTCGCCAGAGTGGTGAAATCGGCCAAGGAATCCTACACGCAAGGCGATTCGGAATCTGTTTACGCTACCCTGAAATGGATATCTGTTCTCGACCTGTAAGCTTTGCTCATTTCTTGACTATATTTCTTTGTGTTCAATTATGTCTGTACTTGATTGACGGAGAATTGCGTGCTCTTAGGCTATTATCGAACTGCTTCCACACTGAATTCCAGTATATAGACTTCAATTAGACATTTATGCTCAATTTGTGATGTTCTAAGTTGGAGATGTTTTTGAAGTGTTCGAAATGGCAAGTTCATGCATATGACTTTACTTAGTGTTAATTAAGCAAAGTTGACTTAGCTGAATTGACTTACTCTCTATGTTTTATTACCAATTCCTGTACATGCAAGTTTATGCTACCAATTTTCTAGTTTTTGGTTGTAGCTGTATATATGTCTACATGGTATGTTTGCTCCAATAACATGCATATAACTGTTTGTCGTACTAAAGTTTGTGGTATGGAGTATATGTTTGTAGAAGAAAAATAGGAAAGATCAACATTTTATCTTATTATGTTTTAATCCATGACAAGGGAGTGAAATGCATCTCAACTCCCATCTTCAATATGCTGTAACTTTTAATAATATTGATTATTGGATTTTTTATGCTATTAAATGTTAATTTCAAGTCATATGTTACAGCAAAAGTAATAACTTTCATACATTTTTTTTTAGATCAAACAGATGGAGATATGAAGTACTCTTTAGATTTCATTATGGCAGATTAAACTACACATGGAAATTGTGTTCTTATACAAGCAATTTATCATACTGTCCCATAATACTGGTTCATTTTCAGTTTATGATGCTTGAGTGAAGTTGTTTTCTACTCAATTTAATTAAATATTGGTGTAAAATTAAAAGAAAAATTATTTATATCTAAAAGATACATCAAAAGCTTTGTAAAACAAGAGATGGCTTTACTATGTTATTGTAACAAATGATTAACGAAATATGTAAGGAAAGAAGATTTAGTTTGACTTTGAGAATAGTGAGCGGTCCAATATTATGGGGCGGAGGGAGTGCTTTTTAGTCTACTCTCTATAGACGTATTTGGTAATCATATAATGAATTCCTCTCTTTCATTTAACAGCTTCATAAGGGCAAGAAGTGAATTGTGCATGGAAGATGTGAAAGACCTTGTGGAGTTTGGGTTGGAATTATTTAGATTATCAGAAAATAAACTTACTGCCCAGGTGTAGTATTCCACCCCCTCCCCTCGATCTCTACAGCTGTATATCTCTCTTTATAGTTGATGACAAGGCATTTTGCTTTGATCAGGTTAGATGGGGAAATCTCTTGGTAAGGATATTAAATAAATATAGAAAGAAGTTGGATTTGAAGGTCCATTGGCGCCCATTATATGATACTATGGTACACACTCACTTCACAAGGCAAGTTAGATTTACATCACAGTAATGCTCTCTTCCAAGTTCAAATGGGTCCAGACGCCTCAAACGAAATCTTAGCAGATGCTATATTTACTTTTATTTTTTTTGGCACTTGTTTTTATTTATTTTTAGTAGTTGCACTTATTTAATTTGTTTTGATTTCAATCTATTGAGAGAACTCAACTATTCTGGTTTAGTTTGTCATTGGATTAGAAAATATATGTTTTAAGGTTTGGTTAATGTATCTGAAGCAGGAATACTGGCCCTGAAGGATGGAGATTGAGACAACGACATTTTGAGACAGTTACTTCACTTGTTCGATCTTCTCGGCGATTCTTCCCTCCAGGATCTGCATTTGAGATATGGTCTGAATTCAGGTAACTTTGTTATCCCTCTGTTCACATTCTCTCAGTGTGTGATGATCTAGATCACCTAGTGTTCCGTCATTGTGATTCCTCTTAAGCATATTCAATTTTCAAATATCATCCGCGGTAAAACATTTGAAGAATTGAAGGGCACAGAGTGTTAATGGTACATTTAGTTCGTAGGTTAAGGCATGAATGGAATACCAATTTGCTATAGAAGTCCCTAATTGATCATTGTACAATTTCTTAACTTTGTTAAGGTACAACTACTATAAATCATTGATTTTACGCAAACGTTTTAAATTTATTTATTGACTTAAGGGCATGTTCTCTTCACCTGGTTTGGTTTGATCTGATCTGATCTGAATGTAGTTTATTTAAAGCTATTTATGATCTGATATGTTTTGATCTGATCTGATTCCAATAAGAATAAGTGATAAAAATAAGTTGGGGAGAACATGACCTTAGATAAACTTATCAAATGTCTGTTCGGGTTATATTTTTTCTTGGAGAAATACATGAAAAGCTAGATTTGTTTGATCAAACATGACTCTTTTATTGGGAAATAAATTTTGGGAGTATGGCTCTATTTATAGGAAGGATGAAACATATTGTAAAAAATTCCCTGTTTATTCACAAACATACATGCATCAATGAACACTTATTTGAACATACAACCATAATCCTCATCTCTTCCCACATTTTTTATATTTTCGCCAACAAGGCAATACCGCTAGAAGTGTTACATTCATAGAATACATTGCATGCAAAACTAAGATGGGTTCCTTCAAAAGTTGTTTTTACTTAAAATAATTAATATTAAGTCTGTATAAAACAATGTTCGATATTGCATTGCATAGCACGCCTTGAGGAGCAGAATTTGTTTATTGGCAAATAATATGCCTTGTAGCGTATTCTAACTTATGGAATTGCACGGCCTACACAATTTTTGATGGGGACCACACAATAGGGTGTACAAAATGCCCTATATATATGTGGTGTACACCTTACCTTTTTGAAGAGAAGCAGGCTCTTTGTTCCCCCCTGTTTGTAAATCCTAAGTGTCTTTGAATAAATTGCTACATAAGCAAACACCACATCTTTCACTTTTGAGAAGAAGCTGAATTCCCTTCTCTGTCTTCCCTTCTTCGACTTGTTTTCTTTGATTTGGGAGAAGCCTACATACACCATCATCAATATCTGATAATCAAAAATTCCTGTCAATACTCCAAAAAAATTGAGATTTTATACGAATACCCGAAGGTTACATAATTATCATTGGCTCTCTTGGAATTTAAATAATTTAACAATAAAAATCCATGTATTTATTTTTTTTGCATATGGACCCCCCTTTTTTGGAGTATTTGTGATCAATTTGATCAATTTTTAATTTTGGAGTATTTATGTAAAAAATTTTCAATTTTGGGAAAGCTAATGATAGTTATGTAATTTTGAGTATTCGTGTAAAATCTCAAATTTCTTGGAGTATTGTCATGAATTTTTCTCATTTGATATTATGTCAAACTTCAATTTACGCCTTTGTTGCTCTTATCATAATATTGTTGTTATTGGATATCCATATATATTTTCTTGATGTTTAATGAATATTTTATTATATATTATGTTTACTATTTTTCAATCTTATTTTTAAGCGTTTTACATATATTTAAACTTAAGAATTGAGGCTTACACTTCATTGGCCACTGAAACTTAATCCTTGCGCAATGCTGGGTAGAATACTTAATTTCAAACATTCAACAATCAAGTAATGTCCAAATGTTCAAACCAAATTTACAATGTCTACTTTGGTACTTGTTTTCCAAGAAAGGAAATATATAAGAGTGCCGACTTGAGAGAATGAAAGACAAGCGATGTTTGGCATGATTAGATGCGTCAAGGATGATGATCAAAGAGTTCTGGTTAAAGACTGAAATAAAGGAAAGGGTGAAGTCATGCTTTTGTAAGATATTTAATTTATTGAGAATAATGTTCAAAATGTGGGAGATCTTTCTATTTCGAAAGAGGTGAATTAATAATTTATATGTCAGATCCAAAGAAATGATATTATTGTCCGTTTCGAAGGCTGTAAAATGACTTTCTTAAGTCATTTTTCCTTAACTCTTGTGTTTCCTATTTTGTACCAAACACCACAAAAGGAAAATGACTTCTGGAAAATGACTCATTTTCCTAAATTCATTTTCTGAAGGGTACTTTCTTTGTTTCCAAATGGAGCGTTAGAGTAGTCAAAAAGATGAAATCAAAGATAATAGTAGGACCGACCGACATATTGATGTGAAGGTGTTTGGGAGCTATATGATACTCTCACAAGCGACGCAAGGAGGGCCCCTAAAATTTGAGACAATTAATTGTAGTATTTTCCTATATCATTCTATTGAACATTTAGGGTTATTTTTCTTTTTGTACTACTCCCTTCATCCTAGTTTAAAGTTCTCATTGTGGTTTATGATTTTTAGCTAAAATTCTTTTCATTTCAATTTATCTGAAAATTGAACTAGAATTTGAAAATAGAATTTACTCCCTCTATCATGCAGTATTCGTCCAGTATTCCTTTTTGGGATGTCTCATAATATTTGTCCACTTTCCTTAAATGGAAAATAAAATAGAATGAAATATCTAATATACCCTTGTTCTCAAATTAAAGTCGCAGCCTCTTTTTTCGCTTGTATCTCTTCTTGGTCCGTTTCTTCCACCAAACCAATTAGCCCTTATTCATCTTCTTATTCAATCTCTCCTCCCGATCTTCTTTTGAAGATTCAAGCCCCAACCTTCTTCTTTAATTCTATATCTCCTCCTCACGATCTTCTTGAATTGGATCCAAACCGCACGGATGACTCTTCAATTCGCCGCCAAAGTTGACAATCTTCGCTCAAGAGTGGTGCCGCAAGATCTAGATCAAAATCCGGCCGAGAGGGCTTCAAGTTAAGCACGTCTTGGCCGATCCTCAAGGAATCAATGTCCTCATTTAAAAATTATTTCAAGCTCGATTGCATTCTCTTCCTAGATTTTAAGGTTTAAGATGGGAAGAGTTTCTTTTTATTTTTGTTTTCTTATTTGAATCTGAAGGGTTTTTTCGTGGATTGATGGTGGAGGATGGACGTTGGTAGGGACTGTGGTGGGTTGGTAGGCGGCAGATGAATGATGAAGGAGGTCGAGATAGATTGGGCGGCAGCGCAAGGATATGCTTGATTTGAGCCGTTAGAGAGTGGGGTGGGTTGTGAGGGAGGTGTTGAGAAAGGCTCGGTGTGTGCCAAAACTAAAGTGGACGAACATAGCGGGACATAGGGAGCATAAATTTAAAATTTATACCAAAAGTTTTACAAAACCAGAGGTGACTTGCCTATTTTGTTTTATCAAATGATCCTTGTAAACAAGAAAGAGGATATAGCTCCATTGATAAATTTATGACAAAGGGAGTATTCCATTATGTAATTCAAAATCAAGTTGGTATTGATATATACAATTAAAAAGGAAGTTTTCTTCCACCATTGCTTCTGTATCTTACTAGCTTTCCTTATTTGTTTTTGCGCGTTCCAACATTGGCAAAATCAAGGGTTGTCTACAATCGATTACTCATATCAATATAGGTGCTGAATAAGAATGCTCTTCAACACAATTTTCTTAGTAAATAAGACCTGAAAGGAAGGAGCAACCTTGATTCCTCTATAAAAGAATAAAGGCGATGTTCATAACTACTCAAACCATCACATAATTAAGCTCACAAGTCATATTATGATACATAAGAGAGGGTTATTGAACGGTAAAGACCTATGATAACCAATTTAGTTTTAACGTAGGGCATTCAACCACTGAGGCAATACATCTTCTAAGGCAAGTCATACTTAGTATTGACCGAAAAAAGGATCTCCACATGATATTTATTGATTTGGAGAAAATGTATAATAGAGCATCTTAACATGTGCTACGGTGGGTGCTGACGAAGAAGTGAGTTTTAAAAAAAATTTAAGACTTGTGAAGGATATGCACGATTGAATAATCACTCATGTAATGAAGCAATAGAGGAATGTGGAAGGAGTTTTCTATTACGGCCAAATAGCTCCAATGCCCCCTATAGTTTGGAAAATTGGCACCAATACCCCCACTGTTTTCAAAACTTATTTCTAAAGTCCTTGTGGTTTCAAAACGTTGCACCCACACCCCCTCCAATCATTTTCCGGCAAAGAGGGGGCATTGATGCCTATTTTCTAAACCATAGGGGGAACACATGCTCATTTCTTATTTTTTTCATTTATTACTTTGTTTTTCTCTTTGTTTCCCTTTCCTAGATTTTTTTTTTTAAATTTCTTTTAATCTCTTCATAATGTTTTTAAAAATTCAAAATTCTTTGTGTTTGAAATAAAAGAAATCAGCATATACTCCATCTATCTCAAATTAAACATTTTAATCTTTTGTTTTCTAGAATAATATTTTTGGTAAGTTCAAAAAGAAAATAAAAAATAAACAAATGAAAATATGGAAAAACGAATTGAAAAAACTGAAACATTTAAAAAAAGAGTCTTATACAAAAAAGAATTTTTAGAACCCCTAAAAAAGTGTTTAAAATTGGGATGTTCAACAAGGATATTCATTTTTATTTTTTGTTTTATTTTACTTCTTATATTATTCCTCATTTTTTGGAGTTCTCAAAACAAGTTTTTAATTTTCTATTTTAGAAAACAAAAAAATAATTTTTTTTAATTTAAGACAAACAGATGCAGTATATGTTAATTTTTTTTCAAACAAAAAATTTAAATTTTAAGAACATTATAGAAACAATTTTAGAAAGAAAATTAAAAAACTTCGATTAATAAAAGAAAAAAAGGGAAAAGAAAAAAGTAAACAAAAAATAAGAAATGAGCACGAGTGCCCCCTATGGTTTGGAAAATACGAGTTTGGAAAGTAGGCACCAATGTCTCCTTCTTCGCCGGAAAAATGGCGAGAAAATGATTAGAGGGGTATGGGTGAAACATTTTGAAACCACAGGGACTTTAGAAATAAGTTTTGAAAATAAGAGGGTTTTGGTGCCTGTTATAGCACAAGGGAGAGCCACATCCTAAAAGCTAGCTATTAAGGTGGGAGAACCCTTGGCTATATAAACCCATCACTAAGTCCCCCATTTAACCGGTGTGGGACAAAGAAATCAGTCCGTATCATTCGACCCCCCATATGGCCCAACATCCTCGTTGGTCACGACTGGTTTCCTAGGCCACCACTCCGAGTTGGCTCTGATACCATTGATACAACACAAGGGAGAGCCACACCCTAAAAGCTAGCTGTTAAGGTGGGAGAACCCTTGACTATATAAACCCATCACTAAGTCCCCCATTTAGCCGGTGTGGGACAATGAAATCAGTGCCTATTTTTTAAGCACGAGGGGTACCGATGCTATTTGACTTTTCAATTACTATCAAAGTAAATTAAGGATCAACATTAAGTTGGTTCCTTTTTGCGATTTAAATTATTATTATTATTACTCCTCAAAAATTATTATTATTGTTATTATGCCAATAAAATAACAAAACAATTGAATTAATGTCACAATTTATAATGACACATATTCCATCTGTCCCCAGAACCAATTCCACTTACCATTACAAGGTTTTGAGATCAGCTCTTGAAATGAACATTTGGAGTTTTGAAGAAAGCGCTGAGATTATTGTACCATAAGATTTCTCAAATGAAATTAGAGCAATAAATTGAAATTGTTATTGCAATATGTACTTTGCACAATTTTATTTGCCTTAATCAAAATGAGATTCAAATCTCACCAAGGCAGCCAACAATAGGAGCAGAGATCAAGACAATGTTTGATGAGCAAACTTTTAGGGTTGAAATAACCTGTAATATTTTGCAATCACGTTGAGCGTGATTGAATAAATGGTGTGTAACTTTGATAGTATGATTATGTTAAAAATGATCACATTATTTAATTTTTAGAGAACATTTTTTTATTATTTACAAACTATAAAAATTAAAATCAACAAAATAAAGTATTACCTTTCTTATAATTATTAATAAAAAGTATTTCTCCTTTTGTGTCATTATTCCTGGGACATGGGTTTGTGACATGAAAATTAAGAAATGTAAAATTATGTGATTGATATTGATGTTAAAGAGTAAAATAAGTAGGAATTAGTGTGCGCCACACAAATGTTACTTAATATGGTTTGAGACAAAAATAGTGGAACATAAAAAAAGAAACATTGAAAAATGGAATAGAAATCATTTTGATAAAAATATGAAATTAAAAAAATATAATATTTATTTGAACTCCTTTCTCTCACTCTTAAATTTCCTTCACCCTCTGGAGTTTTGCAAATCCTTCTAGTTTCTTCACCCCTTCTAGTTTTTTTAGCATCCAACTTTGTTTATCCAATCGAAAAGAACATAGCCTAACACTATATGAGACGATTTACCTTAGTGTATGGTGTTTGCTAATGATTTTTGCATAATTGAGAATAGAGTAAAAGTTAATGAGAAGTTAGAGTTGTGGACCGCAATGCCAAACTCTAATGGTTTTAGATTCATTAGGGCTAAAATGGAATATATGGAATGCAAGTTTAGTAAAGATAGAAATGAGGATGAGTTTTTGTCTAGATGATCGAGACATCCCAACCCGCGATCGTTTTCGATATTTGTGTTTTGATATACAAAAAAGAGAATTTGAAGGAGATGTTGAACACCGAATATATGGGTGGGTTAGTTTAAGTGGAAGAATGCAGTTGGGATGATGATTCGACCAACAATGTTATATGGTATGAAACAATGGGATGCTTAAGGGTGTAAAATCATGTAATATTAATGATTATTGGAATGTGTATGTTAGGAAAAATGTGTGGGCGTACTAGAAGTGACATAGCAATCCAATGACATGAG
This sequence comes from Cuscuta australis, assembly GCA_003260385.1. Classification (NCBI taxonomy): domain Eukaryota; kingdom Viridiplantae; phylum Streptophyta; class Magnoliopsida; order Solanales; family Convolvulaceae; genus Cuscuta; species Cuscuta australis. Next base: position 6,240,557 of record NQVE01000215.1, on the reverse strand, counting down.
AAACAAGATCATCCAAAAAGGCTAGAAGTGACACTTATAGAAGATAAATTATGTGAAATTCGATTCGATAGTTTAGACAAATACAAGAAGACCTAACAATGCACCGGTTAGAAGGCTTGAGGGCTGGAGAAATGATTTTTGCAAAAGAGGAAGAGGGAGACCCTAAAAGACATGGAGTAAGTAGTAAGTGATTAAGAATGATTTGTCCTAACTTAGATTTGGATAAGAGCATGACCACGGATAGAAAGGAATCGTGAGACAACATTTTGTAAATGACGAAGGTGATTCACCTCTTGGTTCATCTAACGGACCCACATTACTTGGGATAAGGTAAGCATGGTTTCAAAGGTGTTTGTCGCCTTGAGGCGACGAGTTTAAGGCTCAAAGGCGCCTAATGTTGGTATTTCAAGGCATATTCTTAGGTGGATGATGCGTATCAAGCATATGAGGCCCAAGCCTCATGTTGGCATTTCATTTACTAAGTATGTTTAGTTTTATCTTTTATTTAGTATTTAATGAGTATATTTTAATTTTATTATACTTCGTTATTTGGCGTGTGCTTTTTATCATGCAAGGAGTAATGATTTTTATTGAGGATTTCAAAAACTAATAAGTTTCTTTGTTTGTTAAATATGATACTTTTGGACTTTCAGTTGAACTAGTATTTTGTTATTCACAATTATTTTGTCAATTCACAAATATCATTGGATTATTTTGTGCTAGTTAAGCCTTGTTTTTTACAATTACAATTCTATTTCTAGTGTTTTATTATTTTTGTTGTTGTATCCTTGCCGCACCCTCATAATTTTTAGAAATGCCGTTGTCCGTCCCCGTTCCCCTCCTCGTATATGCACCCGTGCCTGTCCCAGTGCAACCTATATTACGAGTAGTAATCAGAGCCCAAGTTCAAGACTCCTGACTCTAGTTAAAATTAAGGCAAAAGAATGTTAAATTTAAGGGAAAAGAACAAACCCTTAGTCTATTACTTCTTTACTTGTTCTCTTATTTGGTAAGATCACTTATTCTCATAGTTTCTGGCTGTTTAACATTATTTGATTAATTTTATATCACATACAAAGTATAATAATTTATCAACGTAGGAAGAGTACTACTCTATTTCATAATATGATTTATGCATTCAAGTTTATTATTTTACTAATTTAATTTAGATTAAGTTGAGGCTTACGCCTCATGTCATGAGTCCCATTGCCTCGAGGCCCAATTTTGCTTTTCAAAACCTTGAGGATAAGACTTAGTTGTTGTACACATTTTTATTTCTCTTCTATACTCATCTAATATTACCAAATCAAGGTTACTATTTTCTGCATCTGGTTAAACAAAATCAGAATTACACTCATTAATCTTTTTGAGCCAAGGGTTTTTCGGAAACAGCCTTTCCGCCCCCCACAGCTAGGGGTAGAGCCGTAGAGGTAAGGTATGCAACATCCTACCCTCCCAGACCTCACTGGTGAGAATACACTAAGTTTCTTGTTTACTTGTTGCTGTATCATCAGGTAGGAAATAAGAATGAATTGTTCCATCGATTACAAATCACAGGGAAAGAAGAGGATATACGATCAAAATTCTGTAAATGAACAAACAATTGCCACATATTGTAATAGTTCCCATATTTATTCCAGATACCTGCTGCATTAATGGAATAATTTTTCATTTTGTCGTGTGTACGTTTGGTGGTGGTGGGGGAGGGGGGAGGGGCACACGTGTGGCAAGGATCTGCAGAACTCTGATGGAGTGATGATGCTGATGTGGATGTTATTTTGATAATGGGACCCGAGATGCTTCAAACTTAATATGACAGCATTGACTGTTCTTCAAGACAGAAGAGTGTAAGGCTAGGTTTTACGTGGATGTGTGTGTGTGTGACTATTCTAAGATTTGACTCCAATACTATGTTAAATAAAAAAACCTAAATACGACTATTTATATGAATGTTACCTTATAACTCCCTAATTTCTAAAGACTTTTAAAAAGCTTGTATAGAAAAATAATGGGCTTAAACCCAACAGGTATAGAAAACCCAAACCCTAAACCTAATGAGAATAGGAAACCATAATTCCATGAAGGCTTCACCAACGTCAACAACCTATGAACCTAGTAAAATACTGCATGTGGGGGTCTGAGGGTGAGTGTATGCTAACCTTACACAGTTACACCTACCTCAAAAGGTAGAGAGACTATCTCTAGAAAACCATCGTCTCAAAAAAACATTAAAACTTTTTACAGCAAGAAAAAATAAGACAGAATTTAGTGAATGCTAGGATAACTATATTTCTCTAATTACTATTTTATGTACTTTAACAGAATTTTGAATCTAAAATCAAAACTTAGTAACAATGAGTATGTACATTTTCAGTTTTGCAGTACCCAGCCAAATCGGCCCTATGGTTCCAGATACAAACTTTGTATATGTATGTAGGCATGGTGCCGTAAACACAATTCACTAATTGCTATTCTTTGGTTTCCAAGCAAAACCATACACTAATTTTCATATTATATATGCCTATTATATCAAAATGCAACCCAACATGTTTGGAGATGATATACTATCTCTGTCCAATATTAAATTTGAGTGATACCCTTATTAAGAAAGTGGAATTGGGTTGTTGATATATACTCCGTATTTAAAAAGGCTGTTGATATATATTTTAAATGGAAACCAAAATTTGCAAAGCACGCGATTCTTTCCTTAAATGAAAGCGAATTTAAGTTTGAGATAGCAAAAAGATAATAGTGATTGGGATGGAGTAACAACTGTCATGAGATTATCCGGTTCAAGACAGGACTAGTTTCCCAGCTCATGCAGTGATTCAACATGAATGTATTATTGCACATTGGACTGATGAATATACCAGAATCCAGGCTATCAAAAGTATAAAAAGAAAGAAACTGTTTAAGATGTATTTATTCAGCCATTTTTATACTCTTTCTTCTTGAAGAAGTTTGCATTTATGCAATATATTTGTTTCTTCTTTATTTTAAAGTTCTATTTCTTCACCTGTAATGGTAGCTATATTCTGTATAAATGATATGCATCTCAAATCTAAATGATCACTGTTTCATACTGAAACCTCATTTTGCTTCGTTATATCAATGAATTTAATTTGCAGATCCCTATTGGAAAATCCATGGCATAACTCAGCTTTTGAAGGTTCTGGTTTTGTGAGACTGTTCCTTCCAACAAACGTGGATAATGAAGGCTTCTATTCTTAGTAAGATGCTACTAGGTTTGGATTAATGCTTTCTCTTTTCCCTGTATGTTACAACCTTATTTTATTTGATGTTATGACAGTGATTGGACCAGATCAGTCCTAGACCACTTGGATTCTATACCAAATTCCCAGTTTTGGAGCAGCCAGTGGACCTCTGTTCTAGCTCGTGTGATTAAGAACTACGACAATGTTGATTGGGAAATATTCTTGTCAAATTTGTTCAATAGATTCTTGAATATGTTTGAGGTATGTTTGTACCTTGCAATGATATTAAAAATGTTACTTGCAGGTACTATGTTGAGCAATTTGTTTCCATAACTGATCAGAGGTGCACTAATTAATATTGCCATTTCCATGTGAAGACATGTCTCATTGATATCACTATTTAGAAGTAAAATCTGTTTTTATGCAAGGAGCTTTAAGCTTATCCATTTCTACTGAAAAAATAATATTGATTATACGGTTTTTGAGGATATTTCTTTATTCCATTTATGTTAGTTGGTGTACATTGGAGGTTTTGCTCAACTTACAAGTGTTCACAATCCCATGGCAACTAAGAAGCAATATCTTAGACTAATATAATTGTATTGCTTCCTTCATCCAAAATAGATAGGGAAGTAAAGATTGTTCCATATGATTTAGCGTACAAAACAGTTCATGAACAAAGTACTATTGAAGTGTAGATGGATTTATTTGTTTTGACCAACAATGAAAAAGTTGCTGGTTTTGACTGCAATATTGAAGGGGTTTTGCTATCTGGCCCAGATTTTGGTGTTTACTGCATGCCATTGAACTTTTGGAACTGTCGGTAGAGTATCCTTCCGATTCTGGTGTCGCTTGGTTTTGAGTGAAATGCCATTTTTTGATGTTATCGGCAAAGTTTTGCTCAAACTTTGTATTGATAGTTGTAGCGGTTCAGATATTTTGATGTTGAGTGCCGACTCATTTTTTGATAAGGATTAAGGAGAAATGTAGTTGCAATAATAATTCTAGTGTATATGGGCCATCTATGGTGCAATATGGATCATGTTTTTCATGTAGGCTGTGTTGTCTAAGAGTCGGTTTGGCATTGACTTGAGCATTTTGTTAAAGCTATCCAGTGATAGTCTTTACCTTTAGCTCTTTTGAAGTTAATCTACACCTTTAAAAAATTTTCCGAAATTCTATCATTTATAATAAATGTTTTTCCAAAACGAAGACCAAGAAGAGTAGTTAATGTTTGGCCTTTTAGTGGTAAAAAAGTTAATATTTGGGAGTCTATCTATTTATATGTGCAGATATAGATTAATCGTAATCCTATTAAAAGATGTTAGGATAAATTCTTTAAAGGTTAACCACACCAACCGATATTAATCTTTTAGGGGTTGTGTGTTATGTAACTCTGAACCATTGTTGTAATGATAGTGACCACTATTATACTTCATAATATTTTATTTATGTGTTTGTCGTAAACATATTTTTATATTGTTGTTTGAATTTGAATAGTTGTAATAACGTTTGTTAAACCATTATACAAAAGGTCTTGTTAAATTTTCAATTTTAAAAAAATAGTTTGCCTTGTTAAATTTTCAGTTTTTGATATCTTCTGATAAAACTCAAAGTATTAATATTTCAACTGATACCTATATTTTCATCCTTGTTTCTCTCAACTGCAAAAAGCAATTATGTTGTGGTATAAACATCCCAATGTTAGGAATCAGAGATCAGAGGCGATCAAGCGGAAGCGAACAAACACACACACACAAATAGCAGAAAATAAGAACACGAGATTTAACGTGGTTCGGTCAGTAACCTACTCCACGGGTTGCAACTAGGGTTTATCTTTTATTAGGTGCTCACAGATTATAGTTACATGATTGGGTATTTATAAGATAAATTAGGGTTAACAACTTGCTAAACAAGAAACAACTAATGGGCCCTTTAATTAATAACTAAAACCGGCCCCCCATATTTCTTCCCTTTAACTGACCGGGCTTAAAGCCCAAAGCTCTAAAGCCTTCACTGAATAACCCAACACCCAACTCCTAAGAAAGTAGATTTATATACTTCGAGATCTCTTTCTCTTTCTCTCTCTCTCTTATTTTTTTATTTTTTTATTTTTTTTATTTTCTTTATTTTAATGAAAACAGCCTCTCTAATTTTATAAGGGCAGTGAGTACATCTCGACTCTCTTAGACCTCTCAGAGCCCAACAGAGTTGGGATGGTTCTGGTTGTTGTTGTTGCCGTTGAACAAAAGCAAGCACTTCTATAATCAGGCTTAGCAGGCCAGGCATTATGACCTTCATCTTTCCCCTATTTTATGGGGTACTTTAAACATCCCAACACACATTGTTAGGAGGTCATTCAGATAGCCTTTTATCTATCACTTAAAGCATAGTGATTTATGTTCAATTCACAGGTTCCTGTGGCAAATGGAAGTGGGTCTAATCCATTTTCTGTGGATGTTCCCAGAAACACTAGATTCTTGTTTTCAAATAGAACAGTCACTCCATCAAAGGCTATGGCTAAATCAATTGTAAGATTTCTTAGAAATACTCGCTGGGTTCCATTGTAATATTTTCAAACTGACCCTACCTTTGTATTCTTTAACATGAGTGCAGGTTTATCTACTAAGACCTGGTGGTTCAGCACAACATCACTTTGGGAAATTGGTCAACCTTTTGGAACAGTTTGTTTTCTGAATTTTTGTAGCTCCTATTCATTTTTCTAGTTTGTTTTTGCTAATGATATGTATGTATCAATAAGTTATCCTTTCATTAGGTACTACCACCCTTCCAATGGTGGCCGCTGGACATATTCCCTTGAAAGATTCTTGTTCTACTTGGTAGCTACATTTCAGAAAAGGTTGCAGCTTGAGCAACAGTAAGAATCATGTTTCTCTTGCCAAAATATGAATCACATATCCCTGAAACAAATTCAATTAGAATATTAGATCCTTCATATGCCACATTGCCACATTGATCTTATTGAAACATTTTGCTTAGGAGAAAGGATAAAGGTGAAGTGTCTGAAGTCTTCCTAAGGCAGGTGGACAGGGCCGCCTTTGTCGATAGCATCTTGAGGCTGATTGATCGTGGTCAATACAGCAAAAATGAGCATCTTTCCGAAACAGTTGCTGCTGCTACCTCTATTCTGTCGTATGTAGAACCATCCTTGGTTCTTCCGTTTTTAGCATCTCGGTTTCATATGGCCTCAGAGACAGTAAGTTCTCTTATAGGCACCAAGATATTTTAGCCTAGATTTTTGAAGATTCATTGATAGACACTCCCATTCCTTTAAAATCATTCTCACTCCATGTTTGGAAGAAAAAATAACATTACTTCACTTAGGAGAATGATTATACATTTTGAAAAACAGAATAACACAACACACAGTCCAGGGATTGTCTTTTCTAACCACTCAGATTAGAAGAATAGAAGTTGCAGCAGCAACTTCTATTTGGGTCGCATGCATAACCATCATTGATTCTTCCTTTTTTAGCATCTCTGTTTCATATGGTCTCAGAGTTGGTAAGATCATTTGAGGGTAAGATGTATTAGCCCAATTCATAAAAAAAGATGTGTTAGCCCAAAATTTTGAAGATCCATTGATGTATGCTTGTTGTCAAGGAACCGATTCAACCAAAAGCTCAAGCTTATGGTTGTAGGCCCAGCCGCCCTGGAAAGGTTTTTATATTTTGACACTCTTATTCCACTCAAGTTATTTTCCATGTATCAAAGGATAAACAAAATTGTAAGGATTATATGGAAGATGTTACGTGTTGAAAAGCAGAGTTACAAAAGACATGACCACTCTCCAGTTGTTCTTATCTTAGGCCATATCCTCGGTAAGATCAAGAAGTTGTTGTTTGTGTAATTACCGCCTTTCAACTCTCTTTAGGACTACCTCTACCACTCACCACGTCCTCTATCGCAGGCATCTCACATATCCTCACAGGGCCTTTGCTCTCCTTTTAATGTCCTCAAACTACCTCAGTCTAGCTTCTCACACCTTACTCTCCACAAGTATCACTCCCACCCTCCCGTGAATATCCTGATTCGGAGTCCCATTCAACCTCGTATGACCACACATCCAACTCAGCATCCTCATCTCCGCCGATGAATGTGAGCTGTGACCACTAACTGATCAAACTTGCCTTTTAAAGCCCTGTTCTCTTCGCAATGGGCAAACTCATTGGAACGGAGGGAGTAATTGACTAGGCAACACATAAGGTGACATATCACACATTACACAACTTGCATGTGACACCTATATTCTAAAATTTTGCCCATCCTTGTGGCTTGTTGGAACTGGACCCTTGAAGTGGAGTATGCATTTGCGTGTACACAAGCATTTGAACACTTATAAACTTAAGATTCTTCTCGAACTCAAAAACATTACTTCAACACAAACCTTTGAACACTTGAATTCTAACAATTGAAAACAAAACATTGGTGTTGTTGATAGAACACTAACATTTGATTTTTTTCTGATCTCTGAATGTTTTACACCTTTTGTGCTCACTTAGACACCCTACACCCCCAAATTTTTTGGGCTTTTTGGTGCCCTTCTAAGCATCCAACATCCATAAACACTTTTGGGCCTTTTGGTGCTTGCCTGGTGCTCTTGTTGTACCATCCTCTGCACCTTTTATTCCCTTGTTGGAGCATCCATCTACACCTTTGGAAATTTCAAACATTTACTTTTGATTTTCTCTTGGAACCCTCAAACATCCTTTTCTCTCTCTTGATTTTTTTCACACTAAACACTTTTTTCCCTCTATTTTTTGAAGTAGAAAAATATTAAACACAACAGGAAGACTAAACACATTAACTCCTTTGATATAGCTTTTCCCCCATATTTTCTGCTTTTTAAGTATTTTTTCCTGCTGATAGCAGAAAACAGAAACGTTCAAAGAAGTTTCTTACCCAAACAGTGGTAGCAGTGAATAGTACACCAGAATAATTACTCCGGTCACCAAAATAGTAACTCTGATCTCCATAATAGTAACTCCATTTGCCAGAATAGTACCATCATTTTAATTATATGCTGATGAAGCAGAAGAGTAACACATCGCACACTGTAGGGGAAAACTCTTTTTTTAATAACACAGGAACACAACACTTGAAACACTTATATAACACTTCGGAATCTATGCTCCCAAACCATGTGCCTTAGCTTAGCCACAATAAATTTGGCAAAGAAACACAAGCTGAGACACACACTCAACTACTTGTGTGTGACGCCTGGAAATTTACCTCATCATTGCACACACATTTCAACACAATATTATATATTTCAAGTTTTCAACAATACGGCTTGCCTTCCTAAGCCATTACTAAATTGTGACATTTTTTGTCCCATTTATATAGATGACAGCCACCCACCAGTTGAAGAGTGCTGTAATGTCAATAGCATTTTCCGCACGATCTCTGTTTCTCACAGCTTTATCTACATCCTCCATGAATTTTAATGTTGTTGATCATGGTGGTTCATTTGTTGACCTTTTGATGATTTCGTTATCAAATGCATTGCTTGGTATGGATGCCAATGATCCACCCAAAACATTGGCAACAATGCAGCTTATTGGTTCTTTATTCTCCAATGTGAGTTTCACATTTTTAGAGGATACCAGTTTCACTCACCATACTCAGATGGATAATAGACACTTGACTTGCATTTGTAGATTGCTATTTTGGAAGATAATGGGGATGGATCGTTTCTTATGCCGGCCTTTCACTTCTCTGAATGGCTTGATGAGTTCTTTTGCCGCTTGTTTTCATTGCTTCAACATTTGGAACCTAGTAGTGTTGTGTAAGAGTAGCACAAATGCTTGTTTCGTTTTATTTTGTTCTAGGATAATTATTTAAATGCATTTCTAGTGAGCATTTGATATTTTGATGTTCGTATGTAATGAATGAAATATATATGTGTGTGTGTGTGTTTGTGTGTGTGTGTGTGTATATATATATCAGTTAACATACATGTGTCCAATGGGGCTGCAGGAATGAAGGCCTTCATTCTCCTGCAACTTCAGGAACTTTCCTGGTTGATGAAGGTCCATACTATTTTTGCATGTTAGAAATATTGATGGGAAGGCTTTCCGAGTCATTGTATAAGCAGGTTTGGAGTCAGAAATTAGAATGTGATTTTTGCCTATGTAATTTTTTCGTTGTGAACTAATACCAACTTCAACAGGCCCTTGAAAAAATTTCCAAATTTGTTACAAAAAATATCCTTCCTGGGGCAATTGCAGAGGTTGGGCTTCTTTGTTGCGCCTCTGTTCATCCTAATCCTGAGGAGGCAGTTACTCATCTTGTCAAACCAATGTTGGAGTCTGCTATATTGTCATTTAAAGGAACACCTGTTACAGGGTTAGGAGGAAGAGGGACTTTTGAAGCTTCTAGACTTAGCAAGGTTCATTACCTACCGATGTCTCATATTTTTTTCCGTTCACTTCCGTCCTGTCTTCATTGGTTCCTTCTCCAGGAAAAGCACATGCTCTCGCCAGCTCTTGAAACTGCGATTGAGTATCAGCTGAAAGTATTATCTATTGCAATTAGTTATGCCGGCCCTGCACTTCTTCACTACAAAGATGGGTTCAAAGAAGCTATTGCTTGTGCCTTTGATTCTCCATCATGGAAGGTATTGTATTTACTATACACGGTTTAACACGCCATTATGTTCCATTTTTATTTGTGCTTTTCAGTTTTATTCTGTGTTAAAATAATGCCCATTTTCCTTTCACTTCCTACTTTTCTCCATTAAAATTTCTGACCATATTTGATGACAAATTGGAATAATACATAACATTTCTGTGAGAAGAAAAGATAAAAAATGAAAGAACATAACACTTTTTTTGTGTTCTCTAAATATATATAGAACAAACCAACAAAACTTTTACAAACCAACACAACTATAGGAAACTACCAGGACCTATCTTTTAGAAAGTACCTAACTGTTTTTTATTTTTAATTAATTACATATGAAGAACACATTAACCAACTCCATACCAATCGACTCTATACTAACTGACCCGAACATTGACCCATTACCCATTCAGTTTTATGTGAGCAAACCCAATCAAATCTAACAACTTCATCCTTTATATGTTTTCATTTATGCTAGAAATAAAGTCCCCTACATTTTGGATGGGGAAGATTCTTAAAAAGACTGGATATGTATTTTAAAATGGTGATGATTTTTATCCATGAACTTGAATAATTCTCCATCTGTCCCAAAAAGGTTTCAAAATTTTCTTTTTTGGTCTCCCCCCCAAAATAAAGCTCTATTTTTAAGGAAGTAATTTTGTGGCTCGTAATATTTGTCTCTACGTAAACTCAACAACACAATTTCACCTTTCTCAATAATAGTGCCGGGTCAAGTGTGTAGCCTTATTCTGAGATGGAGGGAGTAAAAAAATAAAGGCACTTTTGTGTCATGGGCTTTCAAGTTCATGGCTACACACTAGAAATTCATATCAATGCTTATCTTTGTTTCAACCATATTTATTATACTGAAATATAACTATTATTTGGCAGGTCAATGGGGCAGGAGATCATGTTCTCCGATCTCTCCTTGGAAGCCTGGTCCTTTACTATCCCATTGATCAATACAAGTATGTTGGGTTCAGCGTGTCAGTTTATTGGTGTATGTGAATAATAGGGAAATCCAGTATAATTCTGTGTGTTAAGACAATACAAAGAGCACACACACACAAGTATATTTACACGTAGAAAATCCGAGATGGACTAAACCCATACTAACTAGTCAACAATAGGGTCATCCAGTTAGTCACACTACAACAACAAGATGCCAAAACTCCCCATATGCCTGAATGAACCGAGACACCAAAACTTGTCAACCTTGTGCATTGGGTGGGAATCAATCCTAACTTTCATCTCTGATTTCGTCACTTGGCCACTAAAACAACATTGCATGTATTCAGTCTTAGTCTTACTCAATATGAAACCATTGGATTCTAGGAAAAGGCGTTGTAGCTCCAACTTATCATTTAGACCCTCGCGGGTGTCGTCGATCAACACAATATGGTTAGTGAAAAGCATGCACCTTGGAACTTCCCCTTGAACTTCCTATGACACATGTCGCTAATCACCAGAGAAAAAAGGAAGGACGCCATGGGCACGGGTAATTCCACCTCTATAGAAAGGCTCAAAGTTACCCTCGCAGTCTTTACCCTAGTCCGTGTCCTGTTGTACATATCTCTGACTGCATGAATCTATGCGATCAGAACCCCTCTCGACTCAAGACACCTCCACAAGATCTCCATCGATCTATCATATGCCTTCTCAAGGTCAATAAACACCACATGATGGTCCTTCTCAGCCCTATACTCTTCCAAACCGACTCTATAAGGTACGTCTTCATATAGTTCCACCAACATGTTTACTTGCAAAAATGGACGAGGCGGCCTGGATTTGGCATTCACGCCTTGGATATTTAAACTTTGATTCTATAAGGAAGTTATCAAAAGAAAAATGGGTGATTGTTATGCCAAACATAAATAACAAGTCACAATTGTGCGAAGCTTGGTTGGGAAGCACCGACGTCTTCCATTCCCATCCCAAATTTCTTATCGAGCACAACAACCCCTTGAACTAATACATGTTGATCTATGTGGTCCTATTACACCGAGTACACCATCTGGGAACAAGTACTTTCTATTGCTAGTTGATGATTTCATTAGATTCATGTGGGTATATGTTATCAAGTTCAAGGACCAAGCATATGATGCATTCAACAAGATCAAGAAGTCTGTTGAATTGGAAAGTGGTTACAAGGTGAAAGCATTGAGAACTGATCGTGGAGGTGAGTTTGTCTTTACTAACTTTGAACAACTTTGCAATGAAGAAGGCATAAATAGGTATTTAACCGCACCATATACGCCAACACAGAATGGTTTGGTTGAATGCCGAAACCAAATTGTTCTTGGAACCACATGATCTATGTTGAAGGCCATGAATTTACCCTAATGGTTGTGGGGAAAAGGTGTACAACATGCTGTCTACATCTTGAACCAAACTCCGACAAAAGCTTTGGAAAAGAAGACCCTATACGAAGCCCTGAAAGGACGGAAGCCCAATTTGGAACACCTAAAGGTGTTAGGATGTATGGCCCATGTCAAAGTACCAACACCCAAATTAACAAAGCTAGCAGACAGGAGCGAGTCAATGGTACATTCTCGGGAGTGAACCAAGAAGCAAAGCATACTGGGTACCGGCTTTACAACCCAAAGACAAAAAGGCTATGTGTTAGCAGGGATGTCCAATTTGAAGAAAACAAATTGTGGGACTGGGCTAAAGATTTGGAGACAGGGAAATGAAAAGCGGGTTGAGTTTGTTGTTGAAAATGAAGCTTATGTGATTGGTCAAGGATCGACTCAGAATGGTGGCAGCCCACGTAATACCTCGCCCAATCAAATCGAAGGCCTGGCTGCTCCAATCGTACAGAATGGGTGTGAATCTGTTAGCCCACCGGAGAATTGTTCGTTGTCTAGCCCATACTCGCCTGCCTCGGTTCCAAGCACTCTTATCAGCCCACTAAATGTTCCAAACAGCCCGCATGAATGAAAATCTTAGTACATCAGGTACGAGTCCGATTTCAAGTTCACATTATGATGATACACCCTCTCGAGGATTTCGTTTGCTAAATGATGTGTATTCAAGAACTCAATCGATACAAGAGAAGGCTTTCAATCCACCTCACTTTGATGACATAGAACTATTATTTTCCTATGAAAAGCAAGTACCTTTAATGAAGCCAAAGATAGAAAAGAATGGAGTGTTGCAATGCAAGATGAATTGGACTCTATTGAACAGAATAGGGAGTTCAGCCGATTGGTCTGGAGTGGGTTTATAAAGCCAAAAGGGATGCCAAAGATAAATAATTCGCTATAAAGCGAAACTCTTTGCAAAGGGCTATGTCCAGAAACATGGTATTGACTACGATGAGGTGTTTGCTCCAGTTTTCCCGAATGGAAACAGTCCATTTGCTTCTATCCCTAGTTGCCCGAGACAGGTGGGGAGTTTACCATCTTGGTGTGAAGACAGCTTTCCTACATGGAGACTTAAAGGAGGATGTATATGTATCACAACCTGAGGGGTTCGAGAAGCCGGGCAAGGAACATCTCGTGTACAAACTGGTAAAAGCTTTATATGGCCTGAAGCAAACCCCAAGAGCCTGGAATTCAAAGCTAGATGCAACTCTTCAACAACTTGGTTTCAAGCGTTGTCCACTTGAACATGCTGTATACAAGCAAACCACAAGAATGGACCATTAATAGTTGGTGTATACGTTGATCTAATCATCACAGGTCCATGCAAGGATGAGATCGTTGGGGTCAAAAGATAGATGAAAAATTGTTTTGAAATGAGTGATTTGGGGCTTCTAACATACTATTTGGGAATAGAAGTGAATCAGGACAGAGCTGGCATTACTTTGAAGCAAACAAGATATGTAACAAAGGTTTTAAAAAATGCAAACTTGTGGGAGTGTAATCATGCAAAGTTTTCTATGGATCCAGGTCTCAAGCTTGGAAAAGTTGAGGAGATGGAGTCTGTTGATGCAATTGAGTACCGAAGGGCTATTCGGTGTCTTCAATGTCTAACCCATATAAGGCCAGATATCAGTTATGCAGTTGGAATAACCAACTCATGGAGTCACTCAAAACATCACATATGCAAGCTGTAAAACAGTTCTTGCGATATGTGAAGGGTGCAAATCAATTATGGGATTCGGTACAAAAGGAATGGGGATGCAAATTTGGTTGGTTATAGTGACAGCTCACATGTGACTGATCAGGAAGATAGAAAGAGTACAACAGGGATGAATTTCTATTATGAGGGTGGTCCGATAGCATGGTGCAGCCAAAAACAGAATACCACTGCACTATTTTCTTGTGAGGCTGAGTGGCGGAAACAACAACCGCATGTCAAGCCGTCTAGTTAAAAGGTTTGCTTGAAGAAGTCACTGGTCAAAGCATGAAACCCATAACAATTCACGTGGATAACAAGTCTGCAATCATGTTAATGAAGAATCCAATGTTCCATGGGAGAAGTAAGCTGTTAGGCTTCAACTCAAGGTGGAAGGAGGGGGAATCAGGATAGAAGGGATTCAGGGAGACACTAGGTATCTAGGGTTGGTTTTGGAAGAAGATTTAAGTAAAGGGGTGAAAGTATTTAGAAGAGGGATGTCCTGATAGAAGATGGAAGCAAAGGGAGGATAGGTTTTAGGTTATATTTTGTATAAGGAAGGGTGAAAATGAATTGTATTTAGAGAAGGGAATGGATGGGCTGAATTGAAGGAAAAAAAAAGGCAGGAAATTCTTTTGTTGTTTTATTTTGGGATAAACCAAGTTGGTGTTTAAGAGATATAACACACTCTTATCTTAACTTGGGGTTAAGTCTAGACTTTAATTAAGATATAACACACTTAATTAAATATCTAGAACCTAAACTCACACTTAAGGTAACGACCCTTAAGATATAGAATTAGGAATTTAAACAAAGAATACAACAAGTGTATTATTTGATAGAAATGAGATTACCAAACTGTTTTTTTACCAAGGCCTATGGCCGAATATATACATACATGCACAAGGAATACAGCCACTCATAATCCTATTACAAATCAAGAAAATAATGTCCATTTGTCATATGTCCTTAGTGGAATGATTTAAGGGGAATAAGGATCTTGTTTGGCTTGGTTTAAGGACTGTCTCATTCAACCATATATGGGAGGATCATCACAAGATGTTATAATTGATTAAAGTGATTTCTTTTGACTTATTTTGAGGAAGAGTTCGACCATATGATAAGGGACAGAGTGGATATTAAGTGGCTGGTTTTGGATGATTATACATTATGGATTTTGTCATCTTGTGTGTGATTTCAAGAAAGATGATATGGAGATTATAAAAGTTGATTTCCTTGGTTTTATTGGATGGCCTAGCTCGGCTTTTATTGAAGGAAAGAAAGGGGAATGACTCTCTTTGTTTGATTGTGAGAGAAGTCAACAAAGAGACAAATAGCTACTGTTCACCTTTTGACTTAAAATGGACAGGGATTTTGGCCAGATTATGGGGTGAGTTTTAAGTGTTTATTTTAGTCAAAAACATGATAATTTTGTTGAAAAACAGGAGAAGGATTTTCGGCCAAAGAGGGGAGTACAGGATGGTCTCCTTTTGATGGTGGTTTGGGTTGTTTTGGGGTGATTGGTTCGGCCTTTAGTAATCCAAAAGGACTATGGCTAGGATTTGGGTTTTGATGATAAATTCATTCCAAAAAGGATCAAGACACCTAGACATTAATCCATTGATTTGTTTAAGGACTTGGGATTCCATATTAGTAACCCGGGGTATAACATCCTCCCCTTCTTCAAAAGAGTTTGTCCTCAAACTCGGAAGTTCTTCTGGTTCAAAGTATGGACTGAGATCTTTGATATTGAATGTAGCCGACATACCATAGGTAGTTTCTGGCAGTTGTGTTAGTTTCTGACAGATGTGTTGGTTAGTAACTGTTGTGTTTGTTTGTAATGGTTGTATTGGTTAGTCCTCTATTTATATGTATGGACACAGAGTTCTGGACAGTAGTACCACAATAAAAGCACTCTGTTTATACTCCAGATCTGATATTTTCTCTCAATTCTTTCTTTACTCCTATTTGCAACTTAAGTGAGTCCATTGAAGCCTTGAACACAGATTTTGGTTTGTGAGTTCTGACCTCTGACCTGAAATCTTCTCTCAAACCATCAATAAAGAGACAATGGTCACTTCAATTTCAGACTCGGACTCGAGCAGCCCTTCTTGACGATAGTCTTGTACAGAACCTGTTTGTTTAATTAGGACAAGGTGTTCGTCTGGGCAAGTATTCTGGCGGTCCATAATGCTCCTCAATGATTTTGATGAATTCATCCGAGTACAAGAGCGTCCTTTCGGCATTGATCCAAGAGAACAAGTCGAGAGCTGGCATAGCCGCCATCTCAACCTTATCTTTTGATGTTCCATAGTAATGTAAGTACTTTTCAGCCTTCAACACCCAGCCCCTTGGATCTCCGCCGCTGAATTTAGGGAACTCAACTTTGGATCTGGGAAACTGGCAGTGGCTGTGATTGTTTTCATCATCAAAATCGTTCTCCGTCTTCCCAGAATTACTTCTGGCCTGCGCATTTAGGACAGTCACTTCTGCCTTCAGGTCGTTTAACACATAAAGCTTGGTAGTGATTTGTGCTAGTGTTGTTGAGCGGAATAGTCTTGTTCTCTGGTTGCTTGTTGGTTTCACCATTCTCACTATGGGCAGCGTTAGAACGGGTAATTGCCAAAGGATTGGGTAAAGAGCGATGTGATACCACATTATAGAAACCTGCCAGATTTAATTCAGGATCTAGATTCAAACTAAACAGAGCTCTCCTTCCCTTCTCTCAATAAGAATCTCACTGATGAAACTGATAAGATGAAAATAACAAATTGATAAAATTCAACAAACTAGGCTAGCCTAGGGCAGGACTCATGAAAATCCGATAGTCCTTTTGTTTTAAAAATAGTGATTTAATTAAAACAGTAACAAACTCTATTAAATAGCACAAAATAAAGGTTGCCTTCTACTATAAGTGATCTAGATCTTATTAACGCATCTCACAAGATCCTGATCCCGAGCCTTCTTCTCACGTGCCTTAGCTAGCTGGAAAATTCGTTTATCACCGCCTACTCCTCTATGTCCTTAGAAAGACTTTCAAAACATACATCCTTTGCCCTTGAAACCTCTAACTTAACTTCACTACGAGCAATGTTATACTCCGAAGAGGTGTCCTATCCTCCTTATCGCTACAGTTTCGTACCTCATATACGCCACCATAGTTTGTAAGGCGGCAAGGCGAAGCGAGGCGCCAATGTACCTTCATATCGCCTAGGCAACTAGGCGACGACTAGGCGACATACATACCTATATATATACATACATATACATACATACATAATATATATATATATATATATATATATATATATATATATATATGTATGTATGTATGTATGTATGTATGTATATGTATATATAGTTCTTATACATTTTAAGGAAGCTTGACAGAGAAGACCGAGAGAGAGAAGATAACTTTAAGTGTGTTAGGCTACACTAAAAGAAAAAGAGCTGCACTAAAAAATGGGTTTTTTTTCAAAGTTTTAAAGGGGCCCAAGGCATCAAGGCAAGGTAAGGCGACGCCTATGCGAGCGCCTGGTCGCCTTAAGGTTTTCTAGGCGAGGCGAGAAGACAAGGCGTCCCAGTGACAGCGCCTTATCGCCGAGGCGATGCCTTACAAACTATGTACGCCACCTTCTTAGCTTCCACCTTACTTCGAACCACATCACTCCACTACCATCTTTATGTCGACTTTCGTAACTGCAACTCACACCCATCACCTCTGGGTTAGAAGTTGAGCCCACATATTAGTGGCCTCCTAGGACTCCCAGATACCTTTCTCTTGAATTCACGAAAATCAATTCTGTAATTTTTTCCCCAACTAAGCTCCCACCAGATATGTGCTAGACTACATGTTTGTCTTTGTTTCACTCACCCGATTATGACATCCATCACTAAGGGTTCTCACTAAGGGTTAGCTTAGCGTTCTTATATAGCACCCTATCACACATGCGCAGAAAGAGGTCCCCACTCTGCTACCACAGGTAACCAATTGATCCTCCCGCATACGGAAATAAAGGAGTTAGCGACCACCAAATTACCCGCTCTAGCAAACTCCTTAAGTGAAACCCCCTTTGGATTCTTATCTCCAAATCCAAACCCTCCATACATCTCTTCAAAGCCCCTGGACGAGTAGCCAATATAGCCATTGAAGTCACCTCCAATGATGACTTTCTGTGTTTGCGGGATGGCACCTACCGCCAAGGTTGTTAAGGCGCCAAGGAGAGGCGAGGCGCCGGCGTACCTTCATATCGCCTAGGTGTCTAGGCGCAGGCCTAGGCGGCAATTAGGCGACCTATATATACATATATATACACATTCACACACATAATATAACCACAAATAGATATATGACACAACATATGTAATTAAAGTACAACATATGTAATTAAAGTCTACACATAATCTGAGATAAACAATTAAGTGTTCACAAGCATTTAGAAGACCACAAATAACAACATAATTCAAGTAAAAGTTCATCTCCATCCTACTAGTTTAATCACCCAAACATGCATGTTTAAAAGTTAACCTTAAACATGTCATTCATATGGGTCTCAATATCTATACTCATAGACTCATCATGGACACCAAATAACTCAACACCATAGTCATCTTCAAGATACTCATCATCATTTAGACCTAAGAGATAAGGTGATGTTAAGTAAAATATTTTAAACTTTGGCTTTCAAAATTTAAAAACTGCCCAGGACTAGGCTCCTAGGTCTAAGGCGAGGGTAAGGCGACCAATACAAGGCTAAGGCGATGCCTAGGCAAGCGCCTTAACGTCTTGAGGGTTTCTGAGCGAGGCGGACACAAAAGGCATCCACGACATAGCGCCTTATTGCCTAGACGATGCCTTAACAGCTACGTCTACCACCCCATCCAGCGTGCCTCCCAAAACTCTCTCTTAACTTCGTCATTCAAGCTAGCATGAGGGGCATAAGCACTCACGACATTGATAGCAGATCCACCCAAGACTAACTTGATAGCCATTAACTGATCACCAATCCTCTTCACCTCTACCACATACTTCTGCAGTCTCGGCGCCACCAAAATACCAACTTTGTTCTTGTTCCTAGCAATGCCTGAATACCACAACTTGAACCCGGCCATTGAAGCTGCTTCCAAATGACGAACATTTGATGGCCCCCATTTAGTCACATTAGACCACAACATTAATAAGACAATCATAAGTCCTTGTAAGGAAGAACTGATGTGCCTCAATCAAAATGGAAATATTGGCAAAAACAAACAGGGAGGACACCTCGAGGCTGACCGGTGCGTGGCGGGGTCTTAGGCAGTGGGCCTTTTACATTAGGGTTGGGAAATCGTCCTGAGCACGTCTATGGTGCCATAGGAGGAATCTGAAGAAAAGGCTACCGAAGATGAGGGAGGCACACATGAGAAGGGACCTAACATGTTAAACTCATAACAAGGAGCATATATATATATATATATATATATATATATATATATATATATATATATATATATATATAGTAGAAAACATGAGATGGGCTTGGCCCATACTAAGTAGTGGCACACTAGGGTCATAGTTTCATCAAATGACACATCGAATGTTATACCCATGTAGTAAATATTTAAGCGATTCTCAATCCTCTTTTTGCATGGTCAACTTTTGGGTTTATTAGGTGTCTTTTGCATCACTCGGCTGCCCCAGCATTGGAGGAGTGGATCAGTACAAAAGATTTTTCAAATAATGAGCATTCGGTGGCTCCCAGGTGGCATGTTCCTTGTAGGGAAGAGATTGAATTTGCAAATGAACTCTTAAGGTTGCATTTGGATTCTGCTTTAGATGAACTTTCAAGGATATGCAAATCTATCCATTCTGATCCAGGTAACGTTTAAAGTAAAGCCATTCACTTACAATGGAATATCCATGTACAGTTGTACTTTTTTTTATGTTTGTTTGCTACTTGGTACTCAGGACTTGAAAAAGAACACTTAAAAGTGACTCTCCTGCGCATTGACTCTTCATTACAAGGGGTTTTGTCATGTTTACCCGATTTTAGGCCATCTTGCAAAGGAGTGGTTGAAGAGCAAGGGAATATTCTGTTTTTTATTGCTGGAGCAACAGGCTCTTGCGTTGGTAGTGCTGAACTGAGAGAGAAAGCTGCTGATGTTATTCATTCTGCTTGCCTGTATTCATTATCTTTCCCCCCTCAATTTATCCTTCTTTCTCTTAGGTATAGCATGCCATATCTTATTATTGCTGCTTTGTTGCCAGGTACTTATTGGAGAAAAAGTCTGATGATAGCATTTTGTTATTGCTCCTCGTTCGTATAATGGATTCCTTAGTAAATTATGGTAATGAACTCTCCTTTGTAATGGTCTCCTGCAGTACTCTTTTGTAATAGTACGTTCTTTCTTTGTTCCTCTTTGACGGAATTAACAGGTAGTTCAGAATACGATGAGTGGTTAAATCACCGACAGGCCTGGAAACTGGAATCTCCTGGCATTGTAGAACCTCCAGTTAATTACATCGTGTCGTCTCATTCGAAAGGAAAAAGAAGGTATAATTTCCAGACTGCATTGTACAACACAGACACCCAAATGTACTCATTTTAGGGGATGTAAAATTGTACAATTTTTATGTAAAATGTTACATGTTAAATTATCATGCAGATCACGATGGGCACTTATTGACAAAGCTTATATGCATAGTACTTGGAGAGCTTCACAGTCATCATACCATATTTTCCGGATGACAGAAAATATGCATCCATCTGATCATGTCATGCTTTTGATGGACGATCTTCTTAACCTCTCTTTACATAGCTATGAAACCGTCCGTGCGTAAGTCTACTTTGTACTGTTATACTTTGTACATCTTATGGTGGATATTGCACATGCTGTATTGAAAGCAAAATTTGGATATGTTATATGGTGGTAATATATTGTGATCAAACAATGGCTTGGATACAATTTCTGGCCATGTACAATTTCCAGCCATATTTTGCGGCTTTGTTTTACAACAGTTCTATTAGTTATTTGTTAATGATCTAATAAACAACTCTTACATGATATGATATACTTGGTCCGTCTCTGAGTGTTTGTCCACTTTTGACTTTTGGAACTGTTCATCTAAGCACTTTGACTCGTCAAATTCTCTCAATGTGTAAGCCTAAAAATAGTCATGTGTGATCTTGTTTGATTCGTCTTAACATATAGATTATTAATATATAATTTTTATAATTTTTTAATATACAAATTACAAGATAAAATGGATTAAAGAAGTGCATTGGATGGTGTGCAAAAATGAAAGTGGACAATTACTCAGGGACGGAGGGAGTAAATAGGAAAAAACAGAAAAGGTGGAGCCAATTAGCTTTCAGTCAATAATCAACACCCCCTTCAATGCTAAGATCATAAGGTGGCATCATCTCTATGATTCCACTTATCTTAGCTGTAGCTTACAGTCAATAATCAACACCCCCTTCAATGCAAAGCTTGTACAGAGTATATAATTGTGATAGGAGTCATATAGGAATTGAATGGGGAAATAGGATAAAATCTATTATGAAGTATTTGAGCAAGATTCTTAGGTGGATGAGTGGACACACCCAAAAAGATAGGGTTCCAGACTTCAAGAGTGGTAATATTGGAGCTAAGGAGTGGTCACTTCAATAGAGGATAAGTTGCATGAAGCTAGATTGAGATGGCTTAGGCACGTGAAAAGGATAAAGCATGAATGCCCCGCTGAGGAGTTGCAAGAACCTAATGGCGGGGAATTTGCAAAGAGGTAGAGGGAGCATAGTTGTCACAGCGCCAAGGCGATGCTCGGCGCCATATATTGCCATGACGCCTAGGCAACCGCCAAGGCAACAATTAGGCGACCTAGGCGGCAACACATAAGAAAACATGATTGGTTACACTAATATAAATATAAACATAAGTTTTCTCTAAACCTAATTAAAGTTCAAATGCACATACTTAATAAAATACTATAAACACACCATAATATGAAACAAAGAATATGAAATACAAAATATGATTAGAAAACAATATGCGACTTCTTAGTGCAATGTAAATACTGAGTATGAGAAAAGTCACTAGGCATAAAGGATTTTCAAGAGGCGATGCCTGGACGCTTAGGCGACACTTAGGCGAGGGATGTGAAATAAAGCGAGGCGATACACCATGGAGAGAGGAGCTGACCGCCACGACGCCTAGATATTATAGAGGTCTAGATTGGTTTTGTTGTTAAATTCTTGTTACTCTCCTTTCCAACTGGAAAAGAAAAACTTTGGTTCATTTTATTAATATTTTATGCATCTCATATATTGCTTTCACGTGTCCCCAGAATTGCTGGAAAATCTCTTCTGAAAATGATGAAGAGATGGCCATTTACTATTTCAAAGTGTGTGCTGAGTTTGAGTGAATATTTGAGGAATCCGAGCTCACCTGAGCACGCAGTATTAGGCTCTTGTGCAGTTCTTGCAACACGGACTGTGCTCAAAAGTTTAACTAGGGTATTTATCATCTAGATTGCATGCAGTTCTATTTACATGAGAAACTACTTGCTATGGTATTCTCTGTTCTTAAATGTTTGACTATGGAATTTGACTATTTGCTTTGTCAATCCAGGATACAAAGACACTTTCTTCATTTCTGATTGGAATTCTTTCAAGGTAAAATTTATTTTGATGCTTTTTGAATTTAGTCTGTGTTTGGTTGGATCTTTTAGGGAAGGGAACGAGAAGGAAGAGGGATGGAAGGTGAGGATTAAAAGGTTTTAAAAAACCATCTAATCCACTGACTCCATCTCCTTCCCTTCCCCTCCAACCAGAAACAACCTTAGATTGAGATTCATTTGCTGCAGAATGATGCATACCATGTGTCTAATTATTTTTTTACAGCTCTCATCATGAATCGTTGAAAGCTCAGAAAGCAATCAATGAGGTGAGATATTCTTGTGTAGTTGAATATTTATTTTAAAAAATCCTTTCTTGAATGCTAGATACAACAAGTACTCATAAATATATATAACAGCTTTTTGTGAAGTACAACATTTATTTTGCGGGAGTATCTAGAAACATGTTCAAAACATCGGTCAATCATTCAGACAAGACCGATTTTGCTGTATTGGTTTCTGAGATCAGCTCCATGAGTTTCGAAAGCACCAACTTGCATTGGAGGTAAAGATGCTTTTTTCCCTTTTTTTAGCGATACTAGCTTCTGTAACATACTCCATCCCAAATTAATGTTCCTGGTTTGACCCCGCCCGGCGGTTAAGAAAAGTTGAAAAAACTAATAATTTTCCAGAATGCTCTTGCATACGCATACGGATTGGTCCAGCGGTTGACCCATTTTTTCTTTCTTTTCGTGAAACACTCCATACTGTGTTCACTCATAGTCTCATAGTACTCCAATCACATTTACATGGAGTAATTAAATATTGATTGCCATAGCCCATAGTCAACACCCCCTCTTCAGACGAACTACTCTTCATCACCAAGAACTGGCTTCACAGAGGTTAGATGAAAAAATAGAAGAAGAACGTCACTTCAGGTCCGTCTGCGAACAATTTCAGATCCGTATGCGAGCAGTTTTGTGCAGAGTAGGGGCATTCGCAATAACAGATCCGTATGCGAGCAATTCTGTGCAGAGTCTGGGTATGGGCAATTTCAGATCCGTCTTCGTCAACTACGTTTCCATCAGAAGAGGACACCATTTCAGACAATTGGTGAAGAAGACGAACAGAGAAAGGCTAGCGGTCCTGCATTGAGGATGGGTAGGGGAGTAATAAACTGGGGTCATGGCACGCATAATAAAAGGCAGGGTATAGAGGGAAAATTTATCCTTTCATTTAGAAATTGTTTCCATTTAGAGAAATGGGAACCTTATTTTTGGAAAAACCAAAAAGGAAAATGAGGATCTTTTTTTGGGATGGAGGGAGTACTAGTTTCTTCCTGTACATGAGTAACAAGTACATGAGGCATAGGCAGGCTTTCTTTCTGGTTTTTCCATCACTCCACCTTTCCACTGTCATTTATATGACATCAGCATTGACTAGGTTTCTCAACTCAGGTATAATCTGATGGCTAATCGAGTTTTGCTTCTGCTAGCAATGGCTTCTAGGAATGATCGTAATTCATCTCCAGAAGTTCTCAGTGAAACTGCTGGTAAGGGAACACTGCAGTTATGTCTCAAGTTGAACTTAAAGATCTTTACAGTTATTGTCTTTGAAATTGTTTTGTTACTTCTGTAAATGGTCAAAACTACCTTCATACTTTTGCTACTGAAATTGAGTTACATCTTACATGTTATGTTCCTATATTTTCAGGTCATTTCTTAAAGAGTTTGAAGAGTCAATTACCTCAGACGAGAATACTGGCAATCTCTGCTCTAAACACACTGTTGAAGGACTCGCCTTACAAACTATCTGAAGACAGGCCCATTCTTTCTTCTGTTTTACACAAAAATGTGAAGTCTTCTCTTGAAGAAGCTTTAAGTAGTATATTCCAAGAAGAAGGATTTTTTAGTGAGACTTTAAACAGTCTTTCTCATATTCACATAGTTGATACAGATGGTGCATCTTCTAAAGGAGGTCATGGAAGCTCTTCATTCCAAAGCCTTGCAGACAAATCAATCACCCATTTTTATTTTGAATTTTCTTCATCGTGGCCTCGTACACCTGACTGGATATCTTTATTCGGAAATGATACCTTTTACTCTAGCTTTGCCAGGATATTTAAGCGGCTAATGCAAGAATGCGGCATGCCTGTATTACTGGCACTAAAAGATGCACTAAAGGAGTACATAAATGCCACCGAGAGGGCTAAACAGTGTGTTGCTGCTGAAGCATTGGCTGGTGTGCTTCATTCTGATGTCTGTGGTGTTTCTGATGCATGGGACAGCTGGTTGATGGTCCATCTGCAGAATATTATTCATGCACCATCTCTGGAATCTATACCAGAGTGGGCAGCCTGTATACGTTATGCAGTTACCGGGAAGGGAAAGTATGGGACAAAGGTTCCTCTTTTAAGACAGAAGGTCTTGGACTGTCTGATGAACCCTTTCCTGGAGGCAGTTGGTACTGCTGTTATCACGAAGCGCTATATTTTTCTTTCGGCTGCACTTATAGAACTATCCCCGCCTAGATTGTCATCAGCTGAAATAGAGCTTCATTATGAGCTGCTTAAAGAATTGATTGGGAATATGAATCATTCTTCTCCACAAGTAAGTATTCTATATTTCGCATATTGTAAAAAACACTAAACTTTACCTTGTTTCTTGTACTCATTCCCTGTAATATATAGTTACACAGGCAGAGCATAACATAAAAAAGCGTATCAGCACCTTACCGAATCAAAATTAATTATTCATAGCCATAGTTATCACAGCGCCAAGGCGAGGCGCTTGTGGGTTGCAAGGATGCCTAGTGGACTATGCGGACGCCTAGGCGACAATTTGGCGACCACTTAGAATTTAGAACACTACAATTCTACAAATAATAAAACATAATATAATTTATAAATTAAAGACTTTTGAGTCATTGTTTAATGTTATCAGGAGTCAAGAAAACTATCATCGTAAAGGCTCTCAATTCCCTCATTATCAGCCATTTTACGAGGTGGAGTTGGTGGCTGCTGTTTAAAGTCATCTTCAACATCATGTGGAAAGTTATCTACTTCTTCATCTTGTAATTCCTCATCATTCAACCTTGAACCTAGAGTAGACTTTTTTTGGCACTGATATGTTGCAATGTGTGGAGTTGTTGATGTGTTAGCATCATTATCACGTGCCCTCCTAGTAATATTACGTCCTTGACAAAGGGTTAAAGTCTCTTCCTTATTCACACCGTTTTTGAAACCTTGTAGAAATCTTCCAATTGTATTGAATATAAACCAAGTTATTTAACCTCTTATGCTTCTACCGGTTCCTCTTTTTCGTGTGGATCTAATGAGAAACATTAACAAGGTAGTAGTTAAATTAATACTTCAGACTTCAGAATGTTCACGACCAAGTTGTTATTCGGTAGAGGTATAGTACTTTGAAACTCAATGGTACTCCAATTACGCTCACAACCCAAAGAAGAACAACAAAGACCAACAATGCGCTTAGCAAATGATTGAAGCTCAATCGTGGAGCCACCAAATGCATCCCACCAATCAACTACAATGCATACAACACTTGATTGAAGCTCAATAGAAGATTTCTCGGTTCCATCGATCCAGCCAAGCAGAAGATTTGCTTAAGTGCGGTTTGAACATTCAGAGCGTATGCAGGGTAGTTTGTATTCGTGAGTTTTTCAGGGATAAGATTATGAAGATCCCGGAGCAAGAGATTTACTCTAGAAGGAAGAGAAGCTAGAGGGTCCGACGGTGACACCATGGGTTCAACGTTTGACAGTCAACGAAGAGCAGAGGACTAGCAATGATGCTGGGTCGAGAATAAAACAGACTAGATTTTTGGAAACCTTTGCTCTGATACCATGATACAATTTGATAATAATTGGTCTTATTGAATAATGAAGTATATGTAGAGAATACAAGGAGAATCCTAGCTATAGTAGAATAAGTGCCTATGGTAACAATGGAATAAGTATATAATAATGATAATATTCTATTTCCTATTATATTTATATCATGATCCACCATTCTGTATTGTTCCCTCATGGTATTCTGCTCTATGTGTTTTGTTCACAATGTTGTTTCTGACCATTATAAACTTGCAAGCCATTGAATGGATGTTCATTTGCTATTCTCGGGTTTATACCTCTTCCGATGCCTCCTTTTTTGAAGATAAACTATACTTTACTACATATGTTCAATTCGTATTGTTGCTCCTTGTATTTGATTTTATTATTTGTGGACCAAATACATCACTTGTCACAAACCCTTATTATGATTACCATTGGACCATCCATAGAGTCTTTTTGTCCCACTTATCACCTTCCCCCGCCCTACCCATCCACTTGAGGTTATTGCTTTGCCCAAGCGCAACTCACCACAAGTTATTTCATCTCCGCCAGATTCGGAGAAACCTCCATCTGAAGTTGATGTTCCTATTGTACTTTTTAAGGGTATCTATTCTATTTGAAATCCTCATCCTATTTACTATGATTCAAGTTACTGTCATTAGTCTTCCTCTCATTCTTATTTTGTATCGTATCTTATTTGTTGTCTTTCTATATCCTAAGACTGTTCGGGAGGCACTTTTGAATTGAGGTTGGCATCGTACTAATATGTGTATATTAAGAGTCCCTAAAATGCAGGGATTTGCCATTGACAATTATAATCAGCTTTTTTTTTATGCACACAACCTAATATTTTCTGATATTTAAGTAGTCTTTAACTTGATGTTCATTCTTTGTGTTTGTAAAATACTAAAATCCCACATCTATACTTATGATATAAAAGCCAGATGCATTTAACTATATATCCTTTGAAGCACACAGTTCACAAAATAAGATGAGCTAAAACAAGTACACTACTACACTTCCAGTTGCTTATTGTTTTTCAAAATTGTTTGGCAACTCATCATATCAGGGTGGTAAAGAATTGCTGCATGTTTTTGTGTAACAGGTGAGGGAATCAGTCGGCTTGACTCTCTCTGTCTTGTGCTCAAACGTTAGACTTAATGAGTTGAGTAATCAAGTTCAGCCACATGAAGTACAAATTAGTGGCTTGCACCAAAATAAGAAATCATGTTGGGATCAATATTTAATGGACGAAGGTTTAAAAATTGCGTCAAACATCCAGAAGCCGAGCCAGTTAAATGTTTACGA
The DNA here is from genome assembly GCA_003260385.1 of Cuscuta australis. Classification (NCBI taxonomy): domain Eukaryota; kingdom Viridiplantae; phylum Streptophyta; class Magnoliopsida; order Solanales; family Convolvulaceae; genus Cuscuta; species Cuscuta australis. The sequence goes on along the minus strand of NQVE01000215.1, from coordinate 6,212,882 downwards.
TATCTCAACAAATAAAGCCTCCTTAAATGGAGCATCAAATGATAACTCTCAAGATGATGCTAAATGGATGGAGACGGTACATTTTCAAGAAACTCACTATTTGATTAAAACTCCTTTTCTATCCTAGTATACTGCATCTATTCCCAAATAAACCGTGCTTCTCATCTGATGCTAAAAATAGCGTTATAAACATGACTCCTTTTTGGGACATAGGGAGTTGTATTTACTTCTTCTGTTGTATGTGCAGCTATTTCATTTCATCATCTCTTCTTTAAAGTCCGGAAGGTCTTCGGTTTTGCTGGATGTTCTTGTTGGTCTTCTCTATCCTGTAATATCGCTACAGGTATGTTAAGTGGATTGTTTGTAATTCCTATGTTACTTAACTGGAACAAAAGTATCAAGAACTTTCCAAGAGCACCAAAGGTATTCCTCCTTAGCAAGCTGAAACATTCCCAAAACTATCATCTGTAGTCCTCTTTTCAAATGAGGGCACTTGTTTACATACTAATACAATAATATAAAAACCATAAACAATGATATAACGTAAGCAAGACAATAAATATCAAGGATCATTTAGGGTTACTAGTTCAACCTCCTTGTTTTTAATCGAATCATAAACCCACAAATTGCACTGATGTGTAATAACTTGATTAGCTCATATCTTTCCTGCTTGATGAATCCCAGATGTCGTGCTAAATAGGACTCCTTGATATGTACTCATGTTTTTGTTGTGTTTAAACAAAACAGTGTGTTGCTTTTTTCCTCCTGTAAATGCCTTTATTCCAAATTATGTTACAAGCCTCCTTTATTTTCGGTGTTCGTTTAGGGTTTTTAATCAGTTTTCGTATGCATTGTTAGATATTCTTAGCATCATCAGACATGGACCCTTTTATTTATTTATTGTTTTATTATTATTATTACAATTATTATTATTATTATTACTATTATTATTACTATTATTAAACTGCTAGCTTCTTTTGACAATAGATTTTGTTGTCGTAATATGAAAACTCATATTGGTGTCCGTTCGTAAAATTGATGGCTCCTATCCCCCTAACCCCAAGTCCCCAACCCCCAAATGTTGGCTGCCAAATCAGCGATCTAGGAGCTGGGGTGGGGGGTTTGGGAGGTAGGAACCATCAATTTTACGAATCAAGCACACTAGGTGCTCCCATTTGAGTTGTTGTAATAATATTACATTATGGTTTTACCAAAATGTTGTTATTATCATGGGTGAGGTTCCGTTGACAACGGAATCCAATGTCAACGGATGACACTCGCCCATTTTGGGGCACCTCCGGTGCTCCGTTTTCAAAATTGATGGTTCCTATCCCTCCTAACCACCCCCCCTAAACCCCCTACCTCAACTCCACCCCTGCCCCCCCATGCATAATAGCCACACATTTGGAGGGGGGCAGGGATGGAGCTGGGGTAGGGGGGTGGTTAGGGGGGATAGGAACTATCAATTTTGAAAACAGAGCACCGGAAGTGCACCAAAATGACAGTGGCACCGGAGTATCACCATACTCTCGTGTCACTAGAACCCCACCGTATTATTATTATTCTTTTGGGTTGGGGGGTTCAAAACTTCAAACTCTGGTGGGGGATTGGGGAAAGGGGAGGGGACCCGGCTATGCTACTCCCAGCATCCACATGAACCCTTTTATTTGTGTTCCTATTCAGATTATTTACATTTTTTTGATGTTTGGGTTGTGATAAAGTAGATTTGAGATCTAAAGTCTGAGAAATTACTTTAAGCACGTAGCTATGAACAATGTGATGTCTTAACTAAAATGTCAAGTAGTATATGTCCAATGTGTAGTACCTCCACGGCTCCACCTCCACCCCAAGACTTTTTTTTTGTAACACCAATTTCAATGTTACAAGCATACCTTCTTTCAGATGTGGAAGTTATAGATGGAACGGATGAATATTTTCTTTTGAATACCAGTTTATTTTTTTTCTGTTTTATCTATTGAAGGAAACATCAAGTAAAGATCTTTCTACACTAGCCAAAGCAGCTTTTGAATTGTTCAAATGGAGAATTATCTTAGAACCCTATCTACAGAAGGTGGTATCTGTGATGCTTACTTCAGCAGTTGACTCAAATTGGCGCACCAGATCAGCTACATTAACTTTCTTGCGAAGTTTCATGTACAGGTACATTATATATATATCTTTCTCGCACTTAGTACATATTGCTTTCTCTTTTGCAAATTGTTAAAAGATGAGGGATTTAATTTCTAGTTATTCTACTTATTCAATAGACAATTCCCCCCAAACTGCATACCCCACTAGCAAGCACACACACAACAGACAATGCTGTCCAATCAACCCACACAATATGCTTTACGGCAGTTAGCATTTGATCAGGGAAGGAACAACTTGTATAGTTGTATATAATCTGTTAACTGCAAGTCTGCCACAATAATTAGGAATGTGAGATTGACTGTAAAATGAACAATAGCTTGCACAAGTTGAGTCTTTGTCAGAGAGTTTAGAGAAAATGGATGTATACGGTTCAGACTTGGGTGCATCATGATCGCCACCACCACCACCATTAGGGGGGAGCATGGTGCGGAATTTAGTTTGTATCAATACCGTACCAAATATTTTGGTTTGGTATGGGATTTTACATCCTACCGATCCTGATCCCGAAATATCAATTTAGGATGGTTTGGTATCGATTTCGGTGCAAATCGGGATGAATACATGCGTAGCTAGTTTACACTTTAAAATGTTAAAACCTCCTTTATTTTTAAAAAGTTGGAAGTACATTAAGTAAAGAAAATAAAAAACTGAAAAGATGAATAATTAAATGCAAGAAATGTTTATTAAAACATAGTATGTATTTTACAAACTTAAAAAATGAATGATAACAAAATAGTATTTGGAGTGTTTGTTAATTAATTATTATCGTCTGTATTAATCTATAAAAAACTGAAACTCGGATAAAAGTGTAACTTTGTCATAATAACACTTCAGCCAAATTTTCAAAATCAATTTATTATTTAATGAAGAAATATAAAAAAGATTATTATTTTTATAATATATTACTTCCTACGTCCCCCTAAGATCTTCTCGTTTTGACTTTTTGCGGTTTTTAAGGAGAGTTCAAAAAAGGTGAAAATTTACATAAATACCCTTAATGAAAATGGGTGGGGTGTATTAAATAAGGTGGAAAAGGTGTAATAAATAAAGTAAGTGGGGGTAGTTGTGGTATTTTAAATGTTAAAAAAGGTAATGAGAAGATGTATGTGGGACAAATAAAAAGTGCTAATGGGAAGATCTATGGGGGACGGAGGGAGTAGTATATATGTTCGGTTCGGGATTTTCGGTATGGAAAGTTACCGTGTACCATTCATTCTCAAATACCGTAGCGACTGTTCGGTTTGGTATAGTATGGTTCTTTTGCGGTATGTTTTTGGTATGGTATTTTTCGGTTCGGTATTTTCGGTTTTTTTCATAAAATTTCGGGATTGGTGCGGTACTTGCTCACTCCTAACCACCACAACAATCCAGTAAAATACCAAATCCATCGGGTTATGAGGCTATGGTGTACGCATTCGTACCCCTGTAAAAATATGGAGATTGTAGACCTTAGATGCATTGCAGCATTTACTACCCAAAACATCAAACAAAGTAAGAAAGGATGTTTAATATGCCATTTTGATTTATTCCATTATGTGCTAGAAACCTATTCAATATCAACAATGTCTCTTTTGGCTCCATTGGCTCCGGATCAAAGAGATATGGGATGGAAAAAAAGGGTTCAATCGTGCATGTATTATACCTTTAAAAGAAACATGGATGTGGAGGTTTGACTTGATAAAAGCATAGATCAAAGTATCAGACATAGAAGCCATCATAGTTCAAATGCTTAAAGAATGATTTAGCATGTAGTTGAACTTTACAGAAACATATATAGTGTGGCTCTTGTTAGCTAATTTGCCTCATCCCAAAACATCAAAATAAGTAAGAAGCAAGGGAAGTTTGATGTGCCCTTTTGATTTAGTCCATTATGTGCTTGAAACAGATTCATTATCAATAATGTCTCTTTTAGCTTCATTGGTAATGGGCGGAAGAGATATGTGTGCACCACTTGGTCAATGGGATGGATCAGGAGGTTTGACTTTATAAAAAGCATATATCAAAGTATCAAACGTAGAGGCCACGATAGTTCAAAGGCTTAAAGAATAATGTGGCATGTAGTTGAACTTCATGGGAACGTATATGGTGTGGCTCTTCTTACCTAATTTGCCTTCCACCTTTTTAGTAGTGTGTTCCACATCATTCTTAGCACTCCAGGAATGCCTGTGTCCAGGTTTTGGAACTCTAGTCATCGAGTTCCATAAATCACAATAAAACAAAACAAAAGGTGGAAAGTCCAGAAGAAGGGAGGGACAAGAAAGAAGGAAATTATGATTATTTATAGAACAGGATATCAAACAGAATAGGATTACCTTGCATAAGACCAAGGGGGTGTTTGTTTTTCTGCCAGAAGACCTTCTGGCGTCTTTTGTCTGCGCCGCGCAGACACGCGCAGATGATGGGCTCTGCAGATTGTTTGTTTTTTGGAAGACATTTCACTCAAAAAGGTCTTCCTGGCATCTTCTTGGAGAAGACATTAACCAATGTCTTCTAACATCTTCTAACATCTTCTCCTTTTTTTCTACTTCTCTTCACCACCACAACCGTCCACCGCCACCGTCCACCGCCACCACCGTCCACCATCACCGTCACCGTCCATCACCATCGTCGTCCACCACCACCGCCACCATCCACCGCCACCGCCACCACCGTCCACCACCACCGCCGTCAACGTCCACCACCACCCTCCACCACCACCACAATCGTCCATACACCACCACCGTACACTACCACCATTAATTTATATAGCAGTCTACAGACATTAAAAAAACAAACAGTCTTCTTCTTGCAGACCGCAGACCTTCGGTCCACTACTTCTCCTGCAGATGTCTACAGTAGTGGTGGTCCGCAGACCGCAGACCTTTTTCTGCAGAAAAAACAAACACCCCCCAAATCACGAGGTGATGAAATCCTTGAGCAGGACAGGGAGACGAAATAAAATGGAGCCACCTGGAATGTGGACAATGAACAGAAGTAGGTTCTTTCATAAAAGAAATTGGTTGCACTTTTATGTGTAATAAAATTTTATTGTTTTACTTTGTTTCTTTTTGTTTCACGGGGGGAAAAAGTTTTATGCTCCCCTATGGAGCCAAAGATTCCCTATTTTTTGGATTTGGGATATGATGGAATAAAGCAAATTGGCTGCCTAAACTGTTTGTGCTTCTTGCAATTGTGAAGTAGCAGTTGGTCAATGCAACTTTCGACGCTCATCATGGGTCATCTGGAAACAGCCGCTCTATGTTTTAAACATAGGGGTCGAACTGCGTACATTCGACTCCCCTTACCCCGCAATGGCCGGGAGCCGTTGAGGCTCTGGGATAATGTTGTTGTTGTTTGTTTGGGCCTGGGCAGCTAATTTGGGTCAAATACACAATTAGTAATTACGCATCAATTATATTCAAGAAGATTTGAACTTGGTATACATTTTAGACTTAAGAAAATTGATGCCTTACATTATTGTACGAGTCTAGAAGCTGTCTTTAATGTAAACGGTGTAAAAAATTGATTTTTACATATCAATTAAGCGCGTACCCTTTAGCTTACCTAAAAACATTGTGTACCACATTCCAGTTGGTGTACTGCAAGAATGTCTCGTCTTTCGGGTAAGTTATGTGTGGCTAGAGTAGGAGTAGTGTATGACATGGTGTGTAGTACAATTTTTAGAGTCACATGTTATTATAAAGTGAGAAGATTTTGTGGGGTATGGGGAATAGATTTGGATTTTTGTATTTATGCTCCAGACGTCCATTTCCAGTGGGGCAAAAGAAGTCATTTTGAGTTTTGACAATGTTTGATTTCAGGTAAATAATGGACTAAATAAAAGTGGCACATTAAACATTCATTGCATCTTACTCTCTATGGAGGGGCAATAAATGCAGCAATGGTCTAATAGGAAAAGCCTTTATGGGTAAAATTTCACCATCTTGATCCCCGACTCCAATGGAGTTAGGATTATACTGGGTTGCTTGTAGGATTATACTGGGTTTCTTGTTGTTGTATTTTGGCTCCTCAAAGGCCTTCTATCAAATACAAACATTAGCACCTCTCGTAAAAAAGTATAACTACACACATTACAATAAGGTAATGAATATACAATTATTTTAAAAATAAATATTTTGTTAAGGTGCAAAAAAAGAAACCCGAGCATTGTACACATCCACATGTGTTACTTGTTACTCCTTCAATCCCACTATTTTAGGGACATGGGGTAATAGTCCACAAATTTAGAAAAGTGTAATTGTGTGGTGATATCGATGTTAAAAGGTAAAAAAAAAGAATAAATGTGAGCCGCACAAACATTATTAAATATGGTATCAGAGGAAGAGTGGCACAGATAGACCTGGCAAAACAGAACCGAAACTGATTACCCGAACCGAAATATCCAAAACCGAAATTATCCGAAAAATGAAGATCCGATCTATAACCGAAAACCCGAAATGATCCGAATCGAACCAAAACCGAACTAAATAATTCATATCCGATTTGAATCTGAAACCGATTAGATCCGAAAGCAAAAATACCCGAAACCGATTAGATCCGAACCCGATAAGAACTAAAATCGATAAATTCAGAAATGTGTTTGCCTTTCAATAAGCATATTATATTTTTAAATTTTCTTTTATTTTACCATTTGAACTAACTACATTATTTGCTTATTCCCTTGTAAAATGGATTATTATCTTGAAAAAAAGTACAAAATTTCATGCCTTAAATTTATTATATTTAGAAATTGAAGATAAGTTATACATATAAAATTTTGGATGAATAAAGTGAGCCAACTATTTTGTTATTAACAAAATTAAAGGAAATAAAATAATTGAAAAACAAGGTGAAGCATCAATTAAAAACAATTAGGTCTAAGAGTTGAAGGTGAATGACAATTGAGAAATGAGTTGAATGGTGGCATAAGAAAATTGATAAGATTAAGCAGGGAAAGTGAAAATAATGGGGGAAATTTTGAGCATAAGAAAATTGATAAAAAATTAAGTCTTTGATTAGTTATTATATAGAAAATACAGTACTAATTTCAGTCTTAAGTTACAAAATATAATTAAAACAATCTTATTTTGAAGAAAAATCTCTTTTCAGTGTTAAGTTACAAAAGAATGTTACATAACGCAAAACAAAGCAAAAATTTCAAGTTTTTTAAATTTATTTTATTTAAAGATTGGTATAGAAATAAAAAAATGTTTATATATTTTTAAAAAAATACATCAAAATTTTTACAAAATAAGATGTTACAAGAATAATAGTTTATTTTATCAAATAATAAATGATAATGCACAAACAAATAAAATTTTCGTAATTTTTAAATAGTGAAGTGTGATATTCTTTTTGGGACGAAAGGATTATATGATGAATTGTATGGAATAACTAGATTTTATTCTAATTTCATCCAATTACAATAAATTTTATTAGTTTGAGAGTTAATTTGATAAGTTTCAAACCAATTCACTCAATATTAGTCAATAACATTAGATGCTAGTGTTATCATTTTGAAAAAACTCTCTAGCGGCACCATTTAGTGTTACTATTTTCAAATTCAATCTACACCAATACATTTAGGTGTAAAATTAATTATATTTGACTCTATTAAATTTAATTTTATCTAATTTCAACCAAATACACTCAAATAATTTATAAATTTTGCACTCAATTGAAAACAATTCACTTAATTTCACCCAATTTCACTCAATTTTTACCAAATTATATTCAAATGGTACATAACACTATCGGAATTTATCTTTTATCTTTTCATTTATAAACATAAATATATTAGTAGATGTGAGGAAAATTTGTTATATCAAAACTAAATTTTAAAATCAATTTAATTATACTCCCTCCGTCCACAAATAAACTTCCCATTGCGCGTTACAATGTTTGACTGAAGTTATTTTTAAATCATTTTATATGAAAAAATGGTGTGAAATTTTTTTAAAAAAATTACATATTAAAAAACTATATCAAAAGATCTACAAAACTAGAGGTGACATGACTATATTATTTTATCAAATGGGTAACGAAAATAGGCCAACAAGGTGAATACAGTTTGACCCTGTGAATAGTGAACGAGAAGTTTATTTGTGGACGGATGGAGTATTAAATTTATATCATAATTAAATATACATTTTTTCATAATTTGTAGTCCAAATTTGTAAAATATGACTAAAAAGTCAAAAAGGGAAGATTATTTAAGGTTGAGATAATATAATTAGAAAAAATATAAAATAGTATGAGGTGTTGAATTGACGATATATTGATAAATGTGATAAAACCATAGTTACAGAATTCGTACACCCAGCCGCGATTTCCGAATTTGTACGAATCGTACCCAATCGCAATTCGCCGGTGATCCGATCGCCACCGGTACGGCGATCCAAATCGCCATGGTACGGCGCTCCAATTCGCGAAGGTACGGTGATCCAGATGCCCTTGAACATCGCACCAAGTCGGAGAATGTGGAGTGCCAATCGGTGGCGGTCCAGTGATCCAAATTGTAATTTCGTTTCTTCCGCGACCTTCCCTCTTCCAATTTGCGATTGTTCTCTTGGTAAATTCAATTCGCGATTGCACTTCCCCAAAGTGTCGTGTGAGTCGTTCCGAGTCTCGGTTGCACTTCCCCAAAGTCTCGATTGTTTCTTGATTGTTCCGTGACTTCTCTCCGTAAGTGTTTCGTGTTTTCCTAGGCAGTATCCTCATATATATGCACTTATGCTCATTTATCTATTTTTGTTTACTTATGTTTTGACTTTTGGTACGCCGAACTGAATACATGGTACACCGTACCACTTCGTACCGAAATGAACCTACCCCCTTCGTACCGAATTCGTTACCTGTAGCGAATTTCGCACCCGTACCACGTACCCGTACCGAAACGTACTGCGATTTATGTGACTATGGATAAAACATAAAAAGTAACATGGATAATTAAATTTTAATTAGAAAATAATATATATCCAAAATATTTTTAATCTGAAACCGAAATATATCCGAATTGAACTAGATCCGAAATCGAAATATATCCGATTCAAATTGTATCTGAACCGAAATCTATCCGAACCGATTTATAACCGAACCGTATCTGAACCGACTCGAAATCGAACCGAAAAATGTATAGAACCGACTCAAATCCGAAACGAAATTAAACCGATCCGAACTGAACCGATTATAACATATATCCGAAAGATATCCGAACCAAAAAAATCCAACCCGAAACCGATCCGGTTGACCCGATTGCCACCTCTAGGCACAGACGAAGGTAAAAGGGACAAAAATAATAGGGCGGAGAGAGTAAGTGTATTTCTTATACATTAACATTATTTTTTTATTTCGTGGAAGAGAAGCATGTCAAACAGTTGAAAAAAGAATTTCTTTCCCATATAGTTTGGTTCTGGTAACAAATGAGTCAAAACCATTGCCAAAAAAAGTACTTTCCCTTTGGTTCTGGTAACAATTGAACCAAAATCATTGCCAAACTTTATTAGTTGATTTGTGTGTACTATTTACCAAAACCAATACCCATGTGCAGTTTACATCAAACATCATGTTGAGAATGTTTTGTTTTTGTTTTTGTTTCTTGAATGATGTCATGAGCAGAACATAAAGATTATTGGCTGATGCATTGTTGTGTCATTTGGACTCATTGCAGGCATACTTTTGTCCTCTACAAGGTGGACAAACAAAACATTTGGGGAACGGTTGAGGGGCTGCTCTCAGACAACCAAGTTGAGGCAAGCTATAGTGCACTACATACTCCTGTTTGATCTTGATATTAATAGTTTTAAAATTTCAGTCCCAAATGGGTGGACCTTTTTGTGGTACCCGGAAAACCACACCCATAATAACACACACACGTCTGTTACCACAACATTCGCGCACGCGCGAACAATCGTATTTGTCCTTAACATGTTATTTATCAAATTAATAATTGTCTTGGCTTCATGGCTTATAAATGGAACTGTTTGATATGAATTATTAAACCAATATTAGTTTCTGAAAACTGTAAAAAGGCGAAGCAGGGAGGATGTCGTGGAATATGTAATTAACTGCTTTTTAACTGGTAACAGAAGAGAACCACATAAAATCTATTGAATTGAAATAAAGTCAGTGAAAATAAAAAAGAAACTGTCTTCCATTGAACCATCCATGTGACATGGACCATATATCAAACAAACAATCTCTAACGAATGGTTTGGATGATGAATTTCATGACGTCTGACCTTTATATTTTGATAATTTCAGGTAAGGGAGCATGCTGCAGCTGTATTGGCTGGACTAATGAAGGGTGGGGATGAAGATCTTGCCGACGACTTCCGCAGTAGAGCATTCAAGCAAGCAAGCATCATTCAGAAGAAAAGGAAGCAACGGTAAACCTTCAATTATATTTTGATATGGTGTGCTTTTATCTTTTTAATTTTTAAAAAATCAAATTTACTTCTTCCTATTTGATCAAACAAAGTTGTTTATGTTATTTGCCAAAAATTGCCTTGAAGGAGTTGTGTAGAAGTTACGTACTCCCTCCGTCCCTGAGTATTTGTCCACTTTTGACTTTTTTCGGTCAAAATTGGTAAACTTTGATCTCAAATTAAATAAAAATGATATTAGATATTGATACAAAAATAGTTTTATTAGATTTATTATGTCAAACACTTTCAAAATATTATTTTATTTAATTAATATACAATATATATTTTATTTAATTATAGGTCAAAGGTTGAAAGTAGTTGACTAAAAAAAGTCAAAAATGGACAAAGACTCAAGGACAGAGGTAGTATGATAGAAGGGAAAACTTATGCTTATAATCCCGCCTTAACCTGATCTTCTTAGTTCTTAACATATTCCCACGTTTCAGTTAACTGAGGATCACCCTTTATTGGGCCACGATGTTGCACGTCTTGTAGTAACATGTGGGTGCACCTGCATGGTAGAGTAGTATTACTAGTATCCATGCAGAGGCCACATTTTTGTCATGACAACACCATCTCAGCACCATGTCACTGCCTTACATGCGCCACATGTTTAAACTCCTTGAGCCAACTCATTCAACTCGCCAAATCCACTCAACAAGTTGCAGATCCAGACTGGCTGACAATCAAGCAAACATGTCAATGAAGTGCCTCTGTACACTGGGCGAGGAAACTTCAATGTCGTCATCCTTCTTCTACTTCATCAGTGTTTGTTCAATCTCCCAACAAATCCATACTTAATAGGAGGTGTGCTTGATTAAAAGAATATACCCATAAATCTCTCTCTCTCTCTCTCTCTCTCTCTCTCTCTGCGTGCAAGGCATGTGGTTCAAACTGTAAGGGTTCATAACTACATGTGAGCCATAGAGGAATGAAAGACTCCATTGAGTCGTGGCTATGCACTTTGGAGAGTAGAGAAAGTGAAGAGGGAATTTACCATCAGTTGCATGAAAGGGTACATGTCCTTATTCGTCAAAAGAGGAAGTCAACACTAGGACATATTTCCTTGGTCTTCATTCTATTGGCAACTCCTTTTCTCTCTGATTCTAGGTTATTCGTATTCCGTATTTTTTATATAGTCAATAACCTAGATACACATCTTCTCTTATGTATCTTAGTTATTGAAATGAGTTTCAATCAAATCAATGTGTCTTTTCTTTCCATTCGTTTTGAGTAAGTTTTCTCTTTTCATTTCTTTTCGCTCTTCTGTGTTTGAGTTCAACTCCTTTGATCAAAATATTCTGAATGCGTGGAGGATTAGGTCCACTTACTATTGTTATGTGGTTGACCAATATTGCATGCCACCATTTAGCTATTATGTTTTCTTGGTTCTGGTCATATGTGTAGAACGAATTTCAGGAATAGTATGAAAGGTTTTTAGATGCAAATATTCCTCCGAGAAGATGACTAGGTTTGAAGCTTAAGGTTCTCTATTAATTCGCTTCATTTTCCTCAAGGCCTTGCTCTAGTTTTTGAAGGGTTATGGAAGCTAAAAGCATGCATTCTTTTCTTGGTTATGCATTTTTTATAGCACAACACCAAAGTTGCATTATATGCCCATCACCAATAACATATGTATCCTCTCATTACATATCTAGTAAAAGACACAAAGACACACACACACAACTATGATTATTCTACTGTGTTGCTTGAGACGGGGGTCTCTTGGAAACAACCCCTCTACTTTCAAGTAGGGGTAAGATCTACATTCACACATTCTTCCCAAACCCTACTTTCGTGGGATTTTACTGGGTTGTATGAGCATTCCATATTCCTAGTCCTAATATGGCATGTTACTGTATGCATTTATGTGTAACCTTCATCTACAGAAGCTTGAGATCATCAGGGCAGTCAGTAGCATCCATACATGGTCAGATACTTGCGTTGGCAGCTTGTGTGTTATCAGTCCCCTATGACATGCCCGGGTATGTCCCAATTTTGTTGTACTCGTATCTCCATAGTATGCTTATTGTTACATTATTAATTTTGTACTGGATGCACAAGAATTAAAGGTTTTAGTGGAACATGGAAGATGCTTGAATTTTTCTAAATCTAGCGTCCGCGGTGAAACAAGGGTTTATTAGATATGCTGGGTCAGAACTTGTTACCAAATTGAACTTAACCATTGGTTATTGATGGATATACCTCATATACTGGGCTTTAAACCCGAGCCTGAGACCAAGCTAGTGAGAGCCCACGGGCAGGATGTCCTGGGTTTTTCTTGCTATAAGCTTGGCCTCGGACATGCATGGTTAGTTCAGCCTCGTCCTCGTCTCAAGCTCGGCCCCACCCTAATTTTGTGTTATCAGCACTACAGTACAAGTTTGAAGGGGACCCAGCCATCCACGTGTCTCTCTTTCTCTACCCTGGGTCCTCGATCCATCAGATATGTTTGGAAATTTAGTAGCTAGAATATTTCATAGCTGTGTAAACAATAGAGCAACTACACACACTATTTTGTACGAGCATTCTTGTAACAAAATACACAAGGCAGGCTGGCTTGGTTGGGTTTCTGTTGGCGGAGTTATGCTGGCAGCATCTAATATGTTTATTTATTTCTGGAGGCACATTATTATGAATCTATATATTTTATACTGGTCTTGAGAACACAATTAAATTCTGTCTGTACTAGTGTATAGGATGAAAACAGGAATGCAATACACACACACACACACACACACTCATATTTTTGTTCATATTTACATTTTTTACCTTGATGGATGATTTCTTGTTAAATGAAAAAAAAACACAATTTTTCTTGTGACAACTTTACTCCTTTCATCCCAGAATAAGATTTCACATTTGACTCATCATGATTACTAAGAAAGGGGAAATATTGTGGTTGAGATTTATGTAAAGGGGAGATAACTAATACTGTATGAATCACATAATTCTTTCCTTGAAAAGAATGTATTTCTTTATTTATGGACAACCCAAAAGGGAAAGGTGGATCTTTTTCCGGTACAGAGAGTATCATTGTTATTAATTTATTATATGCATTTTCAATACTGATTTGTAATAATCTGTTTCAGTTGGCTGCCTGATTACATAACTCTACTGGCTCAATTTGTTTCGGAACCGTCCCCGGTGAAATCTACCGTTACAAAAGCAGTGGCAGAGTTCCGACGCACTCATGCAGACACATGGAATATACAAAAAGACTCTTTCACGGAAGAGCAACTTGAGGTAGGTATTAATATATCAATCTCCTTGGCCGATATTGGTATTGTTCTATGAGCTTTTAAAGTATGCTATCTCTTTCAGGTTCTGGCAGATATTTCATCATCCTCGTCATACTTTGCCTGAAAATGGTATTCTTATTTTTATTTTTGTTACGTTTATTTGTCTCTTTTATTTTCACACGAGAAAGTGGCATGACAAAAACAAAAGAGTACTTTGTTACTACTTGTATTGTTCATTTACCCCCACCCGTTTAAATAAGGAGCGGTCAAATGTTTTAAAATATTGTTGGTTACGGTAAGTTGGCACCATCCATATGGATGATTGTGGGTTAGTATTCTTTTCCTTTTAAAAAATAGGTCAGTACAATGTCATGGGATGGGATGACATCGGATACTTTGGGTGCCTCAGACAATGGATGATTCCTACGCCTCTAATCCCTGCCTCCAAGTCAGCGTGGAAGGGAGAGGAGGTGTTGTGTTGGGGGTTTGGGGATAAGGGGGTAGGAACCATCGATTTTTATAAACGAGATACTATAGATGCTCGATGTCATCCCATGAAATTGATTTTTAGTGTCATGGGAATGAGGGTTTTTTAAAATACGGAGTAATTAGATTGAAAATCAAATTTTGAAAAGAAGAGAGGTTGAACCCCAACCGAACCCCAGCGTCCTCTGTACCAGTCTTGACAATAGAAGAGGAGGTAATAGAAATTATGATCTCAAAATGATTGAAATAAAGTGAGACTTGTCCTTGGTGCGTAGAGGAATCTCATGCAGAGTATGATCATTCTTTATCAATGTTCTCAAGAGCGAATTTGAATTTACCTATTTGGCACACATCTCTCAACAAGGGTTGTAGACAAATCGAATATTCATAAATATTTTTTGTACCCCTAGATTCCCATGACATTGATTTCCAATGTCACGGGATGATCCGAGATTCATACGGTCTTTCGTTTGAAAAGTTGATAGTTCTTACATCCCTTAACCCCCCTCTCCTCCCCCGTAAACTCCGTCACCCTGGCCCGGGCTGAACCCACCCCCGCACCCCCGTTAATTGAGATTTATTTGACTTTATAGTCAAAATTTGACTCCAAAGTCCACTAAATCTTGTGGGGTGCAATTGACGGGGGTGCGAGTGTGGGTTCGGGCCGGGGAGGGGGTAGGAAACACCGTAGCTGCCCTAATCGGGGCCCATGTTATAAGGTGACAAGGGAGGCTCATGTCAGCCGAACACCCCCCTTATTTGTATTTGCTAGGTTTGGATGGTATTCGGTCTGAATATTTTCAGAGATTTTTATACAATTATTTCACATATACGGAGTATAAAATATTTGGTTCGCTTAAAAATTGGTTTGATTCATTTAAAAAAAAAGTCTTCAAAAATCCCGTGTATGGATATAGTTTGCCATTAGCTATTGAGGAAAAAATATACTCATAATTTACGTATCTAAAGATGAAAATAGAAATATGCATTTAATTTTTAAGTAATTAGTAAATCACCTATTAAGTTTTAATAGTTACAATTTTGATCTTTTTTATTATATTACCATAGGGACTGAATCAAATATAGATATATTTGCATTCATCAGCGTAACAAGTAAAAATATAGATATATTCATTACGTAACAAGTAATGTGATTTGATTTTTTGAAATACGAATAAATAAAAACAAAAATGAATCACAAACTGAATTAAATTATTCATTTCATTTGCTACCTTATTCTCAATACATAAGCTATGCCACCCAGTCCAAAACCAAATTCTGGAAATGAGAAATAGCTCCTTTGTCCCCGAATAAGGTTCACTTTTTTTCTCATTTGTATCAAAATATATTTTCATTTTTTATTTTTATAAATAGAAATGAATGAAACGTTAGAACATTTCTCCCTTCTAAATAAATCATATCCACATTTTTTTGTGTTTCAGCATTTTTTTTAAACTATGCATGTCAAACTATGACTATTACTTAGTGGCCTGAGTACTAATTGTTGTAATGAAGTTGACTGGAATTTAGAAAAAAAAAAAGATAAGAGTATGTACAAAATGTTCCTACTTTTAAAGTTTCAAGTAGGCATTACTTTTTTTTCTTAAAAAAAATGAGAGAAAAGAACGGATGAGAACCGATGACAAGATCAGAACCGGCCGGTCTCCAACCTTAGAGCATAATTATGGATCGTGCGAGTTACACCAGATCAGTCCTTTAGAAAGACTGGTATTAGTCAGATCTTCATAGAAAATAACAACTTTTTTAGACTTGCTAGTTTGGTTAGGATTGGTCCAAGTCTGATTTTTGTTTTCATTTTATTGAAGGTCTTAATTTTTTTAAGTTTTAAAAATAAAATTTGATTATCTTATTTCTTCGATTTCTATACTTCGTTGATTTTTACTCTGCACAAGCTATTAATGAAATATGAATACTGTTCTCTAACACGTAGAAGTTGGGTACAATGAAAAAATAAATAAATCTTTGATTCATATACGTACTTGTATATTTGAGAGCTTTAACTTTTAAGTTTATTATAAGTTTGATGATATATTTAAAATTGAATGAATGTAGACATAAAGTATGTTTTCATTCATTGATTATCCAATGTAACATGAAAGTCTAATAGACCATTAATAAAGAATAAAGAAATATATATTACTTCCGTTGTCCCAAAGTTACTCATCTAATGTGACATTCTTACTCGTGTAACCTGGATATATGGATTAGCGAATCACGTGCTACGAAATTAGTACTAGATGCAATAATTTTAAATATAATTCAAAAAAATTAAATCAAAACATTGTTTAAATTAACTTCATCAAAGTAATGATTCATCATGTACTGAAAATAAAAGGAGCTCTACTGTAACTAAATCAATCAATTGACCGGCAATCCTTTCTCCATATCAACTCTAGAACATGAAACATGACACAAAATGAAGGCCTTCTTAATCTCATGCAGTGAATAATAAGCCTCGAAAATAAGTTAGTGATATGCCAAAGGACACGAATCATTACTGTTTAGAAAACACCAAAGTATTACAATGCCATAAATATGAATGATCGTAGTGATGAATTACTATTGGTTATGAGTAGTATGTGTGTGTTCGGGATATCATGGTGGCCAACTTTGACACATATAAAACTCTCTAATGTTTTCTACAGCAAATCCTTCTTATTCAAATTTTCTTTATATTGAACTCCCGGGATAAATCTATGTATATTTTCTTTATTCAAACCTGGATATATATATATCTATGTATATGTGTGTGTGTGTGCGTGCGTGCGTGTCTATATATATATATATATAGGTATTTATATATAAATATATTACCGAATGTTTTACATATATAAAAATATTATATCCCAAAATATTTTATTTTACTATTTTTTCAAATATACAAATTATTTATTATCTCATTGTTTAATCCTACTCATTAAATTGTCCAAAGTGTGTGAACCGTATAGGCACTTATAAAGCTGGTCATAGTATTGGTTCTTCACCAATACTATAAGCAATAATCGGAATCTAGCAACACATTATTGTCCCCAGGTTATAAGTTAAGACGTTTGCACCGTCAAAACCTTTCCACGACTCAGACTCCGTGTAATTGTACCCCTTTGTCTCAATGTCTAGACTTAATGCAAGGGATTAATAAAATCAAACTTCTATCTATTAAGTCATTCATTGATCTATCAAGTCTGACGAATAGCAACAGACGTCATAAAAATATCTCAGCATGACCATGCAATTTCTTCAGTCATAACTTATCAATGGGCCACATAAGACATTTATCTCTTAAAAGAGTAGTGACAAATTCTATATATGTAATCTACGTTTCTGAATATGCGCTGCGACATACCCAAAACAAAGCTTGTATACCATCCTTTTTTCATATGGCTTATGACAATGCATCAAAGCATGCGCGTTCACATATGTAGAAAACGTAATACTTCAAGTCGAAAGATAATTACACTCGTGGTCGCGCTAAAGATGCTTAGAGCATGAACTAAAAGTTCAAGAAACATCTTTAGGATGCGTCAGTCCGGCATCTTACTATCTCCAGATAATATCTGCCCATGTGCGGATGCGAACACACCGTCTTTGACTATGAGACTAAGTCAAACATCCAACACACACTAGTCTCACTCTCGTTAATATTCGACTATGGACATTAAGATAAATATTTATTGCAAGATGTTAGTCTCATCCGCATAATAATACGGAGTACAATCTGATATACATCATTAAATATAAATCTAGGCATACAATATTTGTTTACATTAGCATGAGATATGTAAACATATTATATTTACCTATACATGATAGAATAACGATAAACAGTTGGCCATCAGGGCACAACTCCAACACTTTATCCCTAGATTTGTAAGAAGTCTTCCATACATTTGAGTTCAAACGTGCTAAGGAAACGAGAGTCCTTACTCTATTAAGATTAGCATGTGATTTGTGTTACACTTATATTTATGATTCCTAGTCCTATTAGGACTTTCTTGATTCTTTCTTGATAGCTATATATATCTCATATTGTATTGTACATAACAAGAGAGAAATACAGAAGATTTATCCCAAAATTATTCTTGAGTATCATGGTATCGGAGCTGAATTAAAGACCATATTCCCTTTGCGAATTATTTCTCTGGCGATCCTGGATGATTGGTGGACCAATCATTCGCTTATAGTGTCATGGATACGCAACACGATTGAACCATCGTTGCGATCCACGATCTATACGGGAGAATCTGCATCTGATTTGTGGGACGAACTAAAATCATATTTTTCGGTTGTAAACGGACCTCGCATCCAACAACTGAAACGCGAAATAGCTGAATTTAAACAAAAGGGACTTACCATGATGGCATATTATGGAAAGTTGAAGAAATTATGGGATGATTTGGCCGACATCGACAAATTCCCTGATTGTGTTTGCACAGATTGTGTGGGTAAATTGGCGGCACCCCTATCAAAGAAGAGAGAGGAAGAAAGGGATCATCAATTGCATCACCCTCATCCATCGCCCCTGCCCCTGGCGAAACCACGCTAGAGCACCAACCCAACACATCGTCAGTGACGCTGGCCGAAACGCTGGCAAAGTTGCTACCGACCGACAATGCCACCCCTTCCGGCAGCTCAGGTGTAGATCCGTCCGTAGCCTCAGACACAGCAACTCCTCCTGCCCCTGATATCGGCCGAGGGCAGCGCGCACGCATACCAAGCACCCGTCTCAAGGACTACGTTACATATACTGCCTTCTAGACGCTAAGCAAATATCCACTCAGTGCCTTCATTAACTATGACAAGTTTACTCCTTCCCACAAGTGTTATCTCACAGCCATTGATTCTGAGGTCGAGCCTAGGAATTTCGGAGAAGCCATGCGATCCGAAGCGTGGCGCAAAGCCATGCGCATGGAAATCAATGCCTTGGAAAGTAATGGGACATGGACTCTTGTTAGCACTCCCTCTCCGAAGAAATTGTTGGGTAGCAAATGGGTCTACAAAATCAAACGGAAGGCAGTATAAGGCACGATTGGTGGTTTTTGGCAATCATCAAGTTGAAGGGTTGGATTATGATGAAAGCTTTGCTCCCGTCGTGAAACTAACCACCATACGAACATTGCTAGCCGTGGTTGCGGCTAAATCTTGGGAACTTCATCAAATGGACGTTCACAATGCATTCCTCCATGGCGATCTCAATGAGGAGGTCTTTATGCGTCTTCCTCCCGGATTTACTCCTCCTCGTCCTGGCCTCGTGTGCAAACTTCAAAAATCTTTATACGGATTGAGGCAAGCTCCTCGGTGCTGGTTTGCCAAACCTTCTACTTCTTTAAAGCGCTATGGTTTTGTTCAATCTATTTCCGACTACTCCCTATTCACCTTGCGACGGAAGGGGGGTGTGCTCTATGTCCTGGTTTATGTGGACGATCTTGTGATCGCAGGTAACAACTCTCATCAAGTCACACAATTTAAGTCCTACTTATCTCACTGTTTCCATATGAAGGATTTGGGGCGACTTAAATATTTTCTGGGAATTGAAGTCGCACGCACCCTAGCTGGCATTTTCTTGTGTCAAAGAGAATACGCGTTGGATATTATTTCTGAAGTTGGCTTACTTGGGGCACGTCCTCTGGGCACTCCGATGGAGCAGAACCATCGTTTGGCACTCACTACCTCACATGTGCTCCATGACCCTGAGAAATATAGACGTTTAGTCGGTCGCCTAGTCTACTTATAGGTTACTTGACCTGAGTTGTCTTATGCAGTTCATACTCTGGTGCAATTCTTGTAAGAGCCTCGAGCAGAGCACTAGAAGGCCGCGCTGGGTGAGGTTCGGTACTTGAAGGGGCAACCAGAACAAGGGATTTTCTTTTCTTGCAACAATACCTTGCAGTTAACAAGATGGTGTGATTCGGATTGGGCCGCTTGTCCTCTAACAAGAAGATTTTTAACCTGTTGGTTTGTCCAACTAGGCAAATCTTCGGTCTCTTGGAAAACAAAGAAATAGACGACTGTGGCACGATCATCTGCGGAAGCTGAGTACAGAGCTCTAGCCGCGGTCACATGTGAATTAAAGTGGCGCAAAGGATTACTAGGTTCTCTTGGGGTTGAACATCCGAAACCTATGATCATCAAGTGTGACAGTACTACTGCATTACATATTGCCGCTAATCCTATTTTCCATGAGCGGACGAAACATATTGAGATTGATTGTCATTTTGGTCGTGATGAGCTGCTGCGAGAGTCATTCAGACCGATCACGTTTCTACTACCCATCAGCTGGCAGATATGCATACCAAGGCACTAGGAAAAGCTTGACTTGAATTCTTGATTCCCAAGTTGGGTATATCACTCATACATGCTCCAACTTGAGGGAGAGTGTTAAGGAAACGAGAGTCCTTACTCTATTAAGATTAACCTGTGATTTGTGTTACACTTATATTTATGATTCCTAGTCTTATTAGGACTTTCTTGATTCTTTCTTGATAGCTATATATATCTCGTATTGTATTGTACATAACAAGAGAGAAATACAGAAGATTTATCCCAAAATTATTCTTGAGTATCAAAACGACTACTCCAAATTAATTTTAAATCAATCTTAAGGTTGGTCATCCCCCCATAGCATGTAAACCCTGCTGAACACACAAATTTAAAATATGGCATGTGCAGCTTTGGTGTAGAAATCTACCATGGCGCTTCATATGGGGCAATGTTGTGTAAGTTTAGAAATGGAAGGGGTCATATTCTTAGCATTGTCAAAACCAAACACTTACATGGAGTACTTTATTGAGTAAGTTGTATTTCTTTAGACAACGCTAAAAAACAACAATATTGACACCCGTATGAGATTCATTAAAATTACAAAAAGTAAGAGCCTGCTTATGCATATCACTATCGATCCAATGACAAGTAATGTTATGTCTCACTCCAGATATAAAAATAAATAGTACGTAGCACGAGATTTAAAGTTGAAAAAAAGTTAGCCAAATTATTTTTTCAACTAAATATTATCTAATTATTTACGGAGTATCTTTTAATTATCTTTCTCGAAAACTATCTTGATTAAGAGTTTAGAGCATTTTGATAATAATCAATAAGCACACATTTTTCAAAGAACATATAAGGTAAATTTTTTTCGCAAATCATTTCAGCCATTCTTTATTTAACTGACTCATTGCCATGAACAGAATGGACAAGACCGGAATTTAGACCTGAACCGGACCAGAATGGACCGTGCCGGAACTTTCAGGTCCGGTCTTCGGTCCTCCAAAATTTAAAATTCCGGGTTCCGGTCCGATCCGATCTAAATCCGGAATTATCCGGTCCGGACCGGTATATAATAAAATACTTAATTCATTAGACCATTATCTTTTCAAATTTCTTCTTTTTTTAATTCTCTTAGGTTTCTAGCATGATATGTTACTTAATTTCAATTTTTAATTTAAGTATTTTTTTATTTAATTTTTTTCTTTGAAGTTTGAACTTTGGTTTGAGATTTTTTTCATGGATTTTATAGTGTTATGAACTTATGAATTTAACAATTGTCCTCCCTAGTAAATTGTTATTGTTATGAATTTGGGGATTGATGGTATTATATATATATATATATATATATATATATATATATATATATATATATATATATATACACATACATATATAATTTAGATATGAATTTTTTATAACGAAAATTAGGCCATTTATGTTTAAAATCCGGTTCATAATAGGGTAAACCTGGACCGGACCGGAAAATTCATGTCTGGACCAGTCCGGACTGGTATCTAACAGGTCCGGTCTTCGGTCCTTGCAAATAGAGGATTCTAGTTCCGGTGCATTCCGGTTCCGGTCCGGTTTTGGACCGGTGCACACCCCTACTTGTTGGTGAAACGAAAAATATGTGTTTGTCTTTCGTTTACCTTTAGCTTGGAGGACTCCATGAATGCCTCAATTTGAGGTATTTGTTCACCGAACCATAATCTCTGGAGGTCCCAATGTTTATCGCCGCCTTACAATGTAAGCAAGTACCTTAAAAATGTCATCTTTTCAATTTTTAAAAAGAGATTTAAATAAATTGGAAGTAAGTTTTAACCCCCCACCTGGACTTTCAGAGGTCTCGGGCTCACTAGTAGTCCTCCAGGTAATGACATTGCTCTTGGGAGTTAAATCTTCTGTCTCTTCACTGTCGTCCTCCGCAGTCTTGCGAATATGATTAAACTCACGAGATTGATGTCAAGGCGTGCCTGTGACTCCAAGTACTCAAAAACTTTGTTGTCGCCCATGGCTGAGACAGAGTGCCTTTGTTGGAAAACTTGGAGCTTGAAACGTCGAATATGGTGGCAAATTGCTTTTTTTGGAATTTTTTCTGATTCAAACTTCCTATATCAAGAAATTTCATATGCGCCATTATACATATGTTCAACTTTATATAAATAATATAATGAAAGAAATGTAGAATAGATTTATATTATATTATTCTAATATTAATACTCCCTCCGTCCGAAAATAATCTTCATATTTCCCCTTTTTCTCCGTCCGGAAATAATCTTCCCATTTCAATTTTTTATACACTAACTATCTAAAATACCCCCACTTACCAATATTACCACTATCTCTCCCCTCCCCCTTTCTCTCTCCCCCTTAGTTCCTCGCCCCTCCTCTCTTTCTCTCCCTCCTCTTCTCTTTTTCTTCTTCTTTTTTTCCTCTCCACATTTGTTCCTCCAGATCCGTACACTTTGATTCTTCTTTTTCTCACCAATTCTTTTTCACCCCTGTTTTTTTTCTCCAGATCTGTTCCTCTTCCTCCCCCCCCCCTTCTTCTTCTTCTCTCCTCCTTTTCCCCTTCGTTCTTTCTCGTCCTCCTTTTTCCTTCCAGATTCATTCCTCTTTCTTCTTCCTCGTCTTCTTTTTCTTCTCCCCCAATTGAAATCAATTCATCTTCTTTCTTCCTCTTCTTATTTCCCTTTTTATCCTATTTGTTTCTCTTTTAGATCTGTAAGGTCTGGAAAGATTCAGAGGCTGAGGTGGGGTGAGGGCTGCAGCGATGGTTGGGGGTCGACGGTCTTTTTTGGGCCTGCGGAACTGCGGAAGGGGTGGGATGGGATTGACGGAATGGTGGTAGCAAGGGGCAAGGGTAGTGGCCAGTGGGTGAGGATAATTGGGGGAAGGGTATTTTGGACATTTCCATCCTAAAGTCAACACTTAATAAAAATGGGAAAAAGTCAAAATGGGTAGTTTAATTCCGGACGGAGGGAGTAATATATTAAATATATAAATGTAAATAAGTATATGTGAAATTGATTATTGGTATGTGAAGAAGATAGAGTATATGCGAGATTGATCATTTAGAGTTGTGTGACTTTAAGAGAACAAATTAAACGGATTCATAGTAAATTTTTTTGACCCCCGCCCCCACTCCTCCCCCAATGGCTATATAGCTGTTTGGGTTGACAAGGTAGTCCACCCCCCCACCCACACTCAATGGCGCCCTCTTTCAAATAAAAAATTGTAATGGTCTAGAACCAGACCGAGATCAGGTAGGCAAGTTCAAGTACCAAATCCCCCCTCCCTAAAACCGCTACCGGCTAGCTCGGTTTTGGTGTTGTACCTGATCGAAAAAGAAGAGGGTGAGACGTTGAAGGTGACAGGAGATCGTCGCTGCTAAAGGTCGTCATCGATCGATCGGCGATCTGCACTGTGTGTTGGCTTTGCCACCATCAGATCAAAGTAGGAAAAGTTGCATGAAATATATTTGTGTGGAAGAAGAAGAAGAGTCCGCAAAATCTAAGGGGGGTTGGTCAAATTTGGAACATGGATTGGATTTGTATTTATAAACAAGGAATGAAAATCCATCAAAATTCACATTATTAAAAATCTATCAATTTTTAAATATGATTTTTTAAAATCAGAATTGAATTCATCTAGATTTTAAATGAATTTTTAGGGGAGTGTATTTAATTAGGGTTTTATTGGATTGTTTTAGATTTCAAAAAGTTAGTGGAATTGAAAAATTTGTATAATCCATGTAGATTTTGGTTGATTTTCTTGGAGGGGATGTTACGTAAATAGTACTAAAACATAATGAATTTCCCTAAATAACATCACATGTCTTTTTTCCCAATCTAGCACTTTTAGTCATTTTCCATTAGTCATTATTCAAGTAAATATTGGTCATCGCTCGACATTATGGACATTATGAAGTGCTATTTAGGCAATAAAACAATATAAGTGCTATTTAGGGAAATTATTTAAGGTTTAGTATTATTTAGTGTAAATATTTCTTTTTTGTATAATTCATGTAGAGTTTGAAAAATTTGTAGAATCTATGTAGAGTTTAAAAAATATGTAGTTCATTTTTAGAAATTTGTGGGAATATCAAGCCTTTGTCTTCTTTTTTGAAATCCCACCGCCGGTGTCTGGTGAACATTATCGTCCATGTTGATAGTCGTCGCTGCTAGTTCAATTTATGTTCACGCAACAGGGAAGACGTTGATATGAAGGTTTCCATGATCATAGATTTAAAGCAATTGGAACTTCGTGTAACTTCTTTCTTTTGATTGAAAATTTGAAGAGTCATCCCTTGGTTTTTTTTATCGGAATTAGAGATGGGGAAAAAGCAGTGTGGTAAGATTTTTCTGTAATTACTCTACAAAGAACAATATCTATGGAGGACGGACGGTGGAGGAGGGACGAATTGAAGTCCGTAGAAATCTAGGGTCGTGAGAAAAGATTTTCAAGAGTGAAATATTAAGCAACTTTTGAGAGAAAATGCAACAAAATCCATAGAGTATTAAAATTCATAGACTTTGGAATACTTCAAAAGTTTTAAAGACTCTCGAAAATCCAAGTTGAACACCTCAATACTTTATGAACTTTGGAAAATCCCTATTGAATACCTTAAGATTTTTAAAGATTTTTGAAAATTCAGATTGAATACACTTAAATTTTAAAAATCTAAAAAAATCTTACATACTCACAATTCAATAGACCCCTTTAAGTGTAAATTAAATATCTACACATTTTCAAAAACCAAAAAATCCATGAAATTGAATACCCCCTACTAGGGGTGGACTTGATACTGGTACCGTACCGTTACCAGCGCCGGTACCGCCATCGTCACCAGCCACAGACCCGTTTTTTCGGTTGCAGAAATCGGTACAAAAACTGTCCCGCACGGTACCGGTACCGGTGCCAATATTTCGTTACCGGCACCGGTTCCGGTACCAATTTAATTTTTTCCCCCTTTTGTTGCTTTGTAGAGCAAAAGACGGAAGTGGGTTGCGGGGGAGCCTCACTAACGGCTAGAATGCCGTTTGAGTGAGGGGGGCGTGGGGGGGGGGGGGGGGTTTACATTATAAACAAACTCCTAATTTTTTTTAAAAATACCACTCTCACACTCTCAAATATCAAATTCTCATTTCTCAATCCCCTCCTCTTTATTATCTATCTTTATACATTTTATATTTATATAATAATATATATCATATACTATATAAAAATATACTCATATTAAAGTTTTAGTCATACATTCATATATTACTAATATATTATATTATTATAAATTAATATTATAATTTCAAAATTCAAATATATATATATATTATATTTTAAATATATAATATCGTCCTTTTTTATCAATATAAAAATATATTAAAATGTCGAACAAGTCTGGTAGAAGGTCCGTAGATATGGGCGTTGTGAACCGAGGTTCGAGGAAAGACAAAGCTAAAGACACCTCCAAAGGTTCGAGCTGACGTGGTTATCAAGGAAGACACTGTGTCTCTTCTTTCCCTACTACCCCTCTGATTCATTTGTTTATCGTTTTACAAAATATAGAAAAAATGGCAAAGCTTTAGAACTTGTAATTATTGTGGGACCGTCCAAAAAACGGGAATTTTTAGGGGTTATGGTGGTCCGAAAAAACACCTACGAGTGAGGCACCCCGTGGAGTATGCCAAATACGCGACGAAAAAGAAGGAACGACAAGAAGTGCAACCCCAAATTTCTCGGTTTGCTAACAGGGGTAAAAGCAGCCATTTTGCTTATAGCGACTAGAAAAATAAGCAAAAAATAACCAAAATGATTTGTGAAAAATTTTTGCCATACATATTTTCTGAAAAATTTGGATTTATTGATTATTGTCAAAATACATTTAACTCTCAAGCAATAGGTTTTTCAAGAAAAATAATTACGAGAGAAATTATTAGACAATATAAAGTTGAGAAAATGAATTTGGCAAATTTTTTTATCACTTTCAATTGTCGTGCTACTATTTATTCTGATATTTGGAGTGAAACATATCATAATTTGTGTTATATGCGTGTTACTTGTCATTGGATAGAGAGTGATTGGATTATGAATAAACGTGTTATTGCATTTATTTTAGAAGTTTTTAATAATGCAACTCTTACTTTCTCGCATGTTTACCAACCTAGTACAAATAATTTTTTTAAAGAGTGTGTTACAATTGCAACATGTTTTCGTGAAAGCTTATCTGATCCACAGTTGTACCCCTATGTCACTCCTATGAGGGTTATAAATGGTGTTCTTATTATTTGTATATTCCTGATATTTTATAAATTGGTATAATTTGTGATCCTCACTTTAAGATTGAAAATTTTGAAATTCTGATTGAGTATTACTACACTTGTTTTTTAACTGACTAGCGAAGTTGTCTTAACGCTGAATCGCTCGAAACACTTATTTGCAACCGAGATTGGCTCTTGGCATGACGTCGAGCTCAAGAGTCAGGGTACGACATTAATGTCGAACATTACATGAATGCAACCACAGATTGAAGCCCTAATTTCGAGGAATAAGTTATAATTTTTTTATATTAATGTAAGTAGTTTTTTTAGGTGAGCGATATAAAAGCTTCTTCGAGGGTTTCTTTACGGTTCTTTACCTCGTCGTTTTTTTTTTGAACCGTCAGGATATTAAATGTAGTTGTTCATGTATTACTCATTTTTAAATATTTAAACAACAACTACATTTTTAGATATTTTATTACATTATTTTCTTTAATACTTACACTTTTATAATTTTTTTAAAGAAATTAAAGGTGGCAGAAACCGGCCGGTATAGTACCCGAACCGCTGGTACAGTTCCAACCGGTACCATAGCTGTTCTCGGGAGGGGTCATACCGGAACCACCGTACCGTCATAGAGGGCCGCCCGTGGACACAACCCTAGTCATAATTCTTGAATCACCCATCCAACTCCTCTTTCACTCTCTCTCTCTATCTCCGCATATACGTCTGCGAATCTGTATCTCTACGCACATATATAAAGACAAGGAGGTATAGATCATTCGATCGAACAGATCTCAGTCAGAATCAATGGCTTCAGCTGGGAATCCTAACCAAGCAGGAGGAGGAGGAGGAGGCCCATTCGATTTACATAAGTTCTTCAAACCTTCGCCTTCTGTGCCTTCTTCAGCGTCGGGAAATCCCAATGCCCAAAACCCTAACAACCATAATTTGATTAGTTCGTCGGCGTTTCCTCTGCCCTCTGCTTCATACCCACCTCCCACCGGAGGAGGGGGCGGCGGGCCTTTTGCTTACCAGCCTCAGACCGTTCCATTCCGCCCCCACGCTCAGTACCACCTCCACATCCCTCAGTACAGCGGCCAGGCGCCTCAAGTGGACGGACAGTTCTCCAGTTTACACCAACAGAGATCCATTTCTTTTCCTACTCAGCCCGTCCAACCCCCTCCTGCGAATCCTCACATGTTTCAGAACCCAAATAGTAACCAGAATTCTGGTGTTCAACTCATGGCTATGTTGAGCCCGCCTCCTCCCACTCACGAAATCCAGCAACAATCCCCAATTCCCGGAATCCAGCCTACCACATCTGGGTCTGATCTTTCTGATTTTTCAGCACCAACCAGTGTTCCTTTGCTGCACTCAGTACCCAATATTGACAACATGCATGCCGGTTCAGGTCCTATGCGGTTGAAAAGCAATAAGTTGCCTAAAGGACGGCATTTGATCGGTGACCAGATTGTATATGATATCGATGCTAGATTGCCTGGTGAGGTGCAGCCTCAACTTGAAGTCAATCCCATTACTAAGTACAATTCCGAACCTGTGCTTGCTTTAGGCCGTCAAATTACAGTGAATAAGCCATATATATGCTATGGACTCAAGCTTGGAAATATACGGGTCCTTAACAGCCATACTGCATTGCGGGCATTGCTTAGAGGTCATGTTCAGGTTGTGGTTTCTCAGATTTAGTTTTGTCTTGTATGTTCTCTCTTTGTGATGCTGAATGTTAGGCTGAACAATGTTGTTTAGATCCATTGTTCCTTGTTTTTTTAGTTTGCTTTTGCTCTTCTTTTCTAGGGGTAGCATTTTTTAGTACAGGGGTAGTGCATTCTAATGTGCTGTTATATGTTTCTATTTCAGATGCAGAGTACTGATGAACCATTTATTTTTATTCTAGAATTAGTTTTTTGAATTATTGATATAGTTAAAAGTCCAATGGTTAGTCTCAACACTTCGCTGTCATTATTATAGAAGTTGGAACTGTTTTATTTCTAGCTGGTCTGTTTTTTCATTGGTATTGATTCATATTCATCCTGGCATGGTTCATACCTTGTCATTGTACATCTCAGTGTTCCATTTTGATGTGGCAGAAACCTATCTTACACTGTATAGTAGTAAACTAGGCTGAACTGATATATATAGAATCTTTAATTGAAAACTTTTTTTTTATAAATAGAAGCTTTAATTGGGCATTATAGTATAAATGGAGCATCCAATATTTTATAAATTGGGCATACAACCATCCTGAGCCAGGTTGATTCTCATGTAGTAGTGTGATAGGTTTGTAAATTTAAGGGAATGCTAGCATCATGAAAAACTAATTCAAAATTTTCATTTCCCCTGGTATTTCTTACTGTTTTCATTTTTAGAGACCTAGTAGCCTTGGTACTATTGACATCCTTTAGGACCACATAAAGATTTTTGTTTTGGGCAGTTCGGCAATAGATATATGAGTATGCAGATTGTAGTGCTATAGTGTGATATTATTTCTTACACACGTTGGATGCTCCCCATTTAGGGCATGTTCTTTTGGGATGCTCCCCATTTACACACATGTGATATTATTCCAACCAAAAAGAACATGCCCTTATACTAAAATTACATGTGGCCAATTGTTGTAACGGTTTAATTTGGGGAGTTCTAGAATCCACTCTCATAAAATTTAAAGTTGATTCTATGGAAACCTCAAAAGCATCAATCCAATTAATACTGTGGGGTTGGAAGCATTGAAACTGAAAATATATGTTGTACTTGAGCATCACAATTGCATAACTCTAAAGTAGTTGAAGAAACTGTCTTTTGGCAAGATAATGAATAGCTTTTTCTCCTGCATAAAGATAAGATGTTACGATTATTTTTTCTAGTGCAGAACTGACTTGTCCCAGCCTTGTTGTCCAGTGTAATGTGATTTACAGATATTAGAATGAGATGCAGATGAATATCTAATTTATTGAGCTATAGAGATAGAAAGCAAACCAGATAAACCAGTTTTATGTTAATTTAGTTACTTAGCTTGGAACATAGAGTGTGAAGTGAAAGTATTGTTTAATAAGTCATTTCTGGACCCGCATCCCTCAATGGCATTCTTATTTCTAGTTTCTCTTACATGTTCATAAGAAACTGGTAAATATGCTGACACTCACAATTTTGCTCATAAATCTTAATTCTAAAAATATTTTTAGTAGGTTAGGTCATGTTTGCAACCTGTGTTTCCTGTGTTCTGAAAACTAAGAACAAGATTGCTTAACTAGAAAGCGTTTTGTGCAGGTTTCAAGCATAACATGATTAGGGATCTGTTTGGCAAAAGCTTAGTGTTTAGCTTTAGCATTTTTCTAAAACGCTAACTAAAACCGCTGTTCCAAAACAGAGCCTAGATAAGTATGACCGCTTTCTAGTTCATTAAGCAATCTTTTTCATATACTAACACACAACTATAATAAACCCAATTTATTCCCAACTCCATAGGGTTTGGGGGTCAAGATTTATGCAACATTTATAGAGGGATTGTGTCTGTTAGACTCTTTCAGAGAGAATAAGATGCAAAGGAAGCTTAATGTGTCATTTTGATCTATAGTTCACTATATTTACTTTAAGCTTAAACATTCTAAAAATGACAATCTTAGCTCCTTTGGAAATGGATGCTGTATCATATACCAAAACAACTTTTTAAATTTGTCAAACCAAAAAAAAATAGAAACTGGCAGAAATACCAAATGGACGCGTACTTGTTTTGGCTGTTTTTGTCAAATGGTAGTCTCACTGGGAACTATATAAATATTCTATAGTCTCTCTATCAATATATTGGCTAAACACATTCTGATCCTGTTTAAAATTACCTCCTATTCTTTCAGAGGGTTTCAGATATGGCTTTTTTTGCAGAGGATGTTCACCTTTTAGCAAGGTATTCTTGCTTGATTATGCTCAAAATATTAATCTTTTCATGTATTTCATTTATTTTACTTATGTTCTTATTTGACAGTG
The DNA here is from genome assembly GCA_003260385.1 of Cuscuta australis. Lineage (NCBI taxonomy): Eukaryota > Viridiplantae > Streptophyta > Magnoliopsida > Solanales > Convolvulaceae > Cuscuta > Cuscuta australis. The sequence goes on along the minus strand of NQVE01000215.1, from coordinate 6,182,057 downwards.
CAAGTATTGATGGGCGGGTTTATATATGGAAAATCACGGAAGGGCCAGATGATGAAGGCAAGCCGCAGATAACAGAGAAGGTAGTTGTTGCTATTAAATTTATTGGAGAAGGAGAATCAACTCATCCACGAGTATGCTGGCATTGTCACAAACAAGTATGTTCTGATAATGTGTTCTTATTTCAATGTGGAGTGTCCCCTACAATTTGTTTTGGGACTTTCTCATCTTCTAAGGTACCATAAGCCTTTTCATTATCATTTGTGTAGGAAATTCTTGTTGTTGGTATTGGAAAAAGAGTGTTGAGAATTGATACCACAAAAGTTGGAAAAGGTGAAGTATTTTCAGCAGAAGAGGCACTAGGATGTCCAGTTGACCGTTTGGTTGAAGGTGTCCAGCTTGTAGGTATCCACGATGGAGAAGTCACTGACTTATCGATGTCTCAGTGGATGACTACCCGGCTTGTATCTGCTTCAGTGGATGGCACGGTTGGTTAATTTCTACTTTTCATCCTTGTGAAGCTGTGTGCACATAAGCTAATTGAAATGCTTTCTTTTGTTTCTATTTCTACACACAACACCCCTTTTGTTTGTTGAACTTGGAAGTGTTTGGTGATTGAAATACAGTTGAGTGTGTTTGCTGTGGTTTTATGACAGGCTGAATTACCTAAAAAGGTAACAAATGATATTTTAAAAATAATTTTATGGAAATAATATGTTAAAGTTGAGGGTATAAGTGTACTTTATCTTTTTTCAACCATTTTAACAAAAAGTTCTTCTGGACTACTTGTACTAGTTAGTTGATTATCAACCTAACTAAATCATACGGAGTATAAGTTAGTGTTTGCCTTAGTAGTGATACTTTGTTTGGTAAAACAAAGAAAAACGATGACCATAAGTTGAAATGGTAAGTAGAAACTGAAAAATCTGAGAGCTTAAAAGGTAATTAATTACATTCAAATTGTGTGGTGAAGTAACTGAAGTTGAGTAAAATGACATAACAAGTTTTCAATGATACAATTAAAAGAAAAAAGACTAAAGGCCAAAATTGGAAAAAATAAAAAAAAGGGGCTGAAATACCTAAAAAGTTGCTCTTGCTGTTTCATTTAGTCACATTCTAAAGTGCCTTGTTTTGGTCTTCCGAACTGTAAATAAGATGCATCAAATTTTCGTCAACTAGATATTAAGTCATCTTATTTGGCTTGCCAAACACATCCTAAATCTTGCTGATAAGCCAAATAAGTTGCCTTACAAGATATGCACCAGGATTCATTGAATTTCTTATTGGCCTGTTTGGGCATTGAGACCTTAGTAGACTTGCTTGATCATATATTCTATGCCTCTATGCATGTCAAGCGCATTTGCTTCAGCATGCGTTTTGGAAAAGTTATCAAACTGCAGCCTTCTGTTTTAGTGTTTTTAAAGTTAATCTTCAACATTTAAAAATTATCCATTAGTAAACGCTAATGGCAACTGTTCTTCCCAAACAGACCCGAAGTACAAATCCTTGTTGTTTATGCACGTGGATTACTAGATTTTGTCTTTGTTAACAGGTAAAAGTTTGGGAGGACCGCAAATCAACACCAATTGCTGTATTGAGGCCTCATGATGGGCTGCCTATAAATTCTGTTACATTTTTGGCTGCTCCAAATCATCCAGATCACATCATACTTATCACTGGGGTATGCGATGTAATTTTTTCTCAAACTGTAACAATCCATATCTGTATGGGGTATTCAATGACTCTTCTTTGTTTTTTTGTTTGTTTCTTTTTGTTTCAAAATATGCGACATGTTTCTTGAGTTCATCGTGTGAACTCATCTATGTTACATTATAGTTCTTTCAATAATAACTTGTCAATTGAACTTTCTATACTGCTTATGTTCTGCAACAAACTAAAGGAATTTGTTTCTAGGGCCCACTTAATCAAGAAATCAAGATATGGTCATCAAGGAGTGAAGATGGCTGGTTACTTCCAAGTGATTCTGAATCATGGCAATGCACACAGACTTTGGAGTTGAAGAGTTCGACTGAATCTCAAGTTGGCGAAGCTTTTTTCAATCAAGTTGTGGCTTTGTCTCAAGCTGGTCTGCTGTTATTGGCTAATGCTAAAAAGAATGCTATATATGTGGTGCATTTAGATTATGGTCCTAACCCAGCAGCAACTAGGATGGATTACATTGCAGAGTTTACTGTCACCATGCCAATACTTAGTTTTACTGGAGCAAGTGACATATTACCACACGGTGACCAGAAAGTTCGGGTTTATTGTGTTCAGACACAAGCCATTCAGCAGTATACTTTGGAGTTATCTCAGTGTTTACCTCCTCCATTAGAGAATATCATGTTTGATAGGTTAGAATCTAGTGCCTCACGCGATGGAACTAGTGTTGAAGGATTTTCTCAGATGGAAACTTCTGGAAGTAAACCAATAGAGTTACCTATATCTGTTAGTTCTGCACCAAAGCTACCGCCAAGTGAAACTAGTTCTCAGAGTGCACCATCTGGGAGACGTTATCTGAGCCCTGCTGGTACTGAGATAACCACTTCACAAGGGTTTGCTACTTATAGCTTGGAAAGTAATCCAGACACCATCTCTATCACAAATACTGATGCGGATGTTGTACCTGATTCATCTGCTCCACTTCCTGCGAGTCCTAGGTTACCTCATGAACTCTCTGGTTTCAGAAGTTCTTCAAACAGCTTTGAATCCACCCCTATTAGTGATCATGGGGGTGATTCAAAAGTGGTTGAATATTCTGTAGACAGGCAAATGGATCCCATCCATGCCTATTCGTCTGATGTAGGCTCCTTCATCGACGATGCTAAGAATGATGAAATCAAGGCTTTCCATGGAGATGCTTCCTCAGGTCTCAATCACCCCGTAAAGTTCAAGCAGCCCACTCATCTGGTTACTCCTGAGTTATTGAGGGACTCATCTTCTGAAATGAATCACATTGTTGAGCAGAAGAGTGATGAAATACAAGATGTGATGATGAACAATGAAGCAAGGAACGTGGAAGTGGAAGTTAAGGTTGTTGGTGAATCACGATTTAATCAATATAGTGGCATCGGTTCTCTAGGAAAACTGCAGGATTTTGTATCAGACAATAAGGATAAAACATTTTGCTCTCAAGCATCTGATCTTGGTATGGAAATGGCAAGAGACTGCTCTGCATTGTCACCAGAAACCTATATCACTGAGGATTCTAGGCAATGTGATGGGGCCATTGTAAGTGAGAATTTGGTCCAATCAGCAAGTAACCAAGAGGAGCAAGGCTCTACAAATAATGTCTCTGGAAGGGAATTCGATGCAAAAATGCCTGCCCCTGTTATACAACCAACTGAAGCTAGTACAAAAGGAAAAAGACCAAAAGGGAAGAATTCTCAGAGTCATGTGCCACCATTGGAATTGCCTAGTTCTTCTGAAACAACAGATTCCTCTACTGAAACAGGTGTCACAGTAAGTATCTCCTCCATGGAAGCTGCATTTTCCCAGCTGTCGTTGATGCAAGAGAGTCTGAATCAGGTACCGATACCATTATATCCTGTCATATTGAAGATCTATCATTCTATTGGTTCATTGCATTTGCTGCACCTACTTGCTATGAATATAATTCACTATTCCTTTCCTTGCAGCTCATGACAATGCAAAAAGAAAGTCAGAAGCAGATGGGAACGATGGTTGCCAATCCAGTTAACAAAGAAGGAAAACGGCTTGAGGCAGCCATGGGACGCAGCATGGAGAAATTTACTAAGACCAACATTGATGCTTTATGGGCTCGTTTTCAAGAAGAATTTGCAAAGCATGAGAAGTTATCACGTGACCGTACTCAACAGATTACTAATTTAATCTCAAACTGCGTGAACAAGGACGTTTCAGTAGTAGTGGAAAAAATAGTGAAGAAGGAAATAGGTTCTGTTGGACAAGCTGTTGCACGAACTTTAACTCCTATAATAGAGAAAGCACTGTCCTCAACTCTTTATGAATTTCATCAGGTAGATTTGGTAAATGTTTAATTTTTAAATTCTATCCGTGAGTGTATATATATGCCAGGGTTTACTCGATTCTCTGTGATGCAGAAGGGTGTGGGTGACAAAACAGTGAGTCAACTGGAGAAAGCAATCTATTCCAAACTTGAAGCTACTGTGGCCAGACAACTCCAGGCACAGTTTCAAACTTCTGGAAAGCAAGCGCTTCAGGTAAGCTTACATACACTTGTTAAAATCATGGTTTTCAAAAGTGTTCGAGGTGCACCATGTTACTGCCTTGAAACGCCGAGGTACTATGTTTAACACTCAAAGGCTTAAGCCTCATACAGGAATTTGAGGCTTACGCCCCTGTCCAGTGTCCACAGAGAGACAATATAGGTCCAAGACTGAGATGAGCGCCTTGAAGTTTTTTCTATTTCTTCTTTTTTTCATTTTTTGTGTTCTGTACTTTGGTTGGCTCTTCTTTTATCGCTGTTTCATGAATTTCTGATTTTTTCCCTTTGGTTTCATTATTTTTCCTGTGTTGGAGTATTTCTTGTGTACAGCCTGGCTGTACAAAATTAATTATGTACTGTAGTATATTACATAAAGTGAAACAAACCAGATGAGCTTCAAATGGAATATGGGTTATGGACTTTTGGGTTGTTATGTGGATAGTTTCTATACTATTCGGCTTAAAGTGTACGCAAATAAAACTCCCTCCTTCCTTATCGCTTTGACCGTGAGTGATTTTTAAGGAAGTGTAGAAATTGTATTGGTTTTCCCGAAATGCCCCTAAATCATTCTACTCCTATAGTCATCCGCCCCCAAACCCTTCACCCCCAAATCAGAACTTCTCCAATTCAAACAATCTCATATGGAAATTGAATGGTTCTTCAATTCTTCGTAGCTATGATTGTGGACTGAAACCACAAAGCACCGCACATGGTCTCAAACTATAATTATATTTATTATTTTGTTGGAAAGATAGTTTTAGTATTATACTCACTCCCCCCAAACTATAATTATATTTATTATTTTTGTTTCAACATTGCTGGGCTGCAGCATATGAGACTTGTTTGGTTTCCTATAAGAAATAGGTCTTTTCACGGATAATGATTTAAGAGGAACAGTGCACAATAAATTATGCACTGTAATTTCACGCATATAGATTAATTGCTTTGCATATATTGTGCAGGAATCATTAAAATCAACTCTTGAAGCTTCAGTAATCCCTGCATTCGACATGTCATGCAAGGCAATGTTTGAGCAGGTTGATGCTACATTTCAAAAAGGAATGGCTGAACATGCTGCTGCAGTTCAACAACAAATTGAGTCCCTGCATTCTCCTTTGGCACATGCTTTAAGGGTATTTTCCAGTCTAGTGCTGTTGCCAACACTTTAATTCCTTAAAAACTTCTGTTTTCTTTTAATTTTATTTGTTATTGGACTAGAATGTTCTGTTGAGCTCATCATGTAGAACTGCAAAGGTCCCCGCCTAGAGAACAGTATGGTGACTGCTAAAACAAGAACTAGTTTCTTTTTTTATCATGGATGAATATGTGAATTTTGTGGGGATGTTGCATATGGAACAATGAAAAGATTGGTGATCACATTGAGAGAATTTTATTGGTTCATGTAGCTGGCACAGTGGTTTTGAGATTAAGGATCTGTTATTGTTGCTTTTTGTTGTGGAAGATTGCCATTTTCATTTTTGCAAAATGCATTCAATATGGAAAGACATGACACAAGTTTTTGACCATTTCTCTTTACTAATGAGTTTGGCTAAACTTCAGGATGCAGTCAATTCAGCGTCATCACTGACTCAAACACTAAATGGCGAGCTTGCTGAAGGTCTGAGAAAACTGCTGGCTTTAGTAAATTCCGAAGCAACAAATCCAATTGTCGGGCAATTATGTAATGGTCCCATGCTCCAAATTGAAAAGGTTTTTATCAGCTACCCATATGTATTTTCTACTTTTTTTTCTTCTTTTGCTAGGTACTTTGTTGTATTCTAAATGCCAAATACCCTTGACTTATTCCGTCTATCCTGTGCTTGGCAATTTTTTTCCTTTTGCTACATCCATTGCAGTTTGAGGCACCCCCAGATCCAACGAAGGACTTATCTAGATTATTAGCAGAGCAGAAGTATGCAGAGGCTTTCACTTCTGCTTTGCAAAGAAGTGACGTGTCTATTGTATCATGGCTATGCTCTCAGGTATATGTTGTCTACTTATGTATGTAGTTGTAATATTAAATATGATTTCTGTCTCACAGTTCTGTTGGTTTGTATCCCAAATGTTGCCATTGGGATGCATTGCATTTAGCCATTTATACTGTGACCTATTTTCATTACGTTTTTGCTATGTGCAAATCAAATATTGCTGTCATTGCCTATATTCTAGTATACTCTCTAGAATAATATGATCATTCTCTCTCTCTCTCTCTCTGTTAGTGTGTCTTGTTTTGTTTCTTTAAAAAGATGTTAATATCTGCCAGGTTGATTTACTTGGAATCGTGACGAGGAATCCTTCCCCTTTGAGTCAAGGAGTACTCTTATCACTTCTCCAGCAGCTTGCATGTGATATTAGCAATGAGACAGGCAAGAAACTAACTTGGATGACACATGTGCTGTCAGCGATCAACCCAAGTGACCCGATGATTGCCATGCATGTACGCCCCATCTTTGAGCAAGTCTTTGGCATTGTGAACCACCACTACGGCCTTCCAACCACCACTGTATCCGAGCAAACCAACATTCGGTTAATTCAGATGGTAATAAAGTCCGTGTGCCAACTGTAAATGAATTTCTACACCCACAGCATGTCCAAGATCTGCCCAACCCAGAAGAAGGTTGTACATATCCTAGGGATATCTATATAGATATATAGAGGAGCCCTGTTCTCAGAGATTGATGGTTACCTGCCCCATATCCCCCCCCCCCCTTTTTTTGCTTTGATATTTTCAGGTGAAATATGGTAGTTTGTGGATATTGGAGTTTGAGGTTTCTCTCTCTCTCTCTCTCTCTCTCTCTCTCTCTGGATTAATGCTTATATACATAGATTCCTTTCTGAACTGGGACATGGTATTCCTTTAACATCTTTGCTGTGTTAATTGTTTTTTTTAATTTTAATACAATGCGTAATTGCATATAATGGCTGGAGTTATATTGTCTCTTGTAATCATGGGGGAATTTGTATGCTACTAGATATTAAAATGTCTATTAGTGCACATTTAAAGAGTATTTGTTTTTTTAATCAAAGGAGACATTATTTTCATACAAGTCATTTGTGTTTGTTGGTTGTGAAAAGAAGTTTCATTTGTTCCTCATATCTATAGAAAGTGATAGGTACATTGTTTGATAATTTGGACAATTAGTTAGTATCGTTTGCATCCCCGGCAATACAAGTAGCCCTAAACATCAGCATGGAGCAACAAACCAGCATTACTCTGAATGTTTCCTTGAGCCAAAATTAGTGAAGCACTTGGACTTGGTTTTGAAGGTTTATAATGTTTGCTCTTAATCCATGTTCTTGATTTGATGATGCTTTTCTTTCTTAACCTCAAACGTCTTCTTTTCTTTAACCGAGAGGTTTGAAGAGCTTCGGAAGGAGATCTGAAGGAACACTCCGTAGAAACTACGTACATCTCCAGAGAGAGGTGGATCGAGGTTCTCAATGTTTTTTTTTGATATTTTCTTTTGCAGAAGTAAACCCGATAAATGCACAAAAACTAAGAAAAGTAAAGCGCAAAAGAACACACAATCTATACGGGTTTAACCTAATGCACATACCCAATACCCGAATAAACGTGTTTGAGATTTTACTATCTCAAGCGTCAAACATAACGGGTTTTTTAGTCCTTAAAATTTGAGAATATACCTGATTTCACAAAATGTTTGAATGTTTTCATGAATTTGAAGGTAATCACAATTCCTGAGTTTACAAATTCTTACAACACAGACACAGGATAAAGGGAATATTCCATCTTTTTTCTTTGTTTCAAAATAGTTAAACCTATTTTTGTGGTGATAATTAGATTATTTGGATAAGCATATTTTAATCATATTATTTTGTTTTGTGTTGAATTAAAGTGTTGATTATGCTCAAATTAAGAATTTTAGTTCTAAAATTAAAATTTTTAAAATTCTTCCATTTTAATGAGTTGAATATTTATTTGAGATAAATATGTTAGTACTTTTATCATTTTATAGTCTTATAAAATATAATTCCGAGGCAAATAACCCCATACCCCCGTAGTCTGTTGTCGCGCCCCAAGATACTTGATCCAAACTTTGGCAAATTCTTACGTGGAAAAAAGTCCGTACCCATTTTATAAATGAACCTTAGTACATTTGAAGCATAAAAAAAGTGTCTTTTGCAAAAAAGAAAATATCTACAGGCAAGCTCATGAAAAATGTGAAAAGATTTACATTTTAAATGGGGCTTCAAAACTTCTTCCTGCCACATCATCTTTAATGGCCCTTTACATCATAATTTCACTGGAAATGAGTTTGAAGTTTTGAGACTTCAAACCTTTTTTTTACATTTTTAATAGACATTTTGTAAAAATAAATTAATAATATTTCATTAATTAACTGAATTTAAATGAGAATAATTCATTAAATAAAAAATCACATCTAATAAAAAATAACATTAAATTTTTTTTAAAAAATACATTAATAAAAAAACTAAGGCAAATTGTATTTGGCCTTCATCTCTTTTTGTCTTCTCTCGGAATACATAAGTTTGAAGCCCGTTAACGTATCAAAGACGGTTTCCATTATTTCGAGCTCCTCGTTCTCTTGCCTTTGTTTCTCCCTCTCCTCTTCCCTATAATTGAACACCTGCATTTCAACCATTGTCCGGCCGATATCATCGTGAGAGGAAACATAGTCGGAGTGTCGTACCCTACATAACTCGAGGCAATGAATGTTACCTTCTTTCTTCCGATCGGTCGTGGAATGGGGTCCTGGTCATCGAAGTCATCTAGGTTGAAGGGAAGTCTTTGTTGCGACGAGTCGATAGTTTCATCGGCTCCAATCTTGGCGGAGGATCTTTTCTTTTACGATCCGGTCTCGAGGCTATTGAGTTGTTGCCATTTCGGTGAACGGCTTAAAACTCACCACAGATCAACGCTGGTCTTGCCTTGATGTTCGTCGTCTTGATACCAGGCAGTGATTTACCATAGAACATTATCATTGTTTATCCCGATCATCTAGGACTGAAAGCATTCCTCGTAAACTTTGATAAACTTTTATACTTTTCGGTTGATGTGACCCCATTTAGAAGTAAGTTGGTCTCAGATTTAGTAAGAGGCATCCTTGTTCATCGCCGCAAAAAACTTCTCCTCGATACGATCCCACATCACATTCTTTGTTTGCTCTAAACCTTAAAGAAATATATAATTGAAGGAAAAAAATATAGATAAAAAAATATAGATAAAAAATATATATAAATTTACCAACGATAGATAATTAAAGGAACATACATACAATATAGATAATATATATATATATATATATATATATATATATATATATATATATATATATATATATATATATATATATATATATATATATATTACCAACGATAGGATACTCCGAATGATTAATACAAGTGGATGCCAACAACGATTCTTCCTCCAGTGTCCACTTTTGAATGGACCGTACCGCCTCGGTCATCGGCTTGTCGGTCTTCGGTTTGTGACTCTTTCAGCGTGCACTTTTTTTAGGTGCACTTGGTTCCACTTGAGTCTCCAGAACCGGCTCTGGATCTTCCAGGTTCACCGTGTTTTACATATCGAACAACACCGGTTTACTCCCATACATTTGTTAAATCAACACTGCGTACTTGTTTGGCTAAAGACCGATGTTCCCTAAATTTTAAAATTCTAATTTATGTATTAATATATCAATCTTAGTTTTCTCTTAGTTTAAATAACAATTTAAAGAAGAGAGTTGGAGGGGGAAGAAGAAGAAAAAAAGAAATGAGGTTAAATTGAAAATTTTAAAATTCTAATGGGAGAAAGACCAAAGTAGAACTAAAACATTAAAAATATATCAAAATAGGACTTCCATGTTTTTTTTCCAAAACAGGACTTACATTACCAAACATGGTCATTTACATTTCAAAAAAAGTATAGTAATGTGCACATGTACACTGTCACATTACCACAGTGCAAAGTCACATTACCACAGTGCAAAGTCCTATTTCGGGAAAAAAACATGAAAGTCCTATTTTGGTATTTTTTTCTATGTTTTAGTCCTATTTAGGATGATTTCTAAATTCTAATTTAGCCCAAATGACCGGAAGTTAACCTGGAAATGGGTAAATGGACTTTTAGTGAAAGGATTATGTAAGTTTAAGTATTTTTTGAAAGGATTTAAAGTTTAGATACCACTTTGAAATTCCACTAAAATTTGGGGTACAAATTTATCTTGGACCATGGTAGGGTGCCACCACATGGGTGCTAGGGGTGAGCATGGTACGGTATGGTACGGTATTTAGCTCGTACCGATACCGTACCAAATATTTCGGTTCGGTATGGGATTTTACTCCGTACCGATCCCGATCCCGAAATATCGGTTCGGTATGGTTCGGGATGGTTCGGTGTCGGTTTCGGGACAAATCGGGATGAAGATACATACATACTTTACACGTTAAAATTTAACAATACCGTTTTATTTTTGAAAATTAAAAGTGAATTAAAATAAAAAAACATGAAAAATTTTAAAAAAAAATGAATATTTAAATGCAAGAGATGCGTATCAAAAACTTATTTTATACGGAGTATTTCACAAACTAAAAAATGAATGACAACAAAGGAGTATTTTGAATCTTTGTGAATACTTTTATGCTCATACACAATAATTAAAACTCAAATAAAAGTATAATTTACACATAATAAAACTTGAACCAATTTTTTTTTAAAATTATAATTTAGTGAAGACAAATAAAAATATTACTCCGGGGTATTATTTTTATAATATTTTAGTATATATGTTCGGTACGGGATTTCCAGTATGGGACGTCACCTCGTACCATTCTCGAATACCGTACCGACCATTCGGTTCGGTACGGTTCGGTTCCTTCTCAGTACTTTTTCGGTTCGGTATTTTTCGGTTTGGTATTCTCGGGTTTTTCGGGAAATTTCGGTATCGGTTCGGTACTTGCTCACCCATAATGGGTGCTACCATGGGTGCACCCATACTTCGCACAGAAAAACATTGACGAAATTTGTCTGTGCGACACAGACAATTATCATCTGTGTTTGTCTGTGCGAAGCATGAGTGCACCCACGTGGTAGCACCCTAGCATTTTCCTTTCTAAAAGCATAGCTATATTTTGCTAACTGCCAAATCAAGAGCTCAAATCAGATGAGATATGGACTTTTTGAATCAATAGCGATATAATCTTCTCAGGAGCTCAAATAATAAGGATGAGATTATGGACTTTTTGCAGAGCAATTTCATCTCACCCAGCAATGAATGCCAGACCAGTCTCAGCTTTCAACTTCAATCGCTTACTCCAGCTTTCCAGCTACTTCAAAGCATTGCGCGCTGGAAAACAGACCCATCTTCAGATTGTTATGCATGGTTTTTCTGAGGATTCCTTTGTTATCACTAAATTAATCCAAATGTACCTTGATTGCGACGATATTAGTTCTGCACGCCACCTGTTCGGTGAATTGCCACACCAGAATGTGTTCGCCTGGACTGCTTTAATTTCATTCTTTTCCCGCAATGGGCTGTTTTATGAGTGTCTCAGTACGTATCACGAGATGAAACACAAGGGTGCTTTGCCCGATGAGTATGTGTTTCCGAGGGTGTTGAGGGCGTGTTCGTTGCATTCCTGCTTGGAATTTGGGGTTAAGGTTCACAAAGACGTGATTGTGGGTGGTTATGAGGGCAATGTTCATGTAGGTAATTCTTTGGTTGATATGTACTCTAAATGTGGGGACATCAGGAGTGGTAGATTAGTTTTTGATTTGATGATGGAGAGGGATTTGTTCTCTTGGAATTTGATTATTTCTGGATATGTTTGCAACAATTTGCTTGGTTTGGCAGTGGAGACGTTGAATTTGATGAGAATGGAAGGTTTTGAGCCTGATATAGTGACTTATAACACTTTAATGGATGCTTATTGCCGCATGGGTCTTTGTAATGAAGCTCGGGAAATATTTAAACAGATCAAGAACCCCAGTGTAGTCTCATGGACAACTTTGGTATCAGGTTATTCCAGAATAGGAAACCATGATGTGGCTCTTCAGATTTTTAGGAATATGATTAGTCAAGACAATGTTTATGCTGACGTAGATTGTCTTTCAAGCGCCCTTTCTTCCTGCCAACACATGGGGGCTTTAAGGAATGGACAAGAAATTCATGCATATGGAATTAAGGTGGGACCACTGTATGAGTTTTATCAATCAGCTGGACCCGCCCTCTTATCTGTGTACACCAAGTGTGGAAAGTTTGACTACGCGAGGCACATATTTGACGTGGTGGATAAATCCGATGTTGTTGTGTGGAACGCAACGATTCGTGGGTTTGCTCAACAAGGGGAAGGGGACTTGGCAGTGGATTGTTTCAGAAGGATGCAAAACATGAGAGTTAAAAATGACCCGACAACAATATCAACTCTCTTGCCTCTCTGTGACTTGAAATATGGAAAACAAATTCATGCCTATGTTTACAGAGGATGTTTTTGTGATGCCGTGCCCGTTTGGAATGCACTTATTTACATGTATGCAAAATGTGGAGGAATTGAACTCGCATACACTGTATTTTCTCATATGGGTTATAGAGACTTAGTATCCTGGAATACAATGATTGGGGGATTCGGAATGCACGGTTACGGAAAATCTTCTTTAAATCTCTTCCATGAGATGAAATCTTCTGGCATTTACCCCAATTCATTGACATTCACTTCTGTGCTATCAGCATGTGGTCATTCTGGTCTTCTTGATGAAGGGCTAGAAGTTTTCCAGAAAATGACACAAGATTACAAACTAAGTCCTAGAATGGAACACTACACTTGTATGGTCGATTTACTAACAAGGGCTGGTAGGCTTGACGAAGCTATTGACTTTATCATGGAAATGCCCATAAAACCAGAGAAGCAAATCTGGGGTTCTCTATTGGCCGCTGCTTTAGCACACCAAGAATTAGAGATTGGAGTTTTAGCTTCGGAAAATCTAGTCAAATTGGAGCCTGAAAATGCTGGACATTATGTGACTTTGTCGAATTTGTATACAAAATCTGGAAGATCAGATGATGCTTTTGCGCTGAGAAGACAAATGGAAAACATGGGACTGGTAAAGCAGTTTGGATGGAGCTTGTTATAGTCTTTTTGTCACGTGCTACATTATGCAATAATCCTTAATTATGAAAAGAAGACTCCTTTTGGATTCAAGCATGGGTGGCCGAACTCATCGTCTATCACAAGAGACCCAAGTATTGGCAATCTTTTAGCTTGTCACTCATATGCTAGCCACACTTGTACACATTTCCACTGCAGGACAAAATTCCATGTAGACTCTGTGTACACTGCCTAATGGGGAAGAGCATAAGTACTTCAAAATTTCTTTGACTTTCCTATAATTGTCCTCATTCTTAGCTTGACCAATTACACTTGTGGAAGGATTGCCTTGAATAATCCTCTTGTCTTGCTCCATCATCATCATCCATCTTATCTCATTGTCAATCCAAAGGTTGGATTCAACCCATCATTTATTACTCCTCATCAGCAATTAACGCCGTTTCATACTTTCTTTTTCATTTCACGTCTTGCTCTCCCATTTCTCTTGAAGCAGGTCTCCTAGAGCCCTTGCCGGCAAAGACAAACAAGGGCTCTAAAGCACCCTGACACTCCTGAAGCAGCTCCTGTGCAAACCAGGGGCTCTCCTCCTGGAGCTTTGAAGCTTACCAGCGCCAGCGTATTAGGGGCTCTCCTCCGTGCGGCGTGCGCTATAAACTTTACCGGCTATGACGAAGCAGCGGTAATTTTTTAGGTATCTGGCAACAATTAGTTTCCATCTTATTTTGAATTTTTCTAGCTATTTAGCATTTATTAGTTTCCACTGATAATGCATCTAGCAATAATAATTTAAACCGCTTGATATTTCTAAGGCATTGGAAACAGTCTCTCTACTTTTAGTGCGGGTAACATCTGCGTACACACACCCTCCCTAGACCCTGGGTTGTTGTTGTTGACAAAGGACGTTGTGCGGCAATGGAGTCTTCTGCAGTTCCACGGCAGCCCTTTGAAGATCCAAGCAACAAATCTTTCCTGACACAGGTATACCCTGCGGCGTTTAAACTTTGGATTCACTCTTTTTAATATTCTTTGAGTAAAATTACCATTTTATTAATTGCTTCAAAGTTCAAATAAGCAGTAGTGTAGACGTGCAGTTCCTCATTAAATTGTAATTTCTACGTTGTTTTTACTATTTTTAGTACTCCCTGATCAATTCGCTACAAGCCTACACCAGTTGTTTTGATTTTGCAAACTGGAGTAAGTCAATGATAATAGCTAAGATTAATCTCTTAAATACCTCATTTATAACACGGGAGATTTCAACCTATAATTCACTTTGTGAAAGTATCATATTTGTGGTGATCTATATGACTATATTTTAGAATAATTCCACGACAATTCTTTGAGCACTCCCAGTCTTCAAAATAATGAGGGACTCACAACTTTATGCTAAGAAGTCTAAATGTGCATTTGGAGTGCTAAAGGAAGAATATTTGGGACATTATATCAGTTCTGAAGGAGTATTTACTGATTCCAAAAAGTTACAGGCAGTCCAACAATGACCCACTCCTAATATAAAACAGCTTAGCAGATTTTTGGGTCCAGCTAGATACTACAGGAGATTGGTTAAGGGTTTTGGTAATATATGCAAACCCCTTCATGAGTTGTTGAAGAAGCATTTCATTGGGGAGAGGTATCTTCTACTTCTTTCAGCCAACTTAAGAAGGCTTTTATATCTCCTCCAGTCCTAGCCATGCCAGATTTCACTAAACCATTTGTAATTGAGACAGATGCTAGTGGAAAGGGAATTGGTGCAGTGGTAATGCAAAGACATCCTACTGCTTATATCAGCAGGTCATTAGCACCCAAACATCAAGCCATGTCTGTATATGATAGGGAGCTAATGGCTTTGATCTTTGCTATAACTAAATGGTCTCATTATTTGTTGGGAAAACAATTCATTGCCAGGACAGATCAATAAGCATTGAAGTATTTGTTGGAACAGTACATCCATACAGATTTTCAAGTTGCAGGGATTAGTAAGCTAATGGCTTGTGACTTTGTTATTGAATACAAAAAAGGAACTGACAACAAAGCAGCTGATGCCCTTTCCAAAAACGTCAATGCAAAACTCTTAGCTGTATCTATTCTTACACGTGACACATCTCTACTCTCCCTTATTAAGGACTTTTGGAGGAATGATAATACTCTGTAGGAAATCATCACCAACTTACAGTAGCAACCCCACAAGTCCTTCACTTAGATTAATGAACAGCTGAGATGGAAGGGCGGATTGGTGGTGGGTAAAGGGGGGGTCATTCAGGTACGGATGCAACTATCAAAAAGCTGCAAGCCTTATTCTACTGGAAATCTCTTCTAGAAGATGTTAGAACTTATATCAATAAATGTGATGTGCCAGAGACATAAATATGAAGCCACTGCAACCCCTGAATTGCTACAACCCTTACCTATTCCTGGAAGAGTTTGGACTGACATTTGCATGGACTTCATTGAAGGTCTACCTAAAGTCCAAGGTAAGGAGGTTATTTTGGTAGTAGTTGATAAACTCAGTAAGTATGGACACTTTATTAGCCTGCAACACCCCTACACTGCTCAGGTAGTAGCACAAAGGTTCTTGGATAACATCTTCAAACTACATGGTCTGCCAACAACGATCACAAGTGACAGGGACCCTATATTTCTTTGTGACTTTTGGCGAGAACTATTCTCACAAATGGGAGTTTAGCTGCAAAGATCCACTGCATATCTTCCACATACTGATGGACAAACTGAAGTCTTGAATAGGACTCTGGCTGATAAACATAGAACAGACAGGGGATTTGAAGTAGGAGATCGGCTTTATCTTAAACACCAACCCTACAGACAGTTCTCAGTGGCTACAAGACACTTCAATAAACTGGCAGCTAAGTACTATGGTCCGTACTTAATTGATGCCAAGATGGGTGCAGTGGCGCACAAATTACTAATCCTTGCCCAGGCTGCTTTACACCACACCTTCCACGTTTCACAACTGAAGAAGTGTCATGAAGTCCCTCCAATCAACAATCGTCCTCCTACCCTTCATTTGTCCAGTCCAAATTGCCATGAGCCTCTTCAAATTCTGGAGCGAAGGTTGGTTGAGAAACGTAACAAAGCTGTGGTACAAGTAAGAGTTGAATGGACGGGACTTGGTGCTGATCACACTACTTGGGAGTACTTAACAAAGATCCAACATCGTTTTCCATCTTTTCAGACTTGAGGACAAGTCTGTGCTGAAGGGAGGGGTATTGATACAAGAAGAGGCATACAGATGCTGAGCTGGATAGTTAGTTACGGATGAGCTGAAAATCCTAACTAATTCTGTTTCATTTCTTCTTGTGTTACTTTTGTATATAAACACCTGCATCTTGTAATTGCTGGATATGAATGAAGAAACACAAGTCTTCTTCTTCCTCTTTTCATTTCTCCTGTTATTCTCTCGGGTTGATACCTGGAATATCAATCGATTCTTCGAAGTCTGTTCTTCCTAGAATCTGTGTTCTTTGTGCATCAAAACCCTTGTGTTATACTGGACATTTTTGAGAAATTACTTAATTAGCTAAGTATAGTTATATCTTGCTTTCTTTACTCTTAGGGAGCATTATTTGTTGATATAATTATACGTAGTATTTTTGTAGAAAGCATTAAAATTAGAAGTGCCAAATGAAGAAAGCGGTGATGAAGATTGTGAGGACGAAGATGACCCTTATGATCATATTTACCAGTTAAACATTATCCCCGGGTTTAATTATTTTAGCTAATTTAAATGTTTATTTTCAACATTACTTGATTTTGGTTGATAATTTGTACTCCCTTCGTCTCTAAATAATTTACACATTTCAGTATTCAAAAATCGTAGGAACTTTTGTTTATTTGCGTGTTTTCATTGATTATTTGATGAAATAAAATATTTTTGTCGCCTTTTGTGTAGTAGAATTTTTTTTAAATATGCAAGTTTTAATTTTTATCTATATACCAATCTTTAAATAAAATAAATTAAAAAATTAAGATTTACTTTGATTTGCATAAAGTATAAGTCGTTTAGGGACGAAGTGAGTATTATTGTAGTGTGTAGCCACTATTAAGCTCACTTTTTTTTTCCAATGGAATTATATTTAAGAATTTGGTATTGTTGGAACTTACGGAGCAAAAGACCGATTGTGAATAGTTTTTGAAAAAACTTGTGTGAAATTTATACTAAATAGTACTAAAACATACTCCCTCCATCCTAAAACTTTATTTCCAGAGCACTATTCCAACTTCACGGGAATTTATATTTATTTGTGTTTTTTCATGGCCTATATGATAAAATAAAATATTCTTGTCACCACTTATTTTGTTGAACTTTTGATATAGTTTTTAAATATGTATGTTTTATTTTTTATTTCTATACCAATATTTAAATAAAATAGATTGAAAAAACTTGGGATTTTTCTTCGTTTTGCGCAACGGGAAGAAAAATTTAGGACGGCGGGAGTATGTTCTTTTCTAATAAAGTACTTGAACTTTTTTATTCTCTAAATAATATTTGAATTATGTCTAATGGTGTAAACAATGTCTAGTGATGATAGACATTTAGTTTAAACAATGTTCAATGGCATTGAGTATTTACTTAAACAATGACCACTGGATATTGAACAATGGTAGTATATTGGAAAATAAAAACATATGGTACTACATTGGAAAAGTCACTATATTGAATCATTAGGTACCCCATCCTTCTAAAAAAATCTTCATTTCATTTAATCCATTTTTCATTTATATTAAAAAAAATATTTCTCACTTTTCTTTTTGTTCGTCCAAATTTTTTTTTGCTTCCTATTCTAGCAACATAATTTAATGAATATCTCATTATACCTTGCTTTTTTATTTACATTATTACTTTATTCTATCACATCAAGAGTAAATGTGAAATTTTTTTACATTTTTTTACATTTCTTAATCTCCATATATCAAATCAAACCAGAAATAAAATTTTTGAGCGGATGACATATACAATTAAAAACTACATAATGATATGTTTGGGAACATGAATTTGGATTTCAAATCTGGATTTGGCTCAAATTCTATGTTAGGGAAACTTAAAAATTTTAAATTTGGATTTGAGTCAAATTCTTCTCATTCATAACAAAGCTTAATTTGAAATCTATGTACCTCCCCTCGTCATTTGAAATTCAAGATTTCAAATTTTGGAATTAAAATACATGAATTGAAATGAAATGCTAGCTTCCAAACACTACCTAAATAAAATTAAAAGTACTTACGGAGTAATAAAACAACGGCCTGGTTCTATGGCCACTGAGTTTCAGTGGCCACGGAAGCCACTGCCGCAATTCAGACGCCTACGGTGCTCCGTTCGTAAAATTGATTATTCTTACCCCCTCCCTCCCTCCCGGTAAATCTCTCGCCCAGTCTCGACCTCAATTCATCCCCCCACCTGCGTCAATTGCACACCACAAGTTTAGTTGACTTTGAGGTCAAAATTTTAGATTTTAAAGTCAACTATACTTGCGGGTGCAATTGACGTAGGTAGGGGGATGTGTTGGGGTCGAGATTGGGCGGGGGCGTTTACTGGAGGTAGGAATTATTAATTTTACAAATGGATCACTGTAGGGTGGTAGTGTTTTCCATGGCCACTGAAAAACAGTGACCATGGAACCCGACCGATAAAACAATTAAAAACTAAGTGTCTAGGCGCACAAATGAAGAACTAAAAACTAAATTAAAGTACAACAACAACCCAGTATAATCTCACAAAAGCAAAGTCTGAAAAAGGTGTGTGTGCGCAGACCTCACCCCATTAAAATTAGAGACCGTTTCCAAGAGACTCTCCTAACTCAAGTAGCGCGACAAGAGGACAGAGTACACAAAGGGATAAACTAAAATACTAAAACAAATACTCCCTTCGTCCCTAAATAAACTTTCCTTTTTGACTTTTTGAGGATTTAAGGGGAGATATTTTTGTGTTGACTTTCCAAAAATATCATTGATGTGATGTGTAAAAGTAAGATGTGATATGTAGTTTATTAGTAAAAAGGTATGATGTGATAGGTAGGGTATGAAAAAGTAAGGGGTAAAAGGAGTTTTTTAAGAGCACTGGTAATACCTTTCAAGCCCCGGGGCTTCAAACTTTCTCTCTCTGCCACGTCAGCTTTAACTTACACCCAAAATTCACTGGAAATGGGTTTGAAGCCCCGGGGCTTCAAAACTGGGCTTCAAACCTTCATTTTTTACATTTTTTTAATATACATCTTCTAAATTTAAATTAATAAATTTAAATTAATTTATTATTTTAATTAATCGCAATGGCACTAGTGCATAAAAAAATTAAATTCTTTATAAAAAAACTTACATTCATAAAAAAACATTAAAAAAAAATTTGCATTCATTAAAAAAAATTACATAAAAAAAACAATAGTACAAAGAAATCACTAATTATTCGAACGACTAAAGATATGCTCGATCAAATCCGCCGTTAGTGCATTGTGAATCTCTCGGCTTTGAATTTCTTGGCGGTTGCGTCGTTTCTTTTCTTCGGTGATTTCTTCGTACATAGGCACCTCCTCGTCCGGGTTGTATTGACAAATCGCAGAACCGTTATCCTCTATGATCGTATTATGAAGAATAATACATGCGTACATGATATTCCTCATTTTAATCTGAGAATAACATTTCGACGGACGATCTAGAATGTGCCACTTAGCCTTCAAGACCCCAAAGGCTCGTTCAATATCTTTTCTCGCTGCCTCTTGAGCTTTTTTGTAGGTTTGGCGTTTAAGACCCATTGGTTCGGAGAGGGATTTGACAATCGTGGAATAATCCGGATATATTCCATTGGCCAAATAATATCCACGCTTGTAAAGCGTCCCTCTAATCTCAAAAGAGGAGTCCGGTGCGGTCTCATTAACCCAATCGTCAAAAACAGGCGATTGATCGAGAACGTTGATGTCGTTATTCGAGCCCGCGACACCGAAAAAAGCATGCCAAATCCACAAGTCATTCGAAGCAATAGCTTCGAGCATGATGGTAGGCTTGGGATGATCTCCTCGGGAGAATTGACCGTGCTACGCAGTGGGACAATTTTTCCATTCCCAATGCGTGCAATCAATACTCCCAAGCATGCCGACAAAGCCGTGTTTAGCGGCATGCCTCGCCTGCAACTGCTGAATGTCGTTCGCTGTAGGCTTGGGTAAATATCTTTTATGATAAATTTGAATAATAGCTTTTGAAAATTTATAAACACGGGACCTGATGCTCCGAGCAGACATCTTTAAGTATTCGTCGAACATATCGGATGCCGTCACGTACGCCAACTGACGGAGCGTGGCAGTGCACTTTTGGACGCTACTAAACCCGCGTCGGCCTCTCGCATCAAACCGTTGGTTGAACCAAGGAACCTCGCGTTCAACATCGGCGAGTATGCGTAAGAACAGAGGACGACTCATCCGAAAACGATTACTAAAATCCTCCGGTGTATAAACACACGGATTATTAAAGTAGTCGTTTAGAAGTGAATCGTGGGCGGCCGCTCGGTCCCGGTTTAGACGTTGGCGTCGGGTCCGTCGTCGGGAGGATTCGGCTTCTTCTTGGCCATCTTCCCACCATTGAATACAATTCGTCGCGAAACAACGAAAAAATAAAGCTCTTCTTTCATCGTCGGAAGATGAACTCATTTTTAAATTATATTTTATAAATATTTATAATAAATAATAAATATTTTTGAGATAATATATAGTAATAAAGAGAGATTTGTGAGAGAGAGGTGTGAATTTATAAGAAAAAAATTTGAAGATGGAGAAGATGTGAGAGATTAGGAGGGGGGTTTGAATTTATAAGAATTTTTTTTTTTGAAAAGGGGTGCAACGGCTATAAAGCCGTTGGGAGGGGGAGGGGAGTGGAATGACGCCGCGTCATTCCTTTGACGCAGAGGCGATCACGCCCGATCACGCCCGGAGGGGGCGGTGTTTAACGCCGCCGGGGCGTTAAACGCCGCCGGGGCGTTAAACGCCGCCGGGGCGTTAAACGCCCCCTCACGCCGTGGGGCGTTACTGGTATTACCAGTGCTCTAAGGGAAAAAAGTAGTTTATTTGGGAACAAAGAAAAAATGAAAGGAAAAGTTTATTTAGGAACGGAGGGAGTAAAAACTAAACTTAGAGCATCTTTACCCGTCTCCTCATTTTCCCCTCTCTCTTACTCCCTTTTTTACTTTAAGAACATCACTAATGGAGACAATTATGGGGAGCAAATGCTAATTTGGCGAGGAGAAATGATTAGAAACAAAGGAGGCAATTGGGGATAGCTCATGGAATAAGAATCATCTAGAAAGAGAGATAGTTTATTGAGTATTCTTAGAGTCACAAACAAAATAATGCTAGTTTATTGGACCAAATAAGAAAATGGGACCCACTCCTCACATTATTTGTAAACCTTTTCTTTTTTTCTTTTTGATTTCGGCAATTTGTTGTTTTAATTTTGTTTTATTTCTTTTAATAAAAAATTAATTACCGTCTTTTTTTGTTAACCATATTACTCCGTAATTTCAAAGGTTCGTTAATCTATAAATATCAATTATCAACTACATATTCAATCCAAAAACTATTATTCATACATTTTAAAAGTAAATTCTCATACATTATTTACATGCTCGTACTTTGACCACTTTAATTATCTATTTTCATTGTGTAGATCTTTTGACATAGATTTGAAATGTGTAATTTTTATTTTTTTTACATGAATTTTTAGATAAATTAAAAACAAATTTAGTCAACATCATAAACAAGGAAGTATCATTTTCATTCTCATCTACTAGCACTTCATTTCAAACTTCCTATCAAATATTACTTCGAACTTTTTTTTTATTTTTTTATTTTGAATAAAATAGTTTAGTACTAAAACAAGATGAAATTAAATAATACTCCGTATAGAGCTTTTTATATAAAGTTGACAAAACTTAAAATTTGAAATTTAACAATTTTAACTAACGAAATGTTTTAAAATCAATTATTAAAATTTAAAAAATCTAACAAGCATTTTTTTGGATCAAACATTCAAAAATATGTTTTGAAATAAAAAAATATTGAGTATGATTTTTTTTGTCATGAAATTAAAAAAAAATATTGATAAAATAAACATTTTGATAAAAATACAAGGGCCCACATGTAAAACTAAAAAAGGTACTGGTAAAAACTACCCCTAAAATCGACTCCCTAAATTACTGGACGCAATCCCCTTCCCCGACTCCGGTCTAAAAAACTACCAACACTGGTCGCTTTCCCATCTCCGGGTCGGGTAAGATGTGGCCCCATACGCGCTGAACCAGTCCCAGTTCCGCGGGCCCATGCTCAACTTCCGGTCGTATAAAGCGCGCGCGCCGGGATTCGAGAGCGCGTAGCATACGCGTTCTGTATCTCTACGAAAAGCCGCCCGTCCGTCGGCGGTCCGCCGAGGCGAGCGGAGGCGTCGGGGTGATAGATCTTAGCCAACTTCCAGTAAGCCGTCTTGATCTCTCCCTGAGTCCCTGAGAGGCCTTCCGCTTCACTCCCAGCACCTCGTACGGACTCCAGGACCTTGAAGTCTCCAGCGCCGGCGGCGGCAGCGCGGCGATTGCGGCCGAAATTACGGACGGCCTCCGTCGCTGCGCTCCGGGGAAAGGCATTACCCGTTCTGATCTGGTCCCGAATTCGACCCTGGGGAAAACGGACTCTGAGAGGCTTAGCATTCGGAGATTTTAGGAATTGAACGAGAAGAAGATAAGGGATATTAAGGAGTTGATCGAATTGAAATACTGCAACGAAATGTGGGAATGAAGCCAAACTGGGCTTTTCTAGGGGCGCCGGAGCTTTACCAAGGAGGGGTTCAGCCGTTGGATATATAAATTCAAGCTGCTGTGCATAAAAGATGCACGGAGTAAGAATTGCTCAACTTTAGTAAGAATTACTCAACTTGTCAAAATTGGTACACTTTAATTTCAAATTAAATAAAATGATATTGGATATCAATATAAAAATAGTTTTATTAGATTTATTATATAAAATATTTTCAAAATATTATTTTATCTAATTAATATAGAATATATACTTTATTTAATTGTAGGTCACAATTTTTGTAATATTATTTTGAAAAAACAATTACTACCAGATTATCGAAAAAAAAATGAATTTGCCTATAAAATAATTTTACCTTTCACTTGTTTAAGAAAAACAAACATTTTTAAAAAATTCTGTTAAGTAACCGTTAGCATCCTAACGGCGATTCAAAACTCGCACACGTGATAAAAGGTGAGATTATTTTCCGTAACCATGAAAAGTAAAATTATTTTCCGAATAACGCGAAACAGTTGGATTATTTAAGAAAAATTTTCATATTTTACGAAATAAGTTATAAAAATAAGCAAGCAAAGTAAATAAATTTTGATCTTGAGAATGATATATTTGAAGATATATATGGGGAATGAAGGGCTTGTTTGGGAATGACGTTAGAGATTAGCGATGGCGTTTTCAAAAGGCTATCTACGGGCAGCGTTTAGCGTTAGCGTTTTTAAATTAATCTGAACCGTTAAAATTTTATCCAAAACGCTAACGCTAATCTCTAACGCTATTCCCAAACAGGCCCGAAGTGAGTATTATTATGGATGCGGGTTTTATTTTTAATTTAATTTATTTCAATAAAAATATGAAATTTCAAAATAAGTAAAGAATATTAATTCCTCCGTCCCAATTTATAGTGCATTTTACTATTCACGGAGTCAAACTTCTTTCACTTTCTTTCTCTATTTTTGTTAGCGAATTGATAAAATAAAATATTATTGTTACTACTAGTTTTGTAGATATTTTGATGTAGTATTTTAATATGTAATTTTTATTTTTTAAATCTATACCATTTATCATATAAAATGATTTGAAAAATAATTTCAATCAAACAACGTAAGCCGAAACAAACACTATAAATTGGGACGGAGGGAGTATATAAGAAAAAAAGACTACACTATGAGTAAAACAACAAAACTATTAAAATAGGAGTTACATGTTTTTATTCCTAAAATAGACGTTAAAATGCATATGCAATGCCAATCATGTCAATATGTAATACCAAAAAGTATTATGAAAAATGTTCATATATAGTGTCACATCATTACAGTACAAAGTCTTATACTTTAGAATAAAAATATAAAGTTTTATTTTGTTATTATTTTCTCTGTGTTTACTATTATTTATGATGATTTCTTTATTGTATACTCTATCCGTTCAGAAATGAATTTCTCAGATATTATTCACATTCCCAAACTTTGTTACTTTTGTTTTCTTTTAATTTGTTCGTAGAACTTCTAATGTGGTTGCACTCACTTTAGCTAGGCGGGTGGACACTCAGACTTGTGCATGGGAATCAGTTCCTCCAAATTTTGTTTCTCCGTAGCTAAATAATTAATGAAAATGGGTTGTTTAAAAAATAGAGTTTTTATAATATGATCATGTGTTTGGTTGAATGCGAATATTTTCTCAACAATTTTCAATTCTAATTTTCCATTAAAAAATTATATTAAAAATACTTCGTGATAATTATTTGAATGGTTGCCCCCTCCACCCCTCCTCTTACCCTGCAACCCCACATCCACACCCACCATGCCACCCTCCACTCTCTGACCACATTACGCCATATGTCCCTTGCCCTTCGCCCATCTCCCCCATCTGTCTGCCCCCGTCCACTCGATCACCAATTAATCCCCACCTCAGCACTCTCCACCACTGCCCCATCGTCCCTCGCAACCTTGCACCGTCCAAATAAACTGATGACATTATTGACATGATATAACATTGAAATTCAATGTCAAAATATATTTGTAGAATCTAGAAACAATAACTTCAAAACACCTCTCGAGATTGTTTTTACTATCGTCCGAGATCTTTTGATATTTAAAATCAAGGCGATATTATGACTCGAGGTACATACCTTGCTCCTTTGCTAAAACTGATGCTTCTTACCCTTTAATTTTCCCTTAACCCCCTGCCACGTGTCTTCCCCTACGCTCCTTCCTAGTCGCCTTAGACTGCTTATTTAGATTGACCAAATTGGCAATCTAGGGGGTAGGGGAGAATAGGGCGGGGTCCAGGGGGTGATAGGGAATTTAAGAGTTAAGAGGAGCGAACAATCATTTTTACCAATAAAGCATTCGTAACTGTTCGGATAATAATACTCCCTTCGTCCTAAAATTTTCTTCTAACTTCCTTTTTTTGTTTTCCTAAAACTACCTCCCCACTGTGTCCGCAATCGCACCTTGTCCAACCCTATCTCCGTCTCAACTTACTATTCACAAAGTCAAATTTCAAGCACGTTCTTTACTCATTTTTTCTACCTATTTAAAAAATAATATAGTCTTGTTATCTTTTGTTTTGTAGAACTTTTGATGCAATTCTTAAATATTTATTTTTTATTTCTAATTTTTTTTCCAATTTTCAAATAAATTGAGTTGAAAATAATTTTAGTAAAACCTCGTAAACAACAACATGCAACTCCTTTTGAGACAGACGAGTACATCAAAATATTTTTAAAACTAGAAGTAACATGATTATTATTTTACCAAATGAGTAACAAAAGGGAATAAGATTAAAGTAGGAGTAAAAAATATTGAAAATATACCAAAATATAACTTTTTTGCGTTTATTCCCGAAATAGGAGTCAAAATGTATTTACAGTGCCAATCATGTCTATATACATTACCAAAAGATATAGTGAAATGTACATGTATGTATATTGCCACATTACCACAATGCGAACTCTTATCTTGATACTGTCTCAATATTTTATTAAAATTTAGAGTGATTTCTTGTAAATAAATATGCTGTCTCCGTGATTGCCACAATTTGACTGTTTTGGTCAACTTATCGTACTCTTTGACCACAAATTAGATATAATATAAAATATTTAAGTATTATAAAAATTTTGATATTTAAAAACTATATTTTAAAATAAACCTAATTTTACTAAATTTACATCATAACTAAATATTCCATATATTTTTTCTATAATTTTCCTTAAAAAATGTTACAAGGGAGTATTTGTTGTACTTCTTTTTAGTTTATGTTTGGTACATCTCTGTAACAACGAGAGAGCTAACAACACGGACACGAACTCCGTATTAAATCTTCTGAAACCACCATATCGATCAATCGAAAGGCCAAAAAAAAAAATGAAAATCACTGTATTGACCGCAGACGAAAATCTCATCACACTAGATGTCGATCCAGAGGAAACTGTAAGAGCTTCTGCTTGCTATTCGTTGTTTCCCCCAAAGTTTTGCCTCCGTTTATTTATTCACTTGCAACTTTGCCTGCTAAAAACCTTTATATTTTCCGTTTTGCCAATCAGGTCGAGAACTTGAAAGCATTGCTGGAAGTTGAGGTTAGGTTTAAATGATGTTTTGTTTAGTAATTTTTTTTTTATAGAAGTTTTTAAGTTCCAGTGATTAATTGATGAAGGTTTTGACTATGGGTGTTTCAATGAGCAGACGCAGGTGCCACTTCAGCAGCAGAGTCTGCTATTCAACAGGAAGGAGATGCGGAATGGTGATAAGCTAAGTAGTCTTGGCGCTAACGATGGAGATTTGGTAACTATGGAAAGGGTGTCCCAATCTAGGTGCCTACTTCACAATGTCTTCTTAATGCATTTGCATTATCCTTAGTTTATGTCCCTGCCTTGATAGAATATTCCAAGAAAGTTCACAGCTTTGAGGTTATTGTGCCTATTGGGACTACATTTTATCCCATCCCAACCTCGTATCGTATGAGTATGATATTGTCCGTTTTGGTCCAAATTTTCACAAATTTATTTTTGGGCATCTCCCCAAAGGTTTTTTACTAATGGGATTGAGTTGAAACTTATATTTGTCTAAATTTCCCTCTCCCTCCGATGTGGGAATTGGTTTGCTCTTAACAAACCCCCCTCAAACTAAGGACCACACAACTCGTGACCTCTTTTTCAGTGATTATCTAATTAATCTTCCGACCATTTCGAACTGTCACTATAATCTTGAGGGACATGCAGCCTGACATCCTTCTTGGTGGGAAGACTTTCGACACAAGACACTAACCACAAATCTCCTCCACTAGGTCACACCATTTGATCTATCAAATCAACTTGCACCGCCGTTATGATCCAATGACACACGCTATCTTAACACCACTTGTCATGAAGACTTTCGACACAAGGCACCACTTGCAGATACGGGGCACCAGTAACTTCTCACACAATGAAGTCCGTTACTCTTGTCCACTATGAACCCGAGATTTGATACCATATGTTGTGATTGTGTTAACCCACCCCAATTAGTATGATATTGTCCGCTTTGGTCGAAGCCCTCACGAATTTATTTGTGGGTACATCTCAAAAAGGCCTCATACTAATGAAGTTAAGTTGAACATTATATGTTGGTCTAAGTTTCCTTCTCCCTCCAATGTGTGATTTAGTTTGCTCCTAACGTGCCTTACCTCTATCCCCCATGTACCCTTGAAGAAGAGGATGGTGTGCCTATTCCTTCATATTCTATTCAATGCTGCAAATTTGCCTCAATTTTTTGGATGAAGCTGGAATACTTGTAGTTGTTACTTGTATAATAACCTATCATAATACTTATATTTAAGAGAAATTTATCTAAATAGGACTAAAACATAATGACTTCCTCAATATAGGACCAAATGTTTTTTTCCCAATGTAGGACCATTGGTCATTATTCATTAGTCATTATTCAAGTAAATGTCCACCCTCACTGGACATTATTCCTCCCACTAGACATTATTAAGTCCTATCAGGGAATAAAAAAGTTTAATTCTTACGTTGGGAAATGACTTATGTTTTAGTCCTATTTAGTGCAATTTTGGATGAATTGTCTTTACTTAACATAACCATAATATTTTTTAGACCTAATGTTTATATAAATTAAAGTTTTTACAGCTTCCGTTTCTTCCTTCTCGTATATCCCATAGATTGACCTTTTATTGTATTTGTCATACTAGCTCATTTTTCTTGCAAAAGTACATATTTATGATTTCCACTATACTGTGCTAACAATGAGCTGTATGCCTGTCCATTTTAGTACATCTACCAATGCACTGGGAGTCAATCCAGATGGTTCAGCAGTGAACCCTACAGCCTTCCAACAGCATTTGCGGAATGATTCCAATTTGATAGCTCAACTGTTCCAGGTGGACTCATTTCCTTTTTATGAAACTTTAATGTCATTGTAAGGTGTTTGTAGTGAAGCCAACTGTCTAAATAGATATAGAAGTAATAGAACACTTGCTTGTTTGAAATAACACCTCTCTTGTTTTAAACTAGTGTGTTATTATGCCTTCTTCTACCATCACATTGATGGTGAAGGACAAGTTTCACCAAAACATGAAAAAAATGTACGTAGTACTTAGTAGTGTTGGATATCGACTTATCAAGTTGTGTAGTTTGACCTTTTTTTTTTAAATTAAGTGGATAGACTGGATACCCTAGGACCAAATGTCTACTTTATTTTGCACACTATATAATGGGTATGAAATGATATATGCTGATACTATACATAATATTGCAATCCACAGAATGATCCTGAGCTAGCACAAGTCATTCTTGGGAATGATATCAACAAGCTACAAGAAATTCTTCGTGTACGCCATAAACAGAGAACAGAGCTCCTTCGCAAGAAAAATGAGGAAATGGTAGATCTCTCTTGTATTGATATCCCCTCATATACTATTTGGATTTTGTAATTTTAGTTTTATTGCCTCGAGATATAGTTTTTTGTAGGCCTCTCTAACTAAAATGTACTCCTTGACTGAGTAGTTTATTTATTTATTCAGGCACTTCTTTATGCTGATCCATTTGATGTAGAGGCACAAAAGAAAATTGAAGAAGCAATCCGACAGGTATCTTGGTGCTTCTTTTCCTTTTGCCTTTTCACATTAACAAGTTCATGGAATAAGTCTTGAATGACATATAATTCTTATTTATGGATCTATTCCATTGTTGGATACTTGGATTTGGATCTCTTTTCTCAAGAATGATTTTTATGGGAAATGGTTATGTGACATGTTAGATGAAAATTGTACTGGTTGGGATTTGAATTGATTACATAAGGGAACCACTACCAAAGCATATTTAGGAACCATATTGTATGCTAATTATCTAAGATATGCTATTCTATTTAATCTTAATCTAACCTCTAATAAATAGTCTCAATGTTTTGGCACCATCTAGAGCTAGGCTTATAAATCATATGCACCAAACTTATCACAAATGCACACTATTCTTAAATTTTAAGTGACTTTTAAGAGAGTATTATATGTAAAGTGTAAACAGAGGTGGGCGTAGTGACAAAGGTAACTATATTTCCGTCTAGAAAGAGTATTTATTGCATCCGAAAATGAATTGCCGAGACACTATTCTCACAATCAAACTTTGTTCACTTAGTTTGCTTATTTTACTTACTCATTTTATAATATAAAATAGTCATGTCACTTGTTTTGAAGAATTTTATATGTAGTTGATAGAATTTGGGATAGGGTATGAATAACTGGATTGGCAATAAGACACTTGGGCTGAACCACATTAAAAGATTGAATCCAATCGATTAGTTAATTCAATTCAAGAGCTTATATACCGATTATTTTGCTCTTGAACTTCCCATGTGGGATGATACTCTAACACTCCCCCTCAAGTGGACAACTGGACCATTTTGAATCTAACCGGTTGACCACTTGCAAATAAACTCTCATTCCCTTGATTGTTTTTTTGAGTGCCAACACCAAAAGGACCACGAGCCGCTGGGTATGGACTTCCAGACGAGCAATCGTGTTAAACGGGCCACAGGCCGTTGGGTACATACTCCATACGGACAACTGGGCTAAAGACTAACGGGCCGCTAAGAATGAACGTCTAGATGGACACCTTGACAAACGAGGTGAACCAAAACCTGCTGTGATACCATGATAGAATTTGGGATAGGGTATGGATAACTGGATTGGCAATAAGACACTTGGGCTGAACCACATTAAAAGATTGAATCCAATCGATTAGTTAATTCAACTTAAGAGCTTATATACCGATTATTTTGCTCTTGAACTTCCCATGTGGAATGATACTCTAACAGTAGTTTTTAAATATGTAAATTTTATTTTTGAATTTTGCACCTACATAAAATAAATTGAATTGAAAATAAAGTGGGAAAAGCATCATAAAATAAATGTATGAGCAATTCAATTTTGGACGGAGGGAGTATTAACTATATATCAATCCGAGAGAGTATAAAGGCATTTATAAAGAAAGCATATGTAGTCTAACACTCTAAACCTTGGTCTGTGTCCCAGAGTAACACTTCAATTATTATTTTACATTCTCCTCTCGTTGGAGCATATCCATGTATGATGTCTAACGTGTTACAAGATAATAAATTGTAGTCCCACTTAGCTTTAGTAAAAAAAATATAATTGATCTCAAGTCCTCATATATGTAGTTAAGAATATGCCTCCTTTTTTTATATCTGGTCTTTTCATGAAAAATTGGATTAAATACAATAGTAAGGTTGCTTGAGTGCTTATATATCCCAGTACCCCACCAAAGTTTTGATTAGATTAAAGCTTTGAAATCAGCGTGATTCATCAAATTGTTTAACCACATAATTTCACACGTAGGTTGTGCCATAGCTCTGTGTTTTTATTTTGCCTTGGACTAGATTTCCACAAATAAAGACAAAATAACTAATACTGGTCTTCCCTTGCATATTTGACTCGACCCATAAAAATTTGCATAACATTCATTTTTGGTACAAAAAAGATCGGATGGCATTACTTTCTAGTCTCATCGGATGACAGTACCTCAATTTGCGGTATATACGGTGCTTTGTTCCCAAAATGGATGGTTTTTACCCCCTAACCCTCTAGCCATGGGATTGCCGATTACTAGCATATTTATTGATGCCAATCGGCGATCCAGTGGTGGGGACAGGGGATTAGGGGTGTAAGAACCATCTATTTTGGGAGCAGAGCATCGTAGGATTCGTAGGTGCTCAAATGGCTAGTGTCAACCTAGTGCCCCGTAAGGATGTGTCAAGGGAACCAACTCCTTTTTAGTATAACCATGATTTTGATATATAATACCACACCATGAGTTTCTTTCGAACAACAACAAAACCTTATCCCACTATATGGATCAAACGACGCCATTGTGCCCTATCATGTACCATATCTGTAATGAGATCATTCACATGAAGGTCTCCCTTGACCCCTTCGTGCTAAGTCTTCTTAGGTCTACCTTTTCCTCTAGGCACATGACTATTCACCATTTGATCAACCCTTTTCACCGGATGCTCTATTGGTCTTTTCCTTTTCTTTGCATATCCAAACCACCTAAGACGAGTTTCCACCACCTCTTGTACAATATGTGTCACTTCTACTTTAGCTTTCATATCTTTATTCCTTACTCTACCTATACGCATATGACCGCTCGTCCATCAAAACATCTTCATTTTGGCCACACTAACCTTGTGTTCATGTTCACCCTTGTCTAATCGCAATACAGTAAAATTTCCCTTTAGTTTTACAGGTACTTTTTTGTCACATATAAAGCCCGAAGCAACTTTATGTGCTTCTTTAATTAATAAAGTAGCAGTATGTCAATCAATGCAACTTTCAAGGCAGAGCCAGGGGTCTCATTGGAAACAACTCTCTACTTTCGAGTAGGGGTAAGGTTCGTACACACACCCTCCCTAGACCCTACTCTTGTGGGGTTCAACTGGGTTGTTGTTGTTGTAAAGCCCGAAGCACTCCGCCATTTTGACCAACCGGCTTGAATTATGTGGTTAAGATCATCCTCTATTTCTCCATTGTCTTGAATGATACACCCACGATATTTAAATCTTTTTACTTGTGGTATAATATTTCTCTGACTTTCACCTCAAATAACAACAAAGCCTTATCCCACATTCCCACTAGGTGGGGTCGGCTATATGGATCAAATGACGCCATTGCGCCCTATCGTGTATCATATCTGTTGTGACTCCCTTGATCAATGCTTGCCAAGTGCTCCAGCCACATGCATAGTCACAATTTTCTCACGGGATGCTCTATTGGTCTTCTCTCCATATTGTCAACCCGACTTTCACCTCGATGTTACAATTTCACCTTTTGTTGCTAAACTTGCACTCCATATACTTTGTTTAGTGCGACTTATACACAAGCCTCACCATGAGTTTCTTTCAAAGAGCACAAAATTAGTTTTACAACATACCAACAATTAATTGATGGAGATGAAATAAATTGACTTATAACACATTGTATCTGAGATATCGATGAATGACTTTCGGAACCTTAGTTATATCATTCAAGTTAACGGAGAGTTTGATGGAGATGTCGTCCATCGTATTAGAACAAACAGGATGAAATTGAAATGCATGTTTTTTCAGGCAGGCAGTTAAACCAACCATGTTGTATGGGGCGAAAGGGTGGCTAATAAAGAACATCTACACACAGAACTTGTGGGTGGAAGAGATGAGAATGCTTAGGTGGATAAACAAACACACTCAGAGAGATAAGGCTTTGAACGACAATATCTGAGTTGAGGTGGGGTGGCTTCCATGGAGGATAAGTTGCATGAAGCTAGATTGAGGTGGTTTGAGCATGTGCAAAAGAAGTATGTATGACCCGATGAGGGGTTGTGAGAGGAGAACAAATTTGCGAAGGGGTAAAGTGAGACCTAAGGTGAGTTAGAATGAGGTGACAACAAATAGAGGACATGACCATAGTTTAGCGGCTTTGCAGGTCAAGACTCAAGAGTTAGAGTTGTAGGGTAGATCTTGTTTGCCGGCCTTTTTTGTAGCCCTACACTATGTTTTTTGTATGTCGTTTTTGTGCGGATTTTGTTTGTTGGTAGTTTTTCCCTGTTCTACTCTTTTATCATTTGCTACTTAAATCTCCCTTGGCTTCTCTTATTTGATCTCTTTTACTACAATCTTTTGTTCTTTTCTTTTTAGGTTATTTTCTGAGATGAGGGTGTTCTAGAAATAACATCTTTACATTTTTGGGCAAGAGTAAGGTCAGCGTACATCTACCCTCTCCAGACCCCACTTGTGGAGTTTCTTGTGTTGTTCTTGTTGTTATTGTTGTTGTTGTTGTTGTTGTTGTCTTTAATACCTTCAAGAACACAATCCAAGGATGCCCCTCATTTATGAAGTACAAACTAGGAATCGTTGGACCACTATGATTGTGCTCCCAGTTCTCCTGTTTGAGATGATATATCAAGCACATATTTTCTTTGAGTGAGTAGTGCCAGTTTCTTACCCTTAATTTAGTACCTAAAGTATTTAAGTATTTCAATGTGTCAAGATCTTTTGTTTAAAATTGATTATGAATAAAAGAGTTGAGAGATCAAATGCATATAATGTCATTTCGAGTAATAACTATATCATCTATATAAACCAAATAACACAATACAAGCTTTGGCCTGTCCATAAAAGGTCAAGCATTCCAAACTTAGAAATGGCGACTAAACTTTCCAAACCAAGCACGTTAACTTTGCTTCAATCCATACAAAATTTTGAGCCAACATACCTTTTCGTACCACCCCCAAAGCAAAAAATCCTAGAGGTTGCTTCATATAAATTCCCTCCTCAAGAGTGATGTGAACAAAAGCATTTTTGTTTGACAAGGTAGTGCAACATTAAATATCAAGTGAATTTAGTAACCTGAAAGGCGTGAATTTAGTCAAATGAGAAAGTGTTGGAAAAATCAAAACCATATGTTTGATCATATCTTTTTTGCTATAAGACGAGTTTTATGGTAAGCTTCATAGACATTAGGATGAAACTTTATAAAAATTACCCATATTCCACCCAACATCCTTTTCCCCATAAGTAAATCTACTTAACTACTGAATTCCAAGCACTCCCTTCATCCCTAAATTAACTTTGAATTTCACTATTCACAAGTTCAAAATCTTACTTTTTTTTGCTCATTTACTCGAATGATTGTTTAGAATAAAGTAGTCATTTCACATCTCATTTTATAAAATTTTTGATTTATTTTTAAATATGTAAATGTACTACCTTTGTCCCAAAAAAATCTTGTGGTTGACTTTCACGTAGTATAATAAAAATGTTGAAAAATGATAAAGTGTGGTTGAATATTTTCTTTCTTTTCCTTAAAAGGGAAGTTTTTTTATACGGATGAAAAAAAGGAAAGAATGAATATTTTGTGGGGAGGAGGGAGTATATTTTAATTTTACACCAATATTCTAATAAATTAAATTGAAACTAATATCAATAACATTGTAAACACTAAAGTGAAGTTTAGTAAGGGTTAAATGGAGTACCATTTACATATGTCAAGGAACCAACTCCACCAAAAGCTCAAGCTTTTGATTGTGGCACAAGAATAGTTTTTAAATCCTCTAACACGCCCCCTCACGTGCAGGGGTGACTTCTTTGAACCTTGCACGTGAAACCTTAATTTTTTAAAAACTGAGTGGCGGTGAGTTTCGAACTCGTGACCTCTCTCGAGCTTTAGTTGGTTCCTTGACCTCTTGGTCAAGGAACCAACTCAACCAGAAGCTCAAGCTTTTGATTGTGGCACAAGAATAGTTTTTATATACTCTAACAACTAACATAACATTCATGTCATAATCATAGTTGAGTTTTGTTGAGGTTACTTAAGAAATGATCCTTTTTGAGGTTAATAAATAAACTTGCTTCGGTAATTGGCGATGTTTACGCTTTGGTGACTAATGAACTAAATCGAAATGACACATTAAACTTCATTTTCGTCTTATTTTTGAATGTTGTTCTCTCATTTCTCGAGGAAGCTGATGAAGGAACTCCTAATATATTGTCTTCCATTATTAGCTACTTTGGTTTTATATCGATACAGTTGCTTACACACGACCCTTAAGAAATAGGGAGAAAGACCAAAGTAGGACTAAAACATTGAAAATATACCAAAATAGGACTTCCATGTTTTTATTCCCGAAATAGGACTTACATTTCCAAACATGGTCATATACATTATCAAAAAAGTATAGTAATTTGCACATGTACACTGCCACATTACCACAATGCAAAGTCATATTACCACAGTGCAAAGTCCTATTCCGGAAAAAAACATGAAAGTCCTATTTTGGTACTTTTCTCTATGTTTTAGTCCTATTTAAAATGATTTCTATAAGAAATGACCCTTGATTTCTTATTTCATTTACTTCTGCTACAATTTGAAGGTTTTATATTGATACAGTTTGTCCTCATATAAAGATAGTGAAATTTCAAGATAGAGGATGAAATGTTCTAATAGGTAATTTTTGAATAATGAGTGTAATAAAGTTTTTGACGAATATGCACAATTCTCACAAAAGAATGGACCTTTGGAAGATATTATATCTCTTTCAACAAGATACTTCTCGAGCTCTAGTGGGCTAACTTTGGTGCATATGCTCCTCCACTAGAATCTTTAGCGTTTAAAAATGCTTGGACAACCTTCGTCCTCATCTTGTTGTGAATGAAATTGGAGTACATACTCCTTTATTATTTAATTAACGAGAAGTTCAATCTAAGTTGCATAGAGGATTCAGTTTTCGTTCATAACATCCTACATTATTTATCTAAAAGTTCTGAGCAATGTGACGATGAAATGACAAAGATATGGGATGTGAGCAAAGACTGCGAGACACATTTGACTCTTATGATGATGCCGGATTTTTTGAGTTTGCTGAACACTCCTTTGATGAGCCAATGATGCTTTTTAATTGAGGATTCCAAAAACTAAGTTTTTTTGGGAAGAAACTAGAGGAGTTGGAAAGCATGGGAACAAATTGTAAGGGGTTGGAAAATGTTGGAAGTTAGAAGTTAGAATCCAAAAGAACTGAGCTTAACTTTCATATAAATTGATTTTGAAATAACTTGAGTCAAACATCGTTAACTACATCGAGAACTTCCATCGTTAAATTCTTAGTTTGACTTCACGGAGTTTACGAAGTGCTAAAAAATAAAAAGGATGGTTGACAGGGAGTATTTTTTTTGAAAGGATGGTTGACAGAAAGTGGTCTTCTTTCACTATGATATCATAAACTACATCATATAATGGACTAAAATATGAAAGGATGGTTGACAGAAAGTGGTCCCCTTTCATATTTTACTTCACTTTCAGTTGTAAACTAAGAATTTAATTTTCGGGACAGGGAGTAGATTTTGACCATTGGATTATGCCTTTCTTTTTTTACGTTTGACACCACCACAATTTCTTGCAATAAGCTAACAACATAAAGTCTGTGTTATGCAATCATCAGAGTGCTTTTAAACTATGTTCTGGAAGCACAATTTTTTTTACACTTGGGAGATCGGCTGTGATATTGCCAAAATCATGATGTTTGCAAAGAAGATGGAGATCAAGTTTTCCCTTGTATTCCATGGAGTGAACAAAACATACCACCTTGCTGAAAAAGCTTGTGGATTGAGGGACTCAAGTTTCGTTAGTATTAAACATGATACGGACTAAGGAGTCAAGTAGTCTGGATGCTCTAGATAAAAGTGCAACGTCTAGCTTTAGATTTCATTGATGTTTTCCGGCTGCCCTTTGCGGGTTCTATTCTCTCGGTTATTAATAATATTTGATCTTTCTTGCTATACACACTACGTATATATATTAATGTATTTATATATTCTTTTTTTAATATATATTTCATATATTTGGATATCAGTTGTCATATTGATTCCTTGCATCCTGCAGAAAAGTATTGATGAGAACTGGGAAGCTGCGATAGAGCACAATCCTGAAGCTTTTGCAAGGGTGGTATGTAACTTTTAATGCTTGCTTATTGAATAAATGTAAAACTTGACTCTTTTTTTGTAGTGACTACTATTTCCGTTTTTATTAATTACAATCATCAGCATCATCATCATCGTCGTCGTCATTATTATAATTTTAATTATTGAATTTACATTTTTTGTTCATGTGGTCAACCTTCGTTTTAAATTTGCTTATTTTTATCTTTTTTTTCATATCCAAATTTGGTCTTTGCATTCTAATAGAACTTTGAGTTTAGTTATCAAATAATTAAATTTTAATTACTGTTACTAATTACTATCTGTCCCAAAAATAAATTCTTAGTTAGGATGGTTGAAATTTGTTCGGAATAGAGAAAAATGTTGTGAGCAACATATTCTTTTTCTTGGAGACAAATGGGAGAAGTGTTAAGTTCATTTTACACGGACGAAAGTGGAAAGTGTTAATTTTAATTGGGACAAAGGGAGTATTTGAGAAATAAGGCATGATGGGAGGCGAAGAGCAACCACACATGACTTATTTCTCTAATATTTGAAATTTGAATTGTTATCAAAGCCACAACTGTGGATACTTGATTACTTACTCTTTTAGACCCTGATAGATTTTGTTTCTTTCTCCCAAAATCTTCTCCAACAATTCTTATCACAGACCAAGTTCATAACATACTTTTCACAATTTTGGAGTTGCTGTTTTAGGCCCCGTTCCGTTCAACTTATTTTTTCTTATTCTTATTAAAATCAGATCATATCAGATCAGATCCAATCAGATAGATCAGATCCAATCAAATCAGACCAGACCAGATCAGATCAGATGAGATCCCATCAAGAATTATTATTATTATTATTATTATTATTATTTCTAAAAATGAAAAAGAATAAACTTTTGAAACAAGTTAAATAGAAAACTGAGAAAGTAATCCTTAATTATTAGACGTCGGAAAAATTATTTTTAAAATACATTGACAATGTCAATCTAATTCTACTTTTAAAATACATTTTTATTGCTACCTGTAATTTGAGTTTCTAAAGTTTTGTTCTTTTATAAGGATGAGATATTTTAATAAAAATACTATCTCCTCTTTATATTGATTATCTAAATTTAATTACTTTTTAATGTATATATAAATTAAATATTTATTCTAATGTATATATGAACTAATTATTAAAATATTAAATCAATATTCTTATTTCACAAAAAATAATCATAAAATAAAAATATTATTACATTAAAATATGAATGATTATTCTAATATAGGAATTAACTAATTTTATTTTATTAAAAAATAGTTATAAAATAAAAAAATATTGATTATATTATAATATGAATTATCATTACAATTTTCAAACGTTACTATAAATTCAAATCAAATTATTGATTTGAATTTTAAATCAAATCATAATTAATCAGATCAGACCAGATCAGATCCAATCAA
Source organism: Cuscuta australis (assembly GCA_003260385.1). Classification (NCBI taxonomy): domain Eukaryota; kingdom Viridiplantae; phylum Streptophyta; class Magnoliopsida; order Solanales; family Convolvulaceae; genus Cuscuta; species Cuscuta australis. Next base: position 6,143,560 of record NQVE01000215.1, on the reverse strand, counting down.
ATCAGATCAGATCCAATCAGATCAGATCTAATCAGATCAGATCAGATCAGATTAGAACTACAAAAAATCAGATTAGATCAGAAAAAATAAGTTGAACGGAACGGAGCCTTAACCTTCTTCTTCCTCGCAAAATTATCAGAAAATTTGAAACGTTGGGTTTCTGTCCCATGCTTCACCATTTTTTTCAACACAATTTCATAGGAATCATAGCTTATTTCACAGCAAAAGTACTATGCCAAGCTTATTTCAACACAATTTCAAAAGTAGAAATTTTCCAGAAGAAACCTTAGAAAGTTTCCCCTTGCAATCAGAAATTTCAGAATTTTTTTCCACCCAGAAAATAAGAATCTTTTTTCCTTCTCAGTACATTCATTTCTAAAAGGAAATTCAGCAATCAAACACCACAAGGAAAGTGACACTTTAGAGTACTTACACTAGTATATGGGGAATGGTTTTTTGCTTCCTTGTCATTTTACCTTCTTTCCTTAGTCAAAAGCAACCATTTTACCAAAAAAAGCAGTGAAAAGCGACATATTGTTTGTGATCGATCGCACAACCAATTTCAAAGGATCGATTCCATCAGCCCTGTTCAAACAATCTGACAATATTACAGTCCCTTGTATTAGAAATGACAGAAGAGAAGAAGAGGAGGGATCCTTTAGAATGCAGTTCGATCTACTACTAGAAATTTCCGGAAGCCCCAATCAGTCCGGCTCAAATATCCCGCAATCCTGCAGTCTCAAATTAATGAAAGTTTTATCTGGTTTTATGCTTTGTGACTATTATGCAAGCTCAAGTTGTTCTGCACCAGCTTGAGGTCTTGAGTTGAGGGGGTGTTAAAATATGCTCCTTTGTCCCAAAAAGGAGTCTTGTTTCAGTTTACAAAGTTATTTTGAATTCAACATATTTGTTTTTTTATAATAGAAATTTTAAAATAAAGATTACTGTCTATTTTTAAAAACTACAGAGTACATCAAAATTAGATAAGTAAATTACAATTGCATTTACTACAGTCAAGCCTTGTTTCATTACATCCGTTTTCTAATCCTCTCATTTAAAAATTGCATTTTACTTAATGTTACTTCCACTGCCATGGTTGGTTGGTGCCCTTTGCCACCCGCAATGACATTTTTTTCCTGATGGTTAACGACTAGTACATAAGTAAATATTACTTCTTCTAAAATTCAATTGTAATTTACTACAGTCAAGCCTTGCAATAGAAAAATCCCTTATACTTTGTGATAGTAAGAGTATTACCACTTTTGCTGCTTTTGTTGTTGTGGTTATTTTTATTATTTGTTTCTTTCAGGTCATGTTGTATGTTGACATGGAAGTCAATGGAGTCCCTTTGAAGGTATGGGAAATGATTTTGCTTGCTTCAGTGATTTTTTTTCTTAACAAGCTTCACCAACTACTCCTTCCATCCCTTTTTGCTGCTCCTATTTTGACTTTACATGGAGTTTAAGAGAGTAAAATGTTTATGTTTGACTTTCCTCTTTTGCTTTTGTATGAGAGAGTTAAGTTTTACTGTAGCTTTTTTGTTTAAAAATTTGGTAGTCCGTAATTCGCTGTACACTTTAATTGAATGGAAGTTCACATGGAAGAAGAATCCTCATCAAGCTATCTGCTTTCTCTCCTGAAGTTAGTATGGAAGAGGAATCCTCATCAAGAAACAACATTGGAAATTTCAATGGATTCAGGCACAGAATCAACAGTGAACAAATAGTCATTAGAATCTTCAACCACTGGGTAACATAATATGAATCTAATATATATATGAACGGAAATATTCATCGACATTGGCTCCCAGTGCCTACAGTTCAGAATTGGTAAACTAAAACCACATAGAATCATTGATCTAGAATTTGGTTTAGATCTGAAGAGAAAAGAGAAGCTGGGATGAAGAAGTCTTTTCGTTCTAGAGTGAATCAAGAGAAACGAGGATACAAGATGGTTTAAATCCAAAGTCAAAAAACAAAGTGCAGTGGGCAGAAGACACCTTTTAGTTTCCGATTGAAATGAGAGAGTGGAATGATCGCGGTGCTGGGAAATGGAGTGCATGTGTAGGGTTAGAGTTATGTGCAGTGATAAGGATAAGATTGGAAAGCGGAACATAATGTACTACCAATTCCGGAAATGTGATTAATAAATAGGGAAGATTAAAAAGGGACGGAGAGAGTATTTTTAGGGCTGGTAACTAGTTTTAAGGAGTACTCCCTTCGTCTGGAATGGATGCCTCACTTCCTTTTCAGGCTGTCTCGAAATAGACGTTATCTTTCTGCTTTTGGTAACCCAAGCGTTGTCACTTGTCTATTTTACCCCTCTCTATTGATTCAATCACTCTACTTTCTACCCAACCCCAATCATTATCCGGACTTCCAGGGAGAACACATTATCCTCCCATCCGTCGCTTTGTTTCTCACCCCGTCTGGTGGCCGGAATAAAGTACTTGAACAGAATCTATGTGCCATGCCTCTCGGACCAGCTCTCCAATACGATGATTTCAAAAGTGGGCGATCCACACAAGCATTTGTTAGAGAAAGAAGATGTTTTGAGGTGGTCAAATGGTGAGCCTTTTGAAATTGTTCCACATAGATGGTTATTGCATACCCAAGTGTTCGATGTACTTCACTGATATCAACAATTTTGGAATTGGCGATTCATTGATAGATTTAGACCTGTGATGCAGCGGAGGTTGGGGATTGAACCAGTCAGGATTGAACCGGTAAGTTGGTTGTTGTTGAGGAGTTGGCCTAGCATTCAGAGATTTCAGAGATTTTCGGGGAGTTTTCTGTAGAGTTGGTTGGTAATGAGATCCAGGTGCTTTAAGCTGCTTAGGTTGCTCGATGGAGGGTGGGTATGCATCTAGAGATTCGGTTGCTCTTTGTGTGTAATTGTGTATCACCCTTACAATTTCAAAAATTTGGTAGAGGACTAAAGATTGGAGGTGAGTAGATTGTTGAATACTCTGTAATTAGTAATTCAAAGGAAGGAAAGAGCAGCTTCTGTGATTTAATGCAACACTGGAATGCAAGTAGAGATCTGGGCCAGAAGAAATGTGCTGAAATGCCGGAAGGAACCTGGTGAATGAATGTTATGGGCCACTGACCAGATATGGAGGGAGGGGCTAAGTTAATTGGTATGAGGGCAAAATTGGAAAGTCAGCACCAAAATGTACTCCACCTTAAATTATGTAAAGCCAAACATTGCCATCCATTGCAAGATGGAGGGAGTATTTTTAGCTGTGAGACTTTGTGGTTACTCTATACCAAGCCGTCTTCTAATTCTTGTTTGCTCATTGTGCTGATTTTAAGCTGCTTGGGTTTTCTTCATCTTTTGTTTTTGTTACTGAATTTCAGTTTATTATGCTTTATGTATCTTTGGTTGTATGCTCTTTCAAATACTTAATGCCTCAGAATTTATGCACTATGTTGTTGCCTTATACAATAACCCAGTATATTCTCAACAGTAGCCCAGTATAATCTGAACTTTGTTAGGGTATGGGGTCAAGATGTACTCAGCTGTAAAAGTAGAGAGACTCTTTCTGTTAGACACTATATTCATAAGTGGGAGTTTTCTTTTTCTGCTTGGTTCAGGCCTTTGTGGACAGTGGAGCTCAATCTACAATTATATCAAAAAGCTGTGCTGAACGATGTGGGTATGTTGCATTGTTACCTGTGAATCACAAATTTACAGTTCTAATCCCATGACAGTATGTTTACTTTGATTTTGATTACCAAGCATTATAACCCTTACCATGATGTGGTATGCATTTATCACAGTTTATTCAACTCACGTTGGACTCATTATCCTGATTGGGACACCCTAGCAACCCTCACCCCCTACCCAAAACAAATTAGTAGAGGGGAAGATGATTGGCTTGACAAAAGCCCTAGGCTGTTGAATGAGAGAATGATAAAATCTATGTCACAATCGCAATACATCAAGAGAAAGTTGCATAACAAATTAGTTAGATGCTTACTTATAGGCTATCATGGGGTTATGGATTTTGATCCAGTTAGTTCTAGGCCCATTATAACAAGATAGGAATGACATTCTGCGCAAATAATGAACTGCTCGCTTACATGCTCATATACATGCTCTTACCTATTAAAACTTCATCTTTAATGCATGTTAATTTCAAACAAGAATGATGACTTGCTCGCTTACATGTTTTTTTCCAGATTGTTAAGACTCTTAGATACACGCTATAGGGGCATTGCTCGTGGTGTTGGTCAATCTGAGATACTTGGTCGAATTCATGTTGCTCCAATCAAGGTTTGCGGCATTTTCAAATGGTTTATGCTTTCATTCATTCCTTCTATGTTATTGATGTATGACTCTGTGTGATAGTAGTATAGCGGAGAGTCCTGGGCTTGTTTTGGTATAATTATTTATAGTAAATTGATTATCAGATTAAAAAAAGTAATTCTCCAGTTCCCTCATGTTTAATGTTCCCCAGTCTAGTAACGTTTTTGGTATTTCTTCCCTTGCTGGGTAAAATCTAGTGATACTTGTAACTCATTGCATTGATGTTTTTATTGCAAGAATGAGTTGAATCAAATTTATTAGTCCTGTGTATTTGTGAAAAGCCCTAATCGCAAGTAAATAATTGTCTGGATGAACTCTGGCAGATTGGATCAGTCTTTTACCCTTGCTCATTTATGGTTCTGGATTCTCCAAATATGGAATTTCTTTTTGGACTTGACATGCTTCGTAAACATCAGGCAACTATTCTCTGTCCTTGGTGTGAACATATTTTACTCATTGCTGATTTAATGAAGGCTTAATTACTTGAATGTCATTGCAGTGTATCATTGATCTGAAAGAAAATGTCCTTCGGGTTGGTGGAGGGGAAGTTGCAGCTCCATTTCTACATGGTTTATTTTGTTCCCATCACGTATCTTTTGCTCTTTAAGACTTTAACAGTGCAAAAGAGATTTCGCTTTTCCTTAGCTGAAATAATACACTAACCAACTTATGTTCAACCATGTTTTTGATTTGTCAGAGAAGGATATTACGTCTCAGTTGATGGACGAAGAGAGGCCTGCAAATGAGCCTTCTGCATCCAGTGCACAAGTATGTATGCTCAACACTCACAGCTCTCTCAGTCATTTTATTTTTCTTGGATGAGTTCAAGTAGTTGAGATGCTGCTTGTTTTTCTACGAATCAAATTCACTTTAAGGGGTAAAACCTTAGACAAAAGACGCCAAAAGGAAATTCATCCACCGAGGGGGGTATATCAAGATTCCAAATCAAATTCCAATTAGCAAAATAATCCGGTCGTGTAACTCGTTCCCCTTGTAAGCACCGATAGCCACTCTTAACAGTGTAAATACTGTGTCTTTCTTCGGGCCAAACCCAATCGTCCTCCACTGCCTTGAAGAGTAGCTGCCTTTGAATTCGCTGGGTATCCTCCTCGGAAAATAAGTCATGTAATAAGTCCACATCCCATTCAAAAGAAACTGGATCCACAAGGCAATCCACCGTCACATCCGGTAAAAAATGCGGCTTGGTAGAGAGAATCCAACGATGATCCGAACCAAAAATCCATGGATGATTCCAAACAGAAGTATTTTTGCCGTTCTCAATACGCCTTCTCTCCTTAGTGCAAATGAGATCATGCGCCTCCATGATACTTCTCCAAATAAAACTTGGATTCGAGCCTAATGAGGAATTAAAAAACTCAGTTTTTGGATAGTACCTGGCTTTGTAGATACGTGTCACAAGAGATGATGGACTTGTTAACAGCTTCCAGCCTTGCTTAGCACGGAGGGCTAAGTTAAAGGAATGAAGATCCTTAAACCCCAACTCTCCAAACGTTTTTGGTTCACAAAGCTTATCCCAGGCCATCCAGTGAATTCCTTGATCACCCGCTCTGCCATTGTTCCACCAGATTTTGGTCATACTCCTTTGGATTGAGGAACATAAAGAATTTGGGAGGAGAAACACGCTCATTGCATAAATAGGCATAGCTTGTGCCACCATTTTCAGGAGAATCTCCTTCCCGGCTTTAGAAAGAAATTTTTTGTGCCAACCATGAATGTGTTGCAAGACTTTTTCCTCAATATAAGAGAAGATAAGTTTTTATTTCTTCCGATATACGAAGGGAGCCCAAGGTACTTCCCAAAGTCATCAGTCTGGGGTACCATCAAGAACTGAGCTATGTCGTGACAAACATCAGGTTGTGTGTTCTTGCTAAAGAAAATGTTTAACTAATGAAAGTTGACAGCCTGTCCAGAAAGCCTTTCATAAATAGCCAAACAATCCCTAATCACGCCCGCCTCCTGAAGGTTTGCTTGAAGAACAGGAGACTATCATCTGCAAAAAAAAAGATGTGAAATTGGAGGTGCCCCTCTAGCAACAATGCAACCATGAATTGACTTCTCACGTTGAGCTTTCTGCAGAAGTAAAGAGAGGCCTTCTGCGCATATGATAAACAAGTAAGGAGATAAAGGATCCCCTTGTCTCAGCCCACGAGTCGGATAAACAAGATCCTCTTCCCTCCCATTAATCAAGAAGGGATAGAAAGCCGCTGACACACAGTGCATCAGTAGGGAGACCCACTTATCACTAAACCCCAGCGCAAAAAGCATACCTTTAAGGAAATTCCATTCAACTCTGTCATATGCCTGTTAGCAGAACAAAGCAAAACAGAATATTTTATTGCTGTAAAACTGTACAGGATTATTCGTGTTCTCTAAATATAAATAGAGAAGAGACCAACATGACTTTTACTAACCAACACAACTATTACAAACCAACACACCTATTAACAATAGAAACTACCCATAACTGCCTTTTAGAAACTACCCACTGTTTTTTTAATTAATTAAATATGTAAAACACACTAAACGACACCACACTAATTGACTCTATACTAACTGACCCGAACATTGACTCATTACCCATTCAGTTATATGTGAACAAACCCGATTATATCTAACAATCACGCCCCTAATCGTTGTTTGTTCACACTGATCTTCACAGCAACGTTGGTTCATCATCATCTTTAATCAAATTTGCAATGTGTTCCTTTTGATCCCATTTTGGACATTCATTCAAAAAATGCCCTAAGTCATTGCACTTGAAGCACCTAATGCGACTCTTTTCCCGCTGAAACTGTCCACCATCCCGACTTTTCCCGGACACCCGACCTCTACCTCGGCCACGTCCAAAGTCTTCTCGGTTTGAGCTCCAGCAACCACAATGCTCAGTTTTGTGCTCCTTAACCTTCTCTTTTCCATCACTTTTAGTGAATAGTAGTTTACCTTGCATATCTTCTTCCTCGGGTTAAGGTTGGCAAACTGTTAACTATTCTCCCTTGTAGTCACAATCTGTCTATTTTTGTTGTTCTCCCATTGCACGAATTTTATTCCTTCGACAATTTTCACAAAATTCTTAACTTCGATTCCTTCCCGGGTCGTAAGCCACCTTCAATCCACCATCAACCAGAAAACAAGCCCCTGCTTTTCCGTCTTCCAAGCCACTAAACGAAAGCTACCCCGCTGATTCGTTTTTCCCGCGCTGTTTGGATGGAATGCTTCTGCCAAAGGAAAAAATTAGCCACCTGCCATTTTTGTCCTAGGCGAGGAAGAATCTTGTCGAAGATTCTTGATCTGTTGTCGTGGAAGTCTCTAACGCTTTGTATTATGATCTGGCAGCCCTTCTACTCCCGATCATACAACTCTTGATCACAAGACAGACCGCTCCCTTTGATCGTTGGCTTCTTATTGGATTTTCGCTCTGATACCAATTGTTAGCAGAACAAAGCAAAACAGAATATTTTATTGCTGTAAAACTGTACAGGATTATTTGTGTTCTCTAAATATAAATAGAGAAGAGACCAACATGACTTTTACTAACCAACACAACTATTACAAACCAACACCTATTAACAATAGAAACTACCCATAACTGCCTTTTAGAAACTACCCACTGTTTTTTTAATTAATTAAATATGTAAAACACACTAAACGACACCACACTAATTGACTCTATACTAACTGACCGAACATTGATTCATTACCCATTCGGTTATATGTGAACAAACCCGATTATATCTAACAATGCCTTAGCCATGTCAAGCTTGAGGGCGGCCCATCCAGTTTTCCCCAACTGTTTTCGCTTAAAAAAGTTGCCAATTTCACCTGCGATAAGAATATTATCAGAAATAAGCCGTTCCGGAAGAAAAGCACTCTGGGTTTCAGAGACAATCTCCCCCAGAAGGGGTTTCATTCTATTAGCCAACATTTTTGCCATGATCTTATACACAACATTGCAAAGGGCAATGGGACGAGGGTCGGAAACCCCTTCCGGTTTCTTCTTCTTTGGGATCAAGACAATATGAGCTTTGTTAATCTCAGCAGGCCAAGAGTCAGCCTCCAGACTTTTTAAGATAAAATCAGTCACATCCTTTCCCAAAATGTCCCAATATTGTTGGAAAAAAACCGGGTTCATCCCACCAGGACCTGGAGATTTATCTGGCTTCATCGCAAACAAGGCCACTTGTAACTTCCTCAGCTGTGAAAGCACGATCAAGCTGAGCGCCTGAGCCCTTTTGTCATTATCAATACGCAAGAGAATTGTACTAAAAAAGGCATCATCCTCCCTGCAAGTTCTGTTTGAAGAAAACAGATTCTCATAAAAATTAAGCACAAGTCGTGGAATATCTCTACCTGTTCTCCAGACTCCCGCCTCGTCCTTCAGCCTTGACAGAGTGTTTTTTCTTTTTCTTGCTGAGGCATAACTGTGAAAAAACCGGGTATTCATGTCTAAATTTTTAAGCCAATGTTGTTTTGATCTTTGTCTTCAATATTTTTCTTCCTCCTTTTCAATTCTAGCAATCTCGGTTTCAAGCTGTCGGATTAACTCCAGAGACACAACATCACGCATGTCACACAATCTCATTTGCTTCGTACGGAGCTCCGATATCCTTCGAGTGAAATTGGCAAAAGGGATTCCCCCCAGGTTTGCAACACACAACCGCAAGTAAAGATTTTGCATGGCAGCGGGCTATGCATGGGGTTGCTCCAGCTACATTGAATAATTAGACGGCATGTTTCCTCTTGTATCCATGCATTTTCAAATCTGAAACGTTTGGCACGTGAGCCTGGCAACCAGTCCACAGAGCCGAATGATCTGAATGCCTCATAAGATGGTTCACAACTTTGGCACTAGGGAAAAGATCCAGCCACGAACACAAAGCAAGAGCCCTATCCAGCTTCTCCTCAACCCACTCCGGCTTTCCCTTACTTTTCTCCCACGTAAAAGGATAGCCAACAAAAGGAACTTGAGCCAAACCACACTCATCAATACAATCACCAAATCTGTTTAATAAAGAACTTGGGTGTTTCGCCTGCCCCCGCTTCTCAAACTAACCCAAGGTTTGTCAGATGCAGCTCGTAACCAGCATAGAAGTCGCCAAGACTCTTCCCTTCGACTCCTCTCAGGATAGCCATAAAAGCCAGTAACTCGCTACCGTACATCCTCCTCGTTCCTCACCATTACATCAATATGGTTTCTGGAATAACTTAAAAGATTAACCGAATGAGTCGACTTCCAGAAGAAAGCCAAGCCTCCCCCAAGTCAACCCTATCAACATGGAAAAGATGGTCAAACTCCAATTTAACACGAACTCTGTCAACCTGTGCTGCGCGAAGAGCTTTGGGTTCCATCAGGAAAACAAAGTCGGGCCTGCGAGTGGATTCAAGATCCACTAATTCCTGAACTATTCGTGGTTTGCCCAGACCACAGCAGTTCCAGCTAAGAAGACTCATGGCTCCAGGAGGGCCTGGGAGCTAGGACCAGTCCTTAAAAAAGAGTTTGTTTTATCCAAGGATGATGTTGAAACACTTGTCACAGCCAAGTCTTCCCTCCTTTTTGGGTGAGCAGCAACCATCTCTGGATCTTCTTTATCCACAAGATTTTCTTCCTCCTTCGTCCCAAGAGATGCTTCACCAAAACCCATATGTTTCTGCCCGACCGGAACAAGCCATCTTTCCCCAAAAGTTTTTGTACTCCTGTTAGTTTTTGCTTTGAGCCAAATACCGTAGGGATAACGCTTGACCGGAATATTTGCCTCACGAGCTTTAAGGCAAAACTTTTCAGAATGTCCAATGATTCCACAATAGAAACAAAAGGTATGCAGACGTTCATACTTAAAATTTACCCAACAACACAAACCATCTCTTTTGAGGAGTTTCATCCTTCGTTTTAGTGGCTTCAGGATTGGAATTGACACCCGGACTCTAAAGAATTCTTTCCATGGCTCCTCTACGTTCTTTTTGTCGCTCCGCACAAATCTTCCAACAAAATTTGCAATCTGTTCCAGAACAGTCTCTGAGGTGTATCCCATTGGAAGATCGTGAATCTGCAGCCATATATCCATCCAATCCAAAGGAACCCCCATCGGAAAATCCCCTTCCAACAGTTTTTTACATACCAGACTACCAGAGTTGCGTTCTCAAAAGCCCATGGATCATCATCGATGACACGATGCATATCAGAGGGATGGAAAAAATGAAACAAGAACCTGTTTCGGCTGATGTCGCGGACGGGCATGCCACAAACGGTGCGCCATACTGAAGCCTTAACGTGCTTCATAAACTCCCCTTTGACAGCCCTATCCATAAGAAACTTTCCGACGATAGTCCAAATCTCGCCCTTCTTTTCAGCCGCTGCATTACGATCAGGCACTTCCGGTACAAAAGCCTCTTCTTCATCATCCAGCGAAATATTGGCAAAACTTCTGATGACGTCTCCGGCCTCCTCAGTCTCGGACGCCATGACTGTTCTTGGCTTCTTGCTTATAGACTCATGTGCATATGGTTGATGCTTATTGTGACACATCTCTTTCGTTTGCCTCAAAATGAACATTAGGCCTTACATTAATTTTTTTAAGCAAGTCTAGAGATGTCTGGTAGACTATAGAATTGTGTAGGGCTTTATGGAGGATCCTGGAAAAGCTTAGACAAGTATGTAGACATATAAAGTTATTAGATATTTGTATAGAATATTCTAGGGACACATTTGTAATTGTTTGATCCAGTAGATCTTAGATGTTCATTGAGGTGGAAAAGTATAAATACCCATCCCATTGCTCATTTGTAAAACAACCAAGTTGAGACTTGACAGCATTGTAAGCTTTTTTCAAGAATTCAATACAAAGTTCATTCTTTCTTCCTACGTGACTACATAGTTAGGCTGAGTAGTATTCTATAGTGGAGGTTTAGTAGTGCCACATGGTTTGTTGGAATCGCAGCCAATCCGTAACATTTTGCATGTGATCGGGATACAGATTGCCTTGACACACACACACATGTGTGTATGTGTGTGTGTGTGTGCACATACAGATGCATACATCAAGGGTAATCTTTCACCAATTTTTACACTCATTCTTGCACCTGCCATATCTTCCATTCAAATTGTTTTCACTAAAAACCAACCGTATGATTTCACTACAATCTGACATCGTTTTGTGATTCATTTATAAAATCAAAATTAATGTAATTTTATGCTCTAAAATGTGTAAAAGTATAAGTTGTATGATTCATGATGAGATGATGTGAGATTAATCTGAACAGAGGCAGATCTACATTAAAGGAGTAGGGGGCCAATGCCCCCTTGCTCCCAACTAATCTTTTTTTATATATAAATATGTAGAATTAGGAAAAAGAAGAATTGATAAATTAAAAAGTGCCCTTATTAAAAAAGTATTCTTCAGGCAAAAAAAATGTTTGATTCATCCGTCTTTCAAAACTACAACTATTCAAAATACTTTGTTCATTAAACGTTAGGCTGGACTAAATAATTATTTGAATAGAATTTAAAAATGAAATGTTTATAATATGACAACTAAACATAGTAATGATGTATTCTGTAAATTATGTTTTTTATATTTTATGACTTACATTTAAACTATTTGGATTCACGTTTCAAATAAACTTTTTTGTCATTTCATATTGGCTTTAAAAAGAATTGGGGAGCTGTTCCCGAACTCTTGTGCCATTCTTAGTTTTATTTATCGTAAAATGTGCCGCCAACTACTTTCGATTCTAGATCCGCCACTTGTGAAATTTACCAGTGTTATCTACGTGTGAGAAACTTTCAATCATAGATCGGTTTTGAACGAAACAATTTGTGTGGAAAATATGGCAATGTAAGCAAGGGTGTCAATTAGACAGACACGTGCATATATTATACACTTAACAATGACAAACCCAGTGAAATCTTAACTCTGTTGGGGTTGTGGGGTCAAGATGTACCTTACCTTACCCTCTTGTAAAAAAATAGAGGCTATTTGCGATAAATTTCATTAAAATCCAAAAGCTATTGTTTTTCTTTGGCGATAGTACAAACATATTGATTCAGCTGTCGTTAATATTAATTTTGACAGACCTTATGAATTCTCTCCGTATTTATTTTTTATAGAACTTGTTTTTATGCCATTGGTGTTTTGTAATATCCAGTTCGTTGTAGCTAAAATCGGATGTTGTGCTAATAACTCAATTTGTATGTCTTTTAATGTCAAGGAACTTCTTGGACCTAAGGAGAACAGTAATATTCAAGTAGGAGGTCCTTCTGGTAAGCTCTTTAGTTCATCTTCCAGATTAATGTTTTTTAAATGCAATTTCTATGCTTTGGTAGACATAATTCAAAAAGTTCTTTGCATCTCAGTTAGTTTAACTCTGCCATAATAATGCATATAAGAGACTAGCACCTATTCTTCTATCGATTTTCATTGAATCACAAACGTAATGAAATGGAATTTACACGGTAAACAACATATATGATAAATAATAAATCAATTTTTTATGTTGTCTAAGCTTGCAGAAGAGTATAATTACTAAAATGATGGGGAAAATATAATACTCCCTCCATCTCATCAAGTCTTATTTGAACAACAACAACTACTACTACATAACCCCAGTGCCTCAATGGCTCCCGCCCATTGTGGGGTAAGGGGGTCGGATGTACGCGACCCGTATGTTTAAAAGAAGTTAATTTTTATCATATTTAATGTTTTGTATATATAGTGTTCCATATAAGTTGAGTGTCTTCGATTAGTTAAACCGACAAATAAAATAAAAAAAAATGTAGCTATGTATTGATTTCCAATAGTTCTATTTTGCCAAACCTTAAAATCGTATATTTTTTAAATTTTAAACATGTTTATACAAATTTTAATTTTTTTATTCTTACTATATTTCTTGCATAAATTGAAGTGAAATTAACTTTAGTGGAACATCATAAACCGTAAGCATAACCTTATTGTGGGAAAACGACAACAACAAACCTAGGAGTGTTTTACTACGTATTAGATTTAGTGATTCTTTTTTCCAACATTTCATTGGTTTTGATGAGTTGCAACTCACACATAATTCGTTCATATCCGTGTGCAGGAAGCTCCGGTCGGGGTGCATCGGAGGTAATGCTGAACCGAGTTTCTTATTTACAGCAAGCATATTATGTGATTATCTAATATTCGTCACGAATTCACTAGCTACACGTGGAATGTGATTGTTTTTTATTAAAGCAGGAACTTGGTTTTGAAGCAAAAGTTTCCAAGCTTGTTGAGCTGGGGTTTGGGAGGGATGCAATCATTCAGGCTTTGAAGTTCTTCGACGGCAATGAAGAAGCGGCAGCTGCCTATCTTTTCGGTGGTTGACGAGTCCCCATTACGACGAGTTCACTAAATTTGTTATTATTTGTACACCGTCTTCGATTTTTTTCTTGTAAAATCAAAATGTCCAAAGAAATTGTTGCCAAGACTCGCCCTTCTTTAGGGGAAAGGAAAAAAATGGCTATTTTTTTTCTTTTAATTTAATCACTTCTTTTGTATCTTTCCAATGGTCATGTTATTGTATACCTTTTACAACATGGGTTTTGATTCATGAATGGATATGACTATTGTACCCAACATGGTTTTGGTGAGGCGTCATATTGCTTTGAGTCTGAAGGGTTGTGTTTGAGAAGTTCAAGTCAACGGACATTTTATGCAAGGTACTATAGTACTCTTCGAAATCATTGGTTATGGCTTTATTATTAGGGCCGGTTCCGTTGACACCGGCTTCAGTTGACTCTACGGTGTCATTGTATATTTGGAGCACCTCTTTCACTAAATTGATGATTCTTCCGGTAATATTCCCCACCTCGGCTTGACCAGAACATATCCCCCAATCCTTTCAATTGTTTTCTAAATTTAGTTGAATTGATGTTTAGAGAGATCGAAAACATTTTCAACCCTTCATTTTTAGTAACAAATGATTCTTGTTTCCACCTCATTGGCTAAGTTTCCACCTAATTAAGTGACCACATTAACTCTTTAATTATACGGGGATTAAAAACGAGTTGATTAGGCCACATGGGAGTGAAACTGTAAATGCAAAAAACTAGTTGCATTTGGGAACTGAGAGTAATATCATAAAATCATGAATTGCCAATGAGCGTTGCGCAGTAAAGCAAGGTAAGAGGTGCCAAAGGAGTAAGACCCGAGTTCGATTTTTGGCAACTGTGTTGAGAGGCAACTATGCTAAGCATAAAAACTCTGTAACTCTGCAAGTACCAGATGCAGGCATCACTTCTTGCCACAAATCTGTGATTAAAGCTCAATTTACATTCTCTCAATGACCGTTCGACCGGGCCTGAGGGGATGAGGCTCATCCTTTTTTTGTATATACAAAAAACTAGAAGCAGAATAGTAATTAGTTGCATTTGGAAAGTGAGAGTAATATCATAAAATCATGAATTTTAGAGTATATACTTCAATTTTTTTAAATGATTTACTATGTTTTTAGTGTTATTCACTCAATTATAATGTAGTATATGTTCATGTTTTCTTAATCTAATGAGGGATCTAATGCTCTGCCTTTGCTATGATGCAAACTTGAGTAAACCTTTCCTTATATTTTGAGGAGAGGACATCCTACCACTCAAGCTAAGGAGAAGTTCATGATCAACTAATTTATTCATCTCTATTCTACTTCCTTTGTCCTAGCATTCAATTTGATTTTTTCTAGTCAAATTGGATAAACTTTTAATTATCAATTACTCTTAATTTGTATTGCATATTAATACAAATAGATAAAATTATAAAGGTTCTGAACAAGAGCAAATCTAGTTAAATCATTTTTATACTAATATATAGTATAAATTTTATTTAATTGAGATCTAAAGTTTATCTAGTTTGATTCGAAATATCAAATTGAACAAATATAATAGTACAAAGGTAAGGGTAAAACTTTAATTGGGGGGGGGGGGGGGGGGGTAGAGTGGTAGCTCGGCTCTGTTAATTACTCTCATCCATGTAATAATTTCTAGTTTTAAATAATTTGATTAAAATGACAATAGGTAGGATTGTAGGGAGACCAAAAGAATAATTTGAAAAAGGAATACTCGTTAAAAAAAGGGGTAAGAAGGCTTTTAGATGCCATTCTAAGGCGTTGGATTATGTAATCTATGTAAAGAAAAGAAGTTGGTAGCTTAGATGCCATGTCCCAAATTACTTTTTTTTGTTTTAATTTGTTTGCATTATACTTCGTCTATTCCAAAATTAAAGTAAGCGAAGTTTGAACTAAATAATATTACTCAAATATATGTCATTTTCCAATGTACGGAGTATTACCTAAACTTTATTATTCTCTAAATAGTATTTAAATAATATCTAGTGTCGAAAACAATGTCCAGTAATGGTGGATATTTAGTTTGAACAATGTCCAGTAACGGTGGATATTTACTTAAACAATGACAATGACCCGTGGTACTATATTAGGAAACAAAACACTCCCAATATGAAGTATAATACTACATTGGGAAAAGTCATTATGTTTTAATAATATTTAGGTAAATTATCCTTAAAGTAATAATTATGTAAAATTTGGACTTAAATAGTACTCCGTGTGAAAACATTTTACTTTTTGCAATGTAATATGTACAATTTTTTATTTCTTAAATAGTACTTGAATAGTGTCCAGTGACAGTGAATATTTACTTGAACAATATCCAGAGGACATTGAATAGTGGTATTACATTGGGAAATAAAAACACATGGTACATTAAGAAATTCAATATGTTTTACTCCATTTGTCCCATTTTAAATTGCATTTTTGCCTTTTTTTCTCCGTCCCAAAATAAGTTGCCTCTTAGTTATTTTCGTAAACTTTAAAAACTAAAGTACCTAAACTACCCTTAAAATAAGTCACTCTTCTTCACCATATCTTCTCATTCATCATCACCCCTCCTAAAAAGTAATGGCAATTTCGAGAAATCAATTCTATTTTTTATTTTCCTTAAATATGCCCAAAAGTCAAAACATGCGATTTAAATTGGGACAGAGGGAGTAGTACTATATAGATAAAATCCCCTAATTTAATTTAACAAATTTTTATAAGCCTATTAGAAAATAAAGTAGACTCAATACTATGTATGTAAATGAGTTTGTTTGGAAGACATAATAAAAATGATATGAACGGCTTATTTTTTTCTAGTAAAAGAAACATTGTTCGTGATTTAAGTATCATCGGCTATTTTGTGTAATTGGATTAACTTAAGATCGGATAAGAATTTTAATAGACGTTGTTAACGAGTTAGGAGGTGCGGAGTGCACGCTCGTTAAACGATATTAGAAATTCCACGGCGGGGGTCCGGGGGCGGCAGTCCTCGGTAGCAGGGTCCAAGGGACAAAGCTTGGTTTTGGAGAACCCTAACTATTCGAATAAATGTCCATTTATTCGAATAGGTCAGCACATGCCTGGTTTTTTTAGAAAATTCCAACTATTTGAATAAGTTGTCACTTATTCGAATAGTTCAAATTGGAAACTGCCTAAAAGATAAGATTTTTCCCACGGGTTGCGTTTATTCGGCCAACGGTCACGTCCGATCGCCCTAATGCCTATATTATGGGCTTGCACGGTATGTTTGAGGATACACGGAGGTTTATACTCGTTCTATATGCTAACGTCTTATTTGATTGAAGTATTTTGGTATACTCCGAAATAACTTTAATATGAAAGCGTGATTTCATGTGATTCGTTTAGTCTATCAAGCCATTTTACGTTACAGTATACCAAGTAATGCTGTTACGCAGCGTTGTTCCTCCATACAGTACTACCCCTATTTCTAACAAAAATATTATAGAGTATTATTTTGACACATGTTAAAAAGGAAAAATTTTACTAGGAGCGGAGGAAGTATTTAAGTGTGTATTATACTTCATGCATAGTTTCTCTATCACAAATTTATTTTTATCGTTACTATTTACAAAATTAAACTATGATTCCTTTCCTTAAATAGGCTCACCCAATATTTTTTTAAATGAAATTCGGAGACTGAAATATTTATACATTTAGGTTTTGTTTGGGATGACTTTTTTAGTATTAACATTTTGGATTATTTTCTACTAAATCAGATTAGTTTTAAAGATATAAAAAGTTACTGTCGAAATGTTCAAAATGCTAAAGTAAGCGTTGCAGGTATTGACAAACAAGCATTAAAGCTCTAAGAAACGGAGTACTATGTATGGAGTATTATACACGGAAAAGAGAACTTGTCAATGATATTTGGTAAATACATATATAATGTAATTAATACTAGATCAAGAAAAAACTTGCCAATGATCTTTTAGTCCAATGGCACCTTTATCACTCTTCCAAATAAGAGATCATGTTCAATCTCGAGTGGGCAATGACTCTACGGGCTTTAATAGATTAAAAATATAAGGATAGGTTCGAGGACTGGTGGACTAAGGCAAGAGCACATTTTGAGAATTGGTCTTATTTCTCTCCCATTATTAGTGACTATAAAACGCTCTTAGCCATAGGTGGTGGTGCTTTCAGTTTTCATTTTGTGTACCGTTTTGCCAATGAGGCAGCACACGTTCTTGTTCGTGCTTCTCATTTGTCCCAGAGCAGGGGAGAATGGTGTCTCTCTCCTCCAGACTTCATTTCTATGTTAATGTAATAAACTCTTGGGTTCTTTAAAAATAGGAATGAAGTGGGTAATTCACAATAAATCTCTCTCTTTTGCATAAAACTTAACCAAATATACGGAGTACTTTTTTTAAAATTCTATTAAAAAAAAAGCAAAGAGAAAATTTAATTTCAGACATAGAGAGTATTATTCTATCATTCAGATTGTTTAATTAAAGCCGCTACAATTGTAAATGAGTGGACTTGAGATAGGTATTATTGCAAGTCTCCAACACCTTGTATAATTGAATTATATACCTGAAATGAGTTGCTTCATTTGTTTGCTACCGGAGTACAAAGTTTACCTTTTGTATCTTATAACAAAGTTTACCCTGTTCTTAGATATTCTTTCGAGCGAAAAGTTAGAAAAAAAAGTTAGTTTAAACTAGTTTTTATACACAATATTGTTATGTTGAAATATTAATATGACTAATGAAATTGAAAGTCATACACACAAAACAAAAAATTATCAATACATGCAAGAATGTGCTTTGATAATAGTGAGAACTAAATAAACATGAAAAAAATTAGAAAAATGGGTATGACAAATTATTATTCTTCCAAAATATTATAAATATAATAAATAAAAACTCCGTTTAATATTTCTGACTCTTCAACATCTAAACTTCAATTTTTATTACTATTATTTTCTCTTTGGTATTTGGGCATGAGACTCTTGACACTTTGTCAACTAGACATCCCAACAAATTACAAATGGGCTCCCACAAACAATTTTAGGAGCAAAAGAACTGTAAATTGCATGAGAAATACACATGTTAACAAGACACAATGATCTGTTCATTCGGTATTATTATTTTTTTGAATATATTTATACACAGACATATTCCACTTGAACAAGCTAAATATGCGTCCAGTGAACAAATGTTGCTAAAAAGTCAAATAAAATCTGCATTGTAATTAAAATGCCACATGAATCTCTTTCACCCTTCTTTGTAAGAACAAATCTACTTCTACCCCAAGCGTTGTGCCCCAAAGGTTAAAACTTACATTTTGTGTCAATGTAAGCAGTCAAAATGTAAGTGTAAACATTTCGGGTACATTTTGGGGTACACCTAGCATAGTTGTTGTAAGAAAGGTAACAATAGGCTAGAGAGCTACTCTGCATTAGTAGTTCAAAACCCTTTCCAGGCAGCGAGAATTTCATGGAAGATTTCAGACACGAGTTCTCGATCTGCATATTGAAGAAAGGTGTTGAAATCGTCAGAAATGTCATATATCTTACCAAACTTGACGAGATACTGCATACAACTGTCCTTCAGCTCTGGGAGCCCGTAAAGCGAGGCACTCTGGAGCCTGTCGAGGACATTGCCGGTATCAATGTCTTGAATTAGACTTTGATGGCACGCGTCCTTCAGGTCAGCAATGTCATACTTGTCAGCTGCCCGAAGAAGCGCTAACCGATGGGTCAGGAACTCTCCGTTTTCTATGGTCCCGTATATGTACCTAAGGAAAGCATTGCAGGCTTCGGCTGACATATCAGAGATGTCCACAATGGACATTTCTTTCTCCTTGAGATCGTGCGAGAACATGCTTCGGAAAACAGGTGACCTTGCAGCCAGAACAGCACGATGGGCTGAAATGCTCCCGCCTGCAGTGTTTACTTGAATGTCGGTGTGAATCCTTTCAGAGAACATCCGGCCTAGGGCTATTAGGGCACCCGTATTCGACTCTTTCTTTGTGAAGCCTTCAGCCCAAATAGAGCTAAGCTCTCTACTCTGTTAAACAATATTACCAAGGAAAAACTCATTACACCTCGTAAGCTAAGCAGTCTAAACTAAGCAGTCATTTCTTCTTAAGGAGAAATAGGGTGAGTACACCCTAAATAAGACCTAATATGTGTGGTGAATATATAATTGATGACAAACCCAAGATCACACTCTCTTGGTAAGGAGTGGCTTTACCACTCTTTGCTCTCAATTTCCATTTCCAGTCAACCACACGGGCGCGTGTGAATATTCATGCTAAATTCATAAGATTATAATGTGTATTTGAGACGAGAATCAATGCATAAAATAAAGAAAATACATTTGGAGAGGTGATCTTCAAATCAAGAAATTCAACGTCGATGATGAATTTGCCCGCAGGTGGCAGTTCAATTGGCCAAATGAAGTCTTCACTGGTCTTAAGTTGTTTGTCTACAACTTCTGCATGCCAAACAATGGCAAACCCAAAGTGAGAAAAGGGGGGGAGAAAATCACAAACAACAGAATGGGGGGAAAATGGCTACCTGGGTGAACTGAAATCTTGCGGCCTCCAAAGGACGAGATTGCTCTAATGATAAAAGATGCAACAGGAGGGTTATCCCGCGTTAAATTTGAAATCTCAGGGTACAATTTGATGAACAGTGTTCTGTTCTTCTCAATAACTAAATGCCTTCAACACAAACAACAAAGTACAAAGCATATTATTTTGGATCCAGACAAACCACTTCAACTTTTCAACAGCAGTTTGGTGTTATGGAGCACTACATTTTATAAGCTTAGTGTTAGAACTACAAACTACAACGATTTATCATCCATTCTCTTGATTTGTTGACAAAACAGAAAAAATACATTGTCACGGCATGGAATTCGAGACCCAATCACATCCACCAAGACCCATCATCCATCCCAACCCAACAGAACAAACCAACCTCCAAAAGGCTAATCCTAAAATGTTCAAAACGAGCATTTTGCATAAGGGGGTTCTGGTTTACGGTCACAAGTTCGAATATGAACAGATTAGATTGAAATTAGAGGTAATAGTTGTTAGAAAATAAGAGTCGGAATTGAATGATTGAATGGAAGAATTCAAAAATGGAGGGCTGGGTGGGTGAGAGACTGACCAATTCCATCTACCGATCTTGAAAGGGTCTGACTTGCGGTAAGTGCAGGAGGAGAGATTGTCGATCCGCCATTGGGCGAGGCGGGGCGTGGTCCGCACGCGATACGCCGAGTCGTCGGTCATCCTCGAGAAGGCCAGAGCCGCCGTGATGTCATTGATGCAACCCAGAAGCCCCTCCAACGTCACCTCTCCCTGCTTTCCCAGGATTTCTCTCTCTCTCCCTCTGCTATGCCCTAATCCCCACCTGGAACCTCACACACATACACACACACACTATTTATATATATATATATATATATATATATATATATATATATATATATATATATATATATATATATATATGTGAGAGTTTGAAGAATAATATGTATCTCCTTCACACGAAGAAGAAGAGGAGGAATATATATATATAGGGGTAGATCAGAAGAGACCTTTGGAATTGGGAAATTGCAGAGAGAGATTCGGTGGAGTGGACGACGGGCGACCCGACTGAAATTCGGGCACGCAAAGGATATTTTGGGGTGAATGCTTTACGCCATTGGTACGGGGAAAACTTTTTGGAGGCTTTTTCGTTGTTAGCTTCTCCCTGTTTGTTGTTGGCTTACACTCCACACTTCCATGGCAGTGGATGCTGATGATGATGATGATGATGATGGGCAACACCTTTCCTTTTATATTTTAGATTCTGCACGCACTTCGAGGCTTCGGATTGTTTATATGATGGGTTTCTGTTATGGTGGACCCCAACTTGAAAATAGTTTCTCCTCCAAATAGAAATGGTTAGATTGAAGTCCCGAGCTTCTTTTCTTTTCTATTTACTACTCTCTCCGTCCCGGAGTATTCGTCCAGTTTTTACTTTTAGAACTGTTCATCTAAATACTTTGATTCATCAAATTCTCTCAATGTGTAAGCCTAAATATAGTCATGTGTGATCTTGTTTGATTTGTCTTAACATATAGATTATTAATATATAATTTCTATAATTTTTTAATATACAAATTACAAGATAAAATGGATTAAAGAAGTGTATTGGATGGTGTGTAAAAATGAAAGTGGACAAATACTCTGGGACGGAGGTAGTATTACGATTTCTCGACAATTCTTATTTATTTGTGTATTTTTATTGATCATTTGATAAAATAAAATATTCTTGTCACCTCTTATTTTCTATAGTTTTCGATGCAGTTTTTAAATATAATTTTTTATGTGTTATTTCCTTACCAATTTGCAAATAAAATCATTTTAAAATCTACGGGGTTTTACACGTTAATCAAAGTAGAAAATTTCTTTTGGGACGGGGGGAGAATGTCTCAGTGACCCTGTCTAGCCGGGTTCATCTTTTAAAAATGGTAGATTTCTTATGTATTTTAGTGTAATTTGAATAACTATTTGACCAATGTTATCATAATAATCATCAAAAAGTTAGTGGTGCAAAATGCAGGATTCGTTAAGTTTGTTATGATAAAAATCTCTTTTTAATGAAAGTTTCAAGAGGGTAGCGCCCGTGAGAGTGGGATTCAAGCGTGCGACCGTCCTTGTAGGGTCCAAGGGGTAGAACCCTTAATTTTTATTTTTAAGAATTCGGTATAAAGAAATCCCAGAAAGAACTTTTTTTCTAATTTTCGCACAATTAGACGCAGATTTCAGAAAAGAGAGATGATCGCATCTCTTCTTCTTCTCTCCTTCTATAAGTATCCCACAAGGCTTGGTCGAAAATTCAATATGTTCAAATAAATAATTCATCGCAATTCAAACTTGTTCTTGATTAATAGTTTAAATTTTATCTGATTGATTTTGGAATTAATGCCTAAATAATTAAAATACAAAAGCGTGTTATTATGATTCTCATATAAAGTTGTGTTATTTCAATTCCCCAACATGATTAATGTCAACTTTGGCACCGTGAATAATAATAATAATAATTTTGTGTAATTTTACACGCACACAAGATGCAATAAAAAGTAATTTATATATTTTGTATCTTCACTGGTAATTATATCACATGTAGACCTGGCAAAACTATCCCGGACCCGATAATCCGAATCGAATCCAATTTGACCCAAAAACTGGAGAACTGAAATAGAATCGAACACCTGAAATGATCTAAACCGAACCGAATGTATTCAGACCCGATTCATATTCGAACCCGATTTAACCCGAACCGATTTAACCCAAACTGGTTAAACTCGAAACTGATTAAACCCAGAATCGATTAGACCCGAAACTAATTAGAACATAAACTGATTAGACCCGAAATTGATCAAATTCATTAATATTTAATTTATCAAATGAACTTGGAGAAAAAATTTATTGATGCCAGGTCTAATCACATGTATACAACTTTTATATACAAATCTTTTACTCCATATTTTATCAATTAGATTAAAGTGTTTTTGTATTTCCATAGAGAGTATATAAAATTTATAGTGATATTGTAACACATATTTTATATAAACAATTATGTTACCAAAGTTTTTTTATTAAATATGCCAATTAATACACTATCAATAATACTTGAGCATAAACCCAAATGATGAATGATGTCACAATCATTAGGCAAAAACTTATGAACATGTAAATAATATTTTTTTTATGTACATCCGTGTTAAATAATAAACTAACTACGAAGTATGTGACAAGTTGACAAAATTTATTAAGTGACATTATTGATTTATTAGTATACATTTAAAATATACCTGAACTAATATAAACTTAAATTGATATATATACCCAAACCGATACAAACTCGAACCAATACAAACTTGAATCGATATAAACTCGAATCGGTATAAACCCAAGCCGATACAGACCCGAACTGAAACCAAATCGAAACTGAAAACCAGTCAAATCGAAATAAACCTGGAACCGAACTAACCCGAATCGAACCAAACCAATTAGAACATATATCCGAAAAAGACCCAAACCGAAAAGATCTGAACTGGAACCGAAGCGATTGACCCGATTGCGAGGTCTAATCACATGTATACATATACGAGAATGGAAGAAAAATATTATTTAAAAAAACAGTTTTAAAAAAAACATTCTCCACGGGTTTTCTTCTTTAGCATCATTTGCTCAACATTCTCTTACTCTTTGCGCATTTGTCTGTTTTTTACTTTTTCGACAAATTTTGACCATAAATTACATGATAATGATATTAGGTATTTATACAAAAATAATTTTATTAAATTCATTTTATAAAATATTTTCAAAATATTATTTTATCTCATTAATATAGAATATATATTTTATTTAATTATTGGTCAAAAAGTAAAAATGATTAACTGTAAAAAGTTAAAACTGAACAAATACTTTAGGATGGAGCCATGGAGGTAGTATTATTTGACCAATTAATTAGATATTACAGAGTGGTTAAAGAAATTCAAACTAGTACTACTTGATGGGGAAATTAGGTCTCTTTTAGTATTATTTGCATAAATTTCTCATTTTTTCATTCAAATATATAGTCACGTCATCCTGTCATAAGATTTCGCACATGGCTTGACACAGAGATTAAAAAAATGAAATTATACGAAGCATGGTTCAAAATGGTATAAAGAAAAAAAAGAAAATACGTAGGCCACAAAAACATTTCCAAAAGTAGGAAATAAAACTTTTTGTGACAGGCGAAAAGGAAAATGTGAACCTTTTTTATAAAATAGAGATAGTAATTGTTATAACTAAATAGAATTTTCGTTACATATTGTGATCAAAATAGCAATGCAATTTTGGGATGAAAGAAGCACAGTAATTATAATACTCAAGTTATAGAAAAACGGATGACAAATGATTAATCACATGCAAATTAGCCACTTGTGCATAAACCTCGCAAAACTGACTCGGACCAGATAACCCGAATCGAATAACTCGAAATTGAACCCAAGTTGACCTAAAAACTAAAGAACTGAAATAGAACCAAACACCCGATATGATCCAAATCGAACCAAAACCGAACTAAATGTATTCAGACCCGATTCAGATCCGAATCTGATTTAACCCTAAACGATTAAACTCAAAACCGATTAAACCCAGAACTAATTAGACCTGAAACCGATTAGACCCGGAATTGATCAAATTCATTAATATTTCGTTTATCAAATGAACTTGGAGAAAAAGAATTACCGATATATTTTTAAATATGTTGATGTGTTTCTAAAAAATATATTTAAATTATGGGTGCAAACCGTGCAACTATCATTATAACTTAAGTTAAAGTATTTTTGTATTTTATCGTCTTTGAACTTAAAGTTTGACCAATATCGTCTCTTCCAAAATATTACCAAAAAATATTTAAAATAATACATTTAAAGTGTTTTGCGATACCAATAATTTGATAATAACTTTTACTCTGTATATTTTAATTCATTATATATTTTTATACATAGTTATTCAAATATTTGACACACAGAGTATAATTAATAGTTAAACAGAAACAGAAGAAGTACGAAGTAGAATGTTAACTAAAAAGATCGCGTCGAAAACTTTAGGAGGGAAAGCTTTAGAATGTACACAATTAGTCAATTATGTACTCCGTAAGTGTTATTTTTTATGTACGTCCGTGTTAAATAATAAAATAACTAAATTTATTATGTGATATTATTGATTTATTAGTATATGTTTAAAATATACCTAAACTGATACAAACTCGAATCGATATAAACCTGAACCGATACAAACCTGAACAGATACAAACGTGAACCGATATTGACCCGATCCAATATAAACCCAAACCGATACAAACCCAAACCGAAACAAAACCAAAACTAAAAACCAGTCAAACCGAAATAAACCCGGAATGAAACAGACCCGAGCCAAACTGACCCCAAACGGATTATAACATATATCCAAAAGAGACCCAAACCGAAAAGATCTAAACCAAAATCGAACCGATTAACCTGATTGCAAGGTTTACTTGTGCATGCCACGCCAATAACTTAACCAGATATTTGAAGGCGTCAAATTTAAGTAGCTAAGCATAACAAGGGGATAACAAGAATTACTAAAAAGAAAGGCACCCAAAGTGGAACTGTGGGTTCGCATAAAAAGATTTTGCCATGCTATTGTTTGCCACTTTGCCCCCAAGAGGATTAGTCTTGAAGCGATTTCAAGCCCTATTAGCTTGGCAAAACGTTGAATCACGTGTACAAATGGTGGAAAACAAAACAATCCAAAGCATATTGTTTGGAGATTTTGTTGACAAAATATAGTCTTTTCGCATGAGACTGATGCGATACGCCACCCATCATTGTCTATAGTAGTCACTGCTCGTAATCTTACACAACAATGGTCAATGGCAAACAGAAGACCGTTGCGCCACTTGGAGAGATGATGGCAAGGCGCCCTCACATCAGCGGCTGGTGGTGGTGGACGTGGTGGTGGTCGATGAGAAAAAGATTCTTCCTTAACCAAGCTGATCTCAATTGGCTCAGATGGTGAAGTTGTTCCAAGAGATATATGTACCCACTCAAGCACTTTTCTCGGTTTTCGCCCGTGTATATATTGCAAGCATGTTCCAACCCTTGGTGAACCGAGAAGTGGATGTCACGGTCCACCATTCCAAATGTTTGCATGACATGATTGAAATACGCGCCAAAGAACCGAAAGCACTCGTTCTGCAAGGAGGGTTTGAACAATGCAGCATTGTGATCTAGATTGTTGTTTGTTACGGCGTAGGCATTGGGAGAAGAATATTGACCACCAAATGTAGCGTAAGGAGATACTGCTGCTTGGACTCTTGGAGGCCTTTGAGCAGCAGCAAATCCACAGTGCTGCCTAGAAGGATTAGGAATTTTCTTTGCGTGGGGCGAGAACACATACTTAAATGTGCTGCACTGACCCAATGGAAAAGGGTCGTCGCATCTCGGGCCATCCCCTCTCTTATTGTTGTAGCCTGGGTAATCAGTGATTCGGAAATCAACGCACTCAAACAAAACCAGAGAACTGTTGGACGCCAGACCGGTGAGATCCCAGTGGCAAAACGGCGCAGTTGTTTTGTGATTCACATGAATTTCCCCGTCCGGTCGGAGCATCCCACTTGCACTATGGAAAAATCCACTGACTAGTTTCCGGTGCATTCTGTCCATAAAGAAGACAGCAACATATGTCACATGAATTGTACAGAGGGAGGATTGAATTATGACTCTACCAAAAAATGACATATTCAATGCATTAGTCATAACTTACTGCACTTCTCACTCAGTTTTTTGAACCAGAAATGGATAATTAATAATGCAAAACTGCAAAAGTGATCTATAAATGTCATCATAAAAGCACTCTATCTGCACAAGCCACACACTATTTATACTCTAAATATGTAATGTCAAATTGCCTCATTGAGGAATGGTCCTTCTGCAGCATTTTAATATAAAATAATTCGCTATGATGTGTTCCAGCAAATAAAGTAAAAAACCCAATGAAAGGAAAATTCTTACAGAAACATTCACAACCAAGTAAAGGCTAAGCAAACAACCATAATTTGCTATGATATGAGCAAGATCAGTTGATCATGCATGTTTTCATCTATAGAAAACATTATGTGGTTCATTTTTATCATGACAAGAAAATGGTTGCAATAGGGAAGATAAGTGAACAAAGAAGACATACTGGATTAGCCGCGTGGCGTCTTCCTTTCCATGGAAACCGGCGTGGGGAAAATTAAATATAATGCGGTCGAATTTTCGCATCCGGAGGTCGGTATGAAGCTTCATTTTGATAGCATCCACTCCATGCAAAATGGTGGCTCCTAAATCTACCAATTTCTCTATGTTAGACTTTGCATTCTTGTACTTTTTCGTCACCTGATCTGCATTTAGCAAAATATACCATATCTAGATTTAAGCCAAGAAAAGAAAAACCACCATACATTAATTAAGCCTGAAACATAAGAATAGAAGTGAAATCTAAACCCTTAGTATTTTCCCAAATCCAGCAGGACAACAATAGGGGAGGGAGTTTTTTTTAAAGTGCCCAATTTTAGCTGTAAAAGGAGGAATGATCAATGGGATGAAACTGATTTGGCAGCTAGACATTCAACACCATCTTTCCTCTAACCTCAAACTTGTAATCAATCAATAATAATAATTCATCATCTCCATCAAATCCAAACTTTAAAAGATGGACCAATAATCTCACAAACCCTTTCTGAAATGAATGAGAATCAAAACTTGGAGACACTCAATGATGGACAATAAATCCACGGGACGATCCGATTCAGAAGAATGGATCACCAGAACAAAAATAAGAACGAGAACTCGAGAATTATCGGTGTGTATTATTAGCTTGATTTTACTTGAGCCTTCCCCTTTCGGGTCCCCTCTATTTATACATGGATTTTGGATAATTAAGATAAATCGTAATCAGAGGGAGTCTATTCCGCCGTTAGCGCGATCCTCATTTTCCGGCTTCGTCTCCGTCCTCCAGCCGAGTCTCCTCCGGTAAATTAGCTCTGCCAGTTGTCTCTTGGGTTGGATTGGTTCGGGCCTCGTGTCGTGGGCCGGCCCAGATCCAAGCTCTCACCGCACACTCAACCGGTTCTGAGGATGATTAGTTTGGGCCGCCCGCTGGATATCGGCCTATCACTCAACATATGAGCTTAACACACTCAAAATGAAACAAATTGTAATGCAGCCAAAATCAAATGTAAAAATAAGACGATTATCTCACATACCCCTTCTGAAAGAAATGAGAACTTAAACTTGGAGACATTAACCAAATAAGCTTAAAATCACTCAATTTCAGATTTTCCACAGCGAAAATGAAAACTCAATTGTCCATATTATATCAGTAAACAAATCTGCAAAATCGAGAGAAGGTACCAAAGGAATCGAGGGTAGAAGAGACAATATTCGAAGCAGATCCGAACGCCATAGCCAGACACAGAGAGAAAGAGAGATCTCCATCACCCACAAGCAGAATCTGATGAAGCGAAGAGTAATGCTTCATCCACCTCTCCTCCTCTTCATCTTCTTCTTCTTCATCCGCTAACTTCTTCTCTCTCTTGAGGAGGTCGACAATGGCAGACTGGACTTCCACTTCCATCATAAAACTACGGGATTGTATATCGCTCTCTCTTTTGTTCTTTTCCATTGATCATTTTATACGGAGTAAAGAAATGCTCCCAGTTGAATTCAAATTTTATGACTGTTGGAATTTCAATCGGACAAGAAGGGCAGCGGTTGCGGTCGGAATTACAAGGCGTGCCTCCATTCATTCTATATTAGCTCTCCATTCAAATTTTAAGATACATTGAAAATATAAAGGGATATAAATGTATTTTATGTCTACCTCCATTCATTTTTTAATGTATTTTCTCTATATAAATCATCCTAAATAAAACTAAAAAATTGAGAAAATTATCAAAACATGACTTTCATTTTTTTCTTCGAAATAAGACTTTTCACTGTTGATGGGTGTATTTCACCCACAACCGGTCAAAGGGCTGGATTAGAAAGTTGACCGGTCAAAGAAGTCGAACTCGAAAGGGAGATCTGAATCGTCAGCAAAGGGGTGGCTGGTTGGCCAGAAAGTTGACCGGTACACTTCGGGTTAGTATACCGGTCAAACTACTCCATTGCCTAAATCCGTCCCCTGAAATTAGCCAAACCAACCCTCGAAGATCGCCCGGTCTAGTTTCCGAAGATCGGAGAGCGTCGGCAGGAAGAATCCAAAAGAGGCTTGGACTGTAGTGGTTGGCGTTGCAGAGATGCTAGAGGAATATTTCCAAGCCAGAACGTGACAAGGAGGGTGATCCCCTCGCAAGACGACAGGGCAGCTCAGAGCCAGTCACTTCACACCACGCCAGCAGCATACCCCCACGTGGGCGCACGTGGTCCTGCTCCCCAGCCTAGTATATATACCTCTTGTAACCCTCGAATGAGGGGGATCCGAATTCACTCTCTCTAAACTCCCTAGTAAAAGCACCCGTGCATTCTCCGTTATAATATAAATTGGGCTACAGGTGTTCCACCTAAAGTCCTACCGGTCAATTTGCGTGTTTTTACCTTTCTTACTTTGCCAAATTAAGCGAACTATTCTAGACCCGGTCTAGTATATTTTGACCGGTCACGTAATTTACACCATCATTTTTGGCGCCGACCGTGGGACCGTTAAGGTTTCTTCTCCTAAACACAAACCTACCCACCAAAACACCACTCGAAATGTCTTCCAGCCAACAAATCAACGCTACTTCCGCTCAGGTGCAGGCCACCAACGAGGGAGCCAGCATCCCTGTGGCTGCTACCATACCGGTCATTTCAGCCCCGGTGTTGCCTCTAGGTCTGAGCTCTGTCCCGACGGCCAGCGTGATCAGTCCCTTCGTGACCCCCGTCCCTTCCGCTGGACCGAGGGTAACGTTCCCGCCAAGCATGACTCAGTTCATGAATGACCCAGCCAACCTACAAGTCATCCAGGGCTTTGGCCAGGTCATGGCCATGTGCCAGCAGAACGGGGGGATGCCTTTCCTCCCTGATATGTTCCCATTCGCCCTTCCAGGCGCGGGGACCATGCCCCTACAAGCTCCGATGGCGGTGACGTCGTTCCAGACGCCGATGCCGCAACCATCACCTTTCCAGCCCCAGCTGGTCAGCACCATGGCCCCTGTCAACTTGGCTGGTGCACTTAACGCTGCAGGGCCGTCGCGTCCCCCGCAAGCTACGGATCCGCAGATCACTCCTGATGGTCATTGCGTCTCGATTGAGAGTGATGACGGCGAGTGGGACATCCCAAGGGCCCACAAGAAGAAGAAAGGAAAAAACATCCGGCCAGCGATCTCCCGAAACTCCGCCTTCGAAAGGCTGGGGGATAGGGAGGAAGGCCAGAGGAAGTCAGCCAAGCAGAGGCTGGGGCAGAGTGTTGCCCACGTCAGCGCGTTCGCCCGGCTAGGCGAGGTGCGGGAGGCCGAGCCAGCCCGCACCCGGCGCTCCCGGTCTAACCGGCAGGAGCCAGCGAGGACGAGGGCCTCCCACCAAGAAGGGGAGGCAGAGAGCCAGCCCAGGTTACCGGTGGCGAACCGGTTAACCATCCCAAACGACCGCGTCCAGCAGATGGAGGCAAAGCTGGAAAAGAAAGTCGGGGAGAAGAATGACCGGGACAAACCCCTGGCAGGGTCCCTGTTCACCACAAGGGTCCATCTGACACCTTTCCCGCGAAAGGTCAAGATCGACGCCCCCAGATTCACCGGGAAGGAAGATCCGGAGATCCACCTGGACTCCTTCAACCAGAGTGCGACCATGAACGGTTGCACCGATGAAGAAAAGTGCCTACTTTTCTTCCAGACCTTGCGGAGCCGAGCCACTGAATGGTTCAATAAGCTTCGCCCGGGAAGCATTGACTCGTTCAGTGATTTGGCCTCAAAGTTCAAGGCCAAGTTCCAGGAGAATTGTACTAAGAGGAAGAAGTTCACCTATCTTAGTACAGCCGGGCAGAGGGAGTCTGAGAACCTCACTCAGTTCCTTACCCGGTGGAAGGAAGAGGTAGACAAGGTGGAAGAGATGGACGACAAGACCGTCCTCTCCCTCCTCTTGAATGGCTTGCGTGCTGGGGAACTATACAAGGAGTTCTGCCGGAAACCCCCAGCCACATACCAAGAGGCCTACCATACTGCATGGGAGTTCGCTGAAGCTGAAGCCCAGCTCCGGGCAAAGAGAGAAGCTGAGCATGGTCACAAGCCCAAGCCAGTGCAAGTCAAGAAAGAAGAAGCACCGGGACCTAGCCGGCCGAGGCACCACTACGACCCGGTCATCCGAGTGGTCAATACAGAAGAATGCCAAGAAGTCCGGAAAGCACCGGTCATTCCTCTAGAAAACCCTACCGGTCAAGTAGGGCGGCAGTGGTCGGGCACCTATTGTTCGTACCACAGGTCTGATTCCCGTAACACCTCCGAATGCAAGAGTGTTAAAGGGGTCATCCGGCAGATGATCGACAGTGGAGAGCTGGGCAAAGATTACTTGCAGAAAGCCCCGGAGAAGAGTCATCAGTGGGTTAGGCCAACTGCCCCAGGGAATGACCGGGACAATGACCGGCGGAGGAATAACCGGCCAAGGGAGCGGCAACCTGCCCCCGAAAAAGAACACATCGGCATGATCTTCGGCGGACCCGAGGGTGGAGATTCAGCCGCGCAGCGGAAGAACTGGGTCCGGAGCATTTACGTGGGAGAAGTAAGTGCTGAACCGCCCAGGCGTAAACATACTAGGAGGGAGCCTATCGTCTTTACTGACCGGGATCTCCCTCCTACCGGTGAAGATCACAATGATCCATTGGTCATCACCATGGACATTAATGGGGTGGATGTCGCGCGGGTACTTGTTGACACCGGTAGCAGTGTCAACATCTTATACCTGGAGACCTTCCAGAAACTCAGGTTGTGTCGAACACAACTTGAACCCCTCAAAACCCCTCTCTCAGGCTTCACGGGGGACACCGTTGAAGCTGAAGGATCCATAGTTCTACCGGTCGAACTAGGATCAGGTGAAAAGACCGTGTGGAAGAAGATGCGGTTCATAGTTGTGGACATCAATTGTGTCCACAACGCAATTCTAGGAAGGCCAGGCATCAATAAAGTCGGGGCGGTGATTTCCATGCCTCATCTATGCATGAAGTTCCACACTCCAGGTGGTGTGGGTGAGGTGAAGGGCGACCAGAGGAACGCCCGGGAATGCTACGCCCGGGCAGTCAAGAAAATGACCAGGGGGGTCAATGTCATCTCCCAAGAGATCACAAAGGGAGAGACCCGGGAGAAACTGGAACCCGAGGCTGAGACGGTGGAAATCGAACTTCACCCGGGTGATTCTTCGAGGATGGTCAGAATTGGAGCAAATCTCCCCGAGGATCTCAAGGAGCAGATTACACGGGTCCTCCAAGAATACGCGGGCATATTCGCATGGAGCGTGGCGGATATGCCCGGGATAGATCGCTCTGTTATCTGCCACCGGTTGGCCGTGAGGGAGGGAAGTCGACCAGTACGCCAAAAGAAGCGGTACCTGGCCAGTGACCGGCGAGACTTCGTCAAGAAGGAAGTGAAAGACCTCCTCAGTGTTGGTCACATCCGGGAAGTCAAGTACCCGGATTGGCTGGCCAACGTTGTCCTTGCTCCCAAGGGCGACACGTGGAGAATGTGTGTGGATTATACGGACTTGAACAAGGCTTGTCCGATGGATTCATACCCCTCCCCAGTCCAGATCAAATGGTGGACGAAACTGCGAGGTGCGAACTCCTAAGTTTCATGGATGCCTTCAAGGGTTACCACCAAATCTACATGGCCAAGGAAGATGAAGAGAAGACATCATTCCTCACACCCGAAGGAACCTACTGCTACCGGGTAATGGCGTTTGGCTTGAAGAACTCGGGGGCAACCTACCAGCGCATGGTGAACAAGCTCTTCAAGCCACTACTGGGAAAGACCATGGAGGCATACGTCGACGACATGTTGATCAAAAGCCAGGTATCTCTGAACCACCCGGCGGATATGCGAGCCACATTCGATATCATGGCAAGGTACAACCTCCGGCTGAATCCTAAGAAATGCGTCTTCGCGGTTCGTACCGGGAAGTTCTTGGGATTCATGGTGACCAAGAGAGGGATAGAGCCCAACCCAGAGAAAATCCGGGCTATCACTGAAATGCAAGCCCCTACCTCCGTTAGGGACGTTCAAAAGTTGACCGGTCGTTTAGCGGCCCTCAGCCGGTTCCTTTCCCGGTCAGCTGAGAGATCCCTGCCCTTCTTCAAAGTTCTGAAGAAGGCCAACACATTTGCATGGGACGAAGAATGCCGGAGGGCATTCGAGGAGCTGAAAGAGTACCTAGCGTCGGATATTGTATTGTCTAAACCCGAACCGGGTGAAACTCTGTATCTGTACCTGGGAATTTCCCCAAATGCTGTAAGCTCCGTTTTAATAAGAGATGATGGGGCACAAAAGCCCATTTATTATGTGAGCAAGGCACTAAACGGGGCTGAGAGTAGATATACGGCGATGGAAAAGACAGCCTACGCGCTTTTCGTCTCCGCAAAAAAGTTAACATCCTACTTCCAAGCTCACCCGGTAGAAGTCTTAACTGACCAACCGCTGGGTGCAGTGTTGCGAAATTCAACATCCTCCGGGAGGATGGTGAAGTGGGCAATGATGTTAACTCAATTCAATATTGAGTACCGGCCAAGGTCAGCAATCAAGGGGCAGGCCCTAGCTGACTTCCTTGTAGAAATGACCGGTCTAACTCCAGACTTACCGGTCAACAAGCCCACTGAGCAATGGTGGGAGATGGCAGTTGATGGGGCATCCGGTCATAGAGGATGCGGGGGTGGTATCGTGTTCACCACACCAGAAGGATTCAAGATCTACCATGCAATCGTCTTCAACTTCAAGCTGACGAACAATGAGGCGGAATATGAAGCTCTGGCTGGAGGGCTCAGACTTGCCCAAGCCCTGAAAATCAGCCGGGTCAGTATCAAATCTGACTCTAGCCTGATAGTAGGGCAGGTGACCGGTAACATGGAAGCAAGGGAAGGACGCATGGCACAATACAAGGACCTTGTACTTGCCCTGTTGAAAGGCTTCGAAGAATTCAAGATCGCCCAGATTCCCCGGGCGGAGAACGCGGATGCAGACCTTCTCTCCAAATTGACGCAATATGCTCCCGAGCATGTTTCGAAACTTGCCCGGGTAGAGATCCTTGACCATGCAAGCATCGAGAAATTGGAAGTCGCCGCTATAACTGCCGGAAGCCAGTTTGACCGGTCAAACTTGGTCGGGGCGGACGACCATTGGATGTATGATCTGATGGAATATTTGACAGATGGGAGTTTGCCAGAACAAGATGACCGGGCAAGAAAAGTGAAGCTCAGGGCACCCCGATTCCAGATTCTTGATGGAAAGCTGTATAAAAGGGCATTTGGGGGGCCACTCCTGAGATGTCTAACCAACCGGGAGGCTGAGCGAGTCATAGCGGAGGTCCACGAAGGCGTATGCGCGGCGCATCAAATGTCCCGTACGCTTTCCCAGCGCATCATCTTGTTGGGGTATTACTGGCCAACAATTGTACAGGATTGTGAAAGGTACGTCCAGAAATGCAGGACGTGCCAAGTATTCTATAAGTATCCCGGTAGACCGGCGACCTACTACCACCCCGTATCGAATGTCATCCCATTCGCCAGATTCGGGGTTGATATCATTGGAGCCTTCCCAGTCACCCAAGGAGGAAAGAAGTTTGTAATCGTAGCCATCGATTACTTCACCAAGTGGATCGAGGCCGAAGCGTTGGCCAACATTACCACGCAACAATGCAAGAAATTCATTTGGAAGAACATCATCACGAGGTTTGGAGCGCCCATGAACCTCATCACCGACAACGGCCCACAGTTCCGAAATCCAAGATTCACTGAATACTTGGAGGGCTTCGGGATCAAGCACAATCGCTCTTCGGTGGCATACCCCCAAGGAAATGGCCAAGTCGAAAACGCCAACAGAACTATTGTAGATGGTTTGAAGAAGCGGTTGGGAGAAGCAGGAAACAAGTGGCTGAAAGAGCTCCCGCACATCGTATGGGCATTCCGAGTAACACCCAGGAGGGCTCACGGGGAAACTCCATTCTCCCTAACCTATGGGTGTGAAGCAAGGCTGCCCATCGAAGTTGAATTCCCCACGTTTCGGGAGTCAAACTATCAACCCCAACAAAATGAGGAAGATCACTTGGCTGAACTCAACTTGGTCGAAGAGCGGAGAATGGCCGCGGAAGTCAAAATGAGCACATACCAACAAGTCGTGAAGAAGTACCATGACAACAAGGTTGGGCCGCGGTACTTCCAAGTTGGGGATGAAGTCCTACGAAAAAGAGAAGCAAGTAGACCCGGCGACGGGGGAAAGCTAGCAAAAAACTGGGAAGGCCCTTATAGGGTTAGAGCCATCATTCGCCCGGGGACATACCGGTTAGAAACTCTTGAAGGGGTACCGGTAGAAAGAACCTGGAATTCCCATCATCTTCGCAAGTTCTACAAATGATTGTAATACTAGGCAAGGCCTACCTTATTATCAATCAAACCGATGATGTTCAATACTCAATTTGGTAGCGGCAGGATTGATAGGTCGAACCTATCCTAGGAGGGCTTCCTGGGTGGATCGAATCCACTTGGCTAAGCCAACTGAGACACAGGCCCGGACCTGGCACGCTGGTTACTACACCGGTCTTGCTCAGTATAATAGAAAAAATATCAAAACCCGGAAGAGGGTATGCCTGCAAGAGGGCTGGACCTGGAAGAGGGTTCGAACCGTACTTACACGGGCCCATGAGGTTTGACTGGTGTCGGGGAATCAACCGGCGCCGTCAAATTGATTGGGAACTAAAAAGATGCCCATTAAAAGAAATAGAAGGGGATCGTCCACCGTGGTGCATCCTATGTCCCCCTTCTCAGGGAAGACTTGAACGGGGGGTGAGCTAAGGCCTTCCCGGGATGGTAGAAATCAAAGGGCCATTAAAAGACTTAATCACCCGGAAGAGGGGGCCCTGGAAGAAGGGTGCATTTGAACCTTGGAGAGGGTTCGAAACCATTCGAACATGGTTAAATCTCCAGTATTCTTACCGGTTAAGGATACTTCAAGAAATTACTAGGTTACAGGTGCTCCATCTACAACCTACCGGTCAAAAAAAAAAAATACCCCGGTTGGGTATTGGTGCAGCGGAACTTCGAAAGTTCCACAAGGCGAAGCAGTTCACCGGTCAAACCGTGGAATGGGAATTCACCGGTCAAATTAAACTCTACCAAAAGAATTTGTGAAGCCATCCAAAAGACAAGAGTAGAATTCTGCCGGTCAAACTTTTAAAGTTCGCCGAAACGGTGAAGACGTTCGAAAAGCAAAAATTGAAGTTTAACCGGTCAAAGTTTCTCGGGCTGATCCTTGAAATAAAGTGACCAGAGAGAACTTTGAAGTAATACCGGTCAAAGGAAGTATGGTGATTGATTACTATACCGGTCAGGTATCCTATGATGGCGTTCTAAGAGGCAAAGATCAAAGTATCAATCAACAAGCAAGCAGATATGAAAGATTAACCGGGTAGGCGAATTAAACATGGCATTCAAACGGAACAAGCATGTCAAATGTTTACAGATACACCGGGCATTCCCGGGAGAACGAGTTTGAAGTTTTACAAAATAATTCAACCGGTCGCAGCCGGGAAGATTACTCGAGGGGGAAAGGGGGCTCGGGTTCTTCGTCGGGGATGGGCGCCAGGCCATAAGCATCGGCAGAGAAGGCCGGGTCCCGGTCAGCCAGGATAGCGTGGGTAGCCTCCCGGTCTCGTTTCTGCCCGAACATGAAACCGTAGGACCCGACCTGGGTGACCATTTCCTTCCCGTTGGGTTCCCGGTAGATAAACTTGAAGGCCTCCATCGTCACCTCCGGGGTAGAAGTAATCACCCGGGCCGTTTCCTCCAAGTTTTCCCCCACCCATTGCTTGGCCTTGCCGGGGAACTCTCGCTCCTTAAGCTCCAGGTCTTCCGCCAGCTTCAGGTTCTCCTCCTTCAGCTGGAGGGTCTCTGCCTTGGCCCTCCCGGCAATTGCTGAAAGATTGGCCATTTCATCGAGCTGCCGGGCTATCAAGTCCTGCAGCTCCCGGTTGTGGGCCTCGACCCCTTTCAGCTTCTCCTCCAGCTGGGATGATCGGGGAGGGGAGTCCTCGGCGAGCCTCTCCAAGGTCTCGGGCCCAACCTCGCCTATCTGCAAAACGAAACTCACCGGTTATTGCGACAAAAAGGCAACAGAATTCTGTAAAATGTACCGGTCGGAAGTTTTACCTCCTTCAGTTTCTGCCCCATCTTTACCCAGAGCTCCTCTAGCGACTCTG
The DNA here is from genome assembly GCA_003260385.1 of Cuscuta australis. NCBI lineage: Eukaryota > Viridiplantae > Streptophyta > Magnoliopsida > Solanales > Convolvulaceae > Cuscuta > Cuscuta australis. Next base: position 6,105,923 of record NQVE01000215.1, on the reverse strand, counting down.
AGGCCGGGACATTTTCTCCCCTCCTCCTCTTGGCCGAGGGATGGGTGGTGGCGGCGTGCTTCGTCCGGACCTTCCCCTTCCCCTTGTCCAGAGGAGGGTTTGCCGTGGTCCTCCCAGCCTGACCGGTCCTCCCGGTCGGAAGAGTTTCCTCCTCGGAATTGATCTCCACCGGTTCCTGTTGCACCGGTACAGTTTTGGGGGCTGCAGAGGAGGAGCCGCCGGCCGTCTTAGGGATGCCGAAGGACCTGAAGTTCATATCTGCAAGACGAGTGGAAAGTTATGTGATCCATGTGTGACCGGTAATATAAAAAAAAAAAATTATAGTGACAGATTACCTGGGTGACTTGGGCCCCCAGCCTCCGCAGTGTCGCCCGGGGAGGGTACCCCGTGCCCCGCTGCTTCATGGGCTTGGGAGGTACCCTCGCCACCCGGTTGGGTGCGCCAGACCCAACCACCATAGTGGTACATCTGACCGGTGTAGGGATCCCCCCTGAGAAGCTTTTCCAGACTCTCCTCCAAGTCTGGAGTGGTGTGCGGTTCGGTGAACTGGTGCTTGAGGAGATTATCACTCCACTTCAAGCCGGCCAGAGGGTTGGCAGAAGGGGGAAATTTTATGAAGACAAATCTTTCCTTCCACAAGCGGTTGCTTTGTGGAAGGTCAGAGATAAATTTGCGATTGTTCCGTCCCTTGAAGTAGACAAAACCTTCGCAACCCGGTTTACCCGGACAAACCTCAAACATATACAAGAAGAGACGAAGAGAGGGATCGATGCGAAGATGGGTGCAGATGTTTGCGAAAGAATTAAGCAACCGGTGAGCGTTGGGTCTGATCTGCCCGGGGAGAATCCTGAAGCAGTGACACAGCTCGACCAGGAGTGGGCGGAGGGGAAAGACGGTACCACTCTCTAAGGAGGCAATATGAAAACCTATCCTATCGTCCCGGTGCGGTTCTATGATGTTGGACCAGTTCTCGTCGTACTCAAGAATATAACCCGCCGGAAGATTCCTACGGGCCTTATTCAAGGCTATCTTAGAAACATGGGGGTAAATGTCTGTAACAAAGGAAGTAGGGAGGGGGGAGTAACCGGCTACTTCCAGCCTCTCTACCCATTGGTCCCGGGTCTCTTTATCCGGGTCATAGGGGGCTGGTTCGTCGCTGACCGGATCCTCCCTCTCCGCAAAAACCTGACCGGGCATTTGGTTCACCGATTGAGGTTCGGGGATATTGGGTTTTCGAGCTGAGCGAGTGTCAGGCTCGGGTGAAGATGACCCGGTAGAGGAAGAGGATAGGGATTCCTCGGATGCGTAGGCATCCGAGGCGGAAATATCCTGACTATCGGAGGAAGACATTTACCGGAAGAAAGAATGGAGAATAAAGAAAGTTAAGGAAGAGAGAAGGGAGCTTACTTGACTCGGAGGGCTAGGGGGCGAGAGAAGGGAGCTTGACCGGTAGAAGCTCTAGAAACGGATTGCAAAGAGTGAGAAAGGCGATGGGGTTTGAAGCCTATATATAGGCGAGGAGAGAGGAGAAGGAGGCGACGTGGCCTCACCAGGGCGCGCCGCGTCAGGCGGCGCCATCATTGCACCTGGGGAGACGAAGGGACACTTGACTGGCCGCGCTCAGTTTCCGACACGTGTCATAACTGATACTTTTTGAATTTTGAAATTCAAAAATTTTGAGCGGGAAAGTCCAAAATTCGAATTTAAAAGTCCATTTGTAGATTTTTACTTGCCGCTTATGACACAATTGCATAACCGAGAAGTGGAGGGCTTACTGATGGGTGTATTTCACCCACAACCGGTCAAAGGGCTGGATTAGAAAGTTGACCGGTCAAAGAAGTCGAACTCGAAAGGGAGATCTGAATTGTCAGCAAAGGGGTGGCTGGTTGGCCAGAAAGTTGACCGGTACACTTCGGGTTAGTATACCGGTCAAACTACTCCATTGCCTAAATCCGTCCCCTGAAATTAGCCAAACCAACCCTCGAAGATCGCCCGGTCTAGTTTCCGAAGATCGGAGAGCGTCGGCAGGAAGAATCCAAAAGAGGCTTGGACTGTAGTGGTTGGCGTTGCAGAGATGCTAGAGGAATATTTCCAAGCCAGAACGTGACAAGGAGGGTGATCCCCCTCGCAAGACGACAGGGCAGCTCAGAGCCAGTCACTTCACACCACGCCAGCAGCATACCCCCACGTGGGCGCACGTGGTCCTGCTCCCCAGCCTAGTATATATACCTCTTGTAACCCTCGAATGAGGGGGATCCGAATTCACTCTCTCTAAACTCCCTTGTAAAAGCACCCGTGCATTCTCCGTTATAATATAAATTGGGCTACAGGTGTTCCACCTAAAGTCCTACCGGTCAATTTGCGTGTTTTTACCTTTCTTACTTTGCCAAATCAAGCGAACTATTCTAGACCCGGTCTAGTATAGTTTGACCGGTCACGTAATTTACACCATCAACTGTGATAATGTGATACTATACATGTACATATTACTATACTTTTTTAGTAATATATATGACCATGTTTGGTAATGTAAGTTCTATTTCGAGAATAAAAACATGAAAGTCTTATTTTGGTATATTTTCAATGTTTTAGTCCTACTTTGGTCTTTCTCCTTTTTCTCTATCTCAAAAAAAGGATGAGCCCTATTCCCGAGGACCCCCTCAGACCCGCCCGAACGGTCACTGAAAGAAGGTAAATTGGATTTTAATCACAGATTGGTGACAAAAAGTAAAGCTCTAATACTTGCAGAGGCTCTATGCTTAGCATTGGTGCTTCTCAGCGCAGTTGCCAGGAATCGAACTTGGGTCTTACCCCCTTGGCACCCTTGCCTTGCTAACTACGCAAAATAAGGTTCATATTTTTTTTACAATATTTGACTAAACTTATTTTCAAATCAATATAAATAAAAATAATATAGAAATAAAAAAATAAATATTAAATATTAAAAAACTATATCAAAAGTTTCACAAAATAGGTGACGACAAGGCTATTTTATTTTATCAAATTATCATTGAAAATGTATAAGGAATGCAAATTTAGTTTGATCAATGAATAATAACTGGGGGAAATACTAAAGTAAAAGTAAAACATTAAAAATATACTAAAATAAGAATTCAATATTTTTATTTCTAAAATAGGAGTTAAAATGTATTTATAGTGTCAATCATGATCATATACATTACCAAAAGATACTGTGCAATGTCCGTATAAAATGTCGCATTACCATAATAGGAGCTCTTGTTTTGAGATAAGAACATGAAACTCTTATTTTAATACCTTATCTTATGTTTTACTCTAATTTAAGGTGATTTTTTTAATAACCACCAATTTTCTTTTGGAAAGTACATAAAAAGTCATTATCTTATTGTTAACTAGTGTTAACCCCGTGCTTCGCATGAGCTCGTATATATTCTAAATTTTTGAGATTCTATAAATATAAGTTTATTTGTTTTAGTTTTCTAATAGTGACAAAATATGGTTTAAACTGGTGGAATATATATTGGTATGTTAATTTAAAAACAAACAAATTATACAAAATTAATGGTCATCGAATTAAGTACATTAATAGTTTTAATTAATAAAATATTTTAATAAAAAGTGGATTAATTACATAATGATACATCATTACATAATGTCACGTGTCAGTTGTCACCCTTCAATTAAATCTATTCTATTCTATTTACTTTGTTAAAATATACTACCTCCGTCTCACTGTCTTTGTCCACTTTTGACTTTTGGAACTGTTCATCTAAGCACTTTGACTCATCAAATTCTCTCAATGTGTAAGCCTAAATATATTCATGTGTGATCTTGTTTGATTTGTCTTAACATATAGATTATTAATATATAATTTCTATAATTTTTTAATATACAAATTACAAGATAAAATGGATTAAAGAAGTGCATTGGATGGTGTGCCAAAAGGTAAGTGGACAAAGACAGTGGGACGGAGGGAGTATATGTCAATAAAATAAATAATGTAATAAGATAAAATTTTTGAAACAAAGTATTTAATTAATAATTATGCATATGTGATTAAATTTATATAATTTTTTGAAAAGTAATAGACTATAATAAGTTGTGGATAGTATAAAAATAATTTTTTTGAAAAGTAATAGACTATATATATATATATATATATATATATATATATATATATATATATATATATATATATATAGAATTTTTAAAAAATGGAAAAGTTTTATACAAATGTATTCAAAGATCTTTTAAAAAAATCTAAATGGACCAATGAATTGAAATGCGTATATCCACCTTATTATTGAATGCACATGTGGATGCACATGTGACATGTGACATATCAACACTACAACAAATAAACTTTACTTTACATATATACTAGTATCAACCTCGTGCTTCGCACGAGCTCACATATATTCTAAGTTTTAACATACAGAAAATAAAATAGTGTTTATTTTAAATTCTTCTATAATGATATATATATATATATATATATATATATATATATATATATATATATATATATATATATATATATATATATATGTATATATACATACATACATACATACATACATACATATATATATATATATATATATATATATATATATATATATATATATAATGTGTTTGATTAATGTTATCTAACTATAAAATACTTCGTATCTCTTTTGAGAGAAAATTTTAATATAATATTGATATACATGTATTAAAATTGATATAAATCTTTATTTTCAGATGTAATAAATAGGAAAATGATGAATAGTTTATTAAAAATCACATCACTCTTTATTTTTAAAAGATTAATAAATTTTATAAAATCTTTTTTTAGATAAAAACAATTATGTACAAAATATATTTTTAAATGGTGTAACACATAAAGTCTAAAATGAATACAAACATTGAATAAATATATTAAGATTTTTAATCTATATGCTCTATCCATTTCAAAAAGATTATCATAGTTTGAATGTTTTGGTAAAATTATGTAACACTTTGATTACAAATTAAATATAATTTTCATTAATTAAATGTCATAAAAATTTGATATATGAAAACAATATTTTAAATGGACACATTTTTCTAAATTTATAATATAACTAAATATAATATACTTTTTACACACTTTGTGATCAAAGCATAGAGCAACTTGACCAAAAATACCAAATTGTGATAACTTTTTTGGGAATACAAGGTTACAAATTTCAAAAGGGTTATCAAATGAAACAATAATGAGAATTGATTTCGTCAATGAAAAATAAAATAAAAATGCCAAAGAAATCAACCGAGTAATGAAAATTATATAAGTGGTATATGACCTATATGTCATGTGTCATCCTTCAACAAAAACAAATTTATTTAATTTAATTTGTTGAAATAATATATTAGAAATTAAATAACGTTACAAATTAAATATATTTTTTTTCTTTCCTCAAATAAAATTTTAAGCTATATATTGTTCTAAAGTCGTTATGATTTTATTGAATTATGTGTTTTTATCAATCAATTAATATAATAATATAATTATACGGAGTTTCATATTTTGTTTCAAAAAACTTTTGATGTAGTTCTTAAATTTATAATTTTTTTATTTCTACACCAAAATCTTTAAAAAAAGTCAAATTTTTTTAAAATAGTTGTGAATATTTAAAAAAATATGTTAAAACAATGAAAAATATTTCTAAAATAATTAGATAGTGAGAACTTTATAAAAAGTTTATAAAAGAATGGTAATTTATTATTGGAAAGTGAAGGATTTATAAAGGAATTAATATTGGTAGATTTGGCGGACACATGTTAGTAGTATGCACACGTGGCTGCCACGTGAGTTAATATTGGCCACATCACATGACACGTGTCAACACTACAACTCTTGAACTCCTTTTTACATATACACTAGAATTTTAACCCGTGACATGCACGGGGTCGAAAGAATTTATTATCAATTCTGAATTTTTTCAATGCAATATATTTTTCGGAATCAAGTAAATATATTTCTAACACGATTTTTAATCAATAAACAACAATACTAAAGTAGAATATATAATATTTGAGTAATTAAAAGTGTACTCTAGATAGTCGTTCTAATTCTAATCTTTCCAAAAGACTCTAGGCTACACAACATTTTTGGTATGGTTGTAAGGATTTCATTGTCATCTAGAACTAATATTTTTAATCATGTATTTGTCTTTACTCGTGAAACAGTAACATAAAGTTGATCATGACTAAATTTTGAATTGGTTAAATATAAAACTCTAGAGTATAACAAAAGACAATGTTTGACATTGACTTTTGTTAATAGTCATAGCAAAACATAAGACTATTGAGAATTATCTTTTCTAGAACTTAAGGGTCAGATGGTACCAAATTTATTTGAGGTATGTAAATCTTTTTTCCCAAGTCGATTTCCCAAAACCACAATGACATTGGTAATGTTCTTTTGCAGCTCATCAACAATTAATATTCCACCATTACACAATCTAGATGTTTGATCAATATTTTTCAATAACATAATTACTACCTCCTTTTTAAAACTATTTTATGGTTTTGCATCCATGAACATTTGATTTCATTAAAAAACTAACTGTTAGCTAATCATCTTCCACACCTACATTTGAATATGCTTGGCATGAAGAATCTGAACTTAAGTACTCTTTATCTCCTTCTAAAATAGGATTGGACAACTTCATTTACCATTCAACAGCCTTGAGGGCGGGTGCCAATAGTGCATTATTCTAAAACAGATTTAGTTTTCATGTTCTCTAATAGATTTGGATAAAAGGAAGTCCATTATACTCTTGAGGAGATATTTGTGTCAAGAATCAAGAATTCAGACAGGATTTCAACGTCAACAATTTCATCAATTTTGGTTAACTAATTCTTAAAACATTATTTGATGACATGACTTGCTGACATGTCAAAAAAATACTCAATAGACATGCCACATGTCACAATTCTAGAAGTACAACTCTCAAATTTTATATATAAAGATTTAAAGTAAAAATAAATATTCATATGTAATTTCTTTTAGTCTTACCAATCTATACATTCTCAGAATAAATTTATTTTTTTGAATTATTATTTTTTGAATCTAAGTTCTTTTTTTCAATTTCAAAATATATTATTTAATTTAAATACTTTCCAACTATGAATTAAGATTTAAAAGTTTTTAAACGCGATTATGATGAGAAATTTATGTGTAACAAATACGAAAATTAATTTTCATAGAATGGGAGGGTGTTTGGGAGTGCACTGCTTTTCAGAATTTAGCTTCTGCTTTGAAAGGAGGTAATTTTACTTTGTTTGGCATGTCAGCTTCTTCTTTTCTCCACCACTATTTTGTACATATAACACCGTTTCGGAGAAGTAGTAATGAGGTGTTTTTGCTTTCAACTTTTGTGAAAATAACTTTATCCATAAATTAATCACTACCAAACATCCTCTAAGTGTTTTTGTTAACTAATTGCTTAAATATTACTTGATGACATGACATGCTAACATGTCAAAAAATTGCCCGATTGATACACTTCCGTTGATGACATGGCTGATGAGTCATTTAAATTTTTTCAAAAAAAATTCCTTAAACATCTAGCCATCTATTGGATAGGGTCCTTTAGATCTGAAATAATTAAGAAATCACAATTGTTGCACTTCCTTTAATGACATGGCAGATGAGTTGTTTAAAATTCTGTCGAGTCAGCATGCCAAATGTCATCATTCTGGAAGGTGAACTCACAAATTTTATATATAAAGGACTAGTATTTTGACCCGTGCCACGCACGGGGTCGAACAAAATTTTTTGTCGATTCTAATGCAATATTTTTTTGCAATAAAGAAAATATACTTCTCGCATGATTTTTAAGGAGACAAAACAATGAAGTGGAATAAATAATATTTGAGGATTTGAATGTGTACATAACAAAAAAAAATTTAGTTCTAAATTTTCTGAAAGACTTTAGTGTATGTAACATTTTTAGTATGGTTGCAAGGGTTTCCATTGTCATCTAGGACTAGTATTTTTTAATCATGTATTTATCTTCACTCGCAAAAGAGTAACATAAAGCTGCCCATTAGTGAACACCGACTTGGTTAAAAATAATCCAACAAATGACAATATTTGACCTGTCTTATTGATAGTCATAGCAAAATATAAGAGTACTGGAAATTGTCTTCTCTGGAACTTCAAGGATAGCTTGTATCAGATGGTACCAAATTCATTCGGGATATGTAAACTTTTTCCCCCACTCAATTTCTCAAAACCACAATAACACTAATAACGTTCTTTCGCAGCTTGTCAACAATTAATCTTGTACCGTTACACAGTCCAGATGTTTGGTCAATGTTTCTTAATAACATAAATGGTACCCCCATTTTTAAAACTACTTGTGGTTTGGAATCCCCGGCCATTTGATTTCATTCAAAAACTTAACTGTTATCCAATCGCCATGAAAAACCAAAACTCAAGCACATCATTTCGTCTTCGGGGAATGGGTGATATGACAGATTCATTTACCATTTCTACAACTTCAAGTGTGGGTTCCAGTAGTGGCTTATCCTCGAAAAAAGAATAACTTTTCTTATTCTCCAATAGGTTCGGATAAGTGAAGTTCACTATATTCTTGAGGGGGAACTCATGTCTAGAATCAAGAATATAGGCGAAATTTCAACGTCTGTTATTCCATCAATCACTTGTCCAAGCTTTCCATCTCCAATTCTTATTATCCAATAAAAAAGCTTGTGTGTCTCTATCTGCGCAATAGGATGTAGATGAATGCAATCTCATATTCTTCGTTAACATATAAACTTTAAAATGCGACCACAATTTTGAAAAATTGATGGTAAAACATGAAGAATTTATGGAGTACAACCGTTTTCCATTCATTTATGGAGTTTTTATTAGGGAACATCATTACATCTCTCATCGTACAATCCAATGCCTCAAAAGTAAATCGATTCATCATACACGCTTCATCTCATACGATTAGACTTGCTTGTTGGATTTATTATGCTTTCGGGCTCCCTTGTTTGATGGCACATGTTGAGCACTCAATTAGCGCCAGAGGAATTGAGAATCTTGACTGTGATGTCCTTCCCCCAGGTAAAAGCATTGCTGCAATCACACTTGATGTGACATTTAAGACAACTTTACCATTTGACATCAGATCAAGAGAAACAGACAGCGATTTCCAAGGATATGTTTTTCCAGTTCCGCTGAAACCATACACAAAAGAATTAGGTAATATTTGAGTACATTGTTTATAATACCATATACGCATAATTAGTTAATACACAAAGATACTTGTCGTATGATCACCTTCATAGAAAGTAATAACACATGTTATTGAAGATAGATCAGTCTCTTCTATCTCTTTTGCACTTGAAAGCGTGATGAAGTGGGTGTAGAATTATTCCGAGATCGATGCATTGTATAAATAATTTTTTTAGGAAAAATGTAATAGAAATGTTAAATTTTAAATTCGAAATAAAAAAATTACCATTTGTCACATCACATAGTACACTCTTTCTGAAATGGGTTAAATTATGTGAGGTTATAGCCGATGACAACGTCTCTCCATCTGTATATGTAATTTCTATCATAAAGAAAATAGTGTATTGATATATATTTTATGGAGAAGTATAGCTTTTACTCAAACTTTGTCTACGCATGAGTCATAAATTTATTCAATAATTCTTATACATGATAGCCTTTTGAAAATAAAAGCTTTGGTCAAAAAGTCTTTTTTTATGTGTATTAAAATGTAAAAATAAAACCCACTAAAAATTTGACTAAAAAAATAAAAAAATGACGATTAAAAGTTCGTCCCTAAACGATGTTGATAATAATTATAATAATAATAATAATTAAAATAATAATAATAATACAAATAATAATAGTAATACTAATTATAAGATTATTATTATTAATCTTTATATAAACTAATATTTGAAGGATTAGTTACCAATTTCGCAAAAATAAAAACAATGAATAAAAAGAAAGAAACTTTTAATGCCATATTTATTTAATAGAACATTAATTATTTTTTCGTTTATAGTAAAAAACATTCTAATTCTAATAAAAATTGTGTTTCATTTTAAAATTAGTATTTTCCATTTTAAAATTATAACTTTCGATTAATAGCTTTGAAAACATTGTCACATTTGTGTCACAAAAATTATTATCTTTCAATAATAACTATCTAAAACAGTAAAAGTTGGTACCATAATGTTTATGTGTAATAAGTTAGTTTTAATTAATGTTCCTAATTGATATATTTATGATATAATATTAGTTGTTATTAATGCATCCCGGAGGCCGAATCAATAAATTGGCTTACATACTAATTATTATTTTCTTGGTTAAAATTTACATGTTGTACTCATAAATAATATATGATTAATTAAAAAATACATAGAAAAAAATGTAAGATTTAATGTTTACGATTCTATAACATTTAATTCTATATAATTCTATATCAACAGTACATTATTCTATGCATAAAAAATCATACAACATTTTTATTTTCCACTAAAGTTTTCCTCTCTTATTTAAAATTTAATATGTAACTTTTTTTTCCGCCAAAGTTTGAATATTTTTTTACATCATTTTATAATTGTTTATTTTTTGGTGAAGTCAAGTTGCTAGTGGATTTTTCAATAGTGTAGAAGTATTTGAAAAACAATGTTAACCTCAAAGATCTTAAAATTTGAGGTGTGCATGAATGCTTTTATCATTTATTTTCTTTTTAATATAAATAAGCCATGTGCTATGCAATAAACAATACAATGAGGATCATATATAATTTTTTTGTCTTTTAACCTTCGTGGTATAAGCACGTAAGTTAAACATTTTTAAACCTTTTATTCATTAATAGCTTAAAGGCCATCAATTCAATCAACATCAATTTCTTACATCAATTTAATCGGCATTTTTGTATTTTTTTTTAGTGTAGTCAAACTGTTAGTGAGTTTTATTTTTTCATTCTAATATTTATAAGACATTTGTTATATAATAAAAATGCATTGTTTATAAATTTATAATTTTTTATCTTTTAATATATGCAGTATATATTTTATTTTTTAAGAAATATTTAAAAATTGGGGTTACATTATTTTGTTTTTAGGAAAATCTAATTTGAATATCATTTATTCATCCCTTTCAAATAATTTTCACCTACATATTTCTTTTTGTTTTTAATATGAATTTAATGTTTGTTTACTTTTTGCAAACTTAAATTGCTAGTGATTTTTTCCAAAAGTACAAAGTACGTAAAAATTAATGCTAAGTTCTAAAATGATTTTTTTGCATTTATATATAAATAAGGCATGTCTTATTTTAAAAAAGGCATTATAGGCCCTGTATAACTCATTTGCCTTTACATATTCGTAATATTATCTTTAAGCGCGTAAATATTAAACAGTTTTCTATCTTTTAACAATAAATACCTTATATACATAGTCATTTTCAAATTCTATGTATTTTTTATAAATAAAGTGTGTACCACATAAGAATATAATACTTAATTTCAACCAAGGATATAACAATTAGTATTTAAGAACATTTTTTGAACGTAACTCATTTATAACAATTAATACCATAAATTCTTCTAATCAATTTTACAGAAGAAGAAACATAGAAGATCTGATCTTGCGCGAAGAAGTAGAGGTCATCCCTCAAAAAAAAAGCCTTAAAGGCAATGCATAAAAAAATACATAAAAGTCCATGATGACATGACTCTTGAGGTGTTTAAAAAATATCCAGTCAGCATGCCAAATGTCGGCATTCTAAAAGCACAACTCCCAAATTTTATATATAAAGATTAAATTTAGTCAATGATGTTGAAATTGTAAAGAAAGTTAGCTTGAACATAGCATTTTCATGGTGACACAGCTTTTTGATCAATTTTATTATATAATAGTAGAAGATAATTAAACATAATATATTTTTTAATTTATATAATAAATCATCTAAGGACTATAAACACAATTTTTCTAGTGATAAACCAAATCAAAAAATATCTATTCTAACTATGGAGTTATGTATAATATATTTTTCTAATTTAACAAAATTATAGTTCAATCATCTCTTGTTTTTAAATTTTTTAATGTAATTTTCAAGAAAATATACTTTAATGTAGTTTTAAAATTAATTAAAAGTGTAATTATAAATGAAGAGAGTAAAAAATATTAAATTGAAAAAAGAATACTATTATAAAAAAAATGAATTTTCCTATTTCATAATTAAATTTATTCAAAGATTTCATGTCATAACAATAATTTCACATTTTATACGTCCTAAATTAGGTGGAATATTAGGTGTCAAAACAAATTCAATTTTTTAATAGGTGACAAAATATTTTATTTATTAGGTGTTAATATTTATATAAATTCTATCAAACTACATTTATTTAGATGTATCATAAAGAAATATAAAATTTATTTATAGGTGAAGAGAGTATATTTTTCCTTATTGAAATGTTTTGTAAATAATAAAGAGAAAAAAAACTATAGAATTAGAACAACATATTATCATAAAAAGAAAGACTTTTTTCCATTTTTAAATTTACTCAAATATTTCTTAGCCAACTTTTAATTTCATAAGAAAAATTAGGTGGCATGTTTAGTGTTAAAAAAAGGCCACATAAGCATGCCACATGTCGAGTTCTTAGAGACCTAACTCTCCTTTTTTATATATAAAGTCATATATCTTTTTAAGATCAAAGAAGAGGTTCACACTCACCACATTGTGACATTATAACTGCAACACTATCACCGTCTCACTGTTATCGGTATCACTGGTCACCAAAGTGCCATCGAGCATCACCGAGGGTTGGTTGGTTACACTAACATATTACACTGTCATTGATAGTGTAAATTACCTAACCAGATAAACAGTACTAGACCGGGTCTATGATTGTTTACCGGATTCAAGATAGTAAAAAGGTAAAAATACGTAAAGTAATCGGGAGGACTGTAGGTGGAAACACATGTAGCCCAATTGTTATTCGAATATTCGGATCCCTTCCTTTGAGGGTTACATAGGTATTTGTAGTAAGCTAGAGGAGACAAGACGCTGCACACTCACGTCAGACCAGACCATGTTCCTGGGTGGCGCGAGGTCATTTCCTCTATCTCATAGTGGTTTGTCTTTTAGTTAGGAAGATGACTTCCTTGTCACGTAGTGTTTTGGACGGATTACTCGAATATCTCCAATGATTCTCCGTTGAATTTGGCCGCTACAGTCCAATTTCCTTTGGATTCTTCCTAACCGACACTTCCCAACCATAGAAATCATACCGGGTAGATTCCCAAGGGATGAGTTCATTGAAATTGGGGATGAACGTGGAAAGTCACGTAATTTGACCGGTAGACTATTAGAAGTATTCCAGTCAAATATTTATCATTGACCAATATATTCCCACTGTCGTTTCGTCTTCTCATCCCAAAAAATTAACCTTGACCGGTCAAGTATTTTTGAGTCTCCCTTTGATCGGCATTGGGTGGAATACACCCATTAGTCATCATTTTCTATTGCATTGCCAACGAGTACTCTTACTCCACATTGCCATTATACTCCTCTTTTGGTATTTTAATACTTTTTTTACTCCAATCAAGAGAGATTTCTTATCTAGTTTAGGTAGTTTTAAGAGCTTGTTCTTTATAACTTAAATTTTTAGTTTCCGGCTTCTTCTCATTCCTTCCACTTTTCCAACTACTCTCATTTTCTGCCAACCCTTTCTACTCTCCAAACAATTACTCTAAAACGATGTATTTTTAATGCAATTATTATTATTATTATCATCATCATCATCATCATTATTTGCATTATTATTAGTATTTTCTTCATTGTTGTTGTTGTTGTTGTTATTGTTATTATTATTATTATTATTATTATTATTACTACTACTGCTACTACTACAACAATTATTATGTTCATAAGTATAATTATAAATTATAGTTCAAATTCCTTCCAGTTTCTTCCAACATCTACCTCTTTTTTCAAATTATAAATTATAGTTCTAATTCCTTCTAGATTCTTTTTATTCCTTCCAGTTTCTTCCAACATCTACTTCTTTTTTTCAACCTTAAAGAACAAGGCTTAAGTAGTATTTCATTTCAATTATTGAGTTCAATTCCAAAATTAAAAATTGTAAATTAAGATATCAAAAAGGGTTTTACTAGATTCATACCCAAAATGGCTCTTTTCCACACCTTTTACCTAAATTTTGTTTGTACACAAAAACTTGCATCTCATTTTGTACTCCAAAAGCATACGCCGAAATTTTGTGCTAGTGTGATGCTAGTGTGGAGATTTACATAAACAAAAAATGCCAGTGTAAATTTTAATTGAACTAACATTTTATATCAGTTATTAATACAAAATAAAGTTTGTCAAGTCTCGTAACGCGTAATAGAAAGAGACACCTTGACAAAGGAGGCGGACCAAAACCTGCTCTGATACCATGATAGAATTTAGGATTGATAGTGGCAACTGAATTGAGTAATAAGATACTTGGGTTGAACCACATTAAAAGATTGAACTCAATTGATTAGTTAGTTCAACTCAAGAGCTTATATACCAATTATTTTGCTCATGAATTTTCGATGTGGGATGACACTCTAACATGTTTTTTAATTAAATATTAAAAAATTAAGCAAAATGAAATCAATGAAAAATTTTAATAATATACTTTCATTATTTATTATATATATGTTATATTTAATCTCGACGATGGATAAATTTTTTGAATGAACTTTTAAATTATTTTTAGAGTAAATTCAATAAAAGGTCCTCAGTTATAGGTCGTTTTACATATTTAGTCCCTACATATCAAATATTACTAATTTAGTTCCCAATTATTAAATCATTTTTCACAAATGGTCCTTTGTTAATGTTTTTGTTAAGAACATGGATAAAATTGTATATTCATACTTCTCTCTCTCCTCCCTCCTCTCGTACTCTTTACTAAACTTCTCGCTGAGTTTGAAGCTCTAAACCCAAAATTGAATTATTAGTCTTCTTGGTGGAACCTAAAATCAAAACCAATAAGCTTTATGGATGAGTTTTATCAGTTAGTTTCAAGAAATTGCAAAGGAAATAAACATTAAAACTCATCCATGAAGGATACTGGTTTCGAATTTGGGTTCCACCAGTTCGACAAACAATTGAGAGAAGAGTAATGATTTCAGTTTTGGGTTCAAAACTTCAAACTCAGCGACGAGTTTGAGAAATGAGTGCGGGGGGGGGGGGAGGAAGCTTAATTGAGGAGAGAAATGAGTGTGAATTTATAATTTTATCCACGTTCTTAACGCAAATGTTAACAAAGGACCCTTCGTGGAAATGAATATAATAATTGGGGACTAAATTAGTACTCCCTCCGTCTTAGTGTATTTGTCCAGTTTGACTTTTTCGAGTCAAACTGGACAAACTTTGAACTTCAATTAAATAAAAACCATAATGTATTTTAACATAAAAATGACTTTATTGGATTTATCGTATTGAGAACTTTCAAAATTGTATTTCATTATGCTAATATGCAATATAAATTGAGAGTAATTGGAGTTCAAAGTTTGTCCAGTTTGACTCAAAAAAGTCAAACTGGACAAATACACTAGGACGGAGGTAGTAATATTTGATATGTAGGGACTAAATATGTAAAACGTCCTATAACTAGAGACCTTTTATGGAATTTACTCTTATTTTTATGTACTTTTAAATTTAAGTATCAATATTTTCAATCGCACTTTTGTTCATATATTTTGTATTTGAATTTAATATGAATGAATTATTTATTCTATGTTTTTAGTTTAAATAATTTTAATCAAAATAGATACAAAAAAGATGTAAAGAAGTATATAAAAAAATTAATCTAAGGGTGCACCAACATGAGTACCCCATTTATATACCAAGCTAATACAGACATATAATGTATGTGTTTGTAGAGACATTATGTGTCTCTGTGTGTCTGTATTAGTTTGATGTATAAATGAGGTACCTCATATTGGTATATTCCTATCTTTTTTGGGGTGTGTTTGATAATTCTCTAATTTAGAGAGTATTTATTAAAAATAAACTTCAATAGATAAGAATAAAAAGTATAAAAATAATAAAATGAAAGTTTTAAGTATTTTAAGATTAAAATAAAAGTATAATGACAATATGATATAAGAGTATGAATTGGTTTTGTGATGAAAATATAATAATAGTGTTATATGATAGCATGATTAATCAACCATCATCGATCGACACGGCACTCTGAGGCTAGCACCAACGGGTTAGCAAGGTTAAAATGACTAATCCCCTGATCCTCCCAACTCAGCCTGATGCCCCCCCCCCCCCCCCCCCCCCACACCCATAAGTATAGTTGACTCCTAGACCAAATTTTGTTTAAGCACAATTGCACCCTATCAATTGCACCCCACCCTTGTCAATCGACTAATGATATTATTTTGTTTTAAATTTTTTGAAGTTAATTTGTATAATTTAATAATTATCCTAAATGCAAATTCTAATTAAAATGATGCTCCCAAACATGACCTTAGTCCTAATTAGTTATTTCTTATGTCTCATTTTATTCATGTGGTCAAACTATTTCCTTTTTCTTTACATACTTTTATCTATTAGTATACGATAAAATGACAAACTTCTTAAATAAGAGCAAAAATCATGAAAATACAAAAATAAGAGTTATACTCTTTTTGTGACCTAAATAAGAATTCACACGATCACTGCCACACTATTATCGAGATTCCACCGTAGATCGCCGGAGCTCCACTTTTCTTTTTCTAAGTTTCACACTCTATCATATTGTTACCATTCAAACTGCTACATTGTCATCACACCCGCACCGTCCACATTGCTAAATACCAATTTAAGGGATACAAATAATGACACTCATATTTTAATATTTTGATGACATATTATTTCTACATAGAAACATTTCTCTTGATAAAAAAATAGTCGTTTCTCTTCTTATTTTGTAAATTTTTATGTAATTTTTAAATATATAAATTTTATTTTTAAATTTTATATTCCCTTCCTCCAGAAATGTTTCTCTTGTTCTATCCACACGGTCAAATTTAATTCACTTTGTTTGTTTATTTCTACTATTTGTTTCAAAAAACAATACTCCGTATAATAATGTCAACTTTTTTTGTAAAATTTTTTATTAAGTTTTTATATATATAAAATTTATTTTTTAGTCTTACACTTATAATCAAATCATTTGAATCAGAAATAATTAACTTCCAACAAACCCTTTAAACTGAAATAAAGACATTTCCAAGCAAAGGAGTACTAATTATTATATAGTTTTAAATAAATAAATATTATAAAAAATTGAAATTTCAAATCTATAGCTTAAAATGAACTCAATTTTTATTAGTGAAATTTGCACTAAATAGGACTAAAACATAAGTCATTTTCTAATGTAGGACTTAAACTTTTTTATTACCTAAATAAGACTTAATAATGTCTAGTGGGAGGAAAAATGTCCAGTGATGGTGGACATTTACTTGAATAATGACTAATGAATAATAACCAAAAGTCCTACAGAACATATGGTCCTATATGGAGAAAGTCATTATGTTTTAATCTTACATAAATTACCCATTTTTATTATATTTAATTACTTACTTCATAACTAAATAATGACTTAGGCCCCGTTCCGTTCAACTTATTTTTTCTTATTTTTTCTTAATCTTATTAAAATCAGATCAGATCAAATCAGAACCAATCAGATCAAATCAGATCCAATCAGATCAGAACCAATCAGATTAGATCAGATCCAATCAGATCAGAACCAATCAGATCAGATCAGATCCAATCAGATCAGATCCGATCAGATCTAATCAGATCAGATCAGATCCAATCATATCAGATCAGATTCAATCAGATCCAATCAAGAATTATTATTATTATTATTATCATCATTATTAGTATTCAAGTACTCGTAAGGCATATGCACATAAATTTCTAACGTTTTTTTGAATATAGGAAAATACTATTTGGTTGGTTCTGGATATCCGAACACTCTTGGGCATCTAAGTCCAATAAGACATGAAGATGTTAAATATCACATGCCTGAATTCTGTGGAGACCCACCACCCAATGGGATGCTGGAGCATTTTAATTACAAACACTCATCATTGCGAACAACAATTGAAAGATGCTTTGGGGTACTAAAAAAGAGATGGAAGATTTTGAAAAATATGCCCCAAATGAAAATTGAATATCAGTTGGCTATTATGGTGTCAACATTTATGCTTCATAATTTTATTCGGCTTCATGAGTTAGGTATCCCATTATCTGCTGGAGTTGACGTTGAACCGCAAAGTGATAGTACTATGTTCGACACGGAACGCAAGACCAAAATGGATGAAGTGCAACTTGATATAGCAAAAGAAATTTGGGATTCAATGAGTAGGACTGAAGATAATACGAGTGTGTAACATTTTATGCAATGTATTATTTATAGCATACATCATTTTTTTGTCACGCACATCTAGCATGTAATGTATTATTATACAAGATGTAGAAAAATATATAATTTCTTTGCTTAACATTGATAATATAAGGATGAGATATTTTAATAAAAATATTATCTCTTCTCTATATTGATTATCTAAATTTAATAACTTTTTAATGCATATATAAATTAAATATTTATTCTAATGTATATATGAACTAATTATTAAAATATTAAATCAATATTATTCATTAAAAAAATCATAAAATAAAAAATATTATTACATTATAATATGAATGATTATTCTAATACATGAGTTAACTAATTTTATTTTATTAAAAAATAATCATAAAATAAAAAATATTGATTATAATATAATATGAATTATCATTACAATTTTCAATCAGATCAGATCAGATCCAATCAGACTAGATCATATCAGAACTTATTAAAATCAGATCAGATCAGAAAAAATAAGTTGAAGGGTAGTGATGCATATGCTTAGACAGTTATTAGAGCAACGTAAGACACATTTCGCGTGTGTAATCATCGCTAAAACTAAAAAGTCCTCCATTAATTAATGTCGCCCAAACCATTCGAAGCTGCTTTAATGTGCTTTCCTGGAAATTAGAGCAACCCAAAATCCTGTCTTCTTTTCTCCTCCCAATTAACTTTATTCACAAATGACCAAATCAAACAGGCCATCCAGGAACAAATAAATTACACGACCTAGCTAGACCAGGTACTTGTCTGTTTTAAAACCTTGACCCTGCCGGTTGGAAACCATCCATTAAAACCCTTTTGTCCCCTGATCAAAAATACTCTCTCAATCACAAACCCCCCAAAAAGGAAAATGGAAAAGGCTGAGTCAAATAGTTCTTTCCCAGCTTGGAAGAAAATGCTTAGATCCCTATCAATGAATAGGCCCAACCAGAGGGTTGCTGAAGATATCTCATCTTCCTCCTCCGCCCAACCCTGCAGCCATGATCATCATCACTCCCAGGTACGCCTTGCTATTTACATAGCCATGGCTCACGCGGGTCTCGCTCTCGCGGTCTTCATCGCCTATGGAGTCTTCAAGTTCCTTGAGGAATACATGAGGCCCATCCTCTGGGCTGGCCTCTGTTCAATCCCCCTCCGGGGGATTCAACACGCCCTCGTTGGGTTTTGGTCCGAGCCCCTCGCCTTGGGGCTCACCGAGACCTTTTTAGCCATCCCCGTTGCGCTCTTCAAGATCTTTGTCGGAACCGTTGTTGAGATCAAGGAGGCGGGTCTCGAGATTGTCGTGAGGATCACGGGGAGGCCGTTCGCTCCGTCCCGTTCGGGGGTGGTGAGGAGGTACCGCCGCCGTAGAAGCGGGTTCTTCGTGCTGCTGAGATGGCTCGTGTCGCTTTGGGTCTTCGTGATGACTTACGAGCACGTTGGGAGGATCGCGTCCCTCGCGCTCCTCGCGTTCGGGTTCATGTTCTCCGCCTCAGGCGTGGAGTCGAGCATGAGGAGGGTTAGCTCCTTCAGGAGCAAGAGCTTCCGCCGCTCCCCGGTTTCCTCCATCTTCACCAAAGCGATACTGAAGAGGCTGAAGATCATCGTGGCGATCGGGTTGATCGCCGCGATGACCGTGGGCTCTCTCGCGGGCACCGTCTTCTTCTCCTACAAGATTGGGATGGAAGGGAAAGACGCGGTCCTGCGACTCCAGTCGCACGTGGTGGACAACAACTACGCGGAGAGGTTCGGCATTAGGGAGTGGATGGATGAGAAGGATTTGGCCGCAATGGCGGATAGGTACACCGTCCAGATGTATCAGGCCGCTTTCGAGCATATGGACAAGTATGCAATGCACTACAACTTGAGCGAGTTTGTTGTGGGTATGAAGCAGCTGGTGATGGCACTGTTGGCTAACTCCTCCTCCTCCTCCGGCGGCCGCGGCTCAACTCCTCATATTATGGCCTCCCCGCCGCCGCCGCACCACGACAGGATCTTGAGCCTCAAGAAGCGGGTTATCGCCGGGCAATGGGAGAAATTTTACGACGAGACGAACGCCATTTTCAAGGAGATGGTGAGAGTTGGTAGGGACGACTTGGCGGGGAGGGCAAAAGGCGCGATGAGGCGAGCCTTGTTCAACGGAGTGTCCGTCCTCGGGGGGACCGCAAAGGTCGCGTTTCTCGTGGGGAACTCGATACTCTCGGGAGCGGCGGGCGTGTTCAACTTTGTGTCCCAGGCGACGGTGTTCCTTTGGGTGTTGTACTGCCTCGTCACGTCCGAGTCGGGGGGCGTGACGGAGCAGGCAATGTGCATGCTCCCCGTCCCGCCCTCGGCGCGGGACAGGTGCGTGGAGGTGCTGGACAAGGCCATCTCGGGCGTGCTTTTGGCCACGGCCGAGATAGCCTTTTTCCAGGGGTGTCTCACCTGGCTGCTCTTCGACCTCTTCTCCATACACTTCTTGTACGTGTCGACCGTTCTGGCCTTCGCCAGCCCGCTGTTCCCGATTTTCCCCTCGTGGCTCTCGACCGTCCCCGCGGCGTTGCAGCTGGTGGTGGAGGGGAGGTACGTTTTGGGCTTGGCATTGGCGATCATCCATCTTTTGCTCATGGAATATGGGACTGCTGAAATCCAAGAAGATGTTCCTGGCTACTCTGCTTATCTCACTGGTCTCAGCATTATTGGGGGAATGGCATTGCTCCCATCGCCCGTCGAGGTATTAGTTTTAAAAATTAACCTATGACTAACCTAAAATGAGGTATCCATTCGTACACCAGACACACCACACCGACTTTCAATGTTCATGTGTGTACAAATGGAGTACTCCATTTATTTTTAGGGTACCATAACATTACACTATTTGTGTGAAACAAATTAGGTATCCTATTTTAGGGTACCCTAACATTGCCCTAGTTTTAATGTTTAACTTTACCATTTGGAAAACATTATTGAGTGTTAGTGAATTAAAGCAAGATTTGTTAATGACAGGGAGCAGTGGTAGGACCATTGCTAACGACAATTGTGATTGGGCTTAAGGACTTGTATGTGGAGTTTGTTCTGGAGGGATGGAAGGATTACTCTTCCACAGATTCTGATTCTTCTACATCATCATCCTCCACCAATAATTAAACTTGGAGAAGTAAATAACAACATCTCCTTAATTACAATTTAATTAATTAACAATAGAAGGGGTGTGTGTGTGTGTGTTTATCCTCAGCAGGCTTATCATCAAGCCAAATCACATGTACGGAGTAGCATAGAGTACCATATTTGTTGTACCCTAGTTTTTGCTCCGTGTCAAGATATACCGAGTATAATTTATTTTATTTAATTATAAACAATAAAGTAGGTTATTGCTTTTTTTAAAATAAGGACATGTTTAGAAACAGCGTTTTCGATTAGCGTTAGCGTTTTAGATAAAACTTTAATGGTATAGATTTACTTTGGAAATGTTAATGCTAAACGTTGGTCGTAGATTGTCTTTTCAAAACACTAACGGTAATTTCTAACGTTATTACCAAATCGGCCCTAAGAATCAACCAAATACAAAGAAAGTCATCTTCCCCGAGGCACTAAAAAGAAAGAAAGGTCTTCTTCTAAGAAGCGCCAAGTCCTGAGAAAGTCCCCTTCCAAAGAGGTAGGTACAAAGTCTCGAGAAAGTTCCTCTTCCAAAGAGGCACAAAGTCCTAAGAAAGTCTTCTTCCAAGAGGCCTAAATCCCCGAGAAAAGTCATCTTCCCGTGGCACCGAGAAAAGTTGTATCCCATGAGGCAACCCAGTGAGTCATGTAGTTTTTGAATCTGTCTCGTTTCCCGAGACAGACTCAAAACTAGGGGGCATGAGATGGATTAGGAATTTTACCTAATTCAATATTATTTGAACAGTACAAGTAAGCCCAATTCAATCTGACACAAGATGTAAATCAGATATTTTATTCAAGACGGAGCCAGAGATATGAAGATAAAGAAGATAATTTGATGAGATTTGATAATATTGATGGGCCCGAAATTATATATTGATGGGGTTAAAAATATTTTATCGTTCCCCATCAAGTACTACAAAACAAGATAAGTGGATCCCACAAGGATGAGTTGAGGTGTATTTTTCTCCTTTAAAAAGAGAAAGAGTACTACCTCCATCTCGAAAAATATTTCCTGTTTTATCTTTTTTTGGTTAAAAAACGACAATCTTTGACCTTAAATTGTGAAAAATATATTTAAAGCCGGAATCGAATCCAGGTCCCCCAGATTCATCATGGTTTGGGTTTCGAAAAAGTCAGATTATTAATGTACGTTTGGTAAAGACACATCACGTACTCATTAGGCTTAAGACCGGATGGATGACATGATAGATTCGTGACAAAACTTAAAAAAATAAGAAATTTGAATATTTTTTCTAAAAAAGAATAGAGAAAAGAAAATTGAAGATTTGTGTTCGTGTGTTATTTTTTAAAAAGAGAGTGAATTTATAGAGGACGTTTTTTTAAATGCCTAACGACATTCTAGCTGTTGGAATGGAGGAGGAGGTCACAAATTTCACCTGTTTAATATTTGGTGCAAGAACAATGAAGCCCAAAAAATACTCCTGGAGGGCGGTGTTTAACGCCCCCAATGCATTAAAAATGCAAAAACAAGAGTATTTCTAGTGCTTTAATGGACAAAGACTTTAGATCCTAAAACCCGGGCTTAAGAAGCTTCCTTAATTCGCAAGGCCCAAAAGATGGCTTTTTTTCTACCTTTACGCCAACATTTCTCTTTTTGGTCTACAAAAAAAGCGTTTTATTTTTTTAAACGAAAAATCTAACCAATACTTTAAGAAATTTGTAACTTTATATTAATACTCCAAAACTGAAAAATTTATACAATTATTTCCAAAAATTGCTCAATTTTATATGGAGTACCAATACTCCGAGTAACCAACTTAGCATAATACGGAGTATAAGACAATTTTTATGGTTACTCATCCGGTTATATTCGACTTTGACTAAGGCTTCATTCCGTTCAACTTATTTTTTTTATCTGATCTGATTTTAATAAGTTCTGATCTGATCCGATTTGATCTGGTCTGATCTGATTGGATCTGATCTAATTGGATCTCATCTGGTCTGGTCTGATCTAATCTGATTAAATATGATTTGATTTAAAATTCAAATCAATAATTTGATTTGACTTTATAATAACGTTTGAAAATTGTAATGATAATTCATATTATAATATAATCAATATTTTTTATTTTATGATTATTTTTTAATAAAATAAAATTAGTTAATTCATATATTAGAATAATCATTCATATTATAATGTTATAATATTTTTTATTTTATGATTATTTTTTTGTGAAATTAGAATATTAATTTAATATTTTAATAATTACTTCATATACACATTAGAATAAATATTTAATTTATATAAACATCAAAAAGTAATTAAATGTAGATAATCAATATATAGAAGAGATAATATTTTTATTAAAATATCTCATCCTTATAAAAGATCAAAACTTTAGAAACTCAAATTACATGTAGCAATAAAAATGTATTTTAAAAGTAGAATTATATTGACATTGTGAATGTATTTTAAAAATAATTTTTCCGACGCCTAATAATTAAGGATTACTTTCTTAGTTTTCTATTTAACTTGTTTCTAATGTTTATTCTTTTTCATTGTTAATAATAATAATAATAATAATAATAATAATAATAATAATAATAATAATAATAATAATAATAATTCTTGATGGGATCTGATCTGATCTGGTCTGATCTTATTGGATCTGATCTGATCTGGTCTGATCTAATTGAATCTGATCTGATCTGGTCTGATCTTATTGAATCTGATCTAATCTGGTCTGATTTTAATAAGAATAGAAAAAATTAAAAAAAAATAAATTGAACGAAACCCGACCTACAACTTTTTAGAGCTTCGATACTAATAATACCTACGAAATCAGAATTAAACTTTCAATGGTACCTATTAGTGGTCAAAAGACTTTAGATCCTATAACCCGGGCTTTAGAGGCTAACATGGCCCAAAAGATGGCGTTGCTTTAGACCTTTAGGCCAACATCTTCTTTTTTTGGTCTACAAGAAAGCACTTCATTTTTTAATGAAAAATCCATAGGAATACTCCAAGAATTTTTTGATTTTACGTTAATATTTTGAAATTGAAAATTTAGACTACTCTAAGCAGCCAACTAAGCAATGTACGTGACTCTTTGAACAGTGACTGTAAATTATTAAGCATGTGTTGTAACTACAGAGAGTTATAAAATAAAGAATAATAATGTTTCAAACAAAATAAAGAATTTTGAAGTAGATATTTCATGATCAATTTATATGTTTTTTGAAAGATCTTTAAAATATAAATTCAACATTATATCGACTTTAAAGCTCTCTATTTTTTTATTTGAAGTACTATTCATAATTTATCTGATTGAAATATAAATATTTTATTTTTCATTTTTTACATATTTTTATTTTAAATCGACATGGAAGAGGGTGGTAATTATAATGCATTCAAGGTGTTGCCTTTATTTGTTTAAATCACTAGCATTTTGACGGGGTGGAACTATTTTTATTCCAATTTTACAATTTTTGTTCATTACATCATTTTTCAAATATCGAACAAAATAAAACATCAACATTAAAAGCTAAAATAATGATAAGACATATAACATTTGCTAATTAAAATTATACAATATATATTTGAAATTTAAATGTCAAAGTCTTTTTTAAATTTAAATTTTTGAAATTTTTTGAGATATACGTCATTTTTTGGTGTTATAAAGATTACCAGAGACATTTTAAACTAATACTTTGAACCCTACTTTTTAGTCTTACTTGCGAAACAACAATATAAAATTAGTCATATGTGAATACCGAGTTGGTAAAAAATAATCTTATAAATGACCATGTTTAGCTTTCACTTTATTTATAATCATAAAGAAACAAAAACTATTAAAAATTACTCCCTCCGTCCCTAAATAAAGTTCCTCTTTCATTTTTTCTTTGTCCCTAAATAAACTTCTCTTTTCCCTTAAAAAACCCCTTTTACCCCTTACTTTTTCATACCCTACCTATCACATCATACCTTTTTACTAATAATCTACCTATCACATCTTACTTTAACACATCACATCAAGGGTATTCTTGGAAAGTCAACACCAAAATATTTCTCCCTTAAATCCTCAAAAAGTCAAAAGTGGAACTTTATTTAGGGACGGAGGGAGTATATCATTTGAAACTTCAAAGGTAATCCTGTATGAAATGATACATAATTCATTTAATTTGGAGTATGTAAATGTTCTCTACGAGTCTACGACTTTGTTTCCTAATTCTATAATTGTGCCAAAGATAATTTTTCAAAATTCTTTAATGATTAACCTTATACTATTACACAATCAAATGATTGATCAATTTTCATCAATAACATAATTGGTTTAGGTTTCTTCAAATTAAAATTATGTTGTGATTTAAGATTCATGGACATTTATTTAAATTCATTAACTCAACTATTATACAATCGTCATTGATGAGCAAAGTATATGATC
Organism: Cuscuta australis; assembly: GCA_003260385.1. Lineage (NCBI taxonomy): Eukaryota > Viridiplantae > Streptophyta > Magnoliopsida > Solanales > Convolvulaceae > Cuscuta > Cuscuta australis. Next base: position 6,079,948 of record NQVE01000215.1, on the reverse strand, counting down.
CCCCCCTATACTAGTTTAGATTATCGAAACAATTGATTCATCTTTTAGCATTAATATGATTCTCTTCCCTCGTATTGATTTTAGAGCAATGCTAGGTTCAGAAATATAATCGTCACAAACTTCACAAACATGTCATTTTAGATTTAAATTCACATTTTAAAATTATTATAGACTACTTTATTGAAGTTCATAGATAATAGGTTCATGAAGCTTGCGAACTAAGTATTTCTCTTGATATAAAAATGACTATTCTTTCTTGAATTAATTAAAAAAATTGTGATCCTATGATTATATGATCTCCTTTGCATTAATTAAAAAAAATAAGATTACTGAATACCAACCATATGATTCAAAGAATATGATGCTTCTACCACACATCGCCGCATTTGTGAAACACTAATCCTTCCAAGTCTGCAGTCCCTTTCGGACTAAAATATTAACTTAGTTAGCGTAAAAATTTAAAACATTTCTAAACACTTTTATTCATCACAAGAATAATATTTACAATAGTAACAGTACGGAGTTTTCAATGTTGGGGAAGCTTAACAATTCATTATCACAAAACATAATTTATTTATGTCCTTGATCAAAACCATCACATCCATCCTGACTATCTCACATCCGTCTGCCTCCAGGATCACGTCACATCAGTGGCGGATCTATAGTGAAGGAATGGGGGGCATATGCCCCCAACTAACTTTTAGTGCTAAACAAAAATTCTTTTTTTTTTTAATTTTTCTGTAAATTTGAGCGGCTGCCCCCGTCTAAAAGTTGAAATGACCCCAATAGTCCAATAATCCACTCCAATAGTCCTATTATCAATTTATTAGTACGAAGTATTTAATTTCTTAATTACTGTTATTTCCTAAATTATATTTTAAATTAATAGCAAAGTACTGTTGAAAGATGCTTCGCAGCAATGAATATTGTGAAGACATTTATGAAATCAAATTGGGGATGAGTTCTTAAGTTATTGTTTATTATTTATGGTGACAAAAAAATGCTTGAAAGAGTTAAAAATGAAACTATAATAGATCGGTTTTGGAAGATGAAAACTCGAAGAGGGCAGTTGTAATTCTTTCATGTTTTATGGTTTGTCATATTAGAATTGTAATGTACTCATTCCGTCCTGGAAAACATGGGAGTTTTGATTTTGAAGAGGGATTTAAGAGGAATGTATTTTGGTATTGAATTTTCATAAATTTCCTTTGATATGATGGGTAAAAGTATGATTTGATGGATAGATTATTAGTAAAAAAAGTATGATGTGATATGTAGGGTATGAAAAAGTAAGGGGTAAAAGTGACTTTTTAATAGAAATGATAAGTGTTTTTTGGAACGGATGAAAAAAGAAAGGATAAAGGTTTTCAGAGACGGAAGGGTATAATTTTACGTATTTCAAAACTTGTGTTTGTAATTTTTTGGTCTTTTACTTTATGTTATGACTTTAAGTCTTTAATTATTGTGCCCCCAACTCTTCAATTTTCTGGATCCGCCACTGCGTCACATCATTCTTTCTATTTACATGCGTGTAGCAAATAAAGCATATTACACATTCAGCGTCGAAGCTGAGTAATAATATCTAATGCGTCGAACATCCATATACATTGAATCTCAGTCCATAATCAAATCATTTGATATCATGCACATAATGTTCAATTCAAATATTCATCATTCATGATTTTGATATTTTTCAGGTCATAACAACATATGTTATCCAATTCAAATATTCAATATTCATTATTTTGACAATGCTCTTAAATGAATCTTAATCTAAGGCCAAATCATAACAACGCTCTGAAACTATTCTTAGTCTAAATCCAGATTATAACAACGCTCTTAACTATTTTTAGCCTAAGGCCAAATCCAGATTTCCATAACCAGACTCTTAAACTATTGCTAGTTTAAGGTTATTTCATGTTGTCAACAAGACTCTTAAACTATGGTTAATTTAAGGTTATTTTATTTGAATAACCAGACTCTTAAACTCTGGTTAGTTTAAGGCAATTGATAACGAGACTCTTAAACTGCAATTGGTTTAAGGAAAATATTCCGAAACTCTTAAACTGTAGTTAGCTTAAGGCAACAACAGAACACTGATTAATCATCATCGGGTCGAGTGGTATCTCCAAACGAGTGATCATCTAGTTTGGTCTATGAATCCCGTTGGTATGTTTTTATCTAAATCACCGAATATACGTATTTACACACAAGTCCATTCTAATATGAGGTCTATCTTAATAATACACATTATTTTCTTACTCATCAATGTAATCATTGTGAATCATGGTTCATTAATTCACAATGATCATTTTAATTAGGATAGTCAAACGAACATATTTATTCATGATTTTTTTTCGTATTTATTCAATACCATATTTCATCAGAATAAGATCGTTATCATCATATAATCATAATCAAACGGGTCATTTTTTTAATTGTCATAATGAATAGTTCATAGAAATTATTATCAATGACGTTTCATTATGGTTTATCCATTATACTAATCATTAAATCAAAATATTCATTAAGGTTTGGTCATAATCAATATTCAATAGTAATCATCATAATATTCATTAACAAATAGCGGCCTAACGTTGAGTGTTAACATACTAGCTTACCGTCATGCATCACGTAAGGTTCTTGGATTGGTCAAAACATCTTTTTTGATTTCAGATATCATATTTATATTGATCATAATTGATTGATATCAAAAATAGTTTAATTGTTCAAAATTAGGTTTCGATGAAATTATCGGGTTCTGGAGGGTACCCGGTACCGTGTCATGGTACCTTTGTACCGACCGCCACCAGCCAGCCACCGTCAAAGAGGCCATGGACGATAGAAGACTACCGTTGCCACGGTAGGTGGCTACCGTGCCAGAAGTACCTAGGTACTTTTCGGGCGGTAGCATGATACCGTTCTTCGCGTTAATTTTAAACACTGTCATCTTCAACCTCGCGGCAATTTTTGCAAATATCATTTTTAGTCACCAAACTTCAATTAAACTATATAGAAATGTTCTCTAAGGTGCATAGGTCATTTTGGCATCATTAATTCAAAGTTTTAACAACAAATGCAAGGTTTATGATTCTTGATTCTTTAAACATGTCAAACACAAAACTCAACCAAACAACTGTTTATGAACTTAGAAACGATCTATACGAACATTCTAATAACTAGATATATCTAAGAGCTTACTTTGGAGCTTAACGATGATTCCGGCGATTGAACGGCGAAACTTCCGGCGAACACTACGGCTTTCTCCGGCGACCTCGATGACAACCAACAATAGCATACTACTCTCCTCACTCTCAGGATTCCTATGGGACAATTTTCAAAAAAGTTGGTGAAATAATGAGAGGGGTTGAGCATCTTTATATAGGAGAAGAGAAGAGGAAGAATACATAGGTTGAGTCAGATTTCCAGTTCACAATTGAGTTCCGATTATACACACCGTCCCCTGATTGGGACTAATTTGGTCATAGTTGGAGTATATTTTTTTGGTCCAGATTTATCTGAATTGAATTCTTGCGTCACTGGGATCTGACAGTCAAACTCTATCTAACGATATACTTTTTATATTTATTCGGAATATTTTTTTGGACATCATATTTCTGGGTGATTGACTTTGACAGAGTAAAAATTAATTTAATTGACCCTTATTCAAGAAGATTCTCACATTTAATTCATATTATTTATTCTCATGATTTATTTCAATAAATCATTTCAAAGTTTACATCATAAACAAACTTTTAATTTATTCTTAATTTGGGATTGTACTCTGGTTCCTAATCAAAATCACACAAATAGTAACATATTGAATTTATCTCTATGAGACTTATCCAGATTTGATATTGGATATCAAAACATATTTCATTTCGGCCCAAAGACCAACAATAATTTATTTTTATCAAAACAAATTTGTTTAATTGAATAATAATTTAATAATAATTTTAGGGTATATTTTGGTGCGCCACAACATTAATTTAGACTAGTGAAATCAATAGTATTTTTTATCTCTCATGCATTAATATGATTATCTTTTGTCGCATTGATTAAAAATTATGATCCCTTTCTCCCCACGTGATTCAAAAACAAAAGCATGGATTAGCACAACTACGATTCAAAAAAATAATTTAAAAAACCTTAAAAATCCAATGATTCTATTTCCTACATTAGTTCAAGAAAGTTAATACAAAAAAACATTATTGATTTGGTGATTTTGAATAGAAATTTACAAGGAATTTGATAGTACTTTTTTTTGTTTTTTTCATTCAAATAAAAAATCTTTTAAGCCTCTAAAAATATTCTTTTCTTAATTTATTTGATTTAAATCTTTAATCACTTGAAACAATAGTTTAGTCATTTCTTGTTTTATAGCATTTTAATGTAGAGATTAAACTATTTTTTTATAATTTATTTTACATTAATATTGAAAATAAATAAAATACAAACTAACTTTATTTAAACATGTCATAAATAAATATAAACTTATTTAGGGTCTGTTTGAGAACAATGTTAGAGTTAGAGTTTAATCATTTGCATTAGAGTTAGTGATTAGCTGTTTGCATTAGAGGTTAAGAGCATGTTTGGGAATAATCTTAGAAATTAGTGTTGGCGTTTTGAAAAGGCTATCTACTGGCAGTATTTAGCGTTAGCGCTTTCAAAGTAATCTGCACGGTTAAATTAGGTGACACATTAAGTGCCAAAACAAATATAAAATTTATTTATAGGTGAAGAAAGTACTTTCTTTAATAGGTGTCACTATTTAAATAAATACAATAAAACGAATATAATGTAAACGTATAATGAATAAATAGAAATTTTATTTATTTGTGAGGAGTGTATTTTATTTATTATTCTAATGTTTTTTTGTAAATTTTATGATTTATCAAATTCGAGATAGATAATAAAAATATTTTTACGTATAGTCTTGAAAAAATAATTTGTTTTAAAAAGTTATAGAGTACATGAATTTTTTTAAATTCTAAATCTAAATTCATGGGTTCAAAATAAGTAACTATCATTTTTTAAAAAGAGCAAAAGAGGTGAAAAAATTGAAGAGAGTAAATTTGGTTAAAGTGCCACCTAATTTGACACATATCAAATTTTCAATATGTCACATGTCCAGTTCTTATAAATTGGAATTTCAAATTTATATATAAAGGATAAATGATACCAACTCATATTTAATAATTGTTCAATTATAATTTAAAATGTTGCGTATTCAACTTAGTTGGCAGTCTAGAGTATCAATGTAAAATTAAGTAATTTTTGTGATATTAATTATTCAATTTCAAAATATTAACGTAAAATGATACGAAGTATAATTTTTGAAATATTCATGTGGATTATTCATATTTTGAATTGAAAATTGGGTGGTGATAGCCATACCTACTAAAAGACTAAATTTACTCTTCAACTAAATGCACCCCTAATAAATTGTTATGTTACTATTAAAAAATGTTATATAACTTTATCATGTTAAAAAACATTATAAATAAATGTTGAAAACTATTCACCATTTATTTAATCTTATAACTTTTCAAATAAAATAATATATAAGTTTTAGTTTTAATTTTAGTTATAAAACTTTGGCGCACCTTTTTTAAATTTTTTATTAATTAATACAACTTTTATTGTTAATATACATTGAATTACCATTGATTATGTATAAAATCTTATATTTTCTAAGTATCATACCAATATGCATTTCACCATTTTTATTCTATATAGTTATTTTATTATTTTAAAAAGGTGATTATATAAATTTTACTTAAAACATTTTATATGGAATATAATCTTTAAAATTATTCACCGTTATATTCTTTTATTTATTTTCAAGACCAAAAATCTATATAAATGTTAATAAATGTAAATTATTATTAAAATTTATTTTAAAAAGTTATCATATTTAATAATTAAAATATACTCCATATTTAGTAGAATAAAAAATTATTATATTAAACTTTCATTATATTAAACTTTCATTTTAAAATAAGTATTAAAAATAATTTTGAAATTAATGAAATGAATATAGTGTATGCAATGAAGTTAGTGTGTGAATAGAGTGTGACTATGACCCCTTGAAAATGGTCTCCAAAATTTGTTTGCCAAGGATGGTTTCCCACACATTTTAGTCCCCGCCCATTCAGACCGCTAAATTTTTTGAATCGAGCGGTTCCGAGCCCTATCGCTCTGTATAAACCCTAACTCCGTACCTTCCTTTTCTTCCCACTCCACTCCTCCTTCTCCGATTCCAAACTCTTCCCGATTCTAGTCCTAAGCTCTAAGAATTTCCCGGCGAAGATGTTGGAACTCCGTCTTGTTCAGGGAAGTCTCCTGAAGAAGGTTATGGATGCAATCAAGGATCTGGTGACGGACGCCAATTTCGACTGTTCGGCCACCGGCTTCTCCCTGCAGGCCATGGACTCCAGCCACGTCGCGCTTGTCGCCTTGCTGCTCAGATCTGAGGGATTCGAACACTACCGCTGCGATCGCAACATCTCCATGGGGATGAACCTCAACAACATGGCCAAGATGCTCAAGTGCGCCGGAAATGACGACATTATCACCATCAAGGGAGACGATGGAAGCGATACTGTCACCTTCATGTTTGAAAACCCCAGTAAGTTTTAGCATTTTTGCAGTTGAATTCTGTATTTCTTCATTTTGTTTTATGTTCATGTCCGGTAAACCACTGATTTTCTCTGAATTTGGCTCTTTATTTCTTAGTTTTGAAATCACAATTGTGTCATTGTACTCCTCTTTACTTCAATTTAGCTGCGAGATTTAATGTTAATCTAGTCTAATAAGACCTGCCTTTAGAAAATTGTTATGCTCCCTCTTTTCCTATTAAACTATCTGCTTTATCCAAATCACTCATTGAAAAAAAAATCACAACTTGTTCCATACCAACATTTCTTTTATATATCCCCTCTTGAATTGTAAAAGTTTAATATAGCCTAATAAAGTACTAAGTTAAACATTGGTAGGAAGAAATTATTTTTCTATATTTTTGCTAAATCAATTGACAAAATGAAACACTTAAATCTCAAAACGTTGTACTGTTAAATAGGAATAGAGGAGTACTTCATTGTTTAAATGCCTTAAAAGTTCACCTATCTTTCATTCTTTTCTGCATTTTGCTTTGGTTGGGTGCATGTGTTGTTGAATGACAGTGTGCAAAACTGTGGTTTGTTTGCCTTATTTTGTGTTTTTGATGGTTTTTTTTGGTGCAATGTGGTTTAGCTCAAGACAAGATTGCTGATTTTGAGATGAAGCTTATGGACATTGATAGCGAACACCTTGGGATCCCAGAAGCAGAGTACCATTCTATTGTTAGGATGCCTTCAGCTGAATTTGCTCGCATTTGTAAAGATCTTAGCAGCATTGGTGATACAGGTAGCCCATTTTTCATCTGACGATCAATCACTAATATATACACCATATTTTTTGTGTTGTATAATAAAAGTTTCGTCTCAAATTGGCCATTGCAGTTGTTATCTCTGTGACCAAGGAAGGTGTGAAGTTCTCAACAAGGGGTGACATTGGAACTGCAAATATTGTTTGCAGGCAAAACACAACAGTAGACAAGGCAGGATGTTTTACTAAACTAAAATTTACTTATTATTCTCTGCTGAATCTTTCTGTAGTGGTTGGTCTTAATAACAACCATGCTGGGGGGTATTATACCAAGGATTGTACCCCAAAGGGTACACCAAGGTTATGCACTAACATTTTGATGATTCACACAGACACAATGTGAGTGCGATAAAAAAATTGCACTTGCATTTTGTGCATGTGTGAACAACCAAACATCACATTCATATAAAATTAGAAAAATGCTAGGGTGCCACCACATGGGTGCTACCATGGGTGCACCCATGCTTCGCACAGACAAACACAGATGATAATTGTTTGTGTCGCACAGACAATTATCGTCTGTGTCTGTGCGAAGCATGGGTGCACCCATGTGGTGGCACCCTAGCATGGTCCATAAAATTAAGGTGCATAGCTATGGTGTACAATTTGGGGTACAACTTTTGAGGTACAACTTTTGGGGTACAAGTAGCTCAATTCCAATCCTCTTTTTGATTGATTTGCAGCCGGAGGAGGCAACAATCATTGAGATGAATGAGCCAGTGTCCCTGACGTTTGCGTTGAGGTACTTGAACTCTTTCACCAAAGCGTCTCCGCTGTCCAACACTGTTACCATCAGCTTGTCCTCAGAGCTTCCTGTAGTTGTGGAGTACAAGATTGCGGAGATGGGATACATCAGGTTCTATCTCGCACCTAAGATTGAGGAGGACGAAGAGGACACCAAACCTTGAGCTTCACCCTGAACTTATCATCTACCTATGCAGTCTATGTTGTTCAAGGCAGAACGTTGAAATTTGTATCCACTTGCTCTTTAACATCCCATGGCAGATTCTCAGTTTCTTGTTATAAATCTGTGTGTGCCTCTCTTAGAACTCGTAACTTTTTAGTGTGACAAAAGTGGGTTTAACACAAACTGTAACTGCTTATGTGGTTTAGCCCAAAAAAAAAACATTAAAAATGTGTGTGAAAATCATAACTGAACAAGAATCCCTTTGTCACTCGTCAATGGCTTTGCGCGACTTGAAAAGAATGCTGCCTTCCTTAAGTATCAGCTACTAGCATTTCAGGCAGAATTATTTTTTTTGTTTCCTTCAAAAATATTCAAAAAAAATATATACTCCGTATTAAACATGAGTAATATATATGCAGTAGTACACTTCTTCATTCTCCTATGTCTCACAAGTACCTATATACAACTTTACTTCACAATTGAAATGACGCAAATGAATATTTAGAATTTGCATAGTAGAATATCTCAACGGTTCAAGTGGCTAAGGCTATGTTTTCCTCAATTTATTTTTTTATTTATTGTTTATTCTTATTAGAATCAGATTACATTAGACTAGTTTAGAAACAAATTTAAATATAATTACATTTGAATTAGATCAGAACATATTAAAATTTATTCTAATTAGATCATAATCAATCATATCAGGTGAAGAGAACATGACTTAAGTTCTCATGTACCTAGCATTTATGCAATTAATTTTGAGACAGTGTAACTTTTGAAAAAGCATTCCTGTTCAAGGCTGGTTAGAAGAGTAGAGTATTTTCATCATTCAACAACTTTTGAGTTCTCCCACTACAAATATTTTTTTGCGCAACTTTCTTTTTCATCATTCAACAGCTTTTGAGTTCTCCCACCACAAATATTTTTTTGCGTATGTAATTCGTGAAGATTTAATATTTTGAGAAGTTTTTAAAATTTCTTAGTTATGTCTTAAATTGCATCTTTGTGAATTTTTTTCTTGTAAGAATATCTATTAAATATTTTGATTTATTAATTATACACCTAATTATACTCTCACCTAACACGATAAATCTTGTACCTAATTTTACTCCCATCTATTACAATAAAATCTTACATCTAACTCTACTCTTACCTTACACATAAAATACCACACCAACACAATTCCCACCTAACAAAAAAAACCTACAACTAACTTTACTCATATCTAACAAAAAAAGCCTACAACTAACTTTACTCTCATCTAACACAACTCCCACCTAACACAATAAAATCCCGGACCAACACAACTTCACATATCAAAAAAACCTACAACTACTTTACTCTCATCTAACACAACTCTCACCTAACACAATAAAATCCTCCACCAACACAACCTTCACCGAACACAATTAACAAATCCTCAACTTCTAGTATATATTTGAAGCATGTCTCACAATCTCATTGCACAGCTACAATCTTCCTAAAATATATTCTCATGCATTTACTCACAAGTCTTTTTCACGTTACAAAGAAAAGGACTCTAGTTCATCCAGGCTGTTAGGTCATCTTTTATTTGGACCGTCAAAAAATACAATAGTCAATATTTATGTAGACCTGACTATTCCAAAGACAAGGATGATAAGTTTATCACGAGCGAACTCATTTCTAAAATGATCTTCTAAAAAAATTGTAAGTGATTCAGATTACAAGGTGAGGTACAATGCTAAAAATGTGTATGATTTATTTTGAGTAGTTGTAACGTACAAAAAATATTGGTTGGCCAAGTTGATTGTAATTCAACGATTGTACGACTCATGGGAGGATTCGTACAACAAACAATTTTCACTGCTAGCTGCGCTCATACAAAGCAATCCATGGCTAGTGAACAAGGTGCAAATGTGGCCAACAGCCTCACCCCAAACACTTCAGTTCATCATGTACGTTTTCTGGTCTTTCAATGCATCCATTAACGGGTTCAACTACTATTTTCTCGTTATCTCTTTTGATGGAACCAAGAAATACAAAGGAGTCTTGTTAATAGCAACAACAATGATGACAAATCATAATATTTTCCCATTAGCTTATTCCATTCGGGACAAAGAAGACGGAGATAGTTGGAGCTAGTTCATGATGCATTTAACGCGTTATGTAGTACCCATTCATATGACAGTGTGCTAGTCAAAGTAGTCCAACAGTTAGGAGAACAACGTGTCGCACGGAGATATTACTTGCGACACCTCAGAAGTAATTTTCAGAAGAAGTTCAATAGCAAGAAGCTTAAAGCCTTGATGTATCATGCAGCAAGTACCCCCAATGTCTATGAATTTCATCGAACAATGCAACAAATCTAGTCACGGCGGGCAGTGTCATATGCCTGGTTGATGGCTTTACCATTAGAAAAGTGAATACAAAACTGCGATGGTGGGGCCCTGTATGGAATCCCGACCACTAATCTTTTGGAATGCTTCAATCAAATGTTAAAGGGATGTTGCTCTCTTCCGGTGTATGCTATCATGAAGACAACCTTTTAGAGGTTAGTAAAATTATTTGCAAAAAGGCGGACAGATAAGATTATATGGCTACAAGCGAAGTTTAAGTTTTCAAAATATGTTTGGAATGAGGTCAGAAGCATGGAAGATTATTATTTGCATTATAATGTCATCCCCCATCATCTGCAACAAGGGAATTTCCAAGTCACTATCGAGGGCAATGTTTGATCTGCAGGTAGAGAAGATGGAATTATTGTGCATTTGAGCCAACAAATGTGTACGTGCGGGAAACAGTCCACATTGCCTATGTCTTGTATCCACGACTACGTCGTATGCTTTTTTTGTAGAATAACAGTTGATGATCTCACTCCATCAGTGTTCACACTATAGAGCTACCTGAATGCATACTCTGAAAGTGTTATGCCACTACCAAATCAAATTGTACCCCCAAAATAAAATGGAGGCATTCTTGGAAGTTTGTCATTTTTTCTACTTTTAAATAAACATACCAAGTCAACACAAAAAGAACACTTCAGTACGAGAGTACATTGCAAAATTTCCCCATAAATTTCATTAAATAAACATTAAGTTATAATGTGAACTTAATAACACTAATTGATGTGTTGTTTTAAAATATACTCTCTACTATACTCATAAAATTTATTCCTCCGTTCCAATTTAAATCGTCTGTTTTAATTTACGATATTTGACTGAAGTTATTTTTAAATCATTTTATATGAAAAATGGTATAGAATTAAAAATTAAAAGTTATATATTTAAAAGTTACATCAAAAGATCTACAAAACCAGCGGTGACATGACTATATTATTTAATCAAATAACTAACGAAAACAGGGAAAGAAAGTCAATGAAGTTTGACCATGTTAATGCTAAACATGCAAATTAATTAGAGATGGATGGAGTATTTATATACAACTATAGATATTAATAGTCAATATTAACTTGAAGACCAAATTGTTCAAACCTTTTTTAGGAAGGCGAGTAACTAATTGTAACTACTATAGAAGAATTCTCGATGCCAAATCCAACATGCTTTAGGGCTTATTTTTTCAACTTATTTGATTAGTTCTGATCTGATTAAAATAAATTTTGATCTAATTTGATCTACTCTAATTATATTTGTATGCAAAGTTATTTCTAATATGATCTGATTCCAAAAAAAATAAGTATTAAGTAAAACAAATAAGTTGAAGAGCACAAATTCTTAGTTGCTTCTTCATTTCAATAAATAAAGAGGCTTAGGATAGGAGCCGATCAATTTTACAAAGGGAACATTATAGACATCCCAAATTAATATAGTGACATCCGATCTTTTTTCAATAAATAAAATGTGCAAGCAATTAAAACATCTCAGCAATACATTAGCATTTAGCACTCAAAAATCAACGAGAATGAATGACATGCCATACACTAAAACAAGCACACATCAACTTTGACAAATTAAGGAGTGGAAATTCACATTCCTCTCAAATAATAAATCATTGAATAATTCACTAACTCTAGCTCAATTCCAGATACCTATTGATAAAATAATAAAAGCCAAACAAACCAATCACTAATCTGGAGAGGCTATAGAGAGCTAAACTAACTCTGACACTATCTTTGGCACAGGGAATTAGATAGGAAATGAAAAGAAAAAGATTTTTTTTCTTTTTCTTCACCATTCGGAAAGATTTTTGTTTTCTCTCTCTTCTTTCTTTAATTTTTCCCTCCTTTTTTCCCTTTCTTTTCCTCTTTGGTTAAACAAGAAAAATCATTTTCCATGTCATTTTCTTTTCTTTTCCTTTTGAAATTCCTTGAACCAAACATAACTTAAGTCAAAAGGCATGTGCTTCAAAAATCCAGAATTCTGGTAAAAACACAAGTTCAAGCTTCTTCTTCTTCTTTGTTTAACCTGCGCTTGAAAAGTAAAGATTATATGTACAGGCATAGGGAGGCACCATCAAGTCGCTTGTTATTCAACAAGCGTGCATTTGTCTGGACGGATTTTTTGACCTTTCCCTATTTAAAGAATGGTGAGTTCCAATTAATTTGCTGCTGAAGTTGCTGATGAGGAGCAAGTGCATCAGGTGATCCACCAACAACAGCCTGAGTTTGCTGCTGGGGTAACTGCTGAATGCTTGAAGTCGTTGAAGACGGTGTAGCAACTGTGGGAGACGGATGATAGATACTAGAAAGAGGTCCATGCATGGAATGTGTGGGGGAGAAAGCTACTTGCTGGGTGTGGTGAGGTAAGTTGTAAAAGTAATTGGCCGGCGGTGGTGGTAACATTGATGGATGATGATCCCTTCCAATTGCCGATGTCCAAACATGCGGCTCTTCACTCTGCATATAAAGATGAACTATATATCATCCAAAGGGGGGTGAGGGAGACAGAGATATCTCTTCACTAATTTCCTAATATGGCTCCCAAATCTAAAGTGACTGTTAATGTTGGAATAGTTCAAAGATTTTCAACCACTGACATTGAAAAAGTAAATAGTAACACACCTGTTTTAGTGTGGAGTATATATTCTTCTCATTCAGCTGAGCTGCAGCAAGGTCTCCTCTGCTAGTGGACCCACCAGAAGTTGGGGCTTCACTCAAACTATATCCAACTGAGGAGCCATATGAACTGTAGCCAGTAGGAACCCCATAATGTGCCAAGCTTCCAGTTATAGCTGAAGATTTGTATAGAGGCGATGCAGGGAATTTAACCCCAGGTGATGGAGGCATATAAATGTTTGCGGTAGAAGGTTGTTGAGCAAAGCCACTTGGGCCTAAAAATTGTTGGGCAGTTTGAGGCATGTAAAATGGAGCGAGGTAAGGGTTGTACGGGAAATAATTAGAAGCATATGGCTGTCTAAGGAAAGGGAACACCTGATGAGATAATGTAGAGCTCGGTCCAATTCCAATGGGCTGAGAAACAGGTGAAGTTTGGCCTGATGTTGACTGTGCTTGAGAATTCCCACACTGCATGTGAACAAAAATTCAAACATTTTGCATGGCAGAAATTCACTTGAATTAAGGAAGTGAGCAGAAGAAAGCTCGAATGCTTTTTCAGAAAGATAAAATAAAAATCTCAAAAACAATGCGCACTATGTTTAAAACACAGAGTGACTATTTCCGGATGACCCATGATGAGCGTCTAGAGTTGCATTGACCGATTGCTACTACACTCTAAAAGAGGAGCAGACAGTTTGAAAAGTCATTTTGCTTTTTTCCATCATTATCAGTGAATCTTTGGCTCGAATGGATATGTTGGAAATGACATAAGCAAACCATCAAATTTAAAATAAGGCAACCTCTCCACTCCCCTCCCAAAAACGTGAAAAGAACTGGAACAAATAAGGAGCAGTTTCAAGAGGACATCACTTCATCAAAATTCAAAACAACAACATGAGTATGGGAAAATATGAAGAGATCACTATGTAATTTAGGACATGGAAATACATGCAAACATAAGATTCTCATTACAATGTTCTAAGAAAATTCCAATTCCCAAATGATATAGATCACGTAAATGAAGGTTTTGGTAGCATAAGACCAAGAACTCCAGAAGATCGGACAGACTGAGCGATAACCACACCACCATCATAATCAGCATTTTAATCCCAACTAGTTGATGTCGGTGGCATTGAACCTATACTCTACAGCGTCGCTTAGTTGTATAAAATAAGTAATACTACACATGGTTTTCAAAAGCAACAGAGGCGTACCGCCTAGAGACGTTGAGGCACTGAAGCATGCAATTTAAGCCTAAACAGAGACACTGGAGGCCTATGCCATAGAAATCTGAGGCGCATCCGAGGCAAGGCATGGGGCTCAACAGAGTCATAAGCCTCAGTTTTTCTTATAATTTTGTTTGTGCAATGGGTTATTAATGAAGAGCTATTGGGCCTTTTGTTGAAAAAAATATCGGGCCAGTTGTTAACCATTTTGAAACCTAGGTACTTCACTTCATCTTCTAAGCCAGAAGGCAATGAGCAAGAGCAAGTGACTCAGCCAGTCTCAAGTAAATCCTGCATCTTCTAATGGCTTTATCTTCAAATTTCTTCATCTTCAGAAAAGCATATACTTTTCCCAAATCAAAAGTCCTATTAACAGTTACTTTAATAAGGTTACTTTATGACTTATTTCAGGTATTTGATATGCATCACGTGATTATGAATTATGCATTTTATTGTACCCCGGAGTATATTTATGAATTTTTCCAAGTTGAATTGAGGCTTATGCCTCGTTCCGCCTCGAGGCTTATGCCTCAAAGCATTTTGCTCCTACGCCTTGAGGCTCAACTTGTCTTTCAAAACCTTTATGCTAAAGATTTATTCAAAAAGCATGGTGGCAATCTTTAACACTGGATGCCCTTTGTGTTGCATCCTTCATAAGTCGGGATAATGAGATAAAAAATCTTACACCGCCATCATCATAGGTTATTTCCACGTACATGGACAATATCATGGAGGGATGAGCGGATGAGCAGTGGTAGCCGCCACATATGTCTGTTAAAATCTCAAAATCCCATATTGTAATGTTACCATTATTTTAAAAGCTACAAATATGTATTTAAATTTTAAGCAGTTCAAAAGATTTCTTATGCATTAGATTGCACATTCTAAAACAAAACCAAAGAGTAAAAAAACTCTAGGCTTACCATACTGCAAATGTAATGTCTTATTGTTGATGCATGCGGCCAAATTTTCTTGTATGAATGCACTCAGATGTATGATGAAAACAATAAGAACCCAATATAATCCCACGAAAGTAGGGTCTAGGGACGGTGTGTGTATGCAGACCTTACCCCTACTTGATTCTAAGGAGGCTGTTACAAAGAGACCCCAGAGCAACACAATAAACACATCACGATAAAAAAGATGATGAATGCACTCAGATGTGAGAACAAAATATGGGAACACGAATAAATTAGAACATATGCATGCCTGTTGATTGGATCTTTCAGATTGCACAAGATGTGGGCTTGACACTTGTGGTACAAGACCAAGGGTATAATTAGGACTTTGAATATGAGAAACTTGTGAACCTCCAAAAAGCGGAAGTACCTCCTGCTTTGCCTGTTCAAATGTTCTAGCTGCACCAGTAGTTGTGCTGTCTCCAACTAGTTCTGTATTATTGGGATGGATGACTTCCTGAGCAGTCCTAGGTGGTGCCTGATGACTGCACTCAGTTTCAAATATGAATATGAACAAAAACTGGAAGTATATGAAAGAGAAATAAGTAATCCACCTTGAATAAAGAAAATTTCAAAATGTCATTTCAATACCCAATACATAAGAAAAAATATATTGCGTCATAAAATACCTCATGGAAATCTCCGTGCAAGTTTGATCAGGAATCGAAGCAGGTTTATCGTTGCTTGAGGTCATGACCTGCTCCATAGGAATCAAATTAGGAATCGAAGCGGGTTTACTGTTTGGTTTCATTATCTGCTCTATAGGAACTTCCAAACTCCCAAAAGTCAATCCAGACTTGATGGCTTCGGGTACTTGAAGATGACTAGGTAAAATAACAGGTTGATGAGCAGAAATCTCTAGCTTCTCTAATTTCATATCAAGTTGCTTAGGTAAATTGTCTTCAAATCTAAAGAGTGGAGGGGCTTCTGATGTAACATTATCAGCCTTAGATGCTAATACTGCATAATAATCATTTGAAGACAAGTTTAGATTAACACACAAAAAAATGGGAAATGGAAAGGAAGATTACACCAAAAGTCAAAAACAAGATTTTATATTATCTTTTTAGAGATTGTCATATTAAATTATTTTACTTATGCAACAATACCCCAGATGAGCCAGCGGTCTTAATGGAAATAGCCTCTAACTTCCAAAGTAGGGATAAGGTCTACGTACATCTACGATCCCTAGACCCCATTCGTGGGATTCCACTCGGTTGTTTTTTGTTTAAACAATACCGGAATACCCATCTTAAAAATGCCACATCAAAAACAGAATTTGTCTATTACTTTCAAAATGCCCAGTTTCTTTAGCGAAAAGTTTGAATGCTAGTATCACCAGCAAACACATTCCACGATAACATCAGGAACATGATTCCACTCAACAAATGGGGCATTCTAATGATCCATCAATGTTTTTTACACATGTACAGACCATTAAAAAAGAACTCTTTGACTAACAAGCGCAATATTGCACTTGTTATGGTTTTTGTTTATTGGCTTATTTCAAATTGAGAATTACAACAAACCCAGTATAATCCCAACTCCGTTGGGGTCTGGGGTTCAAGATGTACACAACCTTACCCTTGTAAAAATAGAGAGGTTTTTGTTAGACCCTTGAGGCATTGCTACATTTAGTGCCCACAACTGACTGACTCTTTTAGCTCCATTGCAAAAAAAAACAGTTCCATTTGATTTAGTCCATTACTTACCCGAAGCCAAAACATTATAAAGAATCACTCATTTAACTCTATTTGCAAAAAAAAGTCTCTTTTAGCTCCATTGTCAAATTCAGCATTGATTGTGACAATTAATACTATAAATCAAACCAATAGAAATATATTTAAACTGCATGTAAAATACATTAATTAATGCACCTTTATAAGTGCTTGCTCTAGTTAGAAAAAACCTTAAAAGAATCAAGTGATTCACAGGAACCAGAAGGGTCGTAACACCAATGTATACAAGTGAGCTTTGCAAGTCTCAGATCGAGCAAATTTCAAAATGTAACAGCAAAAAAACAGTCTTAAACAGGTTATTACCTTCTTCAGAACATTCACTTTCTTGGTTAAATTCATCTGGGATCAACTGTGATGGTTTTGAAGACCCATCCAATCTGCCTTTTGCAACTGCTTGTGACTCTGTTGGACCTATTTTGTCAGAAGAATTTATAGTTCCAAAGGCAGGTTGACCATCCAAGACACCTTGAACGTTATTAAGACTGCTCTCGCTTTGAGCTTCATTAGCAATCCGATGGGTTCCTATTTCACGTTTTATTGTTCCTGCTATTCCAGGATTTTGAGGGTTCAAAGATGGCAATAATACAGGATCTGTTGCGGAGGAATAGACACCCGAGGCAGAAGTTGAGGACGCACCAAACATCATATCACTAGGTGCTGATTTGGAGTTTCCATCTTTGACTCTATACGGAGAAAATGTGGGGGTAGAAGTAGGAGTAGGACTAGAGTTTAAATATCGGAATTGTTTTAGGGCCACTGAAGGCAGTTTTGCCAACTTATTTCCATCAGCAGTTGACCTTATGCTGACATCACTAGACCTTACAGCTACTTGGGTTAATGAAGAGCTTCCATTTGATATATCTGCCTCAGTAGTGGCAGAAGCAGAAGTTGAAGAGCTGTAGAACATAAATCACATTGATGTTTAGACTCGTACTAATTATGGACAGTCAGCAGACAATGTCAAGCTAGCTAGTGAAATAAAGCTCACCTTCTGACAACAGCTACTGCTCTTTTTTCTGATTGGGCGATAATAGGCACAGAGCCCCTGCCACCTTTCTCTCTAGAATATCTGACACCATTTTCCTGTTCATTACTCCTTCGTTTCTGGCGTCTTGCAGCTGTTGAATAACATGATGATAATAGGAAAACCACACACCATTAGTTGGATAGGCCAAACATCAAAGCAACTCTTGTACAAATGCAAATACAATATCCGTACAAGATTTTGAGGAGAGAACAGAAAGAAAAACCTCTTTTTTTTTGGTATTTTAGTCTTTATACTACAAAAAAGAAGCATATATGGATTTAGCAAATTGTTTCACATTCCAAGTAAACATGCACTTTGTATTTCCAAATGGTTGTTAAATTCCTACCCCGCCAAAATATATTTGTCAGCTTCCCTTCACGTCTAAGAAGAGTAGCAGCATACTATACTGCTATATCCAGTATTCCCAGTGATACATTAAAAGTATAAGAATTAAAGTCTTAAGTACCAGGGTTTCCTATTCTCTTTAGGTCTTAGGTTTTATATTCCTGTTTGATTTAAGCTCAATAATTCTCTATTCTTGCCAAAAAAATGCAGAATATTAAAAAACAGTTGTACTGTCACATACAAACATGTTGTATTGCACAAATTAAGAAGTGGAATTGTGCAATTGATAGTGAAGTTGAAAAGTAAGAAAAAATACTATTGAATGTGAGCCACACTAATGTTGACAAATATAATCTGGGACAAAAAAGTGGGATGGACAAAAATAAAAAAGGGACAAAAATATTGTGACAGAGGGAGTAACAAATACGAAAATGAAATGCAAAAAAACATAACCAACAACAAGGAAAACAAATAAAAAAAAATAAGAAAATGAAACAAAGAAAGAAGATGTTGATGATGTAGACTGTGGAGGGGAGATGATAGAATATTGATTATGAAGTCTGAACTTGAAAAAAAAACTGAAATTACTGTCTATTTTCAGGGTTTTAGTTGTGCTTTTAGGGATCACTCAAGTACAACACAACTTTAAGAGATATGGAGTCCATTTAGATTATTGATTAAGCAAAGCATTTATTAAATGTGTTTAGATTGGTTAATTCCCTACGTAGTGTTGTAGTGGCCCTAAATTTTAGGTAGATGTTGTTAGTAGACCCAAGGAATCATTACTATTTTAATTTCTATAAATGGCAAGTCCTATCATATGTAAACATCATCTAGAAATTAATTCAATATTTGATTTGATTTTATCATTGAAAATACTCCTTAGGCGTTGCTAGTTTATATCAGATTAAGATTTTTACTCATATAGTCGTACTCAATGTCTTTCCATCATCTCCCATGGAGACAAAGATTCACTATTTTTTTGGCTTTGGGTAGCACTTAGTAATAAATCTTTTGACGCTCATCATGGATCATCTGGAAACAACTGCTAAACATATAGGGCAGGCTGCGTAAATCTGACCCCCCTTACCCACCAATGGGCGGGAGGATTTGAGGCACTAGGGTAATGTTGTTGTTTATAGTCATACTCTATACTTCTAATAACGAAAAACATTATTTTACTTCCTTACTTCTCCCTATCGATCTCGGGTTCTATCAGAAGAAATACTAAATATACCCAGTGAGGGAAGGCAAGTGGCAGCAAGTGGATACAATGTGGCAAACAGTGGTAGCAAGTGGATACAACGTGGCAAACTGTGGCGAACTGCATTCTGCATGCAGCAGAAGAGTAAGGGGTTCTAGGTTTTTTCTTTAATAATTTCAGTTTTTCATGATTATTGCCTGAGCACTATCCATCCAATATAATTTTTTAGAATGAAAAAGTAAAAAAAAAGGTTTAGTTTGACAAGTCAGCTTTTTTGGGGGAATTTCCAGGTTTGTTGTTGCATGGACGAATAGTAAATGCCTAGCTGACGCCAAATTCTCTTCGTTAGGGGCAAGCTCCCATGGCAAATATATTCCACCGCCAGGACACCAAAATTGTGCCTATCATTGCCTAGGCAAGAACATAATATCACAGGATCAGTTCAGTTAAACAAGAGAATCAATGAGATACATATTGGGTGATTTCTACTCTTTGTAGGCCTGTGACATACAAGCATCCAAAATACAATCGTATGTGAAGAGACTGCACCAATCACCACTGAGTGTATAAATATCTTCTTCAAGTGTCTCCCACTACAAAGATATCACCATTGACCCGTCATGATTTCCCAAACTCCTGGCGATCGTGGGACAGGTTATGGTAGCTATGGAAGAGGGAGAGGATAAGGCATGGGTATGTCACTTGTGATTATTGTAAAAATCCTGAGCATGCACTGTCAGCAACAATGTGTAAACTTGCAAGGAATATTGATCAGTGTTTGTGATTATAGCAAAAGTTTTGAGCAGGCATCACAACAATGCTGAGACTTACATGGAAAATTGACCACATAAGATTTAACTCAGTAATTAAAAAAAGGACATAAACAAGAACAATATTGGAACTTGCATGGAAAACATATCACGGCAAATATGGTTCAAAGTCATATAATGGATTCAAGCTCTCATCTCAAAGTCCATTATGATAAGTATGCAATTCAAGAGAGTAAGCCCTAGTGTTGACTCTCTACTGCCAATGTCACTAATGCTTCTGCTCATACTATCACATCTCAATCAAACCGTGTACGGGCCATTGGCTTGAAGGGAGTAAAGCATGAAATAATTGTTGGGAACTTAAATACGGAACCAGGGGAGTAAACATTGTACTCCCTCCATCCCAATTTGATGTTCAAGCTTACTATTTGCGATGTTTATAATGTAGTTGAATTGTTAGGTTGATATTTTTTTAAAAAAAAGGAAAGAATCAATATGAACCACTTTCCGAAATATGAAATGAGAAAAACTTTTGGACTGCCAAAAATTGAAAGAGTGAAGAACATTTTGGGAAAGAGAGTAATTGTATTCAGAAATTTAGTATTAGCGAAAAAGTCATATCAGCCAACAACTTGAATGAGGACTTATACCCCTAGGCACATATACTTGCACCCAAATGTTACGCAACTCAATTTATATTGTCATAAAAATACACTTAAAGTAAAAATTCAATAATTTGGGATTGTGAGAAAGTTTGCTAAATTTGCTATAATGAAAAGATTACAAGGGTTTCATGTTCAAATGAGTACATCAAAGGACTGACAGAGGTTCACTGTAAAGAAGGTCATTTTGTTATAAACTACAATGAACATACCATCGGAGACGCGAATTGAAGAATAGTTTCCTCCGCCCCTAGCTTCTCGCTTCTGCATGTGTTGGTTCTGCTTATAATCTTCACTAGTTTGGTTGTTGGTAGTCTACAATGACGTGGAAATTTAATTGATAAATAATTTAACAAACAAAATATTAAAGATACATGCATTTAAAATCAAATAAAAAATTACAAATGAAAAAAAAAATTAGCTAATGCTAATAATTAAAAGTTAGGTCATACTCCATGGTATATGCAGCAATTATCTCAACTTATGATTATGTCATTACATTTCATATGCAAGTGGGAAAAAGAATTATGATTGTTGCATGAAAAAATTATGCAGAGTATCGTCCCACCATTCCTCCATAAGAACATTGGAAATGAAAGACACATGTTGCAGATAGATGACACCCATGTAAAACATTGGGACTATGCTTTTCACATGAATTAATAGTACTCCATATTAACTAGTTTTTGCCAACTATTTGATAAAAACAAATTTCTTGCCACCAACTCAGACAAAATTGGGATTACCTTGAGTAATTGTCATCTCATAACTCAAATTATTTTCTATGTGAGGGAAAACTATTTATACTGATTACAATTTAACAATTTCATCTCATTGTTCTTTCTTAAAGAGTTGTGCCAAGTTGTGCCACAGAAGACATCAAACGTAAAACTATGACATTAGGTATTTTTTGGCATTAATGTAGTCGTAAGTAAAAGTAGCTGAATATTTTATAGACACTACAAATTTCATGTCACAGACTCGACATAGTTCAAGTTAAGAGAGGATGAAAGTCTATTGAAACCTGGTCTTACATGCTCATCTAGTCATTTCACAACTATCAACAAATATAGCACTCTTTCTATCCCAAAACTAGAGTCGCAGTTTGAATCCAAACAGAATGAGGGAAATGGTAGAGTTTTGTTATGTTCCCGTTTTGACCCAGAATAAACCTTCATGTGTAGTAGGAATAAGAGATAGTGTGTAATGTGCGTGAAAATAAAGGGGGGTGGGTATAAAAAGGGATTGAAAAAGATAGGGGCGGGTGGGTTGAAATAAGAGAGAGTGTAAAAGTGATTGAAAAGTAGAAAAAAGTGATTGAAAAGGTAAGGATATTAGAGTGTTTATAGTGAGTTGGTTATGCCAAAAAAGAAAATTGGACTCTAGTTTTGGGATGCCCAATTTGGAAAGCGTGACTCTAATTTTGGGACAGGATTATATTTGAAGCTATGACAAACAACAGAAACCATTGCAGAAACATATATGTTGAAAAAAATGCTCACCTGTTTCCTTCTATCGCGTTTCCTTTTAACTTCATGAAAGGTATCTGCAAAATTAAGGAGAGTGACTTAGCAACAAATTGAACTACACGACAATAGAGTGAGATGTATCCCTCACGTACACTATGTTTGGTTCAGGAAATTTTGAAGGAAAAGAAAAGAAAATGGTTCTCTCATTTTCTTTGCCAAAATGGAAGGAACTTGATTCTCCCTCCTCTTAGTACATTTTGCCTTCTCATTTCCTTTTCCTTCCAACTTTCTTTTCTTTTCCTCTCTAACCACTGTAACCAGAGAAGAAGAATAGTTTTCCATCTCATTTTTTTTCTTTTCCCTTTCAAATTCCTTGAACCAAACATGGTGTTAGACAACAGTTAGGGATCTGCCAAATTTTACCCTTTCTTAGACTCTTCACTCTTTACAGTATTTTTTCTACCAAAAGATTCAAACTTGTACAAGAACTCATGCAGTGACAGAAATAATTGTTTTTGAAGACCTAGACCTAGATCAGGTAAAAGTGGTTCATTGTCAACCAAAAGAGGGAAAAGAAAAAAGTTACGGTAAAAGGAAAGGATACTCTGTTCCATACGCTACTCAAGTAGATAGAATAGCTACGACTGAATTCAAAAATTGAACTCATCAATAAATGGCCTCAATTACATAATCACTACAGATTAAAGTTCCCATTTCGACTTTTTTTTTTGTCAAAATGCACATAATCTGATTGTCATTTACCTTAAAAACAAATCCAAAACACATATAATTAGAAAGTAAATATGAACAGGCCCTGATGGTTTCAATAGTGGATTTTTCAAAAAGCAATGGACTAAGGTGGGTAATTTAACAGCAAAAGCAGTGTTGGATTTCTTTAAAGAAGGCACAACCCTAAGGCAGATAACTGCAACATGCTTAACTCGTATTCCAAAAGTGCCTAATCCAACAAAAGCAGCTGACTTTAGGCCCATATCATGCTGTAACACAATCTACAAAGTAATCTCAAAGCTAATTTGTCTGAGATTAAAAGAAGTGCTACCCCATATTGTTGACCTTAATCAAGCTGCATTTGTTAAAGGGAGAGAACTCGTGCACAATGTCTTGCTATGTCAGGAAATAGCAAAAGGATATAAAAGGAAGGGTGTATCCCCAAGATGTATGATGAAATTGGATAATAAATGTTAATGGGGAATATCATGGCTTTTCAGAGGAGGGAAGGGGTTGGGGCAAGGTGATCCAATATGACCTTTGTTATTCGTATTAGTAATGGAATATCTTACAAGAGTTTCAAAGTGGCTGCCCTAAAAGACAAATTCTCTTTCCACCCTATGTGTGCTAGACTGAATATTATTAATCTGACTTTTGTTGATGATTTCATTGTAGTTAGCAGAGCAGATACTAAATCAATCAATTGTATAATGAATGTCTTGGAGAAATTTCAGAGTGCTACTGGTTTGAAGATAAACAAGAACAAGTCAGAGATTGTTTTTGGAGGTATAAACCAATCTGAAGAGGAGGAGATGCTGAAATTGGGTAAGTTTCCATTCACTTATTTGGGCTCTCCTATTACTACTGCTAGACTGAAAGCTCAAGACTGTGATGCTCTGATAATAAACTCACCACTAGAATTACAGCTTGGGGGTCCAGACACTTCTCTTATATTGCTAAAATCAGGCTAATTAACTCAGTCTTGATGGGGGTGGTCTATTTTTTGCTCTAGAATTTTCATTTTCCCCAAAGGAGTAATGAAAAAGATTATGGCGGTATGTAGAAACTAGAAATTTTTTATGGGGGGGGCACATCTGAATACAAGAGGGTTCCACTGGTTCAATGGGACGATGTTTGCCAAATGAAGAAATATGGTGGGCTGGGGATCATAAATGCTATGAAATGGAATTTAGCTGCCATCATGAAACTAAATTGGGATATTGCTGAGAAAAAAGATATTCTGTGGGTAAAATGGACCCACACCATGTACATTAAGGGCTGTGATTTTTGGAACTACTAGCCTAAACCTGATTCATGTCATTATTGGAAAGAAATGGTGAAGGTGAGGAGTAAATTCTTTGATATGCCAAAAGGTGATTACAAAGTAAAATCTGGATACAATTGGCTGCAAGGTGACAAAACAAAACCAGTTTGAAGAGTCTGGGTATGGAATAATCTTACTCCACCCAAGTTTAGATGTATCCTGTGGCTGTTTTGGAAAGAAAGACTACAAACTAAGAATAGAATTGGCATGTTTTTGAACATTAATGGTAATTGTGATCTATGTGGGAAAGAAGCTGAAACCATGCAGCACCTTTTCTGGGAATGTGAAGCTGCACAGCCCATTAATAGTGCAGGGTAATGGGAGAATATTAACTACGTATGGCTGCCAGGTCCACTAAAGATATTGGGGAGGAAATCCAGAGAAAAAAAATGTGGTAAATCAAGAAGTGTTTGGTTAGCAGTCTGGGCTACATGCATATACCATATATGGAAATGGAGAAATAAGAAGATACACCAAAGCAAGAAGGAGGAAGAGCTCAGCAACCAAGCAATACGATACATTAGAACTTTAGAAGTTATCTTAACTACATTAAAGTGATGTAATTTGATTGTTCTTGTGGATTGATCTGATATGTTGACTTGCATGTTCTGGACATTTTGATATTTGGTAATAAAGTATGTGCTTACGGTGCAAAAAAAATATGAACAGATATTAATAACAACCTAATTAATATCATTCGATTTATTTTTTAATGTAATGCATAGATACCACACTTTTTTTAAAGTAAATATCAGACATTTACTCCGTAATATTTATTTATGTGTAATTTGTACTCCGTAACATTGAAGGCTGTGAAAGCCAGACCGCATTAAATTAAGCTTACATTCAACAAACCACACAGGCTGCCCCAATTTTCTCAACACGAATAAAAAAACTAGACATTCTTATGCAATAATACCGATATAGAAAAGCTTCTGGGCGGTTTCATTGGGGCCCATCTTGCATTCTTTCAGAACGGCGAGGATATCTTCGTCGGAGTGGTCGCCGGCGATCTCTTTAATGTGTTGGATCGTCTTCCGGAGGGTGGCCGGAATTGTAACCCTAGCTCCACCGCTCATGATCGTTTACAATTGTTAATTTTTCCCAACCCTGGGGGGAAATATGGGCATATGTAAAACAACGGAGTACGTTATCAGAGGAGGAAACAAATCAAACTATACCGAATCCAAATCTTCAAATGCATGGTAATACTCTCTCCTCTCTCTTGTCGATAACTTTTGTTTCTTTACGCAATTTCATTAATTATTTGATAAAATAAAATATTCTTATCACCTCTTGTTTTGTAGAACTTTTGATGTAGTTTTTTAATATGTAATTTTTATATCTTATTGTTATACCAATTTGTAAATAAAATAATTTCAAAATGTAGGAAATTTTACTCCATAACCCGCAATTTGTAATCAAATTGGGGACGGAGGGAGTATGTGCTGAGGACTGAGAAAACTGCGGAGTATAATCACAAAAAAAATGACCTCGTCCTGCCTGGACAGCAATATTGACAGGTGGGTTAAAAAATTAAAGCAGGGTTAAGAGTCTTAGGGGCTGTTTGGCAACTTCTGAATGGGTAAGTGCTGAACCAGTAAGAGGTCTGAATCATTAAGTGCTGAACCAGTAAGAGGTCTGAACCATTAAGAGCTAGTATATTGCTTAACTATTCAGAGGCAAATGTCTGATCAATTCAGATAACAGCTCTTAACCATTCAGACTCTGTATAATACTTAACCATTCAGAGACAAATCTCTTAACCATTCAGACATCTGAACCATTAAGAGGCTGAAACAAAAAGTCTGAACCATTAAGTGCTGAATCATTCAGACATCTGAACCATTAAGAGGCTGAAACAAACAGCCCCTTAACACCACATAAGTGTGCCATAAGTACCCTCGGTTGGAAAATTGATTAATAATCAAAAGAAAAGGAAAAAAAGAAAGAGAACTCAAATGAAAGAAAGAAACGTGACTTGGACAACAAAGTGATTTGGTGCATATTATCATATCAAAGTGGATATTTTCTTCTTGACTTCTTCTCAATCCATGCATGCACATACGGAGTATTTCTTTGGTTATAAAAGCAAGGCAACTATTGAATGAGTGTGTGTTTTACACACCAAGGTAGAGAGAGAAGAGGGTTCTACACAAGAATATCACCGGGAAATCTAGAGGTCTTGGTGAGTGTAGGGAGTAACTGGTTTGGTTACTTAGAAAAATACATTCAGGCATTGGATGTGGAAAGATATGTTTATGAGTGTCTAGAATTTAGCCTTGTGAACAGGGGAGAGTTTTTTGTATATTGTCCTGAAATAGTGGAAATATATTTTTTCTCTCATATATTCTTCTTGTGTTTGTTATCTCAGTTTTCTGGTATTCTCAATATTTTTCGGTATCTTACGCGCTTAAAATCCCAATAATTGGTATCAAAGCTTGGTTGCGCTGGGCAAGAGGAATTTGTAAGCGGTAAAAGGAGAAATTTTTGAGAACCCGGGGACTGGTCGATTTTGGCCAGAAGGCGACCATGGGACTTCAAGAACAAAGTGGATGACATGAGGACCGGGTACGAAGCGGCATGCTGGCTTTGTGAAGTATGGTGCGGGAACATGTCTTGAGGAGATCAGTGGTCTAGCGGAGTGGAAAACTGCGGTTTATGTCTTGTGTCGAAAGTCTTCCCGGCAAGAAGAGGTCAGGCGGCGTGTTCCGCAGGTGTTGCTGCGGCTGTGCAAGATGGGCAGATCGAAAGAAGCTAACTGCTAGAGGGGTGGTCTCAGAGAGTGTTCACAAAGGTGAGTTGTCATTTTTTTAGCTCGGGGTAGAGGGTGAAAGCTCTAGGAAGCTAAGGTAGTGGCAGGGATCTTGACGGAATTGGTTGAGATGGGGTCACGGGTACAATGAAAACTAAAAGCGGCAAGGACCTTGTGGTATTGAACAAGGTGGAGCTACAAAAGCAATAAAGGGTGACAGAGATCTTGCGGGTTTGAGCAAGATGGGGTCACAAGAAAATGTTTTCAAGGTGGTAGTGATCTTGGTGGTTGGACCAAGGTGGAGTCACGGTGATTTTTCTTCTTCTTTGAGGTTGGCAGCGGTGATCTCGGTGGAGCAGACTGAGATGGCGCCAAGGATATTTTTTCTTTGAGGGTAGCGATGATTTCACGTGAAAAATGAGGTGGAGCTACAAATTTTTTTGATTATTTAATCAAGGTGGAGTTTGTTGGGAAATTGATTAATAATCAAAAGAAAAGAAAAAAGAAGAAGAAAGAGAACTCAAATGAATGAAAGAAACGTGACTTGGACAACAAAGTGATTTGGTGCATATTATCATATCAAAGTGGATACTTTCTTCTTGACTTCTTCTCAATCCATGCATGCACATACGGAGTATTTCTTTGGTTATAAAAGCAAGGCAACCATTGAATGAGTGTGTGTTTTGCACACCAAGGTAGAGAGAGGAGAGGGTTCTACACAAGAATACCACCGGGAAATCTAAGGGGTCTTGGTGAGTGTGGGTAAGTGTAGGCAGTAACTGGTTTAGTTACTCAGAAAAATACATCCGGGCATTGGATGTGGAAAGATATGTTTATGAGTGTCTGGAATTTAGCCTTGTGAACAGGAGAGAGTTTTTTGTATATTGTCCTGAAATAGTGGAAATATATTTTTTCTCTCATATATTCTTCTTGTGTTTGTTATCTCATTTTTCTGGTATTCTCAATATTTTTCGGTATCTTACGCGCTTAAAATCCCAACACCCTCATGCTTTGCACTAAAGATAATCATCTATGCCGCACGATATATACGATTATCGTCTGTGTGTGTGTAGAGTATATGAGAACATCCATGGTGGGTCAGTAACACGACCTGAAGTAAAAAGGTAATGTAGTATAATTAATACTAGTATCAACCCCGTGTTTCGCACGGGCTTACATATATTCTAAGTTTTAACATATAAAAAATTTAAATAGTAATCATTTCAAATTATTTAATAATGATATATATATATATAATGTGTTTAATTAATATTATCTAACTATAAGATACTTCGTATCTCTTTTGAGAGAAAAGTTTTAATTTTAATATAATATTGATGTACATGCATTAAAATTTATATAAATCTTTATTTTAAGATGTAATAAAAAGGAAAATGATGAATAGTTTATTAAAAATCACAACACTCTTTATTCTTTAAAGGATTATTAATATTTATAAAATATATTTTTAAATGGTGTAACACATGAACTCTAAAATGAATACAAACATTGAATAAAATATATTAAGATTATTTAATCTTTATACTCCATCCATTTCAAAAAGATTATCATAGTTTGATTTTTTTTAGTAAAATTATGTAACACTTTGATTACAAATTAAATATAATTTTCAATAATTAAATGCAAGTCACAAAAATTTGATATATGAAAACAATATTTTAAATGGACATATTTTTCCTAAATTTATAATATAACTAAATATAATATACTTTTTACACACTTTGTTATCAAAGTATAGAGCAACTTTACCAAAAATACCAAATTGTGATAACTTTTTTGGGGGAAGAGGTAACATATTTCAAAAGGGTTGTAAAATGAAACAATAATGAGATTTGATTTAATTAGTGAAAAATAAAATAAAAATGCCAAAGAAATCAACCAGGTAATGAAAATTGCATAAGTGGTATATCACCTATATGTCATGTGTTATCATTCAACAGAAAAAAATTATTTAATTTAATTTGTTGAAATAATACATTAGAAATTAAATAATGTTACATATAAAACATTTTGAAATAAAATATATAATTATGGTTGATATCAATTCTCTTTCCTTTACACAAACAACAACCACCAACATTTCAATTTATTAAAAATTGTGCAAAGTGAAGCTCGTAAGAAAATTCTACGACGGAGGGAGTATATGACATGCAACATGTATCATCTTTCAACTCTAACTTTGCTTTGTTTAGTTTATCAAAAAATATACATTGTATACTAAAATATACTTCTTAGTATGTAATATGATAAAAAAATTGAAATAAATAATGCATTTAATAAATATTTATATATGATAAAAAAAATTATAATACCATTTTGAAAATTTTTTGAGTTGATAAAAATTTAAATTAAAATGTCAAATAGATCAATTAAGTATTGACACATCATTAGAGAATGTATATCTATCATGTGCCAATTGTAATTCTTTAATTAACCTTTCACTTTGTTTAGTTAATTGAAAGAATATATAATCAAGATGCATGTGTGAAAAAATTTATATATAATAGTTCTTGAGATGATGGATAATTTTAAAATTATAAGCAACATTTGTTTAATATATAAATCTTATATAAATTTTTTTAAAATATAAAATAGTCGTGCATATTTAAAAAAATATGTTAAAACAATGAAAAATATTTCTAAAATAGTTAGATAGTGAAAACTTTATAAAAAGTTTATAAAGGAATTGTTATTTATTGTTGGAAAGTAAAGGATTTATAAAAGAATTAATATTGGTACATTTGGCAGACACATATTAAGAGTTTGGAGTATGCATGCGTGGCTGTCAGGTAAATTAATATTGGCCACCTCACAGGA
Source organism: Cuscuta australis (assembly GCA_003260385.1). Classification (NCBI taxonomy): domain Eukaryota; kingdom Viridiplantae; phylum Streptophyta; class Magnoliopsida; order Solanales; family Convolvulaceae; genus Cuscuta; species Cuscuta australis. The sequence continues at coordinate 6,049,573 of NQVE01000215.1, read as the reverse complement.
CACATGTAAACACTACAACTCTTGAACTCTCTTTTACATACTCCCTCCGTCCCAAAATATTTGCCACATTTGCTTTTTCAGCAGTTGCGAGAACTTTTGTTTGTTTCTATGTTTTCATTGGTTATTTGATAAAATAAAATATTTTTGACATCTCTTATTTCGAATAACTTTTCATGTAGTTTTTTGATATGGAAATTTTAGTTTTTATTTCTATACCAATATGTAAATAAAATGAATTGAAAAAACTTGATATTTTGCCTCGGGAATACAAGTATGACAAATATTTAGGGACGGAGCGAGTATACACTAGTATTTTAATCCGTGCAACGCACAGGGTTGGACAAAATTTTTGACACTTCTGAAAATTAACTTCAATGCAATATTTTAAATTGAATTTACAAAAAATGTATAATATGTTTTTTATTGCTAAAACATTAAAAACAAAATAAAAAAAAATAATTTAGTACTCCGTATTAAATATGTGGTAATGAAAATTCTTATATACAAGTTCAAAAGTGAACATCTCAAATATTTTCTAAATACTCCATCCGTCCCCCATACATCTTCCCAATAGCCCTTTTTCTATGTCCACAATAGATCTTCTCATTTCATTTTTTAACAATTAAAATATCACAACTACCCTCACTTACTTTATTTATTGCGCCTCACCCACCTCATTTAATACACTCCACCCATTTTTCATTAAGGATATTATGGTAAACTTTCACCTTTTTTCAACTTTCCTTAAAAATCACCAAAAGTCAAAATGAGAACATCTTAGGGGGACGGAGGGATATATTTTTGAAAGACTTTTGGGTATACAACAATTTTTGTGTAGTTGCAAGGATTTTTGTTATCATCTAGAACTAATATTTTTAATTCTGTCTTTCTTTTTACTCGTGAAACATCACCGCAAAGTTGATCATAAGTGAGCACCGAATTGATTAAAAATAATCCAACAAACGATAATGTTTGACTTTGACTTTGTTAAGAGTCATAACAAACCATAAAACACTAGGAATTGTCCATTCTAGAACTTTAAGAGTAATCGTGGATCAGATGGTACGAAATTCATTCTAGCTATGTAAACCTTTTTCTCAACTCGTTTTTTTGAAACCACAATTGCACCGATAACATTATTTTGTATCTCTTCAACGATTAGTCTTGTCTCATCACGCAATTCAGATATCTGGTCAATGTTTCCCAATTGCATATATAATTGGTAGCCCTTTTTTTCAAAATTATTTTATGGCTTGAGATTTTCGAATATTTGATTTCATTTAAAAGTCAATTGTTATTAAAGCGTCATCAACACCTACATCTCCATTTTCTTCGCATGAAGAATCAGAATTCAAGTACTCCTTTTCATCATCGGAAATGAAAGATTTGACAAATTTATTTATCATTTCAACTACTTCGAGAGTTGAGCTAATAGTGTCCAGTCCTTAAAAAAAGAATAAATGTTCATATTCTCTCATATGTCTGGATAAGTGAAGTCAATGTATTATACTCTTGATATGATAACTTTTTCAAAATAAAAAATTTGGGGGGGATCTCAACATCAATAACGCTATCAATCACCTCACATAGTTTTCCATCTTTGAATTTAGTTTTCCAATAAAAAAGGCATGTGTGTCTCTATATGCGCAAGAAGAGGTAGATGAATGTAGTCGCATATTTTTGATCAACATAAAAACTTTACAAATTGACCATAATATTAAAGATTTGACTGTAGCACCTACAATTTACAAATTGACCATAATGATGAGTACCGTAAATGCATTTTAACTTATATTTTATGAATTAAAAATGAAACTCTTATTTTGTTATATTTTCAATTTTTTACTTCTAATTTAGAATTTTTCCCTATCTTCCACGAGTCTTCATTCATTATAGATCAATATCAGCTAAAATCAGATAATAACTTTTTTTTGTCATAGTTCAACTCCTCTACTAAGAAATTATTTCGAAGTTTGTTAAGTGGGTTGTCATCTCACAATGACATACCACTAAACTCCTTTAAAGGTCGTCCATTTGAATTAGGCATCTTTCAGTTTTAGTCAATCACAAATTCTTTACATTTTCCAGGGAAATAAGTTATGCAAAAAAATAGTTAAAATATGACTAAATTTATTATACTCCTATCTCAATTCTAGAGTTTTGTATATGCATCAACCATGCATTTCATATTGATATTTATTAAAACATAAAATTATCTTTTTATAAAAACACATTGATAATGCAATATTCTTCTTCAGTCAAATAAACCTCGTCAACTAAGTGCTTTTATGATTTTTCCCAAACAACTTGAGAGCGACTTATGATATTTGTCAGTAATAACATGACAAAGAATTTTTTTTAGCTCACTCTCAAATCATCTTGCCTTCAATTAAATTTTAATCACTGCTAGTAACCTCAATCCTTTGCATGCATCCTTGAATGTGTTATGTATATCATTGTTAAATGTGTTCAAACTTTGAGAGCTTGTACATCCTTGTTGGACCATTAAAAATACTCTCAATAAAATAACTCTTTAGTTCCTGTTGACACATATTGCAGACGGCATATCGATATTGTTTGTTGACTCCAGAACCATGGCGAAATTATAGTCACCAACATATTTTGTTTGATGTGGTTATTACAAAAATTCTAACACACTTGCATTAGGATACCATATAAAAAAAACGGATGCATAAAAAGTCTAAAGCAACAATTTTACATTTTAACTACACATAAATTTTATGAGACCTACGAACGATGTTTACGTTTTTTACAGATGCATGTTGAATTGCTAAAATAAAATAATAATCATAAAAATACGCACCCATTTATGTTTTTTTATTGAAGTACTTCTTTTTCTCCTTTCTCTTGCATCTCTAGTTAATCTCGTTCATCTCTCGTCAAGTTGGACGGGAAGATGAAGTTCAAATATTGATTCTATCCCTTTTTATCACAATATTGATTCTCTTATAGCATATACGTATTTAGACTTGAATGTGGGTGGTTGATGACACATTCCTTGAATTGTATTCGAACATTTTGTGATAAAATTTTAGGGGTATTAATTTTGTTCAATTAAATTGACTCTAAAATTGAATAACTTAAGTAAATATTCATTTAAAAGGGAAGTAATATCTTATATTACAAATTATGAAAAAGTATATTTAATTTCAATAGAAATTCAATATACTTGGGTTCATCTTAGGGTATAGTTTTGATATATCAATTTTCGGTAAATCTAAAATGACACCAGTGCTACTGGTGTCATTTGCTTACACCAGTTCATTTAGGGTACCTACGGTGTTCCGTTTGTAAAAACGACGATTCCTAACCCCCTTAACCCTCCCCCTAAACCCCCCACCCCAGCCCCACCCTTGCCTCCCACCCCAGCTCCCCCTCCCGCCCCCTCCCTACCCTGGAAGTACACTGCCCAGGGAGGGGGGGCTGGGGTGGGGGGGGGGCAAGGGTGGGGCTGAGGTGGGGGGTTTAGGGGGAGGGTTAGGGGGGTTAGGAACCGTCGTTTTTACAAACGGAGCACCATAGGTACCCAAACGAATTGGTGTAAGCAACTAGTGTATAAGTAACTGGTGTCATTTTAGACGCTCCCATCAATTTTTTATTATATTTATTTATTCAAATTATGATGCGGATTTGGTAATTATGGATCCGATCCGTTTAAAATCTGATCTGTGTATACATCCGTTTATATATTCGCATGTTCGATTATTCAATCCGTTATATCAAATATAAGTAATAAAAAATAATCCGTAGTTAAAAAAATTATCCGTAGTTTAGAGTAATTAATATTTTTATATATATACTCCTAGTTTTCTAATTTCTACCCAGCCCACTAAGGCCCAAAACCAAATCTTGATTCTTTGATTATGGACCACTATTGAGACTTAGAGTATTGATTAAACCTAAGTACCTAATACTTTTTTTTCCGGATCAGCGACCAACCGACCCAGCGGCCAGCGTCTTCCTCAGCGAGTCTGCGGCTTCAGCTCAGCGCCTCATCTTCTACATTCTCCAGCGCATCACCTCAATCCTTAGCATCATCATCTACTCTCTTCTTTGATTTTAGGTACGAACTCTCAATTTTCCTTTTTTCCCTTTTATTTTAGAATCAACGCCTCAATTTTTTATTTTTATTACAGTGACTTTAAGAATAATTGTTATTATTATTATTATTATTATAAAAAGGAAAACACATTTTTATCCCCAGTTGTGCGACTTGCAATTTTAACAGTTTCTTTTTAATTTATTGTGGTAGTTGAGTATATTTAAAGTAAAATTATTTATGTATTTATTAAACTCAAAGTGGCCCAAAGATTTTACACGGAGTAATTCACTAAAAAAACAGGACCATATTTTCGTGATTAGGCCCAGATTTTTAGGTGGAATTTTTTTCCTTTTAGCTTTGTAAAGAGGTTGATTGTTCCTTTGATTTTTTTCTTTTTTTTGTTACTGAATTCGAAAAATTAAATGCATTTCGTTTGACTGTTTTCTTTGGAAGTGCATTCGAATTTGACTGTATTTTTGTTCAGAAACTTGGTTAAGGATTTAAAGTTTTTGGTCGTGCTTGGTTGATTTTAGATTTTCAGATTACATATTCGGATATTTGGACAGAAGTTATTTTCGGATACGGTTTTTCCTTGCGAATCGGATGTTTTATCGAATCTAGATACAAATTTGGACTCAGATTTTTTTAGTATTCAGATGCTTCATCGGATGCGGATATATCCAAATCCGCATCCGTATCCTCCGTATTCAGATTCAGATTTAGTATTGTAGACATCCGTCGGATACGGATGGGGATTTGGATAACGGTTTTGCTAATCGGATTCGGATATGGTTATAATACATTTGAAATGGATATTATCCGTTTACACCCCTATCTGGTCTTTAAGGAGAAACTGAGAATTGAGAATTGTTGTCCTGGTTTCGAAGGCTGCTATTGTCTTGTTTATTATGTTGATTATTACTCCCTCCCTCCCAAATTGTAAGCCACATTCTAAATAACGTGTAAAATATCATCTTTTTTAAAATTACATCATTAAAAAATAGATCAAAAGTTCTACTAAATAAGATGCGACAAGAATATCTTATTTTATCAAATGATCAACCAAAATGAATCAACAAACACAAGTCATCGAGAGGCCGAAATAGTAACTATTGCTTATATTTTGGGACGAAGGGAGTATTAATAATAAGTATTTTAAAACATATGAATAATTTGTTCTAGTTTTTGGTCATAGATTTTGTAAAAAAAGTTTATTTCATTTTATTTTTTAAATGATGGAAAAGTTTTTTAAACAGAACACCCCCTCAACACCTGAGTGCTTCACTAGCTAAAGAAATAGATTTAAATGATCTTCTAAGAGATCCTTCAGAAAAGAAATAGATTTAAGTGATCTTCTAAGAGATCCTTCAGAAAGAAAAAAGATTTTAGAGAAATTTTTTTCTACAATGAAACATGTGAAATCAATTTGCGGAATCGAATGGGGGATGAGTTTCTGAATGCTTGTGTGATTTGTGCTGTGGAAGAGGAAACATTTTTTTAATATTACAAACGAAGATATAATTGATTGCCTTTAAAAGATGAAAACTCGAAGAGAACATTTGTAAGAGGCATGTTCTATCTATTTAATTGTCCCTTGTTTTTTAACCTTATTTTTGTCCCTTTAATTTGCTTAATGCCCCCAGTGAAAATATTTCCTGGATCCGCCACTGCCCAATGTCCTCCTCTTCTTCCGAGTCGGAGACCGAGACCGCGCCAACGATCCTCGCCAAATGTTCAGTGTGGGATTTGCCAGACGTGCCACAGGGGCAGTTACCTTCTCATATTGAGCTCCAGAGGACTCGTGTTCTCTGCACTTATATAGCTCCCACTAATGTATGGATGTTCTTTTGGTAGTTTTTTTCTTCTTTAAAGTTTGATGTTAAATGCTAAGGTTTTTGGTTATTAGGAGTTTATGCATCATGTTTTTTGAACTGTAGTTGAATTCAAATTGCAGACAGAGAAAATCAAGTATGGGGGTGCCTTTGCGTCAATGGGCGTTGATAACAGCGTGCCATCGGAAAAGTTTCGGAACAATTTTAGAGTCGAAATTATGAGTCTCGATGACGATACGATGGAGTTTGACATGGTTGGAATTGATGCAGCGGTTGCCAATGCATTCCGTAGAATACTCATTGCCGAGGTCAGCTTTGAACATTTATTTGTTCTAAAAAAGTGTTGGATTTGCGAAACTTTTTATTTATATTTCCTGTTGCACTATACTGAACAAAGTATCAATTTTCTTTGCATACTATTTTTTGCTGCTATTATTGGTTTGTATTTTCTTCTATCATCTCCGAGGGAGCCAAAGATCCACTATTTTTTGGCTTTGGGGTATGATGGAATAAAACAAGTTGACTCTTCAAACTGCCTGGGCTTCTTTTTCAATAGTGAAGTAGCAGCTAGTCAGTGCAACTTTCGATGCTCATCACGGGTCATACGGAAGCAGCTGCTCTATGTTTTAAACAAAGGGCCACACTGCGTACATCCGACCCCCTTACCCTGCAATTAGCGGGAGCCTTTTGAGGCACTGGGGTAATGTTGTTGTTATTGTATTATTAGTTTTGTTTGAAAACAAGATTAAGGGTCAATTGGTTCACTTTCTCTTTTATAATCCCAACTTCGTATAAGGTCAAGATTTACACAATCGCATACTCTCAATAGTTCACTACCACTAAAATGTGTCCACGTTTTCTATTTGTTTGTCCCAAAATAAGATTCCACTGCTTTCAAGTGCAGAATTATGTGTTTCCTTTTTATCCTTTACATAAATTTTAACTACACAATATTAAATTTCTTAATAACTGTGTCAGTTTCCCTTTTTTAGGGACAAAGGAAGTACTATGTAGATAAGAATGCCATTTATCTAATGTTTGGTTGGCTTTAAAATTCCTGAATTAAACTAGCTAATTCGTTGGATCAAGTCTTTTTGTGTGATTTGACTTAAGTACTCCAACATAATCCTTTCATTGCATGCTTTGTTTGACGTGGGTGGTAGTAGATAGGGAACAACAAAATGTATTCCCACAAGTGAGGTTTGAATGATAGTAGGTATTGAAGAAAAAAATACACTAGCAATGTGGTCTGAAGCAGATGGAGACCAAAATAGTGGGACACAAAAGACTAAGATTGTGAGGAATATAAGTATCTATTAAATATCTAGCTCTTTTTTTCATGTTTTGTTTCCTTTTAAATATCTATTAACTATCACTCAATTCAAGTTGATTTTCTTTTGCAATGTCAGCCTAGAGCAATGGTTTAAGAACTACTAGCTCTTTTTTTTCATTTTTGTTTCCCTTTATTGTATAAGATTCATCAAAGTTTGTGAAAGATTCACAAAAGGATGTGAGCTGTGCTTGTATCTATCAGTTTCTTTGCTCACTTTTGTTGTGCATAGGTGTAGATGTGGTCTTTGCATGCTAAAATTTTGTACATCTGGTTGATTTAATGCAGGTTCCAACTATGGCTATTGAGAAGGTTTTAATTGCAAACAATACATCTATAGTCCAAGATGAGGTGCTTTCACATAGACTTGGTCTCATCCCTCTTAAAGTTGATCCCAGGCTATTTGAGTATATGTCAGGTCGCTTTCTAATCATACTCTCCTCGTAACTTGTTTCTCTTTTTTATCTAACTTTTTATTTTTTGTTCCCTTGACTATTATTTTCTCTTTGTCTATTTGTTCATTTTCCCTATGTTGTACCGTGCATGTTTTGTTTCCTATTTTCAATGCTTTATCATGAGTGAAGTGTATGTGTGTATATGTCTATACCATCATCTAAATATACAAGGGTTCACAGGTGTTTCTCTAATATATTCACTTTGAAAACTAATAACAGAATGATGTCCTTCCAAGTTCACCCATTCTTTTGGCCGTGTCCTTTAAAATACCCTTAATTTTAATTTTTTTTAGATACAATTTTACACTTTTAAAAAGTTGGGGCAGATTGAGCGTCAACAAAATTTTAGGTGATGGTACATTAAGAGGTACCGAGGTCAATTCGTAGCATGAGGGGGGGGGGTTGTGGGTCTCGACGAGATCCCTGTAGAATTATGGAGGATTGTTGGCACATATGGGTTGGTGTGGATTACCAAGTTTAATATCATTTTAGGACAAATTAAGATGCCTGGTGAGTGGTGATCTCGTTGCATGTATAAGGGTAGATCTGGTATCCAGAGTTGTGATAATCATAGAGATATTAAATTTCTTAGTCACACCATCACATCATGAAGGTAAGGGAACAAAATATTCAGACTTCATTGAGAAAAGAAGTGAGCATTTTTTGAGAATCAATTTAGTTTCATGCTTGGCCAGTCACAACTATTGAGGCCATTCATTTCTTGTTGAGACATGGAGTAATATAGAGACAAGAAGAGAGACCTACACATGGTGTTTATTGACTTGGAGAGGGTGTATGATAGAAATCTTAGGGAGATCTTATGAGAGTAAAGACTACAAGGGTTGCTGGCTGCTTACATTCATGTTGTTAAAGACATGCATGATGGAGCGAGGATCAGGGTGAGGTAGCTAGGAGGTGACCTTCACCACACCTTGTGGAGATGCTAGATGGGGGCATGCAGTTAGATCAGGGGTCTGCCCTTAGTTTGTTCCTTTTTGCTTTGATGATAAATGTTTTGACATGTTAATATTCAAGGGGAGGTGCCTTGGTGCACGTTGTTTCCCGATAACATTATTCTGATTGACGTGACACAAGTTGGACTCAATGATAGGTTGGAAGTGTGGAGACAGACCTAAGTGTGGAATGTTGCTTTAGTGGTTAGGCGAGTCAGTCATAAGTGTAAGTGAGGATGTATTCACATCCATTGCTTAGAAGGTTCTTAGAAGGGACAAGTTTTGGTACCTTAAATCTATCATTCATGCTGATGGGGAGGTAGATGGGGTATTGTCCATCGGATTGGTGCCGTTTGGGCAAATTGGAAGCTTGCTTAAGGTGTCCTTTGTGACAAAAGGATATTGGCGAACTGAAAAGGGAAGGTATGTTGGGCAGTGATACGATTGACTATGTTTTATGGAGTGAAGAGCAGGGCGCTGAAGGATACTCATTACTCATAGTCGAAGGCTACGAGTGGTAGATATGATGATGCTGATATGGATTTTTGTCATACAAGGATGGATACGATCTAGAATAGAAAAATTTGAGGGAGGGTGGGAGTAGTCTCTGTGGAGGGTAAACTGTGAGATGCGTGAGGAGGGGTTGCGGTAAATTGAAAAGAGTTGGAAGATGGTGTTTGGACATGACCTTCGAGTTCAGAATCTTAACGAGGATATGACCTTATATAATATTGTTTGGACGGCTAGGATTAGGATTGTAGGATAGTCCTTTGGGCCTTAGTTTGTAGTTTCTGCATGTGTGCTTTTGTGTGTGAGTTTGTATTTATGCATATCTGCTTGTTTTGTTTGTGTTTCATACTTTGTTCATGCTTTATTATTGTGCTCCTGTATTTTGAGCCAAAAATCTCTTGGAAATGCCTCTTTACTTTTCAGCAGGGGTAAGGTCTATGTACACCCTTCCTCTCGACCCCACGACGTGAGATTCTATAATTGTTGTTTAAACCTTAAAAAAGTTGATGCCAGTTCTACTTTTGTATATGTTCTTTAAAAGCACCCCTTGAATTTGAAATATTTTTAGATATATTTTCACCCTAAAAGATGATGTCCATTCAAGTTCATCCTTAGGACTTTCTTTTAACAAAGGATCCATGAAAATATGTAAGAAAAGAAAATATAGTTTGACCTTGTCAATATGTGAATGAATGTGAACTTCCTTTTGGGGCAAAGATATCAAACAATAGGGTGATTGTGAATAATTTAATTAGATGATGATAAAAATCACTCTTTGTCCCAAAATAGAGGCGATAGTTTCACTTTTCCAATGTAACTACATCAGATTTTACCATTAATTATTCATGTGAAAATTTATTAGTTGAAAATTTATGTCAAAATAAATTTATCAAGTGTAATTTAATATTATAGCACTTTATGCTGCATGAACAATTAACGGTAAAATTTGATGAAGTTTGACATCTAAATTTAAAGTGTCACCTTGAATTCGGGACATGTAGTGCTATCCATCTAAAAAGAAAAAAAATGATAAATGTTGAATAATATCTATGTGTTAGTAGCTTTTTGTGTAATTAATGAGTCCTTAATATCACTTTGTTGATGAAAAGAAGGTTTTAATGCGAGTTGAGTTCAAAATAGGCGTGAAATCTAATTACTCCGTATAAAACAAATGAGAAATGATATTATTAGGATTTTCTATTTAGTAATTATTTCATTAAAATTAGTTGTTTTTGAGGTGCAACACATGTACAACAACAACAACCTAGGTGGGATCTGGACCTGCAACACATGTTCACAACATAAAAACAATAATAAATACAAATTATTAAATTTATTATCATGTCTTATATAAATAAAAATTAATAGAAAAAAGTTGTATTATTACTTTAAAATGTGAATAGAGAAACATCAACTTGAATATAAAATGTGATCCAATTTTTGAGATATGTGAGTGAATGCTGTTAAATTATTGGTAGCTTAATTAAAGTTAGCTTAATTAGTTTAATATTTTAACATTTTTATTTTAGTTTGAGAGTGTAGTAACACAATACCCCTCCGTCCCATATCTTTCTTCTCACTTTCCTTTCCGGGCCGTCCCATTTGATTAAAATGGAAAGGAAATACATCTAAAGTTACTCTTTTACCCTCACTTTTTTCTCTCTCCTTCAATTCTCAATATCATTACTCCGTACTTTTTGTACTCCTCCATCTCTCCTTCTCTCTCTCTTCTTCTTCTTCTTCTTCTTTCTTCTTCTTCCTCTTTTTTCTACGCCATACTCCTGCCCCCATCTCCTTCTTTCGCTTCTTCTTTTCTTCTTCCGATAACCCCCAAGGTGGTGTGAAGAGTAGTGGTGAAGGGAGGGATGAACCTCTCAGATATGAAAAGCCTTTTAAATCTTAGCAGTGCGGTGGAGCTTTCCGATCTGCTGCGGAGCTTTCCGATTTGCAACAGAGCTTCTAGATCAGTTTTTAATTTCTTCACCCCCTTTTCTCTATCCTCATCTTTTCAACGATTTCTTTGAGGCGTAATCTTAAATTTGACATTCCAAAGTTTTTCGAGATTTACTTTTGATTGTGTTACATTGGGTGTAAGGAGGGCTGGGGCCAGGTGGGTTTGAGGTGATGGGTGCAGGTAATAGGAGGGCAGGTCGGCAGGAGCTAAGGGGGAAATAGAGGGCAAAATTGGAAAGTCAGAGTAATATTTACTTTACATTAAAATCCGTGCCATGTCAAAACGAGAAGTTTCAAAGTAATTATTATTTTTATAAAATTCAATTACGCCACATAGTTTTTATAGAGTTAATGGTGATAAAAATAATATATTCATAGAGCTAATAATATATTTTAATTAGAAATAAAAACAATCTCTTTTATTATAAATTTGCAGACAACCAATGTGACAAGGGCCAAATCATAACAGTTGGAGGTTTGTAAATGTACTAAAAATACAGTGTTTATAAAGAAGTTTCAAAATATTATATATCAGTAGACAACTTAATCGAAATGCATAGTTAATTTTCATAAATGCTTTTTTGTCATTAAAATGCATGGTTAATATTCATAAAAACATATTTTTATTATAAACTAATTGTATTATTTGATTGGCAGACATGCAACACACATACTCCTCCTAGTGTGTGTATATATGTATTGTGTGTGTGTGTGTATATGTGTGTGTGTGTGTATCAGTATGTGTATATAACTTTTACATGATATATGAATATATCATTAAATAATTGCACATAAGACCAGTATATTGATGAATATTATACGTTGTTATGTTGGCAGAAAATGACACACCAAATGAGAAGAACACAATTGTTTTTAGTCTCCATGTTCGCTGTGAGAGGGCTAAAATGGGAAGAATTTCAGTAAAGTCAGGAGACCTGAAGTGGTTACCTGATGGCAGTGAGTTTGAACTGGCCACAGAAAAATCAGCTTCTAGTTCAACATCAAAGCCTAGAACGTATACTTCATTCAGCTGTAGTCAAAAGTCTCTACCAGAATTTTCTAACAATCCAATTGCCCCCACGCATCATGATATTACGATTGCTAGGCTTGGGCCTGGGCAGGTAGCCACTTTTATTTGTTCCTCTTTTCGAGGGTACACTTTCATCTACTTCATGTATCTATTCACTTGTCTGTTGAAGAATAAAGACTGTAGACAAGCATTATGAATAAAAAAACCCATACACTTGATTTATCCTATACATGCCTCTATGCTATCTCCACCATAATGTCTAAGGTCTAATGCATAAATCCAAGTTTTCTACTGCATTTAAGGGCATGTGCTGCTAAGAATAAAGCTAAATAAAAACTTTCTTTGTTTTGTAGGAAATTGAACTAGAAGCACATGCTGTAAAAGGCATTGGTAAGACACACGCAAAGTGGTCACCTGTAGCCACTGCTTGGTACAGGATGCTTCCTGAGGTGCGGGCAACTTGTTTCTTTTAGTGCTTAAAAAACATATTATTTCTTTTTCATCGTCTCATTGTCATGATGGGTTTAGTTGTAGCATAGTTTATCTTTGCTGATGGGTCATAACCTGTTTTGTGTTTAACTTTAACAAATCTTTATCCTACTTGAAAGATTGTATTGTTACGAGAAATTGAAGATAATGAAGCCGTAGAACTTGTGAAGAAATGCCCGGTAAAAGTATTTGACATAGAAGATATTGGAAAAGGTAAGATGATCATGCTAAGGAGTTTTATTGATTCAAATACCAAATCAAAAGAAAAGTATCTGCATCGTTATAAATTTTCAATTAGGGCTCTGACCCACTTCAGTTATTGAGAGAGGATAGAATGCGTGTTTGTCTATCATTATATACAGGTAAAAAGAGGGCAACCGTGGCAAGGCCAAGGGCTTGTACCCTTTGCAGGGAGTGCATTAGGGAGGAAGGATGGGAAAAGAATGTTGCTTTACGCCGTGTAAAAGATCACTTCATTTGTAAGTATTTTCATTTTTCTATGCATTTGTTGGTGCCATTTGAGCTAAAAGTCATCTTTGACGATGTTTTACCTTCAGTTAAATAATGTACTAGATTAAAATGACATGTTAAGCCTCCATTGCTTCTTACATTTTATGATTAAAATGCATCCAATCATATCAAGGGTCTAAGTGAAACCTCTGTTTTTTTACATGGGCAAGGTTGTGTACATCTTGATTCTTGACCTCCCAAACCCCAACGGGCTTGGGATTAGATTGGCTTGTTTGCATTTGTCGGTAACCCCCCCCCCCCCCACACACACACAGGGAAGGCATGCTTTTATTTAAACCCCACATGTTGACAATTTATGTAGTTACAATTGAGTCGACCGGGGGACTGCCTCCTGAAGTGCTGTTCAACGAAGCAGTAAAGATTTTGGAAAATAAATGTGAGAGTGTGATAACAGTGCTTTCTTGATCCCATAATAACGAGACATCTTTTGATATGTTCCGGGAGGGCTCTCGTCAATCAACCAATGCTTGGAATGGAAACCACATTTGGGGTTTCCCAATATCATTTCCTTGTTGATGCTTAATGTATGCTAGATCAATAGTTTATTTATTTTATTGCAATTCCCCCCCCCCCCCCAAATGTATCTTAGATTTTAAATTAATTAAACATAAGCTCCTCTCAAAAGAGAGATTAAAGATTTCTTCAATATATAATGTTTTGCTATATGTTTGTCATGTAAACCTGCAAAATTAGTGTCATAGAAACTTGCATTGTTTATCACTTTACATTAATTTACTAGTACTCCGTAATAACTCAACCATGATAAAAGTACTCCCTATTGTTCTCAAGTAATATTCTCACCTGTCTTTGTTTATTTGTCCCAAAACAATCTTTTCACTTCTATTCTTTCCATAAGGATTTGAATATGTGGGTAATCATATTTTAACAGATTTTTCACCTCTGTTCTTTCCATTAAGGGAAATGAATGTGGGTAATCATATTTTTCTCTTTTAAATGAATTTTATTTACATATTTTTTTTTTATTTTCAACAACTTTCTATAAACTCGAAGTTCAATAGCATAATACATGAGCGGGAGTGGTAATCAACTTGTAAAAAGCTATTCTGCGCTACGTTAAAAATTTCATTAAACTTTAATTCAGAGATTAAATTCACTCTAAAATGTTCCAAAAAGGCTTCTTTTCTTGAAAATTCATATTATGAAAGCCACTGTCTTCTTACGATGCTCAGTTCATAAAATTGATAATTTTTACCTCTTCTAATTCTCTTGGTAAACCCCCTTGCCCATGTTTGACCTTAACTAATCCTCCACTTACGTCAACTTCACCACGCAAGTATAGTTAACTTTAAAGTTTAAAGTTTTGACCTCAAAGTCAACTAAAATTGTGAGATGGTGGGGGGATGAGTTGGGGTCGGGATTGGATAAGGGGAAGAAAGTTAGGGATAAGAATCATCAATTTTACACAGAACATCCTAGCTATATGAATCGGGATAGTGATTTCCGTGGCCACGAAACCGAGCCAGTAGCTCATATTGTTTCACATCTCTGGATGAATTTTAACCACATAATTCGTTTATTGACATTTTTGTTTTATAGAATTCAAGTCAAACAAAAAAGACGTTACTGTAGTTCTTTTAATATATCCAATGTTATTTAATTTATTTGAAAACCAATATTTTCTAATTTAAGAAGTATGTCTATCTATTTAAATACTCCGTATGTTAAACCAAGAAGAATTTTGTTTTTTTGAACAAACAAGTATTTTGTTTACCGTCATATGGAGCATTTGATTATTTTCACAAGTACATTCAATAAATTAAAAATGTGTATATTTGTTAAACCTCACTTTTTTTTATAGGATGCTCATAGCACTTAATACTCCTGTCCCAAGATATTGTTATTATTATAAATCTTATTATTATTATTATTATTATTATTATTATTATTATTATTATTCATAAAGTAAAATTATATCTTGTTATGTTACTTATGTAGTAGAACTTTAGATTTAATTTTTAATTATGTAGTCTGTATAATTTCTTTATTTTATTTTAAACTAATATTGAAGTAAATTAAATAAAAAACCATTTCAATCATTGTCAATTTTAATGTCAAATTATATATATATATATATATATATATATATATATATATATATATATATATATATATATATATATATATATATATATATATATATATATATATATATATATATATATATATATATATATATATATATATATATATATATATATATAATGTATTCAAATCTAATGTACTTTTCTTAAAACACACCAATATATGTAGGATATATACTTCTTACGTAGCACTTACCTCACATACTGCAGTTCTAGCATAAGGCAAGGCACCATACGATCATGAATGCACTGCTCCTCAATCATGCCCTCGTTGCAAACGTGGCCAACTACATCTGCACAAATGTAACAATTATTAGTGTATTGAAACGTAGATTTAAATTTGAACATGTCTTCAGCTCATTCTTATGTAAACATAACTTGTAAGAATATAATCTTGGCCCATTCTGGTGTCAACCTTATCAAATGGTAGTAAATCAAAGCGATGCATTGGGATCCTCGATGTTTCATCAGAAAGTTGTATAACGGTAGAATTTGCATACAGTTGAAGCTTCACGTTGTTGTCTCCTGTTGGAACACACTTTGTACGATAAACTAAAGTCGTGTTCATTTCTGACAGGTTTTGATAATTGCCAAACCGCCGTGGATATAAAGAGTTTCGTTGAATAACTCAAGGCGTGAAGAATGGCTTGGAACAAGACCTAAAAGACTCAAGGACAAGATCAAGAATTGAAGACTTAGTCGAGTCGGTCTTTTGTGATCAAAACCGACAATAAATTCAAGTCTCGGTTCTCAAAAAGTCAAAACAATTTTTACAAATCACAAAATATTTCTTGTGCATCAAAACAAACATTTTTTTGATGATTCCTTTTATTGTTAAAATCCCTGGTCCTTGCTCAAAACCAAAACCACCTAAGTCGGCGTTCGGCTTTCGACGTTCGGCTTTCGGCGTTCGGTTTTTGGCACCCGAACCAACTACGTGGTTTTCAATATTTTAAACCCTGTTTTTACCTCTGAGCATTTTTAAAATGTTCCCAAATAATTATTTTATAAAAACCACTTTTGTATCTTGGTCAATCGGTCTAACACGTGAAAAACGGTCTAAACCGTACGTACGTATTATACGACCTTGGAGACTTGGTTTTTACCAAACACGTCTTGTTTTCACTATTTAATACCATATACAATATTTTCCAAACCTGGTTTTTACTTTTGGGAACACTTCATTTTTGGACCTCGGTTTTTCAAAACGGGTTTCAGCTGGCTAGACTTTAGCTGGGTGATAATCGATTATCACCTTAGTGACAATTGACTATCAGCCCCTGCAGCTTTGAACTTCCAAAGTTCTGAAGCACGCAATAATCGATTATCAGCTTTGCAATAATCGATTATCAGTCTTTGCAGCCAAAACCCAAAATCTTCTGAGAGGACCAATAATCGATTATCTGGGTTACCGTTGTCCTCCAACGGATAGAATTTTAAATTTTTGGACAGGGAATCTTTGGATAATCGATTATCATGCTTTGACAATCGACTATCAGCCTGTGTCCCTGAAAAATTTGTCTTCATCCTGTTGGAAATTCTAGCAACGGGTTTATCCCATTTTGGGCTATAAAATGGCACCCAAATCCTCTCATTTGACACACAATTCTTCAACATTTCAATACTCTTTCATTGCATAAGCATTCCTATTTTTTCTTACAGGGCAACGTGTGAGGTTTGGCATTATGCCTTTGTGTGACACTGTGAATTCGCATCTGTAACATTGCATATGAGCATCTGTGACATTATGCATTGTCATTTGTGACATTATATGATGTCATGTTTGACATTATATTTTTTTGACAGTATATTTGATAGTTGATGTGCCACTGTAAAGTTGACGATGCAGGTTATGCTGCTGGTGGTGGTTTTTGCGACAATGGTAGAGGGCATTTTTTTTGTTGTTCCGCCTTAATAACTTGAATATCATTTATTTTATCAACATTTAAATACATTAATAAATTATAATGGGGTAAGAAATAAGTTAAATCCCACCGTGAGCAATTCAAATTAGTGATGACATTTTATTTTTCTAAGTTTTCATATTCCATTGTCAAGAAAGTGCAAAGGCAGTCCCTTAGCTCTATGAGCAAGGAGTTCTTCTGCGACCATTGAAGATGAGTAATTCTTGTCTAAGTTGTCCTCATGAATTAAAATGGGCTCAAAGTGAACAGGGAAGCCAAGAAAAGGGTGGAGTGTGTTGATGGAACGGCAAAGAGGAGAACAAATCTGCATAAAGGAGATCATTGGGTGAACACTCCTATTTTGGAGATTTTATCTTTCAACTCCTATTTTAGGATATGACATCTCTTTTACTCCTATTTTGGTCTTTTTCTCTTTATCTTTGTATATACCTGATTTGATCTTATTTTCACTCAAGTTTCTTAAATTTAAGGAAAAGTTTATATGAATACTCCGAGAAATTGACAATTTCACGTTGTTACTCAAAAATAATGTAAAAATAAGTGATTTCTCGGAACAATGAGGTGAATTGTTGAATTTAGAGTATTAATATAAAGTCGTCAATTTCTTGAAATATTCATGTCAATTTTTCTTAAAAATAATATATATCTAAAATATATTTGAAATAAAATACATCTAAACTAAAATATATCTAAAATCAAAGTATGTCCGAACCAAAATATATCTAGAATCAGACCAAACCGAAAAATTTATGAATCTAAATTAAATTCAAAAAAAATTAAAACAAACTGATTATAACATATACTTAAAAGATATCCAAACCTAATAAATTAAATTCAAACAGAAATTGATTCGATCCATCCAATTGCAAGGTCTAAGTAACATTCTATAATGATGATGATGATGATAATAATAACAAGGAAAAATTATCTAAAAATAATCTTATCTTTTCACACTCTTTCAAAGATAATCTCAATTTTTACTGTCACTGGAAATAAGGGTT
Source organism: Cuscuta australis (assembly GCA_003260385.1). Lineage (NCBI taxonomy): Eukaryota > Viridiplantae > Streptophyta > Magnoliopsida > Solanales > Convolvulaceae > Cuscuta > Cuscuta australis. The sequence continues at coordinate 6,031,399 of NQVE01000215.1, read as the reverse complement.
AATAGCATGGGCACCCCCCAAAAAGGGCGTCAAAACCCCCCTGTTTTCAAAAGTTATTTGTAAAGTCCATGTGGTTTCTAAATAGAGCACACATGCCCCCCTTACCTATTTTTAAAGAAAAAAATGACATTTATGCCCTTTGTTTTCCCCGATCTTGAATTTTTCCGATTTCAATTTCCTTTATTATACAAATATATAAAATAAAATATATGCTTCACATCTCAAATTAGAATTTTTCATAATGTACTTTTGAAAACAAAATATTTTTTGGAGAATGTTACAAAAAAATGAAAAATAAAATATTATGTACAAAGTAAAAAGTAATAACAGTTAAAAAAAGTAATGAAAAGAAATAAAAATATAAAAAATAGTCTTTTTCTTTAACTCCATATTTCATTTCATCTTTTTGTTCTTCATTTTTAAAGTCCTTAAAATTATTTTATTTTTAAAAAAAAATAAGTTAGAATTTTTAACTAGAGATAGAGTGAGTATATGTTATCCAATTTTTTATTTTATTTATTTTACTTTTACTTATAATGAAAAAGTGTATTTTATTTCATTTTTGTAACATTTTCTAAAAAATTATTTTTTAAAAAAAATTAAATAAATGAAAATTTTTAATTTGAGAAAGAGGGCGTATATTTTATTTTATTTATTTGTATAGCAAAAATGTAAAGAAAAGAGTGAAATTTGAAGATAGAGAAAAGCCAATGGCAGAAATGTCATTTCATGTGTAAAATAGGCAAGAGGGGGTATCCGTGCACCATTTAAAAACCACAGGGGTTTTACAAATAACTTTTAAAAGCAGAGGAGGTTTTGGCGCTCCTTTTGTAAACCACGGGGGGCACCCATGCTTTTATCCCCCGGAAATAATCTCATTTTTCCGCATATGTGCGAGTTTGGATTGTTGTTAAAAAACTAACTACCACTTAACGGAATTTTTGAAAAATGCTTATTTTTCGCAAATAAATGAAAGGTAGAATTACCAAACATGGTAGAAATTTTTAGAACGAAGAGAGTAATAATTTATATCAATGTGTGTCTTTTGATTTCCACTGCAAACCTTACAACTTGGTATGCATCAAGTGGTGTAGAAGTAGATTTTTTTAATAATAAGAATTAAACTATTTGTACACCAAAAATTATTTTCCACTTTGTACCCTAAATGCATGTACCGGTATTTTTTGCTAATGTAATACTTGTGTGATGGTTTACACTGACACAAAATGTCAATACAAATTTTTTTTTGACCTAACATTTTGTGTTAATGTGAAGAGTCATAACTTGGAGTAGACTTTTGAGCACGGCCGCCCTAAAAAATAAAAAAATAAAATTTGTCCGGTCATAAATTTATATTTTGGGCCCTATTTTATTATTTTAGAATACTTCTTCTTTAAAATTATTAACAAATTTAAAAATATGAAAATCTAAAATTTTAGGAGCTCTGTGCGGTTGACCACTCCATAATCTCCGGGCCACCCATGCTTTTGAGTGTACCATGGTTGTAATAATAATCCAAAAGAGAGAATGAATGAATTGTAGACAAAGCATGTGACAAGTTTGATGGTGACAAAATGCTTTGACCCCCCTTGACTCCACTACTATAACCAGTCATTTTCTTCCGCCTTTGACTACTACTATTACAGTAACTCGTACATCTAGTAGTCACTTTTCCGAATACGGAAATTAAACTACGCCGGCACCGCGCGGCGGAGACCTCCGGCGCCACGTCGTTTTCCACCGCACGAGGGCCACCGCATTAACTCATTCGAATCAACCATTCCCTGTTTTGGTATTTTAAATGCTCCTTAGTTTTTTTTTTTTGTGCTTTTTTTAAATAATAAAATGGACTTGTTTTGGATTTGTTCTGTTTAGGTTTTCGTGGATTTCTATTTTGTGCATAGAAGTTCAGGAGGAATCCTCGATTTCTCATCGCTTGAAATTTTTCGTTTTTCTATTGTTTGTTTTGGAGAAATTTTTAGTGTAGAAGTGTTGACTTTGGTGTTAATTGTTGTAGTTTAAAAGTGCATTCTTTGCAGTGTTTACATGTGTTTCTTCAAAAGTTTTATCTTCATTTTCTCTATTTGTTTCCCTACCTCCCTCAATCCCCCAAAAAAAAAACTTTATCTGCTTTCCCTTCTTGGATGTCCAAAAAATACTAGGCACTTGTTTTGTTTTCTTTTTTAGTACTCCGTAATAAACATGTGATTCACAAGATTTCTTTCATCCAAACAAATTATGACAATACACTTTTCTTAGACTATGTGAAAGTCAAAATAGGTAAAGTTTTTTTGGGAAAAGTAATTCAAATTAGATGTGAGGAATCACCAAAAGAACAAGGACAAGCACTACCTTGGTGTCATATTTTGAACAAGACATCTTTGAATGTGTGAATCAAAACAGTTTCAAAATATGAAAGTGTGTAGAGAAGTCATATCTTGCCATTAAATTGCCATTTTCAATGAAATTTGCACATCAATTTCTATGAAATCTTTTGTTTAATTATTGACACTTTTGAATAGCAGTGTGAGATCAGTCTTATTATTATTGGCCCCACTTAAATAACTTTCTGCATCCACCACTAGATTTACTCATACTTTTTTAAATGGAAGTTTGGAATGCTATCTCTGTGATGCTTTTCTAACTAAATATTTCATACCCCAACTTATATTTATGTGTTTCACAAACAATCATCAAGATTTCAATGGATAAGAGTTTTAAATTGTATGCATAGTTATTCATATGTTGTTAGTTAATTAGCGCTTTAATTGTTTTGGGTGATGGACAAAGTGAACATTGTTGGCAGGTTTTGATGCATCTTCCTCGTGGTGTCGATTCAATCAAATCTGTTGCAATTCTTTATAAGTGATGATGGTATGACACTGGTTAGCACAATATGCAAAGGATGTGTTATTTTTTTAATAAAAAAAGTTAAGGTCGTTACAATAACTGCACATCCTTTAGAAGTTGTAATATTAGAGTTAATTTGTCCTATTTTTAGTAGTATAAATGCAATCATAGTCGATGTAAAAGGTCTTTTTTTGGCAAATTAACAAGTTGGATATCCTATTTACTATTTCTAATGAATATCAAATTAAACATTTAAAAATTAAGCTAATATTAGTTTAGCCATTGTACAAATCCGACATTCCATCATCTCCTATGGAGCCAAAGATTTGCTACTTTTTGGCTTTTGGGTATGATAGAAGAAAGCAAAATGGCCTTTTAAACTATATGTGCTTCTTTTATAGTTAAGTAACAATTAGTCAATGCAACTTTCAACGCTCATCATGGATCATTTAGATAACAGCCGCTATATATTTTAAACGTAGGGGTAAGGCTGCCTACATCCGACCCCCCTCCCCCCCACACCACACTGCAATGGACAGGAGCCTTTGAGGCACCGGGGTTATGTTGCTGTATTGTACAAATTAGACAGACAATATGGGGCAGGAAAGAGTATTGTCTTTTAATTATTATAGGGCACAAAGTATCTTACAGAAATTGTCCTGCTTCTCAAATGTCTTTTCAACTGTTGAGCTTTATACTTTTGGAACCTGTATATTGATGAATTTTTGATAGACAATATTTCAACATATGTCATATCACTTATCCACGAAAGCTAATACAACTCATATCCTCTCCCCCCTTTGTATATCATTATATAACCTTCATCATTCTTTAAGAATATCATTCTCATTTAGGTGGGTATATTATATTATTAACTGTTCTGCCTTTGCCTTTACATCTTTTCTTTATTTATTCTTCAATTTATTGTGCTGTTGGGTGTGGCCAATGGATTGGTTCATCTCCTTTCCTATTATCCTATATGATTAATTCTCATGGATTATTCTTGTCTTGGAATAAATATTTGCAGCTTTGGAGGGAGGTCGTGCAGCTCTGATACTCTGAGAGCTTCTTCTAAGTTCTAACATCAATGGCTGAAAAAGACCAAGACTTTCTTTCCCACAAAGAGCCATCAGCTTCTCAGGTAAACTCGATTCGCGCGAGCTCATAAATTCCCACGTTCACGTGTACTATTTATTTTTGGGTTGTTGAGGTTTTGCTTGCATGTCAAAGGTTGTGGAGGAACTGAAGGAACTATGGAGAATGGCTCTGCCAATAACAGCCATGAATTGTCTAGTCTATGTGAGAGCAGTGGTTTCTGTTCTGTTCTTGGGAAGGCTTGGGAGCCTTGAATTGGCGGGTGGGGCCTTGTCAATTGGCTTCACAAACATCACAGGCTACTCAGTTCTAGTTGGTTTAGCCTCAGGGCTTGAGCCAGTCTGTAGCCAAGCCTACGGCAATAAGAACTGGGACTTGCTCCTTCTGTCTCTCCACCGCATGATCTTCATATTATTGCTTGCCATCATACCCATCAGTCTCCTCTGGGTGAATCTGGAGCCAATCATGTTGTTCATGTCCCAAGATAAGGACATCACCTCAACGGCCGCGACTTACTGTTTATACTCCTTGCCTGACCTGTTAACAAACACTCTGTTGCAGCCACTCAGGGTTTACCTGAGGTCCCAAGGGGTGACCAAACCTCAGATGTGGTGCACTTTCATTGCTGTGATCTTTCATGTGCCCTTGAACTTTGTGCTGGTGGTGGTGCTGGGAATGGGAGTTCCCGGAGTGGCCGTGGCATCCGTGCTCACCAACATGCACATGATGGTGTTGATGATGGGGTACGTGTGCGCTTACGGGGGGAGATGGGAGTGGAAATTGACGGCTGGGATGGAAGGGGTTTTCGGAGGAGTGGGGCCCTTGCTGAAGCTGGCAGTGCCCAGCTGCATCGGGATTTGTTTAGAGTGGTGGTGGTATGAGATTGTGACCGTTCTTGCCGGATACCTGCCCAATCCGCGACTTGCTGTGGCATCCACGGGCATTCTGATTCAAACCACTAGCCTTATGTATACAGTTCCCATGGCATTGGCCGGCTGTGTCTCTGCCCGGGTATGTTCCTCACTAAATCAATCTTCATATCTTTTAAGAACCAAGTTAATGTCTAAAAGTTTGTTACACTAAATACATCACATTTACTCAACATTTTACTTTGCCCTACATATAACAAATCAAAAATTCACTTACAAACCTACCCTTATATAACGGGTGCATCAAGAATACATCATCAAAATATTAACGGAAAGAAATAAAAGTTTGTAAGCCCGATTAAATTAAATTACTGCGTATGGTTTGACTTGCATCTTTTAGTATGGTTTTACTTGTATGCATTTTGTTCCAATTAAGTGACCTTGGCTAAGCTGTTAACGTGTTCCTCGGTAGCAACTTGGTGAAGGGCCGAGTAGTAGTTAGGACCAATTACTTGGCACTTGGGAGTACCCACTGATTACTAAGCTCCTAGCTAGATAGTAAAATTACAAACCTTTATTTTGCATTATCTAATTTTTCCATCCCACAAAAAAGTTCGCACGTATTTGGCTATTTCTTGGATGTCCCAAAAAAACTTCAAACTTCAACCTTTTCCTTCTATGGAAATGAATATGTGGCTCACATTATTTCTCTCTACCAAACAAGTACTAACCACCCACTTTTTACTTTACAACACATCTTTCATAATTTCCGTGAACTCAAAGAAGTAACTTCTTAGTGAACGGAGGGAGTTATATAGTGCACGTGTCCAAACTCCATCACCCTATTAAACATCAAATCCATGAACAACTTGGAAAGAGTTGAAGCATAAAATGTACTCCATGAAACATGAAGATGTTTTAAGGTACTGCATGAAACACGAAACATGGAGATGTTTAAGAATAGTATGAATCACATTTAATCGCAATAATTCCTAATACGTTGTTACATGAACGAGGTGAGGCCCCGTATACCATTTTTGCCCACACTAAGCATACTTTGCCATGCGAAAATCGTTCTTATGTAAATAAATGTTTTATTTGTTCTGTATATTCATTCAGGTAGGAAATGAATTGGGAGCTGGAAAGCCTTATAAGGCAAGGCTAGCGGCAATGGTTGCTATGGGCTGTGCAGTTGTAATTGGATTCGTGAATGTCATATGGACAGTAATCTTCAGGGAGAAATGGGGAGGCCTCTTTACAAAAGATGAGATGCTTAAAGCTCTGGTTGCTTCTGTTCTGCCCATAATTGGCTTGTGTGAGCTTGGCAACTGCCCACAAACTACAGGTTGTGGGATTCTCCGCGGCACTGCCAGGCCAGCAGTCGGAGCCCGCATCAATCTCGGTTCGTTCTACTTTGTGGGCACCCCTGTGGCGGTGGGCTTGGCATTCTGGCTCAAAGTTGGTTTCAGCGGCCTCTGGTTCGGTCTGCTGTCAGCGCAAGTGGCCTGTGCTGTTTCCATCCTTTATGCCGTCCTCTGCTGCACAGATTGGGAGGGAGAGGCATTGAAGGCAAAAAAACTCACCACTATTGAAATGGAGAGGCAGTGCACAAAGGATGAAGAGAAGAAAGGGCTGCTGATTTCAACAGATTCCAGCAAGTTTGATGAAGTCCCATAGGAGGAAAAAAAAGGTTGGGGACAGTATTTTTGACAAGCCCTTTGTTCCTCTTGTTTGGTTGCTTTTGAGTTTTCAAAAGAAAATATGGGTTTGTCATTTGTGCAAGCTGAGTTTTGGTGTCATGGTGGCCCATGCATATTATGTCACTATCACTCAGCTTCTTTTTTTTTTTCTCTTTTTAACATAATGCAACCTTGTTTTTGTCAATATTTTTTGTTGCTAAGCATGGAAAAAGTGAAGAGAAACAATGTTGAGGGACTAATTGGTATCTTTCATGTTTACCCGTTTATGATTTTTTTATAATCGCAACAAAACACTTCATTCTAAAAATCAGTCTCGAACCCAATGGCTTGCGCCCAGGATAATACTCCCTCCGTCCCAAAAAGATTGGTACACATTGACTTTTTGGGAAATTAAGGGAGAGATATTTTGGTGTTGATTTTCCAAAAATACTCTTGATGTGATGGGTAAAAATAGGATGTGATGAGTAGATTATTAAGAAAAAGGTATGATGTGATAGGTAGAGTGTGAAAAAGTAAGGGGTGAAAGTAGTTTTTTAATAGAAATGTAACAGATTTTACGGGACGCAGTTTTTTCGAAACGTGTCGGACTTTTTGGGACGGAGGGAGTATCAACTAACACTTGTATTTGCGACTGCCTCTTTCCATTGAGACGGAGTTTAAGGTTTGGAGTTCATTAGTTGGATACTAGGTTTTAGTATTCAGCATATGAGTTGGGTTCTTTTGACACCGGTCACCGAGGACCAAAGTTACATTAAGACGCTTGATTCATTCTATAACATTAAAACTTTTCTAATTAGACATCATCACATAATAAGATGCAAGGCAAATAAAGTCTTATTACCTTCTGGGCCGGATCAAGGTTGGGCCTGAGGTCAATTATTTGCCCATATATCTAGGCGGGGCAACATGCCCGCATAATTCGGACCAAACATTATGTCCATATTCGCCCATGAAAGTGACCCTAACAGGGCTCGGCCCGTAACTTTGTAATATATATTCTTTTTTATAATATATAAAATATCTGTACCTAATATACTAATTTCTATTGTAATGAATATAATATAATTTTTACATCATACAACATTATAATATGAATAAAGTATTTGTATCTATTATTTTATTTCATATTATAATGAATTATTTCATACAGAGTATTATATTATATAATTCCAAAAAGACACCATTTGTATAATATATTGTATATATAATATAGTAGTATGATACGGAGTATATGTGTGTATGTTACGTTACAGAGTATATTTATATATATTTATATAATGTGGGTGGGCCAAACCCAATGCCCAAGTCTGTTAGTTCATACTATCTTGTGGGTTAGCCTGGATGGATTTATATATTTGTTCATATCTGCCTATTTCTAAGGGTGGGATAGAGGCGGGTCAGACGGACCGAGCTGAGTTTGTGAAGGCCTACTTTCCGGGGCAAGGAGATTGTGAGAAATGCAAATGTAACTTTTGAAAGTCGTTCATTGGTGAACTGAATAATGATGTCCTTTGATAACAAAAAGAAATGCCTCAATTTGCCTAACTCGAATACATATGTCAAGGAGTTAGATTGCTACCAAATTAGTATTCACATAGAATATTTTTCAAAAAAATTAAAATCATTTAAATTCAAACATCATATTAAAATGTCATCAGAGTAGTGTTAAAATACTATATAAAATTTATCTTTAAAATTTACGACCATTTTGTATACAAATTAGTGCAAAGATAACTTTAGTCAAATATCATAAGAACAGCTTAAAATGGAACGGAAAAGAGTATAATCCACTGGTTATAAGAAATTCGGAGTATGACATACAAGTACTCCCTCCGTTCTAAAAACACTTCTTCTTTCATTTTTTCCACTTCCAACAAAACACTTCCCCTTTCTATTAAAAAACCACTTTTACCCTTACTTTTTCATACCCTACCTGTCACATCATACTTTTCCTCTAATAATCTATCCATCACATCTTACTTTTACACATCACATCAGGTGCAAAATTGGAAATCAACTACTCCCTCCGTCTTATATCTTTCTTCCCGTTGCGCAAAACGAAGAAAAATCCTAAGTTTTTTAATCTATTTTATTTAAATATTGGTATAGAAATAAAAAAAATAAAACATACATATTTAAAAACTACATCAAAAGTTCAACAAAACAAGTGGTGACAAGAATATTTTATTTTATCATATAGGCCATGAAAAAACACAAATAAATATAAATTCCCGTAAAGTTGGAATAGTCCTCTAGGAAGAAAGATATAGGACGGAGGGAGTATAATTTAACACTTCCTTATTTTTGCCCCCAAATCAAAATGGGAAGTCTTTTTGCAAACGGAGGGAGTAATATTTTAAAAACTTAAATGAACACACATCCTAATTCCTAAATAAAAAAATACTTTTCTTAAATTAGGCAACAATAGTACCTTAAAAAAGGAATAATAGAGTGGTGGTGTGACAGATGAATGGATGCTAAATGTCTTTGAAAAGGAAGCAACATGTAAAGATTCTATCTACCTTCATGCATACGAAGAATCAAGGATATGTACATATAAAGAGTTGCTGCAATTCTATTGAGAGCCATTTAGAAGAGTTCCTCTTCTACATTAGTACACAAAAAAAAAAGAAAGAAAAGTGACTGCCAAACTGCTATTACTATTACAATCTCAACACTTTAAATCATTTATTTACTCCAACTCTCTTAAAGTGTATTTAGGCATGTCAAAAAATGACCCGACATGCGTTTTGACTTGAGACTCGATCCAAAAATACTGGGTTTTGAACAAAGATTTTGCTGACCGACCTGAAGTTGATCGAACCTGAAATTACCCGTTAAAATGGGTCAAACCCGACCGCAATTGTAGGATTTTTTCAAAATCATATGCTTTAGTATGTAATATAATGTTCTAAAAATAAGATTTTAATTATATTTCTTTGATTACTTCTAATGATATCGCATAATTATCTTACTTTTTTCAAAATTTATGCATATTTAGTTTTTTTATTTGCAATATTGATACTCCCTCATAAAAATTACTTAAAATTTTAAAAAAATAAAGAAAGCCATAACCCGTTGGGTCGATCCGAACCCGATGACACTGGGTTATGAACATGTAGCTCTCAACCCGAACCCGAACTTACCCGAAGTAACCCGAACCCAAGGTAACCAAACTCAAACCCGACCTGATGGACTATTTTGCGAGCTCTAGCATTCTTCCTGAATTGACCGAGAATCATTTTTAAAGAAATGTTAAAAGTATATTCACTTCCCAAAAATGCTCATGTACCTTTTTTTCATCCAACAGATCTCGTGCATCTCCTTCTAGATCTGAAGAGGAGATAAGCGGACGACGGTGGATCCTTTAATAATGGAGTATTTTTGCTGATATCATTATAGAATGCCGAACTAGAATTCAAATCAGACCGAGTTGTACTGTATCCTATTGTTGTTATTTCTGAAGAGCCATTTGACTTTGATTGACTCGTAACGACATTATGGTCGTTTTAGCCCCATGGAGAGGAAATCAAAGCACCAAAACCATAGTGTGGCACGACGGAGGAAGCGCGATGACTTGTAATGATCGACCTCTGAGTCGCGCCCCATACCACATAATCAAAGGCATATTGACTAGGGTCTCTCTAGAATACCTTTTCTGTGAATAATGCTACCCTATTTGTACACTAAAGTCAAGAATAGATATTCAATACCTGAATATACACATATGAGACACAGATATTAAATGTATGTATATGTCCATGAAAGTCTTAATGTATGAGACACACATATGCCCATATTATCTCCTTTTTTCTTGGGCAATGCTAAGGGTACACTAACATGAGATATAAAATATATGTACAACATAGACATTTTGTGTCTATGTTAGCTGATGTAAAAATGAGATAGTGTGATTGGTCTAGTCCTAGGTTAATTCTTTTTTCTTTTTTTTTTGAAGAAAGTATTCCGTGTCATTTTCCATCAATCATAATACAAACCTTAAACACAATAATTAGACGGCGTTGCCCCGTAAAAGTGTAAAACAGTGGCCTCGAGGCGAGAAATATAATGTACTGTAAAATTTGAACACAAACACAGACTTCTCTATCACTTCTTCACAGTCCAACCTTCATTCCTTCCTTCCACCGCCACCGGTAAAATGCAGCTCCTGCCGCCGGCAGCCGCAGCCGCGGTGTTTCTCCCCCTGATACTCGCGATTTTCCCATCTGTGGCGGCGGAAGCTCACAACATCACCAGCATCCTGGCCAAGCACAACGAGTTCTCCACCTTCAACCACTACTTATCCCTCACCCGCCTTGCCGGGGAAATCAACAGCCGCCGGACTATTACGGTCTGCGCCGTCGACGACGCCGCCATGGCGGATCTGCTCGCCCAGCAGCATTCCATCCACACTATCAAGAACATCCTCTCCTTACATGTGCTCCTGGACTATTACGGCCGGAGGAAGCTCCGCCAGCTCGCCAATGGCTCCGCCCTGGCCGCCACTATGTTCCAGCCCACCGGATCCGCTCCCGGATTCGTCAAAATCGCGGATCTGGAAGCCGGGAAAGTCGGATTCGGTAGTCAGGGCGAGGGAGAACCGCTCCAGGCCACCTTCGTCAAGGCGGTGGAAGAGATCCCCTACAACATTTCCGTCATTCACATCACTAGGGTTCTGCCGTCGGCGGCGGCGGCTGAAGCGCCGGCTCCCGGCCCCACCAAGACGACCATCACGAACATAATGTCTGCTCACGGGTGCAAACTATTCGCCGATACGCTCCTCGGATCGCCGGCGAAACAGACGTTCGAGGACGACATCGAGGGCGGATTAACCATTTTCTGCCCGGTAGACGAGGCGATGAAGAAATTCATGCCGAAATTCAAAAATCTAACCAAAGACGGGAAGGAATCTCTGCTGGAGTATCACGGAATCCCAGTGTACCAGCCGCTCCAGTCGCTGAGGTCAAACAACGGCGACATGAACACTCTGGCCACCGACGGGGCCAACAATTTCGAGGTCAACATTCAAAACGACGGCCAGGAAGTGACGCTGAAGACGAAAATTACCAAGGCGAGGATCACAGAAACCTTGTGGGATAAACAACCGTTGGTCATTCTCTCGATCGACGAGGTCCTAATGCCGAAGGAGCTCTTCAAGCCGCCGGCCGCCCCCGCCCCTGCTCCGTCGCCCTCCAAGGTGGCGGACAGGGCGGAGTCTCCTAAACACTCCGGCAAGAACCACAAACCAGTTAAATCTCACACCACCGACTCTCCGGCCGATGCTCCGGCGGGTGAGGTCGCAGATCAGAACGCTGCTGATGCTAACGGTGCCGTTGGTTTCGACGGGGTAATGTCTATTACCACTGGGGTGAGTTTGTTGGGTGCATTTTTACTGCAGCTGTAATTTTGTGTCTAGTTTTTTCTTTTATTTTCTCTTTCATCTAGAGAATTCAAACATTTTTAAAAATGGCAAAATATGTGTGGCCTTTATTATGACAATTACTTTACTCCTTATATATATATATATATATATATATATATATATATATATATATATATATATTGTCTTAGGTTTTTTTGTTTGAACTTTTAAGCTTGTTGTATTGAGATTTCATTTCATTGTGTGATGTGTATGAGAAATGAGTCACAAATATTTTAGTCACAAAATTTATAAACTTGTCATTTTTGTGCCTCATCAAGTGAAAAATTAAAAAGTAAACACTTAAATATATAAATGGTAAGTTATTATATTTTGTGACTAAAAAATTTGTAATTCTAGCATTTCTTTGTGTCTAGTTCAGGTGCTTTGGGTGTGTCTAACTTCAATCAAGTGGTTTGTAATTATTTATCATTGAAGGGCTTCCTCTTTTTTAGTCCCTTCCGTCCAAATTAAATTGTCTATTTACTATATATATGATCAAATTCTATCACGTCGCTACTACTTTTATAGATGTTTTGATATACTTTTTAAATATATAATTTTTATTTTTTAATTGTACACTATTTAGTTTATTATATAAAATAATTTGAAAATAACTTCACTCAAATATCGTAAATTAAAACATGTAATCTAAACTAGATGGAGGGAGTATTTTACTTTGATTAGATTAATACTTTTTCTAGTTCGTCTAACACATAAACTTATTTTTATAAACAAGTTCTTTGTGTCATTTAATCCCGACGTCTTTAAAAATTGCTCAAAATCTCCTCGAATTTTAAAGATCGCGCACAAGGTCTTGAACATTAAAATTTTTACATCGGTGATCTTTATGTGCCAGAATTAGGAATGTGTTAATCAAATGATCATCGGGTGAAATTGTGCAAGTATTGATTTATCAATTCCATAATATGTTCTTCTCAAACCTTATTTTTTATATTTTTAAACTGCTTAAGCCGTCGATTTACAAACTCGAATCTCGAATATGATTTGATCAAGGTCTTAATCAATTCCTAGCATCATCATCAAACTCCAACAAATCACAGAGGGTTCATTGATACAACACTTCTAAATATTCAGGGACCATTGGTATAAATTTTAAATTGTGGGAAGAACCCGTACAATTTTTGGAAAATTTAGGAATAAATGATGCAAAAAAAACTCTTTATTACACCTGCTAATTGCACTCGATATCTTATGGCTTATGGAATATGAAGATCATTCATCAAAATAAAGAAATTGTTGGTGGTATTTTGAGATAACAAAACACTTTTTTAAATTATTCAGGGTATGTTTGGTACAGGGATTTGATGAAGTTGGAATGAAAGTGGATGTTGAAATTTTATGAGATTGATTTGGATGAAATTAAATTTCTCAATTCTAATACATTTTTAGCACTACTAATTCCAAATCTACATATTTTGTCATACCAAACAACAAAATTAGAATTATTGTCTTCAATTTCAATTCCATTTTCTGAATTCATTGTACCAGACGGACCCTCAAAGGTTTTAATTTGAGTGTAATCTTGAAACATGATTTACACATTTCGATGTGTAAAAATTATTGAAATATTGATAAATAATATTTTCTCCATCCATAATTAAAAGTTTTAGTTTTTTTAACTAATAAAAAATACATTTCGTTTTTCTTTTCCATAAAACAGATAAAAGCAATGTTTGAGGTACTCAATTTATATACCAAAACTTTTAGAGATATATACAAAGTCTCAGCATTAGTGCATGTAGAGATATTAAGTGTCTTAAAAACCTTAGTGTAGAAATGAAGTACACTAGCATTATTGAACAAATAAATATTGGACCAACCACTTTCCTCTCCTCTAACTCTGCATATTGAAAGGAATGCATATGTACAATCAAATGATTTTTTTAAAAATTGTGCAAAAGATGTAAAGAAAGGGTCTCAATTAAGACCCCCAACGAAATATTCACAAAATTGGTAGTCACGCACGAGAGACTTCAGTTTATGTCTGGGTTTAAGAGCAAAACCTCATTGCCATTTATAAAGAGAGAGACTTCAGTTTAATGAACTACAATGTAATACCCTATTGTGTCCGAGTTTAAGCGCAAAACCTCATCGCCATTTATAAAGGGAGAGCAGTATGACAACATACGTGTTGGATTTTGTGGAGGCTTGGTGTTGGCTAGGCCCAACCCATGTTATGAAACCTTAGATGTAGCCAAACAAACTTGTACTCTCTTCGTTCTTCAAAACACTTCTGGTTTTGACTTTTGTAGGATTTAATTTTGTAATTTGGCTTTCCATTTAAATCATTAACGTCGAAAAGAAAGGAGTGACAAATTACTTAAGTCACTTATTATATCAGTACAAAATAGATGGAGTATATTGGAATGACTTTATTTGGATATATTAACCAATTTGATCAAAAAAGGAAGTGTTTTATTAAACTGTAAAAGCAAAAAAGTGAAAGATGAAATGTTTTCCCAAACTGATGGAGTATTTGTAATACAGGCACCAAAATACAACTTCTGTTGGAGCAGTGGATTAAGAAAATCAAACCACTTAAAAAATTTTGTGTCGCTTGTGCTCCATTTTTCGCTCGTTTTTCACAGATATTTGTGTGTTTTGTGTTTAATTTCCCAACAATTGATGTCGGAGCGACGTTCAACAGCTAGAACACAAATTGCGCGAAGATTGTCACCTAGGACTTTTGATCTCAAGGGTCATGCAGTAAGGTGGAGCCGCAACCGATGAAGGACCAAGCAGCAGGCACCGCTAGTTCAATCGAGTTGCGCAACGGAGGAGCCACCACTTGTTCGATGATCCGTCGCACGCATAGGAGAAGACCGCTGCAAGTGTGGAGATCTAGTGCGCGTAGCAGGAGCGAGTGAGAGCGCCGAGCCGATCACAAAAATATTGAGCTGCCGAGCCATCGCCGCAGTATGCCCACAGTCCATGTCCGCACGGCGTGAGCGCCACCGGCCAACGTGAGATCGAGCCACCATTTTTTTCTTACGGCTGACAGCCACCGCCACCCACCGAGAAGCACAGCTGCTGTTGCCGATCAGCGCCCTTTCCAAAGGAGAAACCTGTCAGCCGTAAGAAAAAAATGGAAAGAGGCAGTGGGCCGATTGTTCTAACCCAATTATTTTCCTTTTGTAGTTTGGCTTGGCTTTGGGCTTGATTGGATTGAATGGGTTTGGTTTTGGTTCGGACTGATTTAATTGATGGGTCTAATTTTTTGAAGAAATCAGACCGATCTAAAATCAATTGTACCGAGTATCTCGTCTAGTCTCAATTTCGAGATGGTAGAAGATGGGAAGTACCATAAAATAGAGAAAGTACACACGTAATTATTATTTTATTTTTTTTGAAAGCATTTGTCCGGTAGCTCATTATGTAACAAAAATTACGGAGTATCATTTATCATTTAAATACACATGCAAGAATATTTAAAACTTAAACCTATAATAGCCAGTATAATATATCATCGCATGGAGAGATTGTGGCACAGTGTACCTGAGAAATAATTAAAAGATCGTCAAGTTTGCATTTGTAAGTTACTAAGTTGATGGCTAACATTTTCCTCGGGTCCGTGTGTGAAATGAGGCAGCGCACCGGGTTTTACGTACCATGCGAAAGCACTACAAATACTTGACCATTCCGCGACCCTCCACGCTCACTTTTGAAGCTTGGAGAGACTTCTTTTTAGGTGCTTTTAGTTGTTGCAACTTCTTATTCATCTGCAAGTTGAAAGAGCATAGGTCAAATGCGCCAAAAATTAATTGTGTTGGTTCTCGTTTTTTTTGGAATTACTCCGTATTATTAATAGGGAGTATTGTACCAGTATAATATAAAACACATTTGGCTTACAATGTCTTTTAAATTTTCTTGCTATAGTTTTTATATACTACTTCCTCCGTCACATATATTTCTTCTCATTTTGACTTGGCATGCTTCTTAAATCTTAATGGAAGATTAAGAAGAAATATATACAATGCTTCTTAAATCTTAATGGAAGATTAAGAAGAAATATATACATACTCCCTGCATCAATGTCCTATGGGAGTCGGCATGGAGAAGTTCCGGGATTTCCCATACATACATAGTGACGTAATATTTCAATTCATCTTGCTTTAGCATTAGTATAAAAGTGTGGTGTGTAATCTTAAATCCACTTGAGAGAGAATATATAATGCTCAAAAGGCTCAAGCCTCAAAGCATAGTCAGCCAATTGAAAGAGAAACTCAGAACTAATATCTCGAAATATAACAAAATACCAAGGACTAACCTTGAGGCGACGCTGGTCTTGCACTATTTGTTTCGCCCTGGCCCTAACTTCATCTGGATCAACCTTTGATTGAGGCCGAACAACAAAATCCATCAGCATAGCCTCAGGTCGTGAAGTAAGTTGCCTGGATTTGGATGACTGACCAGACCTCACCCCCCTGCAAAATTTTCATAAATATTCAATTATAAATCTTGGAGATACTGGGAATGTAGGCAAAGTAATGAGGCACGTCGCACGTGTTTCTCATAATTAAATAGGTATGAATCGTAAAGTTTTACTGTGAAAATTCAGCCAAGTCAAG
The DNA here is from genome assembly GCA_003260385.1 of Cuscuta australis. Taxonomy (NCBI): domain Eukaryota; kingdom Viridiplantae; phylum Streptophyta; class Magnoliopsida; order Solanales; family Convolvulaceae; genus Cuscuta; species Cuscuta australis. The sequence goes on along the minus strand of NQVE01000215.1, from coordinate 6,014,874 downwards.
GTCATCATCCCTAGATTGCATTCCAGAAGCTTTATTAATTGGCCTATCATGAAGTAAATGATACAATAAGTCATCAATGGGACTGGACACATCTAAGTCTCATAAAAACGAGAATGCAATGAGTTGTTAGATACTTTTTCACAGGTGGCCTCCTATAAGCAGCCCTCTCTTCTTGAAAGTTCTTCATGTCCTCAAACCTCGTACTCTTGTTGAAAATGGGTCGACTCTGAACCAATTGAGTTTGAGTGTAAGGCAGCAAATTAAAAAACATGTATTGGCCCATAAAACAATTTTTGCCTAAGCATAAATCCCGCCAGAGCCTCAAAAGGTTTGTGCATAGACTAAAAAGCACACATAATTTTTCCAATACAAGATGCAATAGTGATGACTGATGACATCCAAGTCATTTCCCAAATGATTAGAATTTGAACAGATGACTTAGAAACTTAGAACCATCAGAAATTGTACCTTATCAAAAGTTGATAGATCTATGAGCATTTTATTTGCATTAACACTTTATACACAAGAAAAATAAAATAATAGAAAATCATATCAACCTTATGTTTGGAACACAAAATGCTCAGGAAAGAAAATATGAAAGAAATTAGGAAGGAAAGAACATGGGAGAAAAGAAACCATGTGTCCGAACATGAAAAATTTATTTGTTCAACCTCATTTTATTTAGAGTAAATTTCATAATTGGTCCTTTATAATAGGGGGGTTTCCCTATTTAGTCCTCTATTATCAAATATTACCTCAGTGGTCCTTTTATGGGTATCCTTCCACAAATAGTCCTTTTTTTATCTTTTATCATGTTGGTGTTAATTTGAAGGCTAAAAGTATAATTTCACAATGATAATATATCTTTTTTGTCATACACAATTCCAAAGGTTGTTCCGTTTGCGTCGTTTGTGAATTACAGTCGCTTTCTACTACAACCATAGTCTACAAATGTGGTCTTTCGTCGGAATGCTAGCCTACAGTCATAGTCATAGTCATTATTTTTGTGTTATCCGCTTAATCAATATCAGAACACGTCACTAGACATAATGTTGGTTTCAAAATATACTTTTAGCCTTTAAATTAACACCAACATGGCAGCAGATCAAAAAAAGGACCATTTGTGGAAAGACACCCTTAAATAGAGACTACGGGGGTAATATTTGATAATAGAAGACTAAATATGGAAACTCTCCTGTTATAAAGGACCAATTATGAAATTTACTCTTTTATTTATGTAATTCTATTACATAATGAATGCAGAAACATATACTCCCTCAGTCCAAAAAAAACTTCCCGGTTTGACCGGGCACGGAGTTTAAGAAAAGTCTCCACCTTTTTCTTGACAGTCTTTCTTCTTTGTCCGCCATTCATCCTCCCCACTTCGATCCGATCTGTGAGCTTCATGTTTCAAATCTCCATCGCTCCCACAAGCACCTCCATCAGATCTTCCTTAGATCTTCACCGAGATGATGTTCACCGAGGAAGTCGCTGCTCGTCAGATCTTCATATCTTCACCTTCATCAGATCCTAAGATCTTCGTGCTCAGATCTTCACCAATAGTCAGATCGTCGTTGCTTGTGAAGTTTGTCGATGAAGCTGCTCCTCCATCCCCCACTCTCACAGTCGCATAAGCCATTGACACACTTTTCCACCCTTAGATCCAACTATGTTCAATTGGGTAGTGGGGGTGGTGGTGAGGGGGGGGGATCAATCGAAGAAGAAGAAAAATAAATCACTAACGTTGTGAGCGTGAAAAGAAAAAAGAAGAAGAATCAGTGGGTTGTGGGATATGAAAATGGAAGAAGAAGAAGATTTTTATTTTTTGAAATCAAAGAAGAAGAAGGTAAATTGATGAGCCTGTCCAGTGGAGGTGATACTTCGTATAATCGAAGTAGTTGACTGTGGGGTGAAGTAAATGAAGAAAAAGATATGAGGGGCATGATAGACATTTTCAAAAGGATTCTCTGCCTAAAATAGAAATGGGAAGATGATTTTTGGAGAACCAAATAAGGAAAGTGGGAAGATAAAAGTTGGACGGAGGGAGTATAAAAATTTCAAAAAATTAACCATATTTCATTGCATTGTATTTTTTCCTTGCCCTAAGCATTTTCTGGAACTCAAACACAGCCTTAATACACATAAAAAAATAATATAAATCAAAAGTACCCATTTATCAACCAAGTCCTTTGCAAGTTTCCGATTAGCCGTGGTCTCTTCATCCGACTTCGAAAGAAACATGATTACCTGCCAACAAGTGGATATTATAATTTATAAAGAGATATTTCGTAAAAGGGTGGCAGTCAAAATACATGTAATAGCATGATCTTCTTATGTTTGACTCACCTTTCCAAGACCACTCTGTTTCAACTGCTCCCTTCTATCATACTGTTCTAAATCAATTGGATACTGCAGTATGACAAAACATTTCCAGTTTAAAGAATTATAACAAAGCATCAAAGGTAATCTCACATGAAACTTCACATTCCATACATCTGTTAAGATTTTTAAGATTGCTGCACGAATATTTATGTTGGGCAGGCTTCCATCTGGAAGGGGCTCAAGCCAAGTCCTTAAAAGCGTCAACACTCCATGGTCTAAAAATTCTTGTTGAAGCTGTTTCCTGAAAATTAATGGAGAAAGATAGGCCACTGGAAACTTACAATCAAGCAAATTATGAGAAGGGACCTCCATATATTTAAAACAATATGCACTCACTTTGACAGGACATCAATAAGAAGAGGCAGCTTTTTGAGTTTAATGATAGCAGGTTTAGACTGTCTATTCAAGTCAGCATCTTCTTCTGCAACAACTTCTAGTTCAGCCATTACATTTTCAACTAATAATGAAATTTCATGAGCACTTTTTTCATTTTTCTTCTTTTTCTTTCCCATCTTGAATAGTTCCTTTATTTCATCGTCCTCTTCACCTTCTTCTGCCTGGCAATAATAAAACACAAAAGGCAAAAAAATGACTAGTAACTGTGCCACCACAGTAATGTATAATTTCCAAGTGGGTAAAATATTAAATAACCCCTTTAAATGAGCTTGTTAATCATTAACGTCAACAAAGTTACAAAGCTAATACATTTGGATGGTATTTTAGCTAATTCATTGCAATGAGTTTAATAAATATGAAAAGTGGACAACTGATCTTGGGACTTGGGCACACAAAAGCAGGAAAGATGACAACTAAATCCGGACAAAGGGAGTGAAACTGCGGGTTGAGATTTACTAAAGGAAAGATTCAATATCAACCACAATTCTTTCTTAAAGGGAAAACAGAAGGAATTTTTAGGATGTCTGGAAAAGAAAAGTGTGTAGAACAGTTAGAGGCAAGGGGTAGTAATGAGTAAACTCCAGAGCAAATGAAGAGAATGAAAATCCATAAAGAGTAGTATTCTCACCTGTGGATAGGTTCCAGGAGATTGTGGTTCATGATCACTTCCATACCTATCAGCAGGATCCAAACCACTATCATCTATGAAGTTGTCATCATTCATTGTCTTGACACCATCGCGATCATCCTACAGCCCTCAAAAAACAAATAAAATAATTTAGTGCCTTCATGTCAACATAAAATGAAGCGCGTTCTCAATTTGTTCATTGGGAAACTCATGTTCTCTTTTATAAGAACATCAACAACTAACACCTTGAGAAGCATTTTAGTTTTGAGTTGAAATCAGGATTCAGGACATGACTGGATAGCCCAAACACAGGAATTCATTTACCTAGTTTACCAAATATATATTTATGATAACTTCATACCATATTTATCATATATGTGGGTTGAGTTAGAGTACTAAACAAATGAGAGATGCAGATGAGTAGTCACGGTAGCTAATGAATATATAGATAGGGAAAATATTTAGTCAACAATCAATCTCTTTTGACACATTTTAAGACTGAGTAAACCAAATTTAGAAGAGGACATCACCACATCAATTATGATAGTGTATTTAGTATTTAGTAGAGATAACACTGCAAAGGGTCCATGTGAACCCAGATCCATTCTATTATTTTTTGTTTTGACCCATACGCTACCCATATCCAATGGGTCCAATGGGTAAATGGGTCTTTAGCGGATCCACAGTATTTATTTTAAAAATTACTCCCACCGTCCATTAATTTCTTTCTCACTTTCCTTTTTGGGCAGTCCAAATATTTCTTTCATGTTTTCTATTTTGGCAAAAAACTTTTAATAAATGTGTCATTATACCCCCACTTTTTATCTACACTATTCACTTTATTCCATCACATCAAGGAAAAACATGAAAAGTCTTTACACTTTTTAAGTTTTCTTAATCTCCGTGTCAAGTCAAATCGGGAAAGAAAGTTTTAGAGTGAGGGAATAATATTTAGTCAGTATACACAATACACAGTGTATCTAGCACTTAATCAACAATAGTATAACACAACATCAACCCGGTAAGGTCTGAGGAGGGTGTGTGTACCCAAACCTTTACTACTGGAAAGTGGAAAGTAGGGTAGTTGTTTCCAAGAGACCCCAGCTTGAGTAATACATGCAGCAAAGAGAGCACCGCATAGAGCAAAAAGTATTCAAAAGCAATTTAAGGCTAACGAAGGAAAAACAATTAAACATTCAGACATTCACTAAGCAGAAAGAAGAAAGCACCAAACAAAGAAAGCATAGAAGGACAAGTGCCAAAACAGCCACCAAGCCCAAACGCCTACCCGACCACCTTAGTCTTAGCTCTCCAAACACTCCTATCTAAGGTTATATCCTCAATAGTATCTGTTATGCGGAATTCGAGAATAACAGTTATATAAACGAGAAAAAACACGACAACAGATTTAACGTGGTTCACCAACGTTGTGTTGGCTAGTCCACGGGGAAGAGGGGGAGCAGTTTTATTTCGGATGGAGAGGCAAAAACAGAATACAACATAGGGTTTGTAGTAGCACCCATATAAATAGTGCTTGGCTAAACCCTAACAGACTTGGGCCCCAAACTATAGAATTAACAGATAATTAGAAGCCTAATTAGAAAGGGATTCGGTCATCTCACGATTCGGATTTCTCGACTTCTCCGGAATTCGGATTTCTTGACTTCTCTGGAATTCGGATTTCACAGAAGCCGGACTTCTCCGGATCCGGACCTCTCTGGATCCGAAGCTGTAACGGGTCAGATTCAAGGCATTACAACAAATCTCAACCTTGACTTGAATTTTCCATACAGATTCTTCAGACGCACTATGGTTGTGCCAGGCCTCCCCCTCTTCCTCAGAATTGCCCCGTAGGGCAACTAACAGCTTCTGATGTTAAGCAAGTCCAAACAGTGTTGAAACTTGCTTTGCGGAACCGGCTTTGTGAACATATCAGCAGGGTTATCAGCAGTTCCTACTTTCTTCACCTGGATTCTCCTCTCACTCCTCAGGAAATGATACCTCACGTCAATATGCTTGGTTCTCTCATGATGGACTTGATCCTTGGCTAGACAGATCGCGCTCAAGCTATCACAATACACTGTGGCCTTATCATGATGCAGACCAAGATCACTAATCACCCCTTTCAACCAAATTCCCTCTTTTGCAGCTTCTGTCAAGGCCATGTACTCTGCTTCCGTAGTTGACAAAGTCACTGTAGGTTGCAAAGTTGCCTTCCAGCTAACAACAGAACCTCCAAGAGTAAACACATAGCCAGTCATCGATCTCCTCGTGTCAACATCTCCAGCATAGTCAGAATCAAAAAATCGTGTAATCGAACACTGAGTATCACCTCCATAGATGAGACCAACGTCAGATGTACCCCTAAGGTACCGGAAAATCCTCTTCACAGCCTGCCAGTGTTCTCTCCCTGGTTGTCCCATGAATCTGCTAACTACACTCACTGCATGTGCTAAATCTGGCCTTGTACAGACCATAGCATACATCAAACTTCCCACAGCACTGGCATAAGGGACTCGTGACATATACTCCTTCTCTTCTTCAGACTGTGGAGCAAACATGGTAGTGAGATGGATATTGGCAGCACTGGGGGTGTCAATAGGTTTAGATGAAGACATGTCAAGCCTCGTCAAGACCTTCTGAATGTAGCCTCTTTGTGACAAGAAAAATTTCTTTTTCTCTCTGCCTCTAATGATCTCCATCCCTAAAATCTTTTGAGCGGCTCCCAGATCCTTCATCTCAAACTCAGCACTAAGTAAACCCTTCAGCTTCTGGACGTCATACTTCTGCTTTGCAGCTATCAACATATGATCTACATAAAGCACCAGATAGATGAATGAATCATCTTTGAGCCTATTGTATAAGACACAACAATCATATGAGCTCCGGGTATATCCCAACTTCACCATATAGCTGTCAAATCTTTTGTACCACTGCCTTGGGGACTGCTTAAGTCCGTATAAGGACTTCTTCAACTTGCAAACGTGACTTTCCTTCCCTGGAACTTGGAAACCATCCGGCTGAGTCATGTATATCTCTTCCTCTAACTCTCCATGTAGGAATGCTGTCTTCACATCAAGTTGTTCGAGCTCCAAATTTTGATGTGCAACTATCGCTAGTAACACGCAGATGGAAGTATGTCTGATCACAGGTGAGAAGATCTCATTGTAGTCCACTCCCTCTCTTTGGTTGAAACCTCTCGCAACGACCCTGGCTTTATACTTGACCCCTTCTGCTGGTGATATTTCTTCCTTCTTCTTGAAAACCCATTTGCAGGTAATAATCTTTCTCCCCGGAGGCTGTATGACAAGATCCCATGTTTGATTCTTATGCAGAGACTCCATCTCATCTCCCATAGCGGCTAACCATTTTTCAGAATCAGAACTTAAAACAGCTTCTCTGTAAGTAGATGGTTCAGAAGTATCGACCTCTTCAGCAACCTGCAGTGCATAACCCACCATGTCCTCAAAACTATACCTCGTAGGTGGACGAACTCCAACCCTTCTTGGTCGATCTTGAGCTATACTACGATGGGTATCTGATGGCATAGACCCCTGAAAATCAGTTTCTGTCTATGGCTCTTGATTTTCCTCTTCAGGTTCTTTCATATCACTCTCGTTCTGAATGACTTGAAGCTCCACCTGTTTATCAAGACTATCAATTTTTGTCGTAGTTGTAGGCTTCAAAGTGGTTCTAAACAGAGAACTTTCATCAAAGACAATGTTTCTGCTCAGAATAACCCTCTTTTCTGCCGGAGACCAGATTCTAAAACCTTTCACTCCATCTCCGTAGCCCACAAATACTCCCTTTTTAGCTCGTGGTTCTAGCTTCCCTTCACTGACATGATAGTAAGCTGTACAGCCAAAAACTCTCAGGTTTGAATAATCTGCAGCTTTTCCTGACCACATCTCTATAGGTGTCTTACACTGTATGCCTGTATGTGGTCCGCGGTTAATCAAGGAGCAAGCTGTACTAACCGCTTCTGCCCAGAACCTTCTGTCTAGCCCAGCATTAGAGAGCATGCACCTTGCTCTCTCCAGAAGTGTTTGATTCATCCGCTCAACTACACCGTTCTGTTGTGGTGTATTTCTGACTGTACGATGTCGAGCAATCCCTTCATCCTTACAGAATTGATCAAATTCAGACCAACAGAATTCCAGCCCATTATCAGTTCGCAACCTCTTGATCTTCTTCCCTGTTTGATTTTCCATCAATGTTTTCCACTCCTTGAACTTCTGGAGAGCTTCACTTTTATGCTTCATCATGTACACCCAAGTCATCCTTGAGTAATCGTCAATAATTGACACAAAAAATATGCATCCTCCCAAAGACTCAACTCGGCATGGACCCCAGCAATCAGAATGGATGTAATCAAGTGTGCCTTTTGTTCTATGAATGGCCTTTGGAAACTTATTGCGATGTAGTTTTCCAAAAACACAATGTTCACAGAACTCTAGGCCTTTTACTTTATGACCAGCAAGAAGATTCTCCTTTGATAGAATTTGCATCCCTTTTTCACCCATATGACCAAGTATCATGTGCCACAACTTGGTCATATCTTCCTATTTAACTTCTGATGATGCAACATGGACTGAACCTATAACCGTGGAACCTTGTAGAAAATACAAAGTACCCCGCATGACACCTTTCAGAATCAGATTTGAACCCTTCCAGACGCGCAAAACTCCATCTTTTCCTGACGAACTGAACCCCTTGCTGTCCAAAAGACTAAGAGATATCAGATTCTTTGTCATCAATGGTACGTGTCTGACCTCGTTCAATGTGCAGAAGCTACCATCATGTGTCCTAATCTTGATCGAGCTTGTCCCAACCACCTTGTAGGTAGAACTGTTGGCCATCGAGATGTTCCCTCCGTCTATCTGCAAATAAGTCGTGAACCACTCTCTCCTTGGACAGATATGATAGGATGCCCCAGAATCTAAAACCCACACATCTGAGTGATGAGTGTTTTCATCAGTAACTAAGGCAATGTCTTCTTCAGAATTGGTGTCTTCCTCAGCAACAGCGGCAGAGACTGATTGTTTTTTCGATTGCTTCTTTTTCTTCGGGCAATCAAATTTCTAATGCCCCTTCTCCTTGCAGTAATTACAGACATCATCCGGCTTTGCACCCTTTGACGGCGACTTTCTCTCCTTCTTTCCGCCGTATTTCTTTCCCTTTCCAGTACTGGTGAATAGGCCGGAAGGTTGTACATCTGTACTCGTGTCGTTAGCCTTATGCCGCAATTCCCTGCTATGAAGGGCCAAACAAAATTCTCAAACGATATTGGCAGAGATACCAACAGAATCATGGCAGCATCTTCATCCTCGATCTTCACATTGATATTACGCAATTCTAATAACAAAGTATTTAATTGCTCTAGATGTTCCCTGAGTGGTGTACCTTCAGCCATTCGTAAACCGAATAGCCGTTGTTTCAGAAGTAACTTGTTGGTCAAAGATTTTGTCATGTACAGACTCTCCAACTTTAACCACAAGCCAGCAGCAGTCTCCTCGTCTGAGACCTCCGTGATAACGTCATCTGACAGACACAGCATAATCGTCGAGTGTGTCTTCTCTTCCAGAGTCGCCATCTCAGGAGTAGCGACGGCGTTTTTGTCTTTCGACAACGGCGCCCAGAAGCCTTGTTGTTTCAACAAAGCCCGCATCTTGATCTGCCATAAACTGAAACTGTTCCTCCCCATGAATTTGTCGATTTTTACGTTCAAAGCAGACATCTTGAAATTCTCCAAGAACACCAATTAACCTGGTGGCTCTGACACCAATTTGTTATGCGGAATTCGAGAATAACAGTTATATAAACGAGAAAAAATACGACAACAGATTTAACGTGGTTCACCAACGTTGTGTTGACTAGTCCACGGGGAAGAGGGGAGCAGTTTTATTTCGGATGGAGAGGCAAAAACAGAATACAACATAGGGTTTGTAGTAGCACCCATATAAATAGTGCTTGGCTAAACCCTAACAGACTTGGGCCCCAAACTACAGAATTAACAGATAATTAGAAGCCTGATTAGAAAGGGATTCGGTCATCTCAGGATTTGGATTTCTCGACTTCTCCGGAATTCGGATTTCTCGACTTCTCCGGAATTCGGATTTCTCGACTTCTCTGGAATTCGGATTTCTCGACTTCTCCGGAATTCGGATTTCACGGAAGTCGGACTTCTCTGGATCCGGACCTCTCCGGATCCGGAGCTGTAAGGGGTGAGATTCAAGGCATTACAACAGTATCCTTGGTAAAAGACAGAAGCATAGTAGTCAAACTCGAGATTCTACGTAGGATTGCTAGGCTTCATAAAGATCATAACTCGTAAGATCGTAAATCGAATCGTAAGATCCTACAAAACATATATTCTTCACTCACTCACGAAGCATTGTGAACAAATATGAAGTACATATTCTTTACTCACTCACTAAGGATGACTAAGGTCCAAGTTACATATCGCAAAGGATTTGTTTCTCATCCACAACAATCTTTGTCTTTTATCAAATAATTCTGCTGAATATGAAGATGTAAAGAGAAAGATGTGGGATGTTGGAGAAGATGCATATTAATTGTTTGATGATGTAAGAATTTTAGCAAGAATTTTAGAGTTCTCTTTTAACTCTCACTTGATGAGCTAGCATTCGGTAATACATTACTCAACAATCAGGTTGCCAATGAGTGAAGTTCATTATTGTGTGTTGCTCTAAATACTGTGTTGTTTTTATATATTCAATCACTTTATATCTTGAAATATATGAAGTGTTTGATAGCATTCTAGATAAATACATTTGAGTTGTTTGCCAATAAACTTTAGAATTTTACATTTACGTCAACATTTTTAAATTCGAGTTGTAGGTTAGTTAGACCGGTATCTTAAAATTTTAATGTTTTACTTTTTCAATACCTAGCCTGTTTTAGCATGTAAACAGTAAAATATGAACAAATAAATGGAACAAATTTTGTTTCACACATACTCAGCAGTAGTTAATAAAGAAGCAATCGATCCACAAACCTCAGAATCACCACCAGCAACAGTGTCCCACAGCTCCTTCAGCTCCTGATCACCCTCTTTGCCCCTCCTGTGTGCACTTGTGTGCCCTCCACTCTTCAATTTAAATTTTTTACCACCTTTGTCCCCTTTCTCCCTTGAATTCTTTCCTTTCCTTTTTTCCCCACCATTATCATCAATGTGTTTCCTCTTCCCAATGCCAGAATAGGAGGATTCAGGTCCAACAGAATCATCCCTTACCATCTCTGGGATGCCATCATCATAAGCACCGCCATAAGCATCCTCATCTGCAAACCCATGATCTGGAACAATCTCTCTCCCATCGGACTTCTTAATCAACCGCTTTCGGGACTTCGATTTGTAATCATTGTCATAAACCGGAGTTTGCAATTGTTCGTGCTCCCTCTGGTCCCATCCATCATCCTCAAGATTGTCAGAAAGGTTGTTTTCCTGAGTTTCCTGATCGGACTGGACATCGTCATCAAAATCCACTAATGCCTCCCCGTCCTCGTCTCTATGCCTACAAGATCGAAAACCCACCAAATACTTATTCTACCAAGCAACATTGCATGACCAGTAGGGATGTATACGAATTCAATCCAAGCAAATATCAATGTATTCGTATTCGATTAGTGTATCATATATTTGAATTTGTATCTGTTTTTTATTCAAATTAAAAAAATCATTTATATTCGATTTGATCCTATATTCAAATATTCATATTTGAAAATAGTTATATTGAACTTTTTAGTTGTTTCACAAGTTATGAAATACAAGTATTAAAAAATTAACATAAAACTCGCAAACCTATACTGGTGTTCCCAAACTACAGAGTATTAAAAAGAGTATCAAGGTACTGTAAGTCTCAAAATTACATCAATCAAAAGCAGTCATACTAACATAGAAGTACATGGTCACAAAAAAGGATAAACAAAAAAAGAGAGAATTTCAAACACACATGCTCTGCATCTCTTACACTCTGAGTATTACTTCAACCACAACTGCTTCATCCTACAAAATAATAGTGATAAAATAAATACAAAGCATTACATAGTTATTTATTCTCATCCAAATTATGAACTAATGGAATACCTTACATAGTTACCCAGAGATTTATATCAAATGTGAATCGAATAGTTTTCTAGCAAAAACAAATGAAGTTACAATGAAAATTTAGTTTGATGTACGATATAGTCTTCGGCCCAAGTGTTGGAACCTTGACTTAAGCCAAATAAGCTTTTCAAAAGCTACTTTGGTAGCATTGATTGGGTTATTATTCTTATTAGTAGTACAAGTAATTATAATAAAAGAATAAGCAAAATAAGATCTAACAACAATTCTATTATTTTGCAAGGGTTATTTGGCTTATATACTCTAATCTGGCAGATATACTTTAATCTGGCTGAATTCTTTTAAGAGGATGGAAGTTTGCTAACATCAGTTTCAGCCAAACTAGTTACTCCGCTATACCCTACAGATAGCAGAATAAGCCACTTTAGGCTTCCAAACAGGAAAAGGTATTTTTTGCTTAGTTTGGCTGAAATTGGTTTACCATTTTACAATATGTATTGGCAGGGCCAGTCCTGAAAGTTTCGGGGGCCTTTGCGTAACAAATGATGTTGCCCCATTATACCTTGTAGGCTTACAATTACAACAATTCACAGACATTATCCCTACTTGAATAGAGAGATTGTTTCTTAGAGACCCAAGCTCGAGTAACACAAAATGCACATACCAACCAATAAAAAATTGAATTGATTTCATATTAATTATTTAATTTATCACAATGAAATATGAAGTAAAAAAACCTAAGTAAAATTTCATTTAAAAAGAGATTCTATCTACATATTTTTTTAGGGAATTCAATTTACATATTTAAATGCAAAATCATCACTTGAATCATTAATTTCTACTCTGTATTTTTATTGATAAATTACATTTAAAAGGAACCAATTTACTTCCATAAATTGTACGGAGTATCTAAAGTAAAAAAGCAACTCATGCATCTAAAATAAATTTCATAGAATTAAACAATTACATTTGATTGCATGAAATTCAATAAATTCCATGCTTTTGTTAAACAATGTAATAAATTTAGACAATTTTTATTTTATTAAATGCTCCATTTAATAAATTTCTATAATTTATATATTACGGAGCACTAAACATCATAAAATTTCCCCAAAAAAAACATAAAATTCAAAAAAAGAAAAATCATCGTGATTCATGAGCTATCTTTCGCAATTACATCTACAATTCAGAAACTAAACGCTATCATCCTCAAGAAAATTTCAAATAAAAAAAGAAAATTTTGAAAAAATCAGAAGTTTTAACATAATCATTGTGATTCACGGACTATGGCTACAAAAATTGATGAAACAATGAATTAGGGTTCATCAACAAACCAAACAAAATCTCATACCGTAAGTCGCTACTCCCTTCAACAAAACACTCTTCAGTTCGTCTCTCTCCGTTTCTAGATTACGAGATTCGAGCGTCTCCTAATTAGTGGAAAGGGGATTTCGGCGGTTTAATTGGATGATGTGATTGATTGAATCTCATCTCATATAAATTTAATTTAAATTAAAATTATTATTATTTTTTGAATTCTATTGACACTATTACAAGGTAGTATCTGTTTATACCAGAAAATTACTCACGGGTGACGCGAGTTTTTGTTGAAATAGGTCCCTCTATTTTCAAGAAGACAGCAGAGGTCTTTACATTTTGTTGTAATGACTGGAAGGGGACATTTCATCCAATATTTCATCTATAAACGTTAATAAATGCATTTTTTCCTATTCTTTTCTAAATGTTTTAGGGTAATAAATCTTAGGTCGATCCTTTTTTTATTTTTTTGTTTTTCTTTCATTTTGTTACTATTTTTAAAGTATTATTTTAGAATTTCTTCTATAAAATCGTATAAAAATTCAAAATTGTTTGTATTATATTACAACAAATGAAATGAAAAAAAAATTAAAAAAAAAGAAAAAACAAGTTAATGGCAAAATAGAAAAAAACGGTATTGGAAAAATAGGAAAAAAATACATTTATTAACACTTACGGATGATGTATTGGATAAAATGTCTCCTCCCAGTCATTATAACAAAATATAAGGACCTCGGTTGTCTTTTTGAAAATAGATGGACCTGAAAGTTATTTCGACAAAACTAACGTCACTCGCGAGTAATTTTCTGCTGTTTATACTATTCTCAAGCTAATGACGCACAAAAGGCCAATGCTGCTGCTTTCGCTGGGAATCGAACCTGGGTGAACTTTCCCATAAATCTTAGGGAGTGGGCTTGCTACCACTCAAGCCAGGGAAGAAGTTCATTAAAATTATTATTATAATAGTTATAATAATAATAGAAATATTAATAATAAAAATAATAATACTAGTAATAACTATAATAATAATACTAACAATAATCGTAATAATAATAATAATAATAGAAATAATAATAATAATACTAATAACAATAGTAGTAATAATAACAATTAAAAAATAGTAATTATACTAATAATAATAGTAATAATAATACTCTGTATTATAGAAATTTTAATAATAATAGTAATAGTAATATGCGTAAGAGAGATAATAATATTAATAATAGTAAATATAGTAATAATAATATCAACAATAATAATAGTAATAATTATAGTAACAATAATAATAATAGTAATAGTGATAATGATAGTCATAATAATAATGATAGAAATAATAAGAATAATAATAGTAATAAAAATAATAATAGTAATAGTAATAGTAACAATAGTAAGAATAAATATAATAATGATGGTAATATTAAAAATAATATTAATAATAGTAAAAATAATATTAATATTAATAGTAATAATAATAATAGTAATAGTAATACTAATAGTAATAGTAATAGTAATAGTAATAATGATACTCTTAATAATGTTAATAGAAATAATAGTAATAATAATATTAATTTTGTTTATATCTGGTCTATTATGATTTAGCCTAATTTGATCTGATTTGATTGGATTTGATATGATTTGATCTAATCTGATATGTTATGATATGATTGGATCTGATCTGGCTTGATTTAATTTAATTTTAATAAAAATAAGTAATAAGAAAAAAAGTAAGTTGAATGGAACGCTGCCTTCGTCTCTCTCCCTTCAATAAAACTCTTTTCATGACTTGTTACTCGTTGTCTTGTTATATATTTGGGCCCACCATTTTCATTGGGCCCAGTAGTTTATGTTGCACACATTGTAGACCATCCCTGAAATGAAATGCTAATTTATGGAAATGACCCCAATTTTTTACACGGGCATGACCCAATCAATTCACTATTTATTACTACCTCCGTCCCAGAGTATTTGTTCAGTTTGACTTTTTCGAATCAAACTCGATAAACTTTAAACTCAAATTACTCTAAATTTGTATTTCATATTAGCATAATGAAATACAATTTTGAAAGTTCTCAATACGATAAATCCAATAAAGTCATTTTTATATTAAAATGCTTTACGTTTTTTATTTAATTGAAGCTTAAAATTTGTCCAGCTTGACTTGAAAAAGTCAAAATGGACAAATACTCTGGGACGGAGGGAGTATTTATTATGTCCTAATTTAACTTGTCTATTAAGTAATCATATGGTCAAATTTTAACCATGTGTTTTATCCATTTTAGCTAGACATTTAAAAAAACTTATGTCACCTCTTGTTTCGTAGATTTTTTGTATTTTTAATTCCATTGCAATTTTAAATTAATTGCATTGAAAATAATGTTATTTAAATCTCATAAACAACAACCGATTATTTAAAGTAAGACGAAGTAGGTAACATTTGTGCAATTAAACTATTTTCTTAGAAAATTAAAAGGAGAGAGTCGTTGCATAACAACAGCTTAAATTAAGTTCCACTCATTATGGATCTTAAATAGTCGATCACTTTATACATACCTTTCTTTATATGTAGAAAGTCCAAAAGCAAAACTAATCTAATAAGCAAGTGTAATCATTTGGGATAACGTACAATGAATATATTTGCTTTTGTGGGATTAGATTGCACAATGAAAAATGTAATGAGATTCTCTAATAATAACTCTAGAAATGAATCATTCTGAGGGAAAACGGTTATAGTCTATGGTGATTTGTGTCAAATTCTTCCAATCTTACCTCAAATGAATCAATTCTTCAAAATTATTGTCGTATTTTAAAGTTTATACATTAACCAAGAATGTAAAATTACATTCATCTACGTCCTCTTGCACTAATAAGGGCACACAAGTTTTTTCTGGTTAGATAATCAAATTCGGAAATGGAAAGTTTTTTCCGAGTAATTGATGAAACTGCTAACGTTGAAATCTAGTCTGAATTCTTAACAAATTATCCTTTCAAGATTATAGTGGATTTCATTTATCCAAAACATTGAAAAATATGAAAAACTATTCTTTTTTAGGATAAGGCACTACTAGCACTCACGCTCAAGGTTGCGGAAATGGGAAATAAATTTGTCAAATCCCAAATTCCAGGAGATGAAAAAGGGTACTTAAGTTCTGGAGTATTCATGTCAAAAAGATCCAGATGAAGGTGTTAATAGTGGCCGTATAACAGTTGAGTTTTTTAATTAAATCAAATACCTTGGAATTCCAAACCACAAAATTGTTTTTAAAAAGGAATACCAATTATGTTATTGTGAAACATTGACCAAATAAGTATATTGTATAATAATATAAGATTAATCGTTGAAGTGTTGTCAGAGAACATCACCAGTGCAATTGTGGTTTTGGAAAATTGAGTCGGGGAAAGGCTTTACATACCCTGAATGAATTTTGTTGCATCTGATCCTGGGGTTACTTCTGATTTTGTAATGCTCTGAAACATACCCTAGAATTTATTAACAAATTTCTAATAAATCATAATCTTAGTTTTCATTACATTAAATAAAATAGAAACGTCAGTGCTAAAAATAAGCAATTTTCAATGTAATTTTTTATAGTCAAGTTTATACTCGAATTGAATGTCTTGATGAGACGAGTTAACAGTGTAATCTGGACGCAAATATGAGGTACGAAATATAGTAACTTGATCCCCCAAAAATGAAAATATAATGAAGTAAAAGAATATGATACAAACATGTCATGGGGAAAATATTATATATCTAATCTTATATCGTTGACTAGGTCCTGCGAAAAGATGACTAACAAAAAAAATTGGCCACTTAATTGTACTAGGAGGATCTGAATGAAATTGCTTAGAATGTTGGAATAACCATTAAGTTAAGATTTATGGTTTAGGCTTGGTGGGGAGAGATTCGCATCACTAATATGTCTTTGGTTAAAAACGTACATACGAAAGTGTGCGACTTGTCTGTCAATGCCAGAGGAGGCAGCCCGCCTCAAAAAAGTTCTTTGAGGTTTCGAGAGTGGCTCCAGGCAGTGCTTGAATCCCAATGACTCTAGTATGTTGAAAGTGTATCTTAGCCATGTAAATTAAGTATAATGAAAATATGCAAGATCTGAACTGAAATAAACAAATGATTAGTTATAAAATATAATAATGATATTTGCCAATTTTTCAGATATATTATGTGATTATATATTGATGCATGTTAGTTTATTAATTAGTTCTAGTGTTAGTCATATTCTCACTCACCTTTCAGTTGAGCATATAATTTTTTTGTCTTTGATTGCATGTAGGTATGAATTAAGGATTGCATGAACAACCCAATGGTCAGTGATGTCATGTGAGGCTGCGAAGTGGATGGCGTGGAGCTATTGAATTCAGATACTCTTTTGAATTTATTTTAATTAAATTACAAGAATGTTTTAATGACGCTGTTCTTCAAAGGCTTCCGCAATGTTTGACTTGTTTACTCTGATCGACTTATCTTATTCAGTTTCTTCGCTTCCTTTTCAGAGTGTGCATCCCCTTCCTTTTCCCTTCCTATTCTAATTTTTTAATGTTATTTTTAACACTTATTTTAATTAAAATAGTCAAGATAAAAATATAATAAAAAATTACTAAGTTAGAATTAAAATTAATCATTTTATTAAATTTAGAACAAGAAATATATTAATAGTGCATATAAAAAAATATGTAAATAAAAGTGGGTAAAAATAAAAAATTAATTATATTAAGTTTTTCTTGTAAAATATTTTTAAATTGTTATTTATCTAATTATTGGTATACTACATAAGATTTATCTAACTATTGATCAAAGTTTGATTGTGTTTGATTGTAAAAAGTGAAAATTAAACAAACACTTTGAAACGAAGAGAATAAGTAACAAACACGTCAAAAAATACAAAAACTTATCATTTATATTCATTTTTAATCGTGATTCAATCATTCATAATTGTTATTTTAATAAGAATATTCATCAAAGTTTGATCATAAACAACATCAATAATAATCATCACAATATCCAAAAACAAATAGTGGCCAAGAATTGAGTGTTAACAACCTAGCTTATTGTCATATATCATATAAGGTTCTTTAATTGTCCAAACATCATTTTTTTTTACTCTAATAAATTTTCTTTTTATTGATGTATCAAAAATAGGATTTTACATCTTCAAAAATAGTATTTTCGGACATAAAATGTCCGTAATGGTCGAACGTTGAATCCGCACGGTCGTTCGTACCGTCTGGATAAAGCTGAAAAAACGGAGCTACTATTCATCATCTTCAACCTTCAATCCAATTTTTCTAAACACCATTAAAACTTCTAAGCTTTAAACTAACTTCATAAAAATGTATTCTAACGTCCACAGATCATTCACAAATGATTTATTTGAAGCTTTAACAACAAAACAAATTTGGTAAATTTGAATATCAAAATATTTATATTTCCAAATATACATGAATCAATAAATTCAAGGATCATTCCAATGCCTTCTAAAGTTGTTTAAAATCATGGTACGGACCCGGAAATCGACGATATGATGCTCAATGAACGAACATGAGCGAAAACAACGTCGGAAACCACAAAACTCGTCACTTCCCGTCACCACTGTACCAACCCCGGTTTTCGGGTCATATCTCCTTCGTTACTCAACGAAATCGCGAACTGTTTAAAGCTACAGATTTGTAAGACATAAGGCTACAACTTTCGTTTAGAGACCAGATTAAAATAATGAGGTTTAGAGGGTGTAAAAATGCTCACAAGTGGACTGATTTGCACAGGGAATGTTTTCTTCATTCAACTTTTCGGGGCAACTTCCGGCAAGAATCGTGGCTACCTCCGACAACTTTGGCGGCGGCGAACTAAGGCGGTTTATTCCCTATACTCTAATGAAACTAACTATATGAAGAAGAATGAAGAACTTTGGTGGTGAATTGAAGAATAAATGGTGCTCCATTTATAGGTGAAGAAGGAGAATTGTATGAAGTTTGATGACTTCATTTGGGGTGATTTTGCTTGGTCATTCGTTCGGCATAGTGGGGTGGCGGCTGATCCTTGGAAATTTCACTTGTGTCTCCTTGATTGGGGCTAAAATGGTCCCAACCGGAGTATACTTTTTGGTTCAACTTTCTCCAAATTGAAATTTGATTATATCGTTACGGTGATACAGTCAAGCTCTACATGACAATATAATTTTCACATTTTTTAAAAAATACTTTGTCTGACATCATATTTTATGGTGTTGACTTTGACAGAGTCAAAATTAAATTAATTGATATATAATTAAAAGTATTCCCATATTCAATCAATATTATTCAATTTGAATAACTTATTTCAATAAATCATTTTACAAAATTTCTCATCT
Organism: Cuscuta australis; assembly: GCA_003260385.1. Lineage (NCBI taxonomy): Eukaryota > Viridiplantae > Streptophyta > Magnoliopsida > Solanales > Convolvulaceae > Cuscuta > Cuscuta australis. The sequence goes on along the minus strand of NQVE01000215.1, from coordinate 5,995,703 downwards.
TTAGCCACTTCTCATTTTTATGCAAATTACATATTTAAAATATCACAGATCAAAATCCGTACATTAGATTTGTTCATAAAATATATCATTGGATTCGTCTATTCGAGACCTATCCATAAAAGTCAATCCTAACAAAAAATCATTGACTCAAAAAATTCCTTCGTTTTTGGTCAAACATAGAAATAATGTTTTGTTGAGTCAAAATATTGTTTCTAAACTACTTTTATTACAGAATAACTTTTAGACCATGTTTTGGGGCGTTACAATATGGACTATGCATCTTTAATAAAGTTACAGATTCATACAATCTATGGTATTTGTCTTTATTAAACAATTCTGCACTTATCACACGATCAATTGTCTCAGATGTTTGAAGTTTATCTCCCTCATGTAACTATATTAAGATGTATGCATGAAGAAAACCTCTCTTTTAAAACTCACAATGTATAAACCCGCACAGAGTTAATACATTCATTCAAATGAGGATACTTTAAATATTAATGTCTAAACTACAACAATTTTATCATATAAATCGAATTAAAATAGCAAACTTTAACCATACCTCTAACTATTTCACTAAATATACGTACCTCCCCCTATATATAATTAGGTGATACACATTTTATTTTTAATATCATATGCATGCTTTTCCAAAAAAAGTAACATCTCAAAAGTTATAGCTATAAAAATTAAATTTTTTATTTACACACGAAGTAGTACATACTTACTCCCTCCGTCCCGTGAAACATTTTCCCTTTCTTTTTTTATTCGTCCCACAAAACATTTCTCATTTCTATTAAAAAGTCACTTTTACCCCTTACTTTTTCATACCCTAACTATCACATCATACCTTTTTACTAATAATCTATCCATCAAATCATACTTTTACCCATCACATCAAAGGACATTTTTGGAAATTCAATACCAAAATACACTCTCTTAAATCCCTCCTGAAAAGCAAATGTCCCATGTTTCACGGGACGGAGGAAGTATAAAAATATGGATTATAGATTAGGAAAAAAGACTCAAGTATGAAAAAACATAGAAAATATATCAAAATAGAAGTTTCATATTTTTATTCTCAAACTAGGAGTTAAAATACATATACAATGCCAGTCATGCCAATATATAATACTTCCTCCAGTCCTAAAAACATGGAAGTTATTGATTTTTAAGAGATTTAAGGAAAGTATATTTTGGTATTGAATTTCCAAAAAAGTCTTTTGATGTGATAGATAAAAGCAAGATTTCATGGGTAGATTATTAGTAAAAAGATATGGAGTAATGGGTTGGGTATGAAACAGTAAGGGGTAAAAGTGACTTTTTAATAGAAATAAGAAGTGTTTTTTGGGACAGATGAAAAAAGAAATGAGAAAGATTTTCAGGGACGGAGAGAGTACAAAAATGCACTGTGAATTATCCATATCACAGTATAGATTCCTATATTTTGGATAAAAACATGGAGCTTCTATTTCAGTAGATTCTTTATATTTTAGTTTTATTTAGCTTGATTTCTTCATGAATTAGTAGAATAAAGTATTACATTAAGGAAGTAATTTTTTTAAATTTTAATTAAAAAATTTGTTTTAGTTTTAAAGAAGATATGAGTAAGTTAAATGATTTTAAAGGAAGTAATTTCTTTTAGAATATCAAATATATTAGTTTAAACTTATCAAATGTATAAATATCAAGTTTTAAAAGTTATCATAAACTTTTTGCTAAAAATGGTCAATGATTATAAATAAAGTTCCCATACATGATGTCTTTACTTTAGGAATGATTTTAGATCTAATTAATTTGTACAGTCATCATTGACATTTCAAAAAAGGCTCCACATAGACGTTCCACGTGTCAAGCTCTGGTGATCCGAGTCTGAACCTAGGGGTGGGCGTGAAATCCGTTCCCGTTGGACCGTTTAAAAAAATCCCGGATCCGTTTTGTAATTGTACTGATATATTGGGACACATTTTTTTATCTCGAACCCGTTCTATCCCAATGTCAAATGGGACATGAGCGGGACAACTTAAATTTATACCGATCCGTCCCGTTTGTTCCGTTTCATCTACTGTACTAATATAATACTATTCTAGTCCAAAATCCAAATACACTCATTCTTTAATTAATTAGTTATTTAATTAAGTTAATTTCATGAGCTTGAAAATTTATTTGGACCCGTTCCACTCTTTGTTTTTTGTTGGATGACTAGATGTTTCTTTTTTTGAATGAAATGTCACACTCTCTCCATTTTTATATTTGCGATTAGGACAAAGTAGAACATTCCGAATCCGTCCCGGTTTATTTCGATCCCAAATTTTATGGGACAAACTGGGACAAGATTATAATCCTAATTGTTCACGACCGTATAATATTACCGGACAAGAGGTTTCACAATTTCGGACGATCGGTGCCCTACTTGAACCGTTGAAGTGTTTTTTTTCCATTAATAGTACAAATGTACAATAATACCTACTTCGGTCTTTCCAAAAGACACATCAAAAAGAGGGAAAATGGGCCCTCTATGGGCGGCCTGAGCTGAGCCTCTTCAAATTTCATCGATCAACATTTTCAGGCAGGGACAGTGAAAAGGGAAGAGAAAACTCTCTGTTGAGAAAACTCAGAAGGCATGTCTCTGGGCTACGCAGAGAAGCTCTCTTACATAGAAGATGTTGGCAGCGTTGGGATGACAGAGTATTACGACCCACCCCATGTTCTACAGGAGAAAGTGGGATTCAAACCCCTTTATATACGCATCATCTTGTCTTTCTCCTTTTTCCTGAATGTCCTTGTTATCATAATTGCTTAGGAGAATCAGTTAGTTTCGGATGCCGAATCACTAGTTTGAGGTGGGATTGTTTGCTGGGGTAGCCTTGTTTCCTGATGTTTTGTGCTTTGAAGTGTATGCTTTAGTTATAATCAGGTGAATGTCGAATCGGTAAACGTGAACGATTGGAACCTCTCTTAGGATTTTTTTTCATTCTGTGAACGGGCTACTTGTAGATGAAGTTAGCCATAGCATATAATTCTTGTGTTTTATGGTAGGTGTACTAGGGAAAGTGCATTCATGGTTTTCCTTTGAAGTCTTGATGATTGAGCTTTTTTAGCGCAATCAATTTCTTTTAAAATGTAGTCGAAGGTCACCACATATATTTTGCCGAAATTGTTCTTATTTTAGGGTGTTCAGTCAGAGATTTATGAATTCCTACAAGGCTACAACTATTATAGTGATTGTGATTTACTCACTCTATTCAGAATTAACTGACCATTATGACTTTTGTTTTGAGATGCAGGCTGACCGACTTGCATTGATGATTAGAAAGGTGGGCCTCTTGCCATAATTTAGAGTAATATGTGTTTATTTTTCACGTTCTGAATGCATTTCAGGAATCACGTTCAACTCAAACTACTTGTATGGTTTTGTTATGCAGAGTAAGCATTTAGTGGTGTTTACTGGAGCAGGAATATCTACTTCATGTGGTATTCCTGACTTCCGTGGTCCCAATGGTATCTGGACACTTCAGGTAAGGTAATGGTGTTAAATGTTTTAGAAGTGGGGGCATTCCTTATTATTACTTGAGCATATTAATCTACATGATATAATAACTCCTAATCAATTTGGAAATTGAAACCTTTCTAAAAACAAAACTAAAAATAATCTGGATGAACCTCTCTCTTCATGGTTGATGAGGAAAATATTTTTATAACAATGAGCAAGATGCCTTAGTAAAATGCTCTATTGGATTTGAAACATTCATCTTGAATGCGTTTGATTATATTCACTGAAATTCATCTAGTCAATTAAGAATTCATGGGTATACTGGAATTCTACTTTTATATTGCTCTCTAATCTTTTGTTGAAATGCATGCCATATGTATGCGTACATGCATAATTGAGACATTTCAGTTCCAGCAGTGCTTGTTAAGACAAGAAATAATGAAAGTATGCTGAATGTGAACACATTTTGTTTTATTTCTACATTCTAGAAAGAAGGAAAAGCTATGCCAAAGGCATCATTGCCATTTCACCGTGCAATGCCTAGCTTGACTCATATGGCATTGGTTGGATTAGAGAAAGCTGGTATTCTAAAGTTTATTATTAGTCAGGTGGGGGTTTCTTTTGTTATGTCCTTTTACAGTCTTACTCCATCCCTTCTTATGTTGACAACTTGAACCTCATTTTTTTAACAATATATCTTTCTTTGCACTTATTGAAATTTAAGAATATTGATGGCATTCATCTCCGATCTGGCATTCCAAGGGAGAAACTTTCTGAGCTACATGGAAATTCATTCATGGAAATTTGTCCGTGCGGAGTTGAGTAAGGCTTACATTTCATATGCAACTTGCGACTTTATAATTAGTGTATTATACGTAGTATTCCCTCATTCTCAAAAATCCTTGTTTGGTCAAGATACAACATTTTACTTTTGGCAAAATATAACTGTCAAAAGCCTTTGTACCTCTAAAGTCTAAATACACTTGGTGCACTGGTCTTGTTTTACAACTGTCAAAAGTCATAGAATTTTACTTATATTTTCAAAAATAATTTATTGATTTAACTAAATCTATTAGTATCGCAATACTAAAGTCTAGTGTGATTAGCAAGCAGCTATGCAACGTCCCAAGACTGGTCTTTCCCACAAACATGCAACCTTGGACAATCCCAAACCACTTGAGTGCTTAGCATCCCTTCAGCCCATGTCATAGTCAAGTTCAGGACATGCTTCAAACCCCACAAATTGACACTCCAATCTGCCTGTTGGAAATCCCATGTCTGCTCAAAAGAGCAAAGCTTTTTTCAGTACATAAACAATGCACACGTACAACTTGCTCTGATGCCATATGTCACGAACTTAATGGATGGTGCCATATTCAAGAACATGTGTGACATGCGAAGGTCTCTTGCATGCCTCATGACCAGCTTTTTCACAAACATTTCAATTAGTTTGGCCTTGTCATTTACTCATTAGGGAACTCAAAAAAGTTTCCAGCTAGTTGAGTCCTTAGGATCACTTCAGCTCACATCATAAGTCAAAGGCTAGTAACAAACGTGTCAGACTAAATGAGGTTGGGATGCATAAATCTGCCCAACTGAAGCATATAGTGAATGATAATACCTTAATGTTGGTACCACCCTCTCTATAACAAAACCTTGTGCTAGGCAAAGACTACACCCTAGGATCATCACATTTTATGGCTATCTCCTGCTCCATTGATCCTACAACATGCTTTTGTTAGGTCCCGTAAATTGACACTCTAATTTGCTTGTTGCTATGCCTTCCCCCCGATGTTAACCAAATAACCAACTAACCCTATAAATGTTCATTGCTTAGAGCTTCACGCCTTCACCTAGTGTAGCATTTCTTGGCACATAAACAATATATTTATGACATGTTCTAATGCCATTTCACGTGCTTAAAGTCCAGCTTGATGTGCAAGCGCATGTCTGGCATCCCAAAGTCTCCCACATGCCTCAATACCAACTATTCCCACTAACATGACAACTAATTTCACCACACCATGGGTGCCATGGGCTCGTCAAGGTAATAAAAAACACACCTATTTGAGTCCTTAGAATTGCTACACATCATATCAAGTTTGAGACAAACAACGACAAACTACGTGGACTGAACCATAGTTCTAAATTAAGCCCAAGATGACGCAGTAGAAATATTTTTTTTAATGAACTTTGGATATAATTCCCACAAAGATCCCAATGTGAATGATGACTCTTGATCAGGATTATACTTCGTAGATGCCTAGCTTGAGCAGCGCAAACTATCGTTGCTTCCACTTAGTCGACACAAACAACTTTCTTTGAAGCTTACGGGATCATGTACTGCGACGAGGTATAGGAATTGATCTTATGAAGACCAATATAATTTTCAACTCTTGGATTAAACATACATATTATTTTGTGTATCATAAAAGAAAGCACGAGATTAATATTGTGTGATAGCCCAAGACACCAATCCAAAACATCTGAGGATTTGCAACACCTTAATGCTTATGCCACCCTCATTATAACCAATGGAAAGACTAAGAGATGGGCAATGGCACACCCTTGTTCATAGTCACACTGAGCACAGTGCAAAATAAATGATAGTCATAAGCAACTTCTTTGTAACTTTTGCACAAATTGCATAAAACATGAGTTTCTTCTGATGACATAAACTCTTTTGTGCCAAAAAAGCTTTCTAAACCCAACTCTTTTTGGAGTGAGGGATTACTGTTCTTTCATGACTTTTTGGTAATTAAAAGAGCTTTGGATTTGGTTACCGTGCATTTTTTCATTCTGTCACGTTGTCCTTCAGTACACATTTCACATTTGCATCACTCAAAATTTGTGCTATGTAACTAATATGAAAGGTATATGAGAGACTTTGAAGTAGAAACAATTGGTTTGAAGGAGACAACACGAAATTGTACAAAAGTGGGTTGTAGTGCAAGGCTTAGAGACACAGTTCTTGATTGGGAGGTAATGTAAATTTATTTACCATGTTTTATAGCTTAATCGAATCTAAAGACCTTTCACCCCAAACACACTCACACACAGGCACACACGCACACACACACACACTAACCCTTCCTACACATTTATGTAATAACGAGTACATTTTATTGAAGCATTTGCAAAGTTTATGGTTGTGTTGGAACTCTTATTCTTGCACTAGTGTGATGTAGTCTTTGGTGTATCTGTTTTGAATGTTAGGTTAAGTGAATAATCTGTTTGTGTTTTATGTAGTATAATACTTCGTATATATCTAGTATTTAGGAGTTAGGAAAAAAAACTGAGATAAATTGAATAGACCATAATCTCGGTGGGTAAAGCATAATTTTACCTTCTTCATTACAGTCTTAAACAGCAACACACTCAGTATAATCTCAACTCTATTGAGGTTTGGGGGTCAAGATGCACACAGTCTTACCTTTGTAAAAGTAAAGAGCTATTTCCTTCAAACACTTGATGCACTGCTTCATTAGTCTTAAAATTCTGTAACAGTGGACTATACAACACAATGTTTGAAATGGTGTACTGCCGGAACCTTGAGGCTTTTTTCGAGATTTGAAGCCCTATAGCTAGGCCTCCAGGATACTACACATATGGCGGTAATCACACTGGTGTGTCAGCTGTGAGGCTTAACCCTTAATTTTGTTTGTTAAGTTCTAAAAAATACGGATTAGTAGATGAATATTAACAAGACCAATCAAACTTTTTTAAAACTTTTGTTCAATAAAGACTTATTAAACAATCAGTCGTGTGACTTGTGACTTCCAATTCGGGCTTCTCTCCTTCCACCTCAGCTTCATCTTTCCTCCACAATCTTAGATCTGATCAAGTGAATTCAACCACAAGTTATACAATAGGCAGGTGTGTTTTTTCTTCTATTTGCTATTTATCAATTTAGTTCCTTATTTATTAACTTTTATGTTTTATCTTTATGTTCAACAACAAACCAAGGAAAGTCCCACAAACTGTATGGTCTGGGGAGGGAGGTAGTGTGCAAGTAGACCTTACCCCTCTTACCCCATACTTGATAGCTGAGAGGTTATTTCCAAGAGACGTCCAACTCTTTATCTTTATTTTCATCTATCTTTTATTGTACTAGTTATCAACCTTTGTGTAAATTTTATTTGACAATCTCCAGTTGTGTGTTGAGTGTTGACCTTAGATAGTAGCGTCTTGAGATTTAGGACTTGCCGACTTGGATAGTTGGGTAGCTATCTGGGTCTTGGTTGTAGTTTTTGCTCTTGTCTCTGAGTGCTTTCTGTGCTTGGGATCTACTTGCCTGATGCAGTTTGCGACTTTGCGTGCTTTTTGTGTTTGTGCACTTTTCATTGCCCTTAGTTTGTTCTTTGCTTCTTCGTTTTTGCTCTGTATCTTCTTTATTGCTGGATCCGAGGGTCTCTTGGAAGCAATCTCTCTACTTTCATGTAGGGGTAAGGTTTGTGTAAGCACACCCTCCCCAGACTCTACTTTCTGTTAGATCTTACTTGGTTTGCTATTGTTGTTATCTACATTTGATTTGACTGTATGCACAACTAATTTCATTTTGTTATTGATTGATTTTCTATTTAAAATGGTTTTGCACACTAACCTCGTAGTTGTGAAAAGCGTGCCTGAGGCCTGATGCGCACAAAGTGCAGGGGTCTGTGCATCAAGCTTTGTGAAGCGGGCGACTTACAGGAGGCGCGCGCATAACTGTGCATCATCGCATCATGCGGTGCGGTCTGAGGCGCTACAGGGCGCGCATCACATACACATCTTTAAATTTTATTTTTCTTTAATTTTTTTTATAGATTAGTGACAACTGGTTGCCGTCAGAAAGGTGTTGCTTAGAGTAATCAACCGCTGGTCGAAGTAGACTATGTTTTTTCAGGACCCGGCCCTATAAGACTGACCCATATTTCATTTATTAAAAAAACCCTAGAACTCTATCACTTCTCGACTTGGACTGCGTTGAAGTCCCAGTCCAGATCCGACCCCTTCTTTATTTATTTATTTAATTATTTTTTATTTTAACTTCAATTGCTTTTGATTTTTTTATGCGTTTGACATTTGTGCAAAAAACTGATGTAGTAAATTATTTGAGAATTGAGTTAATATTGTACGAGATCTTTTTTTTCAATTTCAGTTTTTTATTTGTCTTTCTGTTTTGCTTTGAAATGAAATTTAATATTTATTTGTTGGATTTGAGAATAAAAATTGATGTAGTATATACTAGTTTATGAGATTTGAGAATAAGGTTAGTAAGTTAGTCGCTCCTTGTATTATTTGTTTTTACAATTTTTTTTCCAATTTTTTGTGAGGTTTCCCCCTTTTTACCTTTTTGTAGTTATATTTTGTACACTCTTTCAAGTTCTTAGAATGTAAAAATCTCTAAATTTTAGGTTCTAATGATCCCCGATGGAAGTATGTTTCGAGGGTCACAAAAACAAATAGGAATGACACAACAACAACCCAGTTGAATCCCACAAGAGTAGGGTCTGGGGAGCATAGTTTGTAAGGCGCCAAGGCGAGGCGCCAATGTACCTTCATATTGCCTAGGCGACCAGTCGCACGCCTAGGCGACGACTAGGTGACAAATATATATATATATATATATATATATATATATATATATATATATATATATATATATATATATATATATATATATATATATATATATATATATATATATATATATATATATATATATATATATATATATATATATATATATATATATATATATATATATATATATAGACACACACACACACATACATATATATATACATATATATACATATATATGGGATTGACTCTAGTGAGATGACACCTTACGGTCAGATGACACCAAGCACACCACATTACACTGCAAAGCTCACCAATGACCAATGTAAAGTTCACCTGGAAATAAAGCAAAGCTCACCACTTTGAACACCAAAACTCACCTTTTTTTTTAATTTTGAAAATTTAAAAAATAATTAAAAATAAAATAGCAACACCGTCAACCACCGGTCAGCAGCGGCGGAGCAGCGGAGGTCGGCGGCCGGCAGCGGCGGTGGTCGGCGGCCGGCTGTGGTCAACGGTCAATGGTCAAAGTCTAGTCAGCACCCCTTCCTTTGATTTTTTTTCAAAAAAAATTCAAAGTGTTGAAAAAAATATGGTGAGCTTTGCCTAACAGTTTGGTGAGCTTTGTAATTGTCTTTGGTGAGCTTTGCAGTGGCCAGTGGTGAGCTTTGTGTCATCTGACCGAAGCATGTCATCTCACCGTAAGGTGTCATCACACTGGAGTCAATCCCTACATATACATGCATGCATACATGCATGCATGCATGCATACATCCATGCATACATCCATCCATGCATGCATGCATACATACATACATACATACATACAGGTCTTATACATTTTAAGGAAGCTTGATCAAGACAAAGAAGATCGAGAGAGAGAGAAGATAAGTTTAAGTCTATTAGGCTACACTAAAAGAAAATGGGCTGCACTAAAAATGGGTTTTTTTCAAAATTTTAAATGGGCCCAAGGCATCAAGGCGAGTTTAGGCGAGGTAAGGCAAGGAAAGGCAACGCCTAGGCGAGCGCCTGGTCGCCTTAAGGTTTTCTAGGCTAGGCGAGCAAACAAGGTGTCCCAGTGACAACGCCTTATCGCCTAGGCGACACCTTACAAACTATGTTGGGGAAGGTGTGTGTACGCAGACCTTACCCCTACTCGAAAGTAGAGAGACTGTTTCCAAAGAGACCCCTCGCTCAACGTCGAAAGTTGCATTGATAGACTAACTGCTACTTCATTAATTAAAGAAGCGCAGACAGTTTAGAGATCCATTTTGCTTTATTCCATCACTCCAAAGCACATACACCATTTGCCTAATTTGTAATAAAATCCATGAAGTTTATACTTTGATTCTTGGTTGCTTTCTAAAGTTTTCGTATGCTTTTCAACATTTTATATGTAATATTACTATTTTAGAGATGCTATGCTACTTATGCTTCAGTGTTCACATTGTGTTAGTGGTCCATGCGCATCAATTGCGCATCGAGGCGCTAGAGCCCCTTTGTGCATTGGTGCGCATCGCGCCTTAAATAACTATGGTTAACCTGAAAGGCGTACCCTTTACGCACTAACCACAAAATGTCTCAAACTCACCCTACACCATCTCGAACATGGATATCACATGATAGCAGAGCTCTTGTGGAGATATGTTCACATACTATATAAAAACCGATGTTACCTGAAGGATTGCAAAAATTCTTGTCTAATGATCATCGAAAGTTTCCAGTGGGTTCAAATATGCATGTTTCCAGTAAATGACACATTTGAAGTACTTGATCTTTTCTCTGCTCATAGAGGGAAGTGGCCTTTTCCGGCATCACAATGAGATTATTATTTGATGTGCCATTTTATTGTTGGTATGATTTCTAACACTTCTCTCCACTTTGCAGGATGCCTTGCCTGAAAAAGAGATAAATCTAGCAGAAAAGCATTGCAAAATGGCCGATCTTGTGCTATGTTTAGGTACAAGGTAATCCACAACCATCTTCTATTTAACACATCTTTCCTTTTCTTGATAGAACTTCCCATGTTTCCCCTCCACAAATTTACAACAACAACATTAGCCCAGTAACTCAAAGGCTCCCGCCCATTGCGGGGTAAGGGTGGGTTGGATGTATGCAGCCTGACCCCTATGTTTAAAACCCTTATGTTTAAAACATAGAATGGTTGTTTCTAGATGACCCATGATGATCATAGAAAATTGCATTGATGAACTACTACTTCACTATAAAAGAAGTGCTCACAGTTTAAAGAGTCATTTGCTTTATTCCATCAAGGCCCAAAGCCAAAAAAGTAGTGAACTGTATTAGCCCTTCTACAAATTTGTGGTCTCTATTTAGCTTTATCAACTGTTTTTGTGATGCTCATTTCAAAATGACAATTTCAGTGCTAATGCTATAATTTTAACCTGATATTTGCAGTACAGTATATGGTAGATTTGTAGTAGCACATGCTTTGAACATAGAGTATTATTGATTTAAGACTACCCTTGAGTCTTGACTCCAGTTACCTTCACAGTTTGCAGATAACTCCTGCATGTAATTTGCCTCTTCGATGCCTTCGGAATGGAGGTAAAATAGTAATAGTAAATCTTCAGGTACATCTATTCTTTTCTCTGCTACTTTCAGAATATCTTGATTGCCACTGTATCACATCTTAAATGTAGTAAGTTGACCAAAATTTTTGATGACTACCCTAGGTACATTAGATTTTATTTCAAGTCCCTGTAATTTCAAACTTAGCTAGTTAATACCTTTGCATTATAGGAGAAATACAAAATAGCTTGAGTTCTTTAATCTTGTGTTTGTACATATAAAGTTATAAACAATTTTAGCCTTTGTTCATGCTTGTAACCTGAAACTTTTTAAATGGGCAAACACAAGAGACCCTGTGAAGCAGCCTTTTGCTGTAAAAGGTTGAAATGTGCATCAACTATGTAAAAACAAAATACAATGTTCAAAAATCAAAATGCTCCCCTATAAATTACTCCCTCTGTCCTAAAACCATCTTCCTGGTTTGACTTTAGGCAATTTTTAATGGATTAGTTAATTTTGCTTTGACTTCCAATTTTGCCCCTCTAGGCCTCCATAAAAACTTTGAAATAAAAACTAAGGCATTTCATTCCCTTCCAACTTCTGATTACGACTCACTGGAGACCTCTCTCGCTGGAAAATTCCCATTGATACTGGGAAAGCTCAAACCTTTAACCCACATGGAAATAGGATACAACTCATATGAAGGAATTATCCCGTGGCAATTCGGTAATTTGAGGGAGATTCAATGCCTGGACATTTCTAGGGCAAATCTCACCAGACCCATTTCAAGTGAGTTCAGAAATCTAACAAAACTAGCTTCAATCTTCATGTCCGGTAACCTTCTTGATGGATCCATCCCATATGAAGCGGGATAAAATCACCTCTCCCAAAATATTGGATCTTTCTGTGAATCTCCTCCCCAGCGATTTCCATATGAAGGGTGTGAAGAATAGATCTAGGATTTTATGGGAGAGGAAAGTTACAGAGAGTGGGAGAGAAGGAGAGATGGAGAAAGGGCGGGAAGGACAGACAGAGAGAGGAGGAGACATAGATCTAGTGTTTAGAGAGACAAAGACCAGGGTGAAGAGAAGGCGAGAGATTGGCCTAAATGTGTAGGTGCGGTTGTTGGCGAGAGAGTAAAGTTGAGGGGTTTAAATGTCATTATACATCCTTTTTTTTGGTGTGTGGGAAGGTAGTTTTAGGACAAGAAAAAAAGGAAGTGGGAAGAAAGTTTTAGGACGGAGGGAGTAAATGTTTTTAAATGAGTATTAACTTTTGAGTTAATCATGGTAATAATTTATGTGGTAGGTATTTTCTCATGCATTTATAGTATTCTTAGTGGCAGCTCTTCTTGACTAAGCACCCTTTGTTTTACAGAAAACCCCAAAGGATAAGAAAGCTAGTTTGATAATTCGTGGATTTGTAGATAAGGTATCCTCTATATTTTTATTGCAAACTTATCTATCTTAAGAAATGGTATGCAATATTAACCAACCATTAAAGCTGAGAAGTTCACAAGTATGATTATGAACAGGTAATTGCAGGGGTCATGAACTTTCTACAAATGCAAATCCCACCTTTTATTAGAGTTGATCTTTTCCGGACCATTTTTACTCAAGCCTTAAGTGTAGGTAAAGTTTTTAGATCAATACTCGTCTCCCTTTCAATAATTTAACTTACTTTCTACTTACAGTATGTGCTATGTTTACCCAAGTTGAAGGTTGGAAGTGTTCGAATCTTTCTCACTTGTCTTCTATAGCTACTTTAATCTTGTTTCACTGATTGCAGTATGTTCACTCATAGGTTCAGATTTATGTGCTTCTCTCTTATAGTAGGTTTTACTTATGTTGTAGATAAAAAATATGTTAACTGGACACTTAGATTAGCAAGCATCCATGGAAATAAAGCCCCATTGCCTTTTATCAAATCTGTGGAGGTAAGATTTAGCTATATTCTGTTGCGCTTTATCTTATATACTGAGATTTTGTGCTATTTCTCTTCCATGAGCAACATAACTGTTTTGTTTAGATTCCTTCCATCCATGAGTTCACCTAACAGATCCCATTTCAATATGTAAAGATATCGACAAATGACTTTGTAATAACCGTATGATCAAGAAAATAGGAGAATCAAATAGTGTATTTCACATTATTGAATGAATGACATATTGACATTACAAAAAACAGTTTAGATTCATGGTCCTATTGCCAGGTTTTGGTCTTAGAGCTTTCACGTTAGTGAGAAAATTTCTTCCGCATGTTTTATTTTTTTATCCCGCCAGTTTGTTTTGTTCAATTTCCTCGTGAGATTTTTTTTCCCGCGCACAAGGAGGAATTTAAAGTCTGGCAGATTTCATTGAATGACCCACCTCTGTCCACCAACTTTATCTCTCAATCTACTCCTTGCTTGGCATGGGTCCCATAGGAGATTTTTTTTGTTTTCTCATCGATGGGATGCAATTTCTACACCAAAATTTCCACACCATAATAATGATCTGGATGAGAGGGGAAATGTAGAGAGAGATTGGTGTGGAAGTTTTTTTTCCAACACTGTTGGGAGTGCTCACAGTATTCCCTTTACAACTTTTCTAACTGTACTACACCATACGTATCTATTATCTAACAGACTAACGATACTTGGCTGAACTCTAACTAGGGGTGGACACAGTTTGGTTCCGGCCCAGTTGGAGCGTATACATTTATCAATCCTAATTGCCCAACTAGTTGCAATTTACAAAAATAATTAACTCGAGCCCCGCTAAGTGCTTTAGCAAAGAGATCTCATAACTGATCTTCTGCCTTCACATATCCAGTCAAAACTACGGCTTTCTATAATCCATATTTTTCTAAGGCAAAATGACATTCAACTTCAATGTGCTTTGTCTCATGAGAAATTAGATTAGATGCAATATATAGTGTCTTCACTCTTCATTCCCATGAGAAACTAGATTATATGCAATGTATAGTGTCTTCATTTTCATACCAGTTTTTTGTGCTAGAATTGACGCTTTGAAGCTGGTCTCATTTAATAAGTTTCATAACCACATACTCCGTAATATACACAGAGATTGTGCTCTAGGTCTGCATTTTGATTCTGTAATTGACCAAGAGACAACACTTTATATTTTAAGCATTTTTAAATTCTTTATATTGATTTGTATGCCTAAAAATTACTTCACAATTTAAAATAAAAATACTATAATAGATTTAATACATATTTTTTGTATTTTAATTTTGTTTGATGTGAAATGTAGGTGTTAACATGAATTTAAAAATTTTAAAAACCAAAGTCATAACCCGTTGGGTCGACCCGAACCCGATGACATTGGGTCATGATCATATAGTTCTCAACCCAAACCCAAACTAACCCGAATCCAAGGTGACACCAAACCCAAACCTGACCTGACCGACCAAATTGCCAGCTTTACTCGTCTATGAATTGAGTACCAAGTCGATATCTCAAATAAACGAGACGAGTTCAACCCTTAGTGAGCCAAACTGCTAGCTAGGATCTGAGAATAATATTTTCTTGTTCAAGCACTTTGTCCATTTAGTTTTACTTGGGGCTAACATTTTAGTGTGCATTTGGGATGGCATTCTAGGTTTTCTTCTCTGAGAGTCAAAACATGAAAGCAACTATGCTAGATAAGGAACCTCTTCGTCTCAAAAGGTAGCTTAACTTCTCTTCAGGTGCATAAGTTTAACTCTTCTTGGTAGATGGCTGCTATTTAATCAGCAGCAAAAATGTAATCTAAACAGATCACGAGGGCCATGATTGCTTGTCACAATTTATCTTCAAATCATGAACTACAGCAAAAAAAGTATTATATCATGATGGCAATTTGATGTCCTGTACAGTGCGACTATTATACTACCTTTGCAAAAAGCTATTTACTATATTGAAACTTTCAATAGCTTTAATAAACTAGATAAATTATATTTTAAAATTTAAATACTCCTGTACCAAAATGAATGATTTACCTCTTACGGTCTCTCGATAACTTTTGTTTGCATCTTTTTATTGATCACTTGATAAAATAAAAATATTCTTATCACGTCTCATTTTGTAGAACTTTTGATATAGTTTTTAAATATATATTTTTTTCATTTCTATATCGATTTCTAAATAAAATTATTTTAAAAGACACGGATTTTGCACGTCGTTTGAATAGGGAATATCAATTTGGGATGAAGGGAGTATAAATTTTCAATAAACTAATTATGCATTTAATACATTTAAGGATGAGCGAAGTTAGACTTGTACTATCAAACAATGTTTTTGTAAGGAGAGGGAGTAGATCATTTAATCTTCAAAAGGTACTTGAATCTGAAACTAGCAATGGCCCTACAAAAAAGTAGTTGCCTTGAGGTTCCTTCTAATCAGCCAAGTATCAAACTGAATGTAAAACTTGAATTGATATTGATTGTATTCATTGGAAATATATATGGTACCCTCTCTCTACTTGGAATTAACTTGGTATGTTGTAAAATATGGTACCCTCATTGAAGTTGTGTTTCTTCTTCTCAGGAGGACAGCGAAGACATCAAACCCATTTGACGTAACTCTCAAAATTAACTTCAGCGAGGGTTGCAAATGTGTCTCTACTGAAATCAAAATTCCAGTTGATTTTACGGTGAGATTTGTTTACCTACTTCACAACCCTCTAAAATAACTAAAGGGCAAGCCCTGTTCCCCGTCTTGTAGCCTTCCACTGACGATCTTTGACATGAAACAGCCAGCGCAGAAGATTAGGACACAACATTTGTATAGGAAGTAGAGCTGATTGTGTTTTTAATGACAGGTTTCTGCAAACAATTTCAAGGACGAGGAGAACCTGGTTTTTGATAAGCTAAGGAGAGAAGCTATGTCCGACCCAAGCTGTGGGCAGACTGCACTCATTGAGAGAGAAGCCATCCTGGTTCCCAAAACCAACATCTTTATCCATGCCATTGTAACCAACATTGTGAAATATGATGCGGTTCAGAGCTCGAGTGCTAATGAGCCGAAGAGGAAACACGAAGGCTTTAGTGGCACTATCCCATCTCGCAAGCGATCAAAACGCAATTGGAAACCCAGACTGCCATTGCCAAATTAGAAGGTGTTAATGGCACTATCCCATCTTCGAAGCAATCAATACACCATTGGAAACCCAGACTGCCATTGCCAAATTAAAAGGCTTTAATGGCGCCATCCCATCTTGGAAGCGCAATCAATCCACCGTTGGAAACCCAGACTGCCATTGCCAAGTTAGTAGGTTATATAGCAGCGATATTTCAACCTAATGTAAATAGCTTATCGCCACTTAGTGATATTTTACTCGAAAGTGCTAATGTTTTGTAGGGACCGAGTGGATTTTGTTAGGGTCACACGCACACTCGGCCTGGATCATTAATTGATATGGAATTACGTAGCAATATACTTTGTATACAAATAAACTTTACACTTTTCTTTTTTGGCGGTATCAAGTTCGAAATTACAACATTTTGCGATGGAAGGCATTTGGTCAAAATATGTGATAGAATCTTTTTCGTTGAAAATATGATTGGATGGAATACTTTTACCTTTAATAATTTTACTTATAGATCTCAAACTAAATTTCTTATTTACTATTTACAAAGTTAAATTTCATTCATTTTTTTTATTACTCATTTGATGAAATAATATGGTCTTATCATCACTAGTTTTGTAGATTTTTAATGTAGTTTTATATATATAATTTTTATTTTTTTTAATTCTACACCATTTTTCATATAAAATGATTTGAAAATAACTTCAGTCAAACATCGTAAATTGAAACATACAGCTTAAATTGGGATAGAGGGATATATATTATAAAAATATGATATTCTAAATTGAACTTGTTTTTTTCTCTAAAATAAACTTATTATTCCGTATATCAATAAACTTATTGATATAATTTAATGCTTCCTCCGCCTAACAATAAAGTTTTCGTACACTATTTACAAGGTTAGACTTTATTTACTTTGTCCTATTTGATAAAATACTATAGTCATGTTATATCTAGTTTTGTGCTCCCTCCGTCCCTAAATAAAGTTTCTTTTTCGTTTTTTCTTTGTCCCTAAATAAACTTCTCTTTTCTCTTAAAAAACCCCTTTTACCCCTTACTTTTTCATACCCTACCTATCACATCATACCTTTTTACTAATAATTTACCTATCACATCTTACTTTAACACATCACATCAAGGGTATTTTTGGAAAGTCAACACCAAAATATCCCTCCCTTAAATCTTTAAAAAATCAAAAATGGAACTTTATTTAGGGACGGAGGGAGTAGGTCTTTTAATGTAGCTTTTAAATATGTAAATTTTATTTTTCAATTCCATACTATTTTTCATATAAAATAATTTAAAAATAACTACTCCCTCCATCCTAAAACTATTTTCCTGTTTGTGCTTACGAGGTTTGACCGACTTTATTTTCAATTCAATTTATTTGATTGTAGGTGTAAAATTTAAAAAAAAAATTAATATATTTAAAAACTACATCAAAAGTTCTACGCAAAAAAGAAAAAGTGACAAGACTATATTATTTTATTAAATCATTCATCCTCAAAATTTTAAAAAGTTGAGCTTATTATAACTGTAGGAGTAGAAGGAGGGAGTATCATTCTTCTTCATCAGAGGAACTCGCCAGATATATGGTGCAATGTGTTCTTCTTCAAGTTTGGAATGGCCAGCATTCGCGGAGTCCAATATCCCCACTCGCCTCGCCATCCCTATTTCTCCCAACACCACCGCCAGAGACTTCATGAGTGAGTGCTTACCATTCATATTCCCATGGATCTATCTATCTATCTATGTATGTGTCATCACGTGTTTTGGGCAAAGAAGAAGAAATGAGAAGAGAGCAATAGTTGAGTGCTATTCATTCAAAATTATGGGCGGAATTGTTTGGAATTCCCAGTTTAAAATCAGGGTGCGCCCAAAGGATAAATTTATTCAAAAATTAATTTAGGTTTATGCAGTTCTTCTTCGATTCGACATGCTAATTTGCTAGAGGAATTGAGAGAGAACAGTCTGCACTTTGATATGCGCAATTTGGTTTTTGGACATCTGATGCTAATTAAGAAGAGCTTTATGGCTCGAAATACGTTGCAAATGATGATTTGTGGGTTTCATGATGGTGTAATGAGTATGTGTTGATGTTTTTTTAGGAGTATTTGAGAGAGCACACTTGAATTGTTTCCCTGAACATGGAGAAATTGTGGCAAATGGGTTGATGGTATATTTTGATGTTCTTCTTGACTGTTTTCTTTGTTGTCTTTACAGTTTATGGGATTATTAGTTTATTACTAATATTACTCATACCCAACATTAATGGCATTTGTATTCACTATTGTTATGTTTTGTTACAGGTCCAAAGGAAATCGAACTTATACCACTTATCTGATACTCTGCCCTTAAAGCACGCTTTTCAGCACACTAAAGGAGATTGGTTTCTGCAGGTTAGGGTGTGTAATCCTAGCATTGCTGACCCGATTGGGTCTCCTGAAGTTACCAAGGATTTTTCAACGGATGGTGAACCTGAGATTTTTCTTACAAGCACTCCCCGGTCAAGATGCAGCAGGAGGAGGAGGAGGATGATGATGAAAAGGTTAATCAGCAATAGATTGTCACACTTCAACTTTCGGTGGTTCTTCTTTTTGCATAATAGTAAAAGGAAAAGAGTTAGGAAAAATAATGCTGCGATTTCATGCTCAATAGATAAGCCGCATATTTTGTCGGATGAGAAATTTAATTATGATGCATTATCAGAAAGCATGTCAGTCTCGGGCATTATTACGAAATATTTCTCTTCTTATGATGAGGTTAACTCAACTTCGGTGTTTTCTTATTCAAAAGTTGAAGGCGAACAAACAGAAAATCCATTTCTTAAGACTGAAGATAACCGTCTCGGATTTGATATCTGTACACCACCTCCATTTTCTCTGAGAATCCCTCCAGTGATACAAAGTGTTCCTCTGGCCAGTGAATCTGTTTCTGTTGTCTCAAGCAAGGGCAAGAAAGCTGAGATTGGGAAGCGTCTTTTAACTGCCACGAAGAGTCTTGGGCTTAATGTGAGTAACAGAAGTCCTGGACTTCCTCTTAATAGGATTTTAGCATATGAGATCACGGATGAGGACGAATGAAGATCACAGTGCTTTTCTTTTTGTTCAAGGGGAAAATCCGGTGGTTAGAACTGAAGACTACCTCCATTAATTAGGATTGAAAAAGCCTCCAGAAATGCGAATTTTCCTCCGATTCATGATTCATGAAACTGTTTCTGTAGTTTCAAGAAAGCTGAAATATAGAAGCATCTTATAACTGGCACTAAGAATCTTGGGCTTTATGCATATGAGATCACTGATGAGGACAATTGAAGCTGATCGCAATGCACTTCTTGGCTACAGTTTTACAAAGGTGAGAGATATTCCATTTTTAAGGGTAGCTGCAAGGCCATTTTTTATTAACTACGTATTCTGTTGGGAAGAATTATACAGCAAAGAATAATAAAGCGGATTGGGTGAGCCATTATATTTTGGATAGACTACTTTACTGAGCACATACCCACATTCTTCTGCTTCTTCCTAAAAGAAGTGTTTTAGATCTAATTTGTTCTATAAAAATGCTTGTTTGATTGCATCTAATGTTTGAAGTTTCTAGTGTGGAAAATAATCAATATGTATAGGTATATAGGAGTGCTAAACACTTCTCTACTTTTTCTTTTCAGGGAAAATGTTCAGGGTGGTGTTGTTTTGCTCAAGGAGTATTTAGGAAAAGCTCAAGGTTCGAACCCCTATATAAATCAGGAAACTTACAAAGAGCATTACATTGCATTCCTAGAGATTATTTAAAGCACTAGTTCTAATCCCGTGCTTTGCACGAACTCATATACATTCTTAAAATTTTTAACATTTTAATGAAATTATATCCCGTATTTTGAAATAAAATACTACGTATAATTTTATTTATTTAATATTATAATAATCATATGGTATGTGTTATATAAATTTTTTTAGCTTTTAGATATGATATATTTTTTTAAATAGAAATTGTAGTTTTAATCATTAGGCACATATATTAAAATTCATATGGTATGTGTTATATAAATTTTTTTAGCTTTTATATGATTCTTTATATTTTTATATAAACTTTTGGGTGAATATATACTTTTTTTCATTGTGACTCTGATGAGGCTGTGAGGATTTTGGGCTACTTGTTTGGTACATTGTGGGGATGCATTTGAGTGTGTCTACTGCCTATGTGTTGGATTACTTGGATCCAAGCATTGTTAGTATTCAAGGCCAACTTTGATCTTGATGTGTGAATACTCGCGTTGGTTTTGATGATGTTATCTTATGTGGTGGTTAAAAATATGTAGTCGTCTGTCTAACAGAGTACAATTGAGTGTCTAATGCCTAGGTGTTGGGTCCAACCATTGTTAAGATCAATGACAACACAATGGAACGTTCTTTGCGGGATTGAAAACTCATTAGAACCTGAATGGAGAACATCAACTTTAGGATAAAGTAATTAGGCCATAATACGACTTCTGTGAAGATCTCATATTATGCAGTGAGAAAAATGATCAACAAAAACCTTAGCAGAGGTGTTGACCATTTCTCTGAACAAAATAGCCAAATTAAGCTTGTACCAGGATTGACATAGCCAATATGTAAGCTCTTCGCGATAAGAAATACTGGTACTTTAATGTAGTTGTGGGTAAATGAAAATACTGGTGCGTTGGTGATTATAACGCTTGATTTCTTATTGGGTTAGAATCAGCAGACTTATTGAATTAGTTATACAAATGCACCATTATATGATTTATTGATTTTTTATGTATTCAGTCGAATTGAACATTATTCTCGTATTCCATTAGATACATAAAAAAAATTAGTGAGTAAATCAATTAGAACATAAAACCCAAATTATGTTTAAAATTTAAAAATTGAAATTAATTTTTGAATTTAATTTATAAATTGTTAATCTAAAGGCACATTTATGGCAATCAATTTGCAAACCAATCTCAAACTATGAAAGTGAAATTTCAATATATAGTGAGTAAAAAGAATTGCATTTATCACTTGGCCATTTTATTGATGACAAAAACATGTAGTATGTACAAGGTTAGAGGTGGCCTTTTGGTGCTTTCTTGTAAATTATAATTATGCTTACAAGGAAGTATGCATTTGGGTATGAGAAGCTTAAAATAAAAAGAATGCTTTTGAGTTGATCGTCCCTCTAAAGGGAGCTATTGAAATAAAAATCATTATAAAGAAACCCAAGATGATAAAGAAAAAATGCTGGAAATGTGACTTTTCTTATAAATAATACTCTATTCACATAAAAGATTAATGTGATGATGAGAATGCTACACAAGTGGTATAAAAATGCCCAAAAGTGCTCCATTGCGTTCGACCTATTTCTTTAGGACTGGCCTTGCTCCGTATGATGTGCATCTCGCCCATGCCTGGAAAGACTCAAATGCCATATCTGCACCTATCTCTAGGCTCTCTCCTTACACCACCAGAGCATGTGTGTATCCGAGTTGTGTCTGAGGCCCTGGATTATTCCTACTGCTGTATACTTAGATTCCAGTTGCCTATCAGTGATTAGGGGGTTAGCTTTCTTACAATCTTAGGTAGCCCTGTGGCTATCATATAGGGTCAGTTAGTTGGTTTACTGTTCAAGTTAACCAATTAATATTTGGCCATTTGTATAGTTGTATATTGTATAGACACTGTTAGTTTGCATGAAATGACATGTTTGTGATTGGTGTTTCGAATTCAGGGCTACTAGATCAATACAAACTATAATGCAGCATAAAACCGTTTGTCAAGATATAGCCCATTTGGTTTCTCTCCATTTGCTGAATATGTGGCCAATCATACCTCATATAGCAAGGTCAACCCCCACATTTCTAAGGGACTGCAGGAAAAAAAGTTGCCCAACTCCCCAAGTGCAGTATTTTTCTCCTAGCAATTTGTATATAAAGAGTAGTTTGGTGGTTGAAATCTCACTGCTTGAATTTGTGCCTCCAGTTAATGGGGTTCAAAAACAGACACTCGGAGGACGCAAGAACAGTCTGCATTCTCATTCTTCCAGTGATGAAGAGTTTGAAGTAAGAAACTAAGATTTGACAGGCTATTTGTTCTTTGTAGTCATGATTTGTCTATGCTTTTGACACATTCCTATTTATTTGAAAGGGTACTATTGTCCAAGCAGACTTTGAGTTCTTTGACCCAAAACCTGATGACTTTCACGGGGTGAAGCTTCTCCTGCAGACCTGCCTAGATAATAAGCAGTGGGATTTGAGTGGTTTCGTCAACTTAATTCTGGGACAGCCCACTGTAGGGACTGTTATTAAAATAGCTGAGGATGAAGATGAGGGAATTTACTCTGTTATCAGTGCCATTAACTTGTGAAGATACAAGTCAAGCAACCTTCATTTGTTGTCAACCCCCCCCCCCCCCAAGAAAGAAAAAAATCAGATAACTAGCTACTCACCCTGCTGTCTAGAAATACTTACTCATGATATTTAGGCCATGTTTGGATCCCATAAAATGTTTGTGATATATATATATATATATATATATATATATATATATATATATATATATATATATATATATATATATATATATATATATATATATATATATATATAGTTTGAATTTGAACAAATATTAAAAATAATATTCCACCGCAGCTTTTGGAGTATAGAGAAAGGATTCCTATCATATTCAGGAATCAAACATAGAAGTTAAACTAAAATACAAATTCTTATCATAATTAGTATTGACTATCATTAATCGTCTAACAAGAGTCAAACATGGAAAAGTTTTGAAGAGCATCAGTGTTTCACACACTGCATTAACTTCTATATTTGTATGTCAAAGATATTGTGATTTTGGTGGCAGGTACATTCAGAGTCATATATATTTGGAAAGTTCAATTCAGTGACATTTGTGAAAAAAACCAATGGTCACTATTTCAAGTAGAGCTGACAAACCAGTCGGTCAGGTCGGGTTCATGTTTGATCACTTTGTATTCAAGTTATTTTAGGTTTGGTTTGAGAGTTACATGTTCATGATTCAGTGTTATCAGGTTCTGATCGATCCAACTGGTTATGGCCATTTCTTATTTTTTAAAATTTTAAGTAATTCTTAAGAACCAATTTTATCACGAATAAAAAAATTAAATACGCAGTTTTTTTAAAAGTAAGATAACTATGCGATATCATTAAAATTTAGTGTGAAAATATAAATTTATACATTAAGGGAGTGTGGTAAAAAAAGAAATATAATTATAATCTTATTTTTATAAGAATTTTTTTCATATTAGAGCATACTATTTTTAAAAATTCTTACATGTAGATGGATCTGGTCGGATTAGTTTGGGTTTGGCCTATTTCAAGTTCGATCAACTTTCCCTTCCATCAACAAAATATTTGTTAAAAAAGTAGTGTTTTTTAATTCGTTATGCTTGATTGATCCCAACATTTGAACCCCAAGATTTAACATCAGTCTTACAAACATTGCAGAGACGAAACACTGTCGAATGTCTGTAAGGGCACTTACAACGGCACCCATTTCTTATCCGCCACTCAAAATTCGATGCGGGGCAGCTTTGCACACCCATTGCATGTGAGGAGCCGGGTTTTTGGTCACGGTGCGTGTCACCCTCGGTGCAGAGCCGGGCTTCGTTTCCAACTCAAAAATGCAGCGACTGTCCATTGTGATCGTCCGCCGCGCCGGAACCCCTCCCCCCCTTTTAACTTTGTAACTCAATAAATTGAACACGTCTCTATCTTCAATTCCTAATTCTCATCTCTCTAAATTCATAATTTTCTTTCCATTTTTGTAATTTCATGTTGTATTTGCTTATTTTTAATTTTTCAATTATTACAATCCTTTTAAATTTTTTAAAATTATTATTTTTTCTTAAAATAAAAATTTGTATTAAATTTTATATAAGTTTTGAATTAAAAAATGATAAATAATGTAAAAAAATGGAGAAGTGAGTTTTCAAGATTTTGGGACTTAAAAAAATTAGTGGAATGCCTGACCAGAGTTGGGGTTAATAGGGTTTCAAGCAGGGGTGTAAACGGATATTAATCGGATCGGATGTGTCATTACCAAATCCGTATCCGTTTATTTTTGTCGAATATTGAATTCGGATACGGATCTTGACGGATACTGAAAATCAAAACCGTATCCGCATCCGTCGGATATCGGTCGGATTTCGGATATATCCGTATCCGTTTCCAATTTTTACAATCAAATTAAACAATACTTTAATTTTAAATTAGTTTAAATTCAAACTATTATTAAATCAACTCTTATTTGTTATGAGATAATTATTTTCTTTATTTTCATGATTTATGATATTCTACAATAACTTCATATGATAAAAAGATATACACAGCACACATATACTCATATTTTTATATGTTTGCACATATTTTTATGTGTCTACACATTTATTTTGTATATAAAAATGTCTTATACTTTGAAATATCAATAGAAAAACAAAATATAAACATAAAAAAATTAGGAAAAACTATATATAACGGATCAGATATTTGGATAAACGGTTATCTAAACGAATGCATATTCGGATCGGATTTTAAACGGATCGAATATACAATTACCAAATCTGTATCCGTTTAGTAATCGGATATTCTTAATCGGATATGGATAATATCCATTTAAAACGGATGCGGATATTTCCTCTTTAAACGTATACGGATGCGGACTCAGACGGTAATCGGATTTTCTACTATGCTTTGACAGAGTATTAGTCTCAAGTTCTCAACAAAGCCTGGTCCGCTTCATCCCCCTCAGGTGCTTGCCTGCCGCCAACAATGGAGCCGCCGGTGAGAAACAACGCCGGCCCGATTGTCGCCGGGCTCTCGATAGCCGCGGCGGTCTCTTACTTCATCTGCAAGCACACTGAGAAGAAGTCCTCTAGAAGCAGAGAGTCTACTTCTCCGAAAACCCATAAAAATGGCATCGTCGCCGCCATTGGCAACACCCCTTTGATTAGAATCAAAAGCCTCTCAGACGCTACTGGCTGTGAGGTACCATCTTTGTCTCTCTAAATCCCTGTATGTACTAATTTCAGTAAAAAAAAATTCCAATAGCTTTAGTGATTTTGTGTTTTCTGAGTTTTTTGTGTCCTTTACCTTAAACTTTAAAAATTTTACCAATACACCGAATTCCTCCTAAACTTTAAAAATTATACCAATACACCTTGAACTGTTAGGAATGTTGCCTCAATGGTCTCTCTAAGCCAGATTTGAAAGTGTGTTAATTACACACTCATCTAGTCACGTATTGATTCATCTAAAGTCATACACTCATCTTTTAATATGTCCTTCCCAAACATTATCTTCCATATTTTTTAACTTCTTTAAACCCTAGATAATTATTCTCGATTTAGTCGTTTGTAACCAAATTCGAAGGCAGGACATATATTGGTAAAACGATAACCTTTTCATCAATCCTTGATATCTTCATCAAGTTCCAACACATATATTGATGAGTGTTTAGTTAACGCACTCCAAAATCTGACACAAAGGGATTGTTGGTGCAACATTTTTAAAAGTTCAGGGGCATTGGTGCAATTTTTTATTTTTAGGGTGAATCCGTGCAATTTTTGAAAAGTTCAGGGTAACAACAACAATAACAACATTACCCTAGTGCCTCGATGGCTCCCGCCCATTGCGGGGTAAGGGGGGGTCGGATGACCCTTATGTTTAAAACATAGAGTGGCTGTTTCCGGATGACCCATGATGAGTGTCGAAAGTTGCATTGACTAACTGCTACTTCACAATTGCAAGAAGCGCAGACATTTAAAAGGCCAATTTGCTTTATTCCATCAATACTCCAAAGCCAAAAAATAGTGAATCTTTGGCTCCATAGGGGAATGGAAATTTTTAAAAGTTCAGGGTAAATGGCCCAAAAATTCTTTTTCTTGCGTGTTTATTAATAAATATTCAATTGAGTGATTTTGATTGATTAACAGATTCTTGGAAAAGCAGAGTTCTTGAATCCAGGGGGGAGTGTTAAAGACAGGGTAGCTGTGAAAATCATTGAGGAGGTATACTCACTCCATTTTTCTGCCTAGACAGCTCATTTTTTAAGAAAATTATGTAACCCAATGTGACTGCTTAAGCAGCTTGTGCTCAGTAAAGCACGATACTTGCGTGTTTTAAAACAAGAAGAACAATGTAGTATTGAAGACAATAATACTATGTTTCTGGACCCCATAAGAGATGATTTTTTATCAACTCCAAGGAAGAGGGTGAAGGAAATAGCATCTTTTGATCCGAATTTTAAGCCTTTTGGCACCGATAAACTCTTTTTGCATTTGTCAACTTAAGTTCGTCATATTTGGCCAATATTTTGTATTTTTTCGTGATAGACTTTGTTGTGTTTGAGATTTTTCTCAAAATGTTATATGCACATTTTTAAACTTTAAAATTGAGGCTTACTCCTCAGTATTACTTGAGGCATATGCAATATGCTTTGAAAAAACAACCTCAAAACTGCAATGCACAATTTCCAAACATTGCTTAGTAAAATCCCACGTGGGGTATAGGGAGGGTAGATGTACACAGATCTTACCCTAGCTAAAAAGGTAATGAGATTGTTTCCAAAAGATGAGGTTGTTTTTAAACACTAAATATTATTGAGTACCTCCCAATATATCCCTTCAAATTTGATCTTGAAGTATTAAGCATACACTTAATAAACTTGAGTCTGCAAATATTTGGGCCCTAAGCATCAGCACTTTGAGCATTGGGTCAAGTACAAGTGTGTTTCTGATCCAAGGGTGACTATTTGGCCAGTGCATTGCATCATAAATGCACATGTTAGAGCTCTTTGGTATTGTTTAATTTATAAGCCAGCCTGCTGATAGTGGAGTTTCTGATTGCTTTTCCTATATTTTAAAGACCAAAGATAATTCCGGAGTGATTTTACATTTAACTGTGTTTAATTCATGCCATTTGTATTTTTATTTTGTTCACATTTTTATTCGCTTGATATCTTCAGTTATGGATATTGTTAAAACCCAATAAATTATTTCATTGCCTTTACTGTACTATTTCCATCTCTCTGTAGTTTGAAATTTACTCATTCCATAGGATTATTGGCTTTTATCATTGAATAAGCTTTCAGATGCCTGTAGGTTTCTCCTATGTTTTGCTGTCTTAGAAATTGACGACCTTTTCGATTATGTTCCCATTCTATTTTTATCTTAATCATAAAGATGGCTGCTTCTTTGAGATGGTTTACTTATGGTTCTAGTTTGTTTAGGCTTTGGAATCTGGATCCCTGAGTGAAGGAGGTGTAGTTACTGAGGGCAGTGCTGGAAGTACCGCAATAAGTCTTGCCACAGTAGCTCCTGCCTATGGGTGTACATGCCACGTGGTTATCCCTGATGATGCTGCTATTGAGAAGGTAATCTTCTCTGGTTTCATATTTGCACATGTTTGTTCGTTCAGAGACAGAAGGCCTCGCGTGTTATAAATGCAGATTGGCTAAATTTTCCAAAGTATTTTCGTAAATGTATAGCCCTCTCCTAAAAGAAAAGAAGAAAAAACTGAAGTTAGTGAGGCTAACCTTGAGTATTTATTATATCTGATTTCTCACTCTTAAAATCAAGAGTTTATTGGAAGGCTCTTTTGGCATACTTCCAAGATAATTACAATGAAGGTACCTGGTAGTACATTATAATCATCGAGCCTTGAGTGGTTATTATATCTGATTTCTCACTCTTATAATCATCGAGCCTTCCAAATGCGACCTTTCTTAGATGGAGGTACCTGGCAGTACATCTTATAAATAACACTGATTATCTACTATGTTGCTCTATGTAAACATGCCATGTTTTGAAGTTCCTTTTGTCCGTGTCTATTTTCCAAACTAGTCTTTAGCTTTTGTAACTAGAACACTGGCGCTGCGCTATTGTTGTGATTCATATTCCATTCTAAACATTTTGTGTGCTCTCTTTATTCTTGTGTTTCTGAACAAATCTGCTGTTAGCCTGTTTTATAGTCTCAAATCCTGGAAGCTCTTGGGGCTACAGTTGAAAGGGTTCGGCCAGTTTCAATAACTCACAAAGATCATTTTGTTAATATTGCAAGAAGAAGGGCATTGGAGGCTAATGAGATTGCATTTACAAGAAGCAAAGCAGGCCAAAATTGCACCAAGGATGCAAAACAAATCAATGGTCATCATTTAGCCACTGAGGAAAAACCAACTTCAATATTTTCACGTGACTGCAAGGGTGGATTTTTTGCAGATCAATTTGAAAACCTTGCAAATTTTAAGGCGCACTATGAGGGTACCGGGCCAGAGATATGGGAACAAACTGGCGGGAAACTGGATGCCTTTATTGCAGCATCTGGAACTGGCGGCACGATTGCTGGAGTGTCTTGTTTTTTGAAGGTCCCTTCACTGTTACAAGCACTTATTATGAGCCCTAAATATGAAGGGCTTGATAAGTTTCTGTCTGATGTTAACAGGAAAAGGATGCAAGCATAAAGTGTTTTCTTGTTGACCCCCCTGGTTCGGGCTTATACAACAAGGTAGTACGAGGAGTGATGTACACGAGTGAGGAAGCTGAAGGACGGAGGTTGAAGAACCCATTTGATACGATCACCGAAGGGATTGGAATCAATAGGCTTACACAAAATTTCAAACAAGCAAAACTTGATGGGGCTTTCCGAGGAACAGACAGGGAAGCTGTTGAAATGTCTAGGTTAGTCAGAAATCCAAATGACACTCGTAATCCATCTAGTCATCTACCTTACATGTGACTCAATGTAGTGGCAGTGAAAATTTGCAAAATCTTCGCAGCCATTTCCATATCCAATTAGACCAATAAACCCATGATTTTGAATCGGGTGTTGCTATATATCCACCCATTCCACCCCCATTTTGATATAGCCACTCCTCTTATATTAAATGGACAATTTTGTCCACAAAAGTGGCTTTGCATCAAAATTCTCTCTTTTTGTATTTTTGAGGTTAAAATTGTCAATTCAACATTAATGGGGGTGGATATAGCAGCACACTTTTGAAGTTTTTCTTTTTGTGGGTCAAAGATGAAACTTTATTTAAAATTCCTAAGAATCTGGGCTTAGTGGTGTTGGTGCTGGGCAGGTATCTGCTGAGGAATGACGGGCTGTTTGTTGGAAGTTCTTCGGCGATGAATTGTGTTGGAGCAGTTAGAGTGGCACAAGCTTTAGGGCCCGGTCACACCATCGTGACAATCTTGTGTGACAATGGCATGAGGCATCTCAGTAAGTTTTTCAATTCTAAATATTTGTCTCAACACGGTTTGACACCCTCTGCAGCTGGGTTGGAGTTTCTTGGTTTTAGTTGAATTTTGTGCCTCACACATTATTTGGTTCTTTGTATTGATCACTTAGAACTATTCTATAGATTGTTTGGCTTACAGTCCTTTACAGAGGATTATGGACTGATTTCAAGAGAACTCCATTGTTTCATTTCACTTGCCAATAGGGAAAATCTGGCAGTCTGGATGGAATGTATACTTGTGCACTTTCGTTTTGTGTTAATAGTTCACACCGACAAAAAATGTTGTTGCAAATTTTTTTATCGCACATGTATTTTGTGCTCATATGAATAATCAAAACGATGATACATAGTATTGGTGTACAATTTGGGGTACACTATCCCCAGCATGGTACCTTAATTTTTCTGAGAAAATGATTTTGGATTTCCTCAAGAAAAAAAGTTTGGTCGTGTTTCATGTATTTCTGATCTGGATTTTTTGCTGTTTTGATGATTAAGAATTTTATAAGCGTGACTTTGATGGTTAATTGATTTGGTTTTGTGGGTTTGTGGTAATTTTTGGTTTGGGCAAGCATATGCACGACTACGGAGTTATGATTCTATAGATTTCATAATTGGTTTAATAATGTTTTCAATATAGGACTATATGTTTTTATTTTTTAATGTAAGACTATTGATTATTATCTATTAGTTATTATTCAAATAAATGTCCATAATCACTGGATTTTATTCTTTCCACTAAATATTATTAAATTCTATTTAGGAAATAAAAATGTTTAAATCTCACATTGAGAAAATAACTTATGTTTTAGTCATATTTAGGCCTCGTTTTGTTCAACTTATTTTTTCTTATTTTTTCTAATTCTTATTAAAATAAGATCAGACCAGATCAGATCGAATCAGATCAGATTCAATCAGATCAGATCTAATTAGATCAGACCAGATCAGATCCCAACAAGAATTATTATTATTATTATTATTATTATTATTATTATTAGGAAAAATTATCTCAAATAATCCCACCTTTTCGCGTTCTTTCAAAAATAATCTCACTTTTCACTGTCACCGGAAATAATCCTACCTTTTCGCATGTGTGCGAGTTTTGGGTCACCGTTAAAAAACTAACAGTCACTTAACAGAAGTTTCTGAAAATGCCTGTATTTTGCAAATAAATGAAAGGTGGGATTATTTTAGAAAAATTTACTTTTTACTTTTTTAGTTTTGAATTTAAAATTAATATTTTTAAAAATATAACAATACACTCTTGTTAGAGATTTGTCTAACGATTAACAAATTTTGTTAATTGTTTTGGGAAAATATAGTATTGAATTATCAAAAATAATTCAGAGTATCGATCAAGAAAGAAATTACAATAAAAAAAATTGTAGTGATTTATAAAATTTATGGGTTCCGTTTCGGTGAAAAAAATATTGTGTCATTTTCACAACTTTTGAATTACTATTTTGGGGAAAATTTGTATTGAATTACTGTAATAAAAAAATCACAAATTAGGTAGTTCCATTTTAGAAAGAAAATTTTATTGCAATATAAGATTATTAATAAATATTTTAGAGTGTTCATGGAAAATTGCAATACATCAGAAAATGTAGTGAGTTATAAAAATAAAAGTTCTATTTTAGAGAAAAAAAATTGTTGTGTTATTTTCACAACTATTGTAATGTTGTTTCACAAAAAATATTTATATCGAACTATCGAAAAATATTCATAAGTTTTGTAGTGCCATTTTTTTAAGAAATAATAATAATGTAGTATCAAAAAATAATTTGAAGTGCAGCTCAAGAAAAATACAATAAATGCAACTTACAAAAAAATGTACTCCCTCCGTTATAAAAAACACTTCCTCTTTCATTTTTTTCCCTTCCAACAAAACACTTCCACTTTCTATTAAAAAACCACTTTTAACCTTACTTTTTCATACCCTACCTATTACATCATACTTTATCTCTAATAATCTATAAATCACATCTTACTTTTTACACTTAGCTCTATTGTGTAGAATAATTTATTTTTTAATTATTACCATATTATTGGTTATTGAAAAAAAACAATTAGTTTCACTCTAAAAACACTTAAATTTGGTATTTTTTCCAAAAAAATAAAATAAAAATACATTTAAAGAAATTAAAAAATGAAAAAGGGAGAATTTACCTAAAATAATCTCACCTTTCATTTATTTGCGAAAAACGGGCATTTTTCAAAATTTCCGTTAAGTGACCGTTAGTTATTTAACGGCGACCCAAAACTCGCACATATGCGGAAAGGTGGTATTATTTCTGGTGAGAGTGAAAAGTAGGATTATTTTTGAAAGAGCACTAAAAGGTGGGATTATTTGAGATAATTTTTCCTTATTATTATTATTA
The DNA here is from genome assembly GCA_003260385.1 of Cuscuta australis. NCBI lineage: Eukaryota > Viridiplantae > Streptophyta > Magnoliopsida > Solanales > Convolvulaceae > Cuscuta > Cuscuta australis. Next base: position 5,963,396 of record NQVE01000215.1, on the reverse strand, counting down.
TTATTATTCTTGTTGTTGTTGTTATTATTATCAGTATTGTTATCATTATTATTCTTAAAAATAAAAAAGAATAAACTTTAGAAACAAGTTAAATAGAAAACTCAGAAAGTAATCTTTAATGATTTGACGTCAGAAAAATTATTTTTAAAATACATTGACAATGTCAACCTAATTTTACTTTTAACATACGTGTTTATTGCTACTTGTAATTTGAGTTTCTAAAGTTGTTATCTTTTATAAGGATGAGATATTTTAATAAAAATATTATCTCTTTTGTATATTGATTATCTAAATTTAATTATTTTTTAATGTATATATAAATTAAATATTTATTCTAATGTATATATCAAGTAATTATTAAAATATTAAATTAGTATTCTAATTTCACAAAAAAATAATCATAAAATAAAAAATATTATTACATTATAATATGAATGATTATTCTAATATATGAATTAACTAATTTTATTTTATTAAAAAATAATCATTAAATAAAAAACATTGATTATATTATAATATAAATTATCATTACAATTTTCAAACGTTATTATAAAGTCAAATCAAATTATTGATTTGAATTTTAAATCAAATCATAATTAATCAGATCAGATCAGATCCAATCAGATCAGATCAGATCAGATTCAATCAGATCAAACCAGATCAGATCAGAACTTATCAAATCAGATTAGAAAAAATAAGTTGAACGGAACAGAGCCTTAGTGTAAGTTTTTCTTATAAGTATCCTTCCAAAAAGTTAGTTAGTTTGTAGGTCTTTGTATTTTTTTGAAGATATCCAAGACTTTACCTTTATTGTAAATATTGAGAGGAATATTCCGTCCATTATTTCATTGTTGGTCATTAAGAAGTGTATTTTTCTCATTTTGTTATTACTCTAGTCATTTTAATTGCATTCAATTTTATATGAGAGAGAATTTTGAATTTTTGAAAAATAGTTACATAAAAAATTTAAAAAAAAAAACTTTATGAAAAAAGAAAAATAAAGAGAAAGAAAAGTAAAAAGTGAACGCCCTGAACTTATTTAACATAAAACCATTAAGAGAAAAATACGAAAAATACATTTATTAATGATCATTAACGGAATATTAAATGAAATATTTCCTCCCAGTCTTCACAATAAAATATTAAAACCCATGATATTTTTTTATAATAGAGGAACTTTAGAGTAATTTCCTAGAAATTTGTTATCAATATTCTTGTTTTTACCCTAAAACAATCTTACCATTTTTTTATAAGAATCTTTGCTTTGTATAGCACATGTACAACCTACTTTTTTCCTTTGGGTGGTGACATGTTTGATTTGGAATTGTTATTTATTTATTTATTTTCAGTAATAACTTGGAAAAATTATCTAAAATAATCATACTTTTTTGCGCTTTTCAGAAATAATTGCATATTTCATTGTCTTTGGAAATAATCATATATTTCACATGTGTGTGAGTTTTGGGTCTTCTTTAGAAAGATAATAGTCAATTAAAAAATTTTTAAGAAAAAAATTCATTTTTCAAAAATAAAAGAAAGATAAGATTATTTTGGATAATTTTTTCATTTTTACTTTCTCTATGAATAGATACCAAATTTAAGTGTTTTTTAAGAACTGATGTTGTAAATTATCACGCGGGCAAACTACTCTAGACCAGATCCATGGTGGTTTGCTGGGTTTAGATATAAAGAAGTCACAAAAATAAATGTTGAGCGAGAGGATTGTAGGTGGTATTGTGGTAATGTCTATAATCCAATTAATATTAAGTGCGAGAATAGTACATGGACATATTACACAATAGGTTTTAGAGAGATGAAACTCGAGTCCCTTCTACTAAGAGTTACATGCCTATTTATAGGAAAGCTAGGAGACACGATGGCAAGCGCCCATGCCCGGCCACGTGCTAGCCACGTGGCTACAGTATTTGTCTCGTAGCATTTGTCTCTTCTCCTTGGCCGTTTGTCTTTGCGACTATCTTCCTTGGCGGGTAGTGCTTGGGGTGGGAGAGTGTAGAGAAGCCTACGGGCGCTGAAGAATCCAGCCTGCCCAGTTGCTTCCAAGTTGCTATTGTCCAACCGTGCTCGACTACCAGTACGCATGCCATTACGAGTCCCAAAGACTAACTAGGTTGTTTACACCCAGTGAGGGGGGTCAGGGGGCCTTTCACCCGGGTGGTTTACACCCATACCACTCATGTGTGGATCTGTCTGAATTACCCTTCGTAGATTGTGCCCGGTCCTAACCAGTTGGTTTCTACTGGACCAGACCGGGTCGGGGCCTGGGTGGAATACACTTATCAATACGTTCTCCACTTCCTGATCTTGTTGGAACTATCAAGGACAGGAAGTAATTCTACGAAATCCGAGTACCCCTTCTCCGAGTTTCGGACTCAGGATGCTTTGTCGCCCAAAATTCAAATTTCGAAGTTCAAATTTTTGAGAAATGGCGACCACGTGTTGAAACCCTACCCTTTTGTCTCCCCCATGCCTCAATGATGGCACACCATCATTACGCCTGGCAGCTGTCATATCCAATGGTCCACATGTGTCGCTCCCAAGGGTCCTTCCACATATATAAGGCTCCTACCCCCCCTTTCTTTCTCATTCCATCACGTATCCTCTTAAGAGCATTTCCACGTCATTTCTCTCGCCTTTGAGTCCTCCGCACATTTCTCCGGCGCTGCAAGTCCTCAAAGTTCCTTTTCTTCTAGTTTTCCTCTTCTCTTGTTTTTCTTTTGCTTCTAGGCCACCAGAGTTCCACCGCGGATTATCGATGGTTCAGTGATCATACTAACATACTACACTATCATCATTTTTCCATCATACTTGTAACGCTCCAAAATATACCCTAGAATTATTAATGAATAAATAATCAATTAATCAAATTTGTTTTGATTAAAATAAATTATTGTTGGGCTTTGGGCCGATATGAAATTTGTTTTGACATCTAATATCAAAATCTGGATAAGTCTCATAGAGATAAATCCAATATGTGGACTATTTGTGTGGTCTCGATTGGGAACCTGAGTACAGACCCAAATCAAGAGTAAATAAAGAATTTGTTTAGAATGTAAATATTGAAATGATTTGTTGAAATAAATCATGAGAATAATTGATATGAATTAAATGAGAGAACCTTTTATGAGAAAGGTCAATTAAACCAATTTTGACTCTGTTAAAGTTAAACACCCAAAAATGTGGTGTCGGAGAAAGTATAATGAATGAATATAAAAATTATATCGTTTGATAGAGTTCGACTGTCTGATCGCAACAGTGCAAACAGATTTCAATTCGGAGAAAGTTGGACCGAAAAGTATACCCCGACTCGGACCAAATTAGTCCCAATCAGAGAGTAACGTGCTGAGTCTCCTTAAGTCGCACTATCGCCGAAAGAAGAACGTGAATTTCCTACGCAGCATCTACTCAGACTTTGTTTCCTTCTTCTTCATCTTCCCTATAAAAGGAGAAGCTAACTCCCTCATTCCTTCACCATTCTCCTTCAAATAAACTCTGAGAGAAAGCTGTGAGTGTGGAGAACGAAGTTGTGCTGTCAATTTGGTGTGAAGTCGCCGGAGTAAGCCACAATCTTCGCCGGAAGTTCCGCCGGAAAATATTCAAAACCTTCATTTACCTTCAAGGTAAGCCCGTAGATATATCTAATGACTAGAATGTTCATATAGGTCGTTTCTACATTCATAAATGGTCATTCGGTTGAGTTTTGTGTTGACATGTTTGAAGAACCAAGAATCATAAACCTTGAATTTGATGTTAAAAATATGTTTTAATAATTCTAATATGATCTATGAACCTTGGAGAACATCTCTATATAGTTTAATTGAAGTTCGGTGACTAAAAATGGTTTTCCCGAAAAATGGACCGAGGTTGAAGACGAATGAACAGTGGCTAAAAATCCACAGAGTGGATCGATCCCCTTCATTGGATCGATCCTCTGGGAGTTTTTCTTCTAGTTGGATCGATCCAGAGGGCTGGATCGATCCTCCAAAACTCTGGTCCGAAAATTTGTCTGAAATTGCTATTTTTGAGTTCTAAAATCCTATTTTTGATACCAATTGATTATTATTATTATAAAAATGATTTTTCACAACAAAAATGATGTTTTTAACAAATTAAAACATTATGTGATGCATGACGGTAAGTTCGGGTGTTAACACTCGGGACTAGGCCGCTAATTGTTATTAAATGTTATGTTGAATGATCATTATGATGAACTATTATTGTGGCCAATTATGAATGATTAACCTATTGATTAGTATGATTATTGATTAAATCATGATTAAAAATGGATATAATGATGATTATGAAAATGATGTATATTGTTAAGGATATCTAGAATAACTCTAAGATATACCCACTTGTATAATGATGATGATTATTAAGGATATCTAGAAGAACTCTAAGATATACCTCTTTGACCAATTCATATTTCGGGGTTAAAACGTATGTACGGGATCCAGAACGGATATCACCCACCCGACAGTTCACTGTTCGGTTGGTACGTAATCCACATGACTCATAGGGTGGATTATCGATTCTTGTGTTCTGCATTAAACTATTTATAGTTTAAGGGCCTGGTTAGAAATGTTGCCTTAGACTAGGAATAGTTAAGAGTTGTTATGAAATGATTTGGCCTTAGATTAAGAATAATTTAAGAGCATTGTTGAGATATTGAATATCAAATGACTTGGAATAAAATATTGAGAATATCATGAATGTTTGAATTATATATTGTGTGCATGATATCAAATGGTTGGTTATGAATCGAGATTCAATTTATGTGGATGTTCGACGCATTAGATATGCTTACTCAGCTTTACCGCTGAGCGTGTAGTGTGTTTTATTTGCTACACGCAGCTAAACAGAAAGATTAATGTGATCCTGGCGGCAGATGGGGCGAGATTGTCGGGATGGATGTGACAAGTTTGAAATGATTTATGATATGTCAAAATTAAATTCGCTTCCGCAATATTGTTGAATACTCCGTACTGTATGTGTTATGAAAAATATTATTGTGATAAATAAAAGTGTTTGAAAAGTTTTAAATTTTTACGATTACCAAGTTAAATACTTTAGTCCCAAAGGGGCTGCAGACCTGTACGGATTAGGGTGTTACAATTTGGTATCGGAGCAAATGGTTTTAAAACCGATCTTCGGATCAAAAATTTGAATTAAAAAAATATTGTCAATCACATCCACGACTCTCGCGTCCCTCTACTCCAGGAAAATGGTATGAGAATTTACTTGGTAAATAATGACTCTATTAAGAATTCTCATTAAATAACAATTGATTAGTACTGAAACCGTATCGAGCGTAGACTCTAGTTGAACTTTTGTACTCGGTGAAGAGACGAAAGAATAAACGATATGTTTATAATCTCCTGATACGTTATCAACGTACATTTCGCATCGCAAATGACGAAACTAATCTGCATCGCAAAATTGTATGAAAGTGAGAAGACTATGAAGAAACGATAAATGTTGAGAAACATCTGTGAAGCTGATGTCAAAGATCCTCATGTGGACTCAAGACGATCTAATCGCTGATTCAAACATGAACGTGTAGAATCAATAAACTCTGTTATCTAAAGTATCTGATACTATTGTTTGACTCATTAGGACACATTATGCGATTACTTAATGTGAATCGAAATCGTTCATTAAGCGACAATTCTTTGTAAAACATCGTTAAAGTACCATACAAGGAAATCGACTGTAACACCCCAATCCGTATAACCCGGAATTACACGAATTAAGGTGAAACGAGAGTTAAATAAAAATTTTGCTTGACATTCGAAAATGACAATTACTTATAAATATTAAATTTACAGACTCTGGATCGCGACCCATTTAAAAAATATATTCTCAGAGTAATGCGGAAGTACAATAATAATTAAATCATGACACATTTAAATTCTTTGATGATCAAACATTTGCCTGCCATCCTTGCATCTCCTCTGACTCAATGCCCTCCGGGAGTGGTTCCGTCATTGTCCTCTTGTTACCTACGTGTAGTCAATGAAAAATACAAACTACACGCTCAGCGAAACCGCTGAGTGGTACCACGCTAGAACTGTAGAACAATTCATAGACATATACATATACATATATATATACGTCCACAAAATGTATAAAAATATTCATGATATGGCACATTATATCATATGTTCAATTTGATGATTTATGATGGTGGATATTTAATGATGATTACCTGATGGCATATTTAATCAATATAATTATTCTTGATGATGATTACATGACACTTATGTAATCAATATAATTGTTCTTGATGATGATTTCATGACACCTATGTAATCAATGTACTTGATGATGATAACATGATTTCACATTTAATCAATTTGATTGTTCTTGATGATGATTACATGACACCTATGTAATCAATGTACTTGATGATGATAACATGATGCATGAACCTAAACGTGCAAGGACGACCCTTGCGCTATGAGATTCGTCAGGTTGTACGACGAACTCACGCCACCTTAGTCTCACGAATGAGGTTAGACTAGAAAAATGGGGGTGGTACTCGAAAGCCTGAATACCATGTACGTACACTAAGCCCGGAACGGGTGATGTCGGACTGCTGAGTCCCGCACATCACGCTATAAGAGACGCAATTACGCATGATCTCTTACGCATGCATATGATATGATATGCTACAATATGTGTGATGATATGAGTCATATGATATGAACAATTTGTAAACAATATGAATGGATAAATATACTTTATTTTATTTGGGTGAAATCTATTAAAAATATCATTTAATTAAGTTACGGGGCTCGGAACGGTCGACCGTTTAGCACGGCGGTCGACTGTGCTATATTTCAACTCGTCGGATTTCTAGATCACCGTGACGGTCGACCGCGGTTGACCGGCGGTCGATCGTTGTTGACTGGCTGGAAGTGATGGCCCTCGGCTGGACAGGCGGCGGTCGACCGTCCGCCGTCGGCGGTTGACCGTTCTGCTGACAGTCGTGGTCCGTTTCGAGATTTTAACACGACGGTCGACCGTTTGGGTCTGCGAGTCTTACTCTTGCTATTTTAGGTGTCTAAAATACTTCTTTAAGTCTTTTAAACACCTTTGATTAACATATACATATTGTTGGGTTGATTTCCAAGGTTTATATATACTTATGTGTATATTAACTTTATGAATTTGGTGTATTTTGATCTCAAAATATAGATGACTTATATATGCATCACATATATATTTTGGAATGATTTCAACATATGGATTAATATATATGTTCATGTACATACATGATGAATGATTCGACAAGTCTAACGTAAGGGTACAGACCTGGAAATCATCGGCCGAAACCTTACGGATGAGCGGGAGTGGAAACAACATCGAAATTCACCAACTTTGTTATTCCCATCACAATTGGACAGCCTGCGATATTTTGAGCATATCTCCATCGTTTCTTCACGGAATTGCAAACCGTTTGATTCTGTGGATTCCTAAGACGTAAGGCTACAACTTTTGTGAAGAAACCATGTTAAAATAATGAGTTTAAAGTGGTCAAATATAGCTCACAAGTGGACTCATAGTTGCTGCTAGGATTTTGGATGTTCCAACGAACAACGATTCCGACGATTATCTCATTAACTTCAATATTCTAACGCCGAACCTTCTCTATGATACCTTCCGGATGTTCCTAATAAGTGTTAGAGAGTTTATGGTAAGTTCTTGGAATGAAACAATATGAATTTGGTGAAGAAAATGGTCCAACCCGAGGAGCTCGCCACCACTGGCGCAGTCCCGGTATTTTGGTCATATCTTCTTCGTTACTTAACGAAATCACGAGCCGTTTGTTGGGATGGATTTGTATCGCCTGGGGCTACAACTTTGGTTCAGAAAGTATTTCGAGATAATGTATGAAAAATTTCAGTTTTTACCTAGAAGTGGGCTGCTGTGTTTGAACTCAGGATTTTAGAAACTTTAGCTACTTTCTTCTTGCTCCTTCTTCTTCCTTAATATGAAATCATGGAGTTGGAATCTCCTTTTTCCTTCCTTGGTGCCTGACCGACAGAGAGAGAGAGGTGAAGAGGAGAGATGATGGATGGATGATTGGTGATGATGTTTGATGATGAATATGTGGTGGAGAAAATGGAATAAAGGTGGGAGCATTATATAGGAAGGGTTGGATTATAGTGTTAGTGGAGTGGAGTGAGGTAGCTAAGGAGAAAAGGTCTCGTGATTGAAGGAGTTTTGAAGATTTTAAAATATTCTCCTACTCCGTAACTGATAAACTGGCTAAAACGGTACGCGCTTTTTCGCCTAAATTGTTCCAAATTGAAAACGGATTGTGTTTTTGGAAACAGACTATCAAAACTAGAATTTTGACGTAATCAAAATATTTTTCTGAGAACTTTTATTTTTCTCAGTGTTCGGGTCTGTCTCAATCATAAATTAATTCAATAATATAAATGATATAAAAATATATGAATTTAATTCAAAAGATAAATATGGTGTTGTCAAATGTCAAAGATTTAGATTTCTAATCTTAAGAAATCTCTTTTGAATTGAGTTTATTTTATGAGTCAAAGTTACAATTTTTAATATTTAAAATTGTCATAGTTTGCAATTTATAAATGAGATTGATTCATAAAATGTACCGTTGGAATCGTCTCTTCGGGACATATCCATAAAAATAAGTTTTTAACAAAAAGTCATTATTTTGAAAATCCATTTATTTTTGGTCAAACGTATAAATATTCCTTATTGGACAAAAACTACTTTTGTTTTATAATAAATTTTAGGCCATATTTTGTGGCGTTACATCGACATTACCCTTAGTATGCATTAACTGACTGAACGTCGTTGCTGTTGTCAACTTGTGATGAAGAATTCCTCAACTGAAGACCAATGATGGTAACCTTATAGAGGTGAAAGCAAAGCTGATTTCTGAACCGACCAAGTTCATCTCGAATATATATGCGAAAACATCTCAAGTGTGAAATCTATTCGTGCGATACCCAAAAAGAAATATCTGAACTGAAGGAACGTACTGAAAGTATGTCACCTCTTTGATATGAACATCCTTATATCTCATTGTTCTGAGAAATTGAATTCTTTGTCAATCTTGATCCTAGAAAGGACTAATATTCGTAACTCCGTATTTAATGTGTTTCCGTCGAAACTAAAAAACTCAATTATGAAGATTGCCTGACAAAGAGTCATCTGATAAAGTGTTTCCTCCTTAGGGGAATACCTGTTTTGTTTATACACGAATCAATGAGACTCTAAATCAACTACTGTCAGTTGAACAATTCGTTATCCTCTACTTTATATCATGACTTATTTGATCAGCTTAGGGGATCCATTGTATTCTCTAAGATTGACTTACGGTCAAGATACTATCACATCTCTGTTTAGAATGATGGACAAACTGACGATCGGAAATTGCTACCCTTTACTACGTATAGATGATTTGTTCGAAGAAGCTGTTTGTTAAAAGCTATAGACATCTCGACCTTGTTGAATGAACTGATGCCTTGCTATGAAGCGACTAGTGATTTAGTTGTTTATCGTCAAAAACGTCGATGTAGTCTGAATTGACTAAGTGAAACATAGTGATGCTGACTAGACAAATCGATTGTTTCGTTTGACGTGAATAAGTGACGCCAACAGTGAAAGATTGAAGAACGAATAAAATGTAGCTCGCATATGACTAACCATTGATGTTTAGGGATAATATTATTTAAACACAAAATACAACTTGGATTACGTGAAGAAAGTTATATATTCAATTCCAAGTCTAGTCTTCCAGGATTCACAAACTTATCGTAACTAACCCCAGGTCCCGGGAAAGCTTTAGCAAACTCTAATTTGTCTAAAAGTTCACCAACAAAGAAAGAAGAAATGAAAAGTTTCCTCTGACTCAAAGACATGAAGTTCTGCCTCACTGCATCGTCTAGAAATTTGATTAGATATTGAAATAACCGTCAATGTTCAAGAGACCAATGGGTCTATTGTGTAACCCTTCAGAAGCCCACGAGATCAAGGTAAACAAACCTTCCATAGTGTCAACTCCTCCGGGAAGAACGATGAAAGCTTCCACAGCATGATTCATCTCAAAATATTTGTAGTAATTGCTGGAAACTGTGTGCTCTACGCCATATGTAGGTCCGTAGACCCGTCGTGTTGCTATGTACCCAGGAATGAAACCTCTAACGAGACCACCATTGGTAAATACTGTTGAAGTAACAGCTCCTTGTAGGCCAACGTTGCCTCCTCCATAAGCAAGACTAATTCTTCGCCTTATCAATTCTCTTCCTAAATCTACTGCAGTAGCCATAAACTTTGGATTTCTACCAAGAGAGTGACTGCCAAGAAGACCAACGAATCTTATAGTGTAAGGAAGTGTTCGAGAAGTTCCTTCCATAATGTGAGAATGTGAGATACTCTTTCTATAATCATAATATATATATATATATATATATATATATATATATATATATATATATATATATATATATATATATATATATATATATATATATATATATATATATATATATATATAGCCTCAGAAACCTGACCACTGGTGGAAAGGTAATTGTCACCAGTCAAAATACGTACAATAAAATGTATTCAATATACCTATAGACAAGAACGTACTCGCTAATATTATAGTGTGCTGATGATATGACGCATTGAGACTCTTGAACAGTTGGATTCGTTGTCCTGAAAAACGTTTAAATTCGAGACGAAAAGTCAAAACGGGTATTTCCCTAAGACAATGACTTCTTGAGTAGCTTCCAAAGAGTGAAATATTGAGGGATGAAAACCTACGATTAGTAACGATAATTCACAAACGTTATCTTTGTATCTTCTGATTCATACCCTTGAAATACTCAAACTTATTGTGTTGATCACACTCTTGAAACATCCCACTTGACCAATCTTGAAAAGATTGAATTCCATTACTGGTATCAAGATATTGAACCATGAAAAATTTGTCTTAACTCACAATGTAATCCCCAAGATGCCTTTTGATACCGATATTTGAAAACTATACCCTTGGAATACGTGACTCGGTCACAATAGTAAAAATACCCTGACTTAAACATTATGTTAAACCTCTCTTTGTGCACTACAAAACGATCAATACAATCAAGCTATCTCTGAGGATTATTATCAATGATATTGTTAGAATCCTAGCAAGGAAATGTATGTGCGACAACTAGAGAAGAAATGACGTCACAAGAACAGGCTGAATCATTCAAGTGAAGATTCCGAACCTACATGCGATGTTGGTGTAAGAACTTGTAAAGATTCCCCACTCTATGAATTCATGAATTAAATCACGCACTAAAGATATTATCTTCTTCACTCGAAATGAAATCAACCATGGTGTTACATCAAACCCGTCATTTTCAAGAACGTATCTGGATATATTCCAAAATCGATGAAGAAAGTTGAATACGACAAGACGTATATGAAACGCCACTCTAACGTTATCACCTGTGGATACGAATTAGTGCAAAGACTCATTAACGATAATGAGATCTACCATGAAGTGAACGAAGAAATGTGTTAGTCGGTTTAGTCGTTCTGCCCACGCCTTATAGGGGGGGTGAATAAGGCGTTTAAAATCTTTTCGGAGTTTGATAAAAACGGTGTTGGCAAATGCGGAAGCAGTATATAAAACGCAGAAATAAAAGCGTAAATAAAATGCACACCGATTTTATACTGGTTCGGGAACACCCTACTCCAGTACCTCGAGGCTCCTCCTCAAGGATTTCCGAATCCACTAAGTCCCGGTCTCTTGAACTCCGTCAAAGCACCGCACTAGTTTGGCAAACAACCCTTGCCAATAGGATTCACTCCGAGATTTCACCACGGCTATCTCGAACCGTTTACAACGAAGATTTAACGGCTATCTTCTACCGTTTCCCCAAGGATTTCAAAGGCTATCCTTGAACCTTTACCCAAGGATTTATACGGCTATCCTCGACCGATACAATATGAGAATTTAACGGCTATTCTCGACCGTATAAAGAAGTGTTTGAAAAACACAAAAGAGGATTCTACACAACGGCTAGAATATAAAAATGAAGAACAAAACTTAGCCGGTGTAGAAAGAAAGTATACTCTCTCAAAAATACAATTCAAACTTATGAATATGAGAGTATATAACTAGAAACACAAGCTCAAAGTGTGTGTATAAAAATCGGGAATTTAAGGCTCTTGAAATAGCCAAAATATTGAAAATAATTAATAAAAGAATGAACACACTTAGAATATAAAGGGAGGATGTTTAGAGCTTTGTTTCTTGAAGAAATATGAAGGATTAGGCTTGTATTTATAGTGGAAGATGTTAATTAGCCGTTGCGAGGTGATTAGGGTTGATTTAATTCAAATTGGCAATTTTGCTACAGTGCTGTAACGGATCCGGTACCCTTCACGGTAGGGGGGTCCGTGTCATCCGGTACCTAGGTACCGTGACACGGTACGGCCTACCGTGTGGGAGTACCGTGTCTTCCAAAAGTTCAGTTCGCCTCTGGCGGTACCTGGTTAGGACGGGTTAGCCAACCGTCTACGCCTACCGTCGGTACCTAGGTACCGTTACACGGTATGGGGGTACCGTGTAGGCGGTATGCCCTACCGTGTGGCGTACCGCTAGGGGTACCGTGACTCTGTTCGGATTTTTCCAAAATTCCCTTAATCCTTCGTGTTTGAGTTTAAAACCTTTTAGATATTTGAAAGTGTTTATGTGATGGTTTTAAACATATTTTGTGAGTGCTTTTGAGCTTGTGAATATAGGTATATAAAGTCATATCCTTACATTGGTTTCTACCTATATTCTACGCTAGTTTTAGTGTTTCGACTTCATTCTTGAGTACCGAATCTTAATGGATTCTTGTTTTCCTGAAACACTTAAACAAACTTTAAGCTCTTATATTGTTTGTTAACATCAAAACATGAAACTTAGCAAACCAAGGCTAACAATCTCCCCCTTTTTGATGTTGACAAACAATATACTTCAAAGTGAGTTAGGCGAGAGTAAAATAATGAAGCAAGCAAGCCCCCCCTAAGAATAAGCATATTTAAAATACTCACTTTGAACTTTTTCTTGTGTTTATTAAAAGTATAAGTTTGATGCAAATAGTTTCACAAGAATGCACTCAAGTCAAGTTGCATATGCACCACTTTGAAGTATACATCTTCTCCCCCTTTTGTCAAAATCAAAAAGGGTATTTTGAAAATTTTAGCTATGTATAACTTCTTGAAACCCTCCCCCTATCAAAATGAATTTTTTTAGGAAAAATGATAGTTTTGAGATCATAGGGCAAAAGGTGCATTTACACCGAAACTCCATCTAAAAATGAAAACTCCCCCTAAAATGATGCAAGTTTAAAAACTTTAATTTTTTCAGGGGTTTTTAGGGATTATTTTCTAAAAAACATGATTTAAAGATGAATTAAAAAAATATTTAATCATGCAAAGCAAGGCTAAAGCAAATAAAAGCACGTATGAGATAAGGTTTTATTTTTGAAAATAGTTAAAACAAAACAAAATATCTTATCCCAATAAGTGAGAAGAATTTACCTTGGTTTATGCCGCTCTTTTTTCGGCTTTGAATATACTTCTTTCCTCTTCACATACTTCTTCAATTTGAGGAAATCTGTATATTTCATTCTCATTGCCTTCTCTTCATCTTCCTCGTCATTTGAATCACTTGACTCGCTTGATTCTTCACTTGACGAGTCTTTGGAAGCTTTGAAGGCGTTGGTAAGCTTGGGATTTTCACGCATTTCTTCCTCTTTGATCTTTCTCAACAAAAGTTTGTGAGAATACAAGGAAGACCAAATGTGGGCGGTTTCGGCCTTATCACATTTGGGTAATAAATCCACTATACTACTATGGTTTACACCCATACCACTCATGTGTGGATCTGTCTGAATTACCCTTCGTAGATTGTGCCCGGTCCTAACCAGTTGGTTTCTACTGGACCCGACCGGGTCGGGGCCTGGGTGGAATACACTTATCAATACGTTCTCCACTTCCTGATCTTGTTGGAACTATCAAGGACAGGAAGTAATTCTACGAAATCCGAGTACCCCTTCTCCGAGTTTCGGACTCAGGATGCTTTGTCGCCCAAAATTCAAATTTCGAAGTTCAAATTTTTGAGAAATGGCGACCACGTGTTGAAACCCTACCCTTTTGTCTCCCCCATGCCTCAATGATGGCACACCATCATTACGCCTGGCAGCTGTCATATCCAATGGTCCACATGTGTCGCTCCCAAGGGTCCTTCCACATATATAAGGCTCCTACCCCCCCTTTCTTTCTCATTCCATCACGTATCCTCTTAAGAGCATTTCCACGTCATTTCTCTCGCCTTTGAGTCCTCCGCACATTTCTCCGGCGCTGCAAGTCCTCAAAGTTCCTTTTCTTCTAGTTTTCCTCTTCTCTTGTTTTTCTTTTGCTTCTAGGCCACCAGAGTTCCACCGCGGATTATCGATGGTTCAGTGATCATACTAACATACTACACTATCATCATTTTTCCATCATACTTGTAACGCTCCAAAATATACCCTAGAATTATTAATGAATAAATAATCAATTAATCAAATTTGTTTTGATTAAAATAAATTATTGTTGGGCTTTGGGCCGATATGAAATTTGTTTTGACATCTAATATCAAAATCTGGATAAGTCTCATAGAGATAAATCCAATATGTGGACTATTTGTGTGGTCTCGATTGGGAACCTGAGTACAGACCCAAATCAAGAGTAAATAAAGAATTTGTTTAGAATGTAAATATTGAAATGATTTGTTGAAATAAATCATGAGAATAATTGATATGAATTAAATGAGAGAACCTTTTATGAGAAAGGTCAATTAAACCAATTTTGACTCTGTTAAAGTTAAACACCCAAAAATGTGGTGTCGGAGAAAGTATAATGAATGAATATAAAAATTATATCGTTTGATAGAGTTCGACTGTCTGATCGCAACAGTGCAAACAGATTTCAATTCGGAGAAAGTTGGACCGAAAAGTATACCCCGACTCGGACCAAATTAGTCCCAATCAGAGAGTAACGTGCTGAGTCTCCTTAAGTCGCACTATCGCCGAAAGAAGAACGTGAATTTCCTACGCAGCATCTACTCAGACTTTGTTTCCTTCTTCTTCATCTTCCCTATAAAAGGAGAAGCTAACTCCCTCATTCCTTCACCATTCTCCTTCAAATAAACTCTGAGAGAAAGCTGTGAGTGTGGAGAACGAAGTTGTGCTGTCAATTTGGTGTGAAGTCGCCGGAGTAAGCCACAATCTTCGCCGGAAGTTCCGCCGGAAAATATTCAAAACCTTCATTTACCTTCAAGGTAAGCCCGTAGATATATCTAATGACTAGAATGTTCATATAGGTCGTTTCTACATTCATAAATGGTCATTCGGTTGAGTTTTGTGTTGACATGTTTGAAGAACCAAGAATCATAAACCTTGAATTTGATGTTAAAAATATGTTTTAATAATTCTAATATGATCTATGAACCTTGGAGAACATCTCTATATAGTTTAATTGAAGTTCGGTGACTAAAAATGGTTTTCCCGAAAAATGGACCGAGGTTGAAGACGAATGAACAGTGGCTAAAAATCCACAGAGTGGATCGATCCCCTTCATTGGATCGATCCTCTGGGAGTTTTTCTTCTAGTTGGATCGATCCAGAGGGCTGGATCGATCCTCCAAAACTCTGGTCCGAAAATTTGTCTGAAATTGCTATTTTTGAGTTCTAAAATCCTATTTTTGATACCAATTGATTATTATTATTATAAAAATGATTTTTCACAACAAAAATGATGTTTTTAACAAATTAAAACATTATGTGATGCATGACGGTAAGTTCGGGTGTTAACACTCGGGACTAGGCCGCTAATTGTTATTAAATGTTATGTTGAATGATCATTATGATGAACTATTATTGTGGCCAATTATGAATGATTAACCTATTGATTAGTATGATTATTGATTAAATCATGATTAAAAATGGATATAATGATGATTATGAAAATGATGTATATTGTTAAGGATATCTAGAATAACTCTAAGATATACCCACTTGTATAATGATGATGATTATTAAGGATATCTAGAAGAACTCTAAGATATACCTCTTTGACCAATTCATATTTCGGGGTTAAAACGTATGTACGGGATCCAGAACGGATATCACCCACCCGACAGTTCACTGTTCGGTTGGTACGTAATCCACATGACTCATAGGGTGGATTATCGATTCTTGTGTTCTGCATTAAACTATTTATAGTTTAAGGGCCTGGTTAGAAATGTTGCCTTAGACTAGGAATAGTTAAGAGTTGTTATGAAATGATTTGGCCTTAGATTAAGAATAATTTAAGAGCATTGTTGAGATATTGAATATCAAATGACTTGGAATAAAATATTGAGAATATCATGAATGTTTGAATTATATATTGTGTGCATGATATCAAATGGTTGGTTATGAATCGAGATTCAATTTATGTGGATGTTCGACGCATTAGATATGCTTACTCAGCTTTACCGCTGAGCGTGTAGTGTGTTTTATTTGCTACACGCAGCTAAACAGAAAGATTAATGTGATCCTGGCGGCAGATGGGGCGAGATTGTCGGGATGGATGTGACAAGTTTGAAATGATTTATGATATGTCAAAATTAAATTCGCTTCCGCAATATTGTTGAATACTCCGTACTGTATGTGTTATGAAAAATATTATTGTGATAAATAAAAGTGTTTGAAAAGTTTTAAATTTTTACGATTACCAAGTTAAATACTTTAGTCCCAAAGGGGCTGCAGACCTGTACGGATTAGGGTGTTACAATACTGTTAGCACGTACTTTTACACCACACTGTAATTATAAACTTACTTTGGTCTTAAAAGACTTAGGAGTTATATTTTAGTATGTTCAGACTTTTTTACTCTTATCCAGAAAGATTTTTATATTAATCGCGCTAATCTATGCTAGATAGGAATATCATATTTTTTGAATCAAAAGGTCGGTTATCCAACTTTTTTTAAATGGCTGCTAAGGAGAGTAATCATAGGATCGTAATATTTCATTATTGTTCTATTTTCTTGAATTAATTCGGGAAAAAAATAACCATATTTTTAAAAATCAATACGGGTGAGGAGAATCAAATTATTGTGGGGGGGAGAGGAATCACTTTTTTCGATAATCTAAACTGATGCGCGGGGAGGGGGCATCATATGTTTTGCCCATCAGTGACGAATTTATAACAATTGAGTTTTTGAATCAGAACAAACGTCCGTAAATCTTAAATCACAAAGTAATTTTATTTTAAAGGAAATTGTATCCTTTATGTTATTGAAGAACATTAATCAACTGTCTGAATTATTTAATAGTATAAAATTATTCATTGAAGAATTCCGAAAAATTGTTTTTGGCGCAATTGTAGCATTAGGAAACTAGGTTTAATATAAGGTTTACACAACCTAAATGAATTATGTATTATTTCATACATGATTACCTTGACGTTTGAAAGAATACAATTACTAATAATTTATGTTTTTTATGATTATTGATAAAAATTAATGTCAAATATTGTCATTTATAAACTGTTTTTACCAAATCCAATTCGCTAACGATTAATTTTATATTTTTGTTTCACGAGTGAGAGTAAATATAAGTTTGAAAGTTTAATTTTAGATGCCTTTAATCTTTAAAACATCACAAAAAATTTTTTGTATACTTCAAAAAAATTTTGAAATGTTCTAATTTATATGAGACTTTGACATGTTAATTTTCATGTATATAGTAAGATTACCATTAGCAACTCTTATACTCCATTTGTTCAGAATTGTTCTTCACATATTGACTTGACTCACTTTTTAAGACTAGAAAAAAAGTGTCGACCTTCCAAGAATTCCCCTACTTTACAATTTTACAGCTCCCTTTCTTACTTAAAAACCAATAAAAAGTAGATGAGTGGTAAAACAAAAGAGCATTATTGACATTTACCTATAAAATGCAGACTGAAAAGGAAATGACAAAAATATTTCTGGACGAACCAAAAAAAAGTGAGAAGAACATTTCCGGAGAAAGTTTGTTTTACCATTAATTTTACTTTTAAGGTCGATGTTTTATTTTATTCGCTATTTGAAAAATGTTGTAGGCTGGAAATTAATTTTTTTTAAAAAAAATTGTTCCACCCCGTGCGTCGCACGGGTTAAAATACTAGTTTTACAAAATCATACACTTTACTACTCGTTTTTGGTGTATAAATTTATATTCTCTGACAAAATTTTAATGATATTGCCTAATTATCTTACTTTTTCCAAAACTTAAGCATTTTTTAAATTCTTTATATTGATTTATATATCTAAAAATTACTTCAAAATTTAAAATAAAATAATCTAATAGATTTAATACTTTTTTTGATATTTTAAAATTATTAAATAGAAAATGGAAGTGTTAATGTAAATTTAAGAATTAAAAAAACCAAAGTCATAACCCCTTGGGTCGACCCGAACCCGATAATACTGGGTCATGAACATACAGTTCTCAACCCGAATCCGAATTGACCCGAACCAGAAATAATCCAAATTCAAAGTAATTGAACCCGAACTGACTGACCGATTTACCAGCTCTAATAATAGTATACCTGTACAAAAATAGGACGAGGGAACAAAAAAAACGAGCGAATATAGAGTCAACGGTAACAAGACCCCGAATTAAGGGGAGACAAGGACGAAAGTGGGGAGTGGGGTTTTCCAGTTGCCGGTTAATCATCCGAGTGTTGCACGAAAGGTGGAATCCTGACCGTTCCTTGGTTCCAATGTCAAGCCAATCACCACCGTTCGATCCGCTCCCATCATCACAAGATTCCGCCCACTATCAGCCACGCCATTCGCAAAATTTTAAATCCGGATTTCAAGTCCGCGGTATAAAGAACACCAAAAAAATTTCCCGACCCTCCAAAACTTCTCGTTTTCGGATTGTGACTTTTTTTTTAGTTGATAAACACGAGCTCTGATACGATTGCTGGCCCATCGCTCTGAATCTTGAGATTGAGCTTCGCAGCATCTGTAAGTTCTTTCTGTTGTTTTCTTGAATTTTTAATTTTTCAAATGGATTTCTGTGGTTCGTTGGATCATGCGTCAGACTTTCAATCTCTCTGTGTGATTTGATGGGCATGATTTTGTGTTGATGCTTAGGGTTCGTTAGTTTCCCTTAAAAAAAAGAATCTTTAGTCGTTTTATTGATTTTAAGTTTGATAATCTGTTCTCTGGGAGCCCCGAGTGATATTAATGGGAAAGTAGATCTCTTTATTACTGTCTTAATTTGGTGGTTTCGTTACTTTAGCCTCTGTACGAATAAATCGTCAAAGTATCTTTTTTTCATGTGTAGACTTATGATTTTACCCAAGAACATGCAATTTAGGGTTTTACATCGATCCTGACTTAGATTTTCTGCTGTGTTAGTTTTTCGTACCAGGAAACAGTACTGTCTTGCTGCTGTAAGCAATGGGAGAGGGAGATGCGTCTGAATTATCCGAGTCAATGGTGAATGGCGATGTGGCAATGGTGGAAAAGTGTGAAACTTTGGCGGATAAAAAAGATTCTGACGGCAGTGGTGTAAAGGAGATGGATGAAGATAACAGGGATGTTGATACACCTGATGTGGATAAAATGGATGTAGATGTAGGGCATGTGAATGAAAAAGACATTAAAGATGAAACAAAAGAAAACAGAGACGAGGGCGTAAAGGAAGATGATGAAAACCTGGAGGACAAGGCTGAGGCAATGACTGGAGAGGTAGCTGTGGAAAATCCCGATGACACTAAAGACAAGGAAGAAAAAGAGGCTGTTGAAAGTGATGATAAGGTGGAGAAAGATGCTGAAGAGACTAATGATAAGGTTGGCAAAGAAGCTGGAGGAAATGAGGATAAGGTGGAGAAAGAAGCTGATGAGAGTATGGATAAGGTTGAGAAAGAGGCTGAAGAATCTAAGGATAAGGGTGAAAAAGAGGCTGACGAATCTAAGGATAAGGTCGAAGAAGAGGCTAATGAGATTAAGGTTGGAAAAGAGGCTGATGAGAACAAGAATCTGGTTGAAAAAGAGGCTGATGAGAATGAAGATGTTGAGAAAGAGTCTGATGAGAATGAAGATGTGGTTGAAAAAGAGGCTGATGATAATGAAGATGCTGAAAAAGAGTCTGATGAGAATGAAGACGTGGTAGTAAAAAAGGCTGATGAGAATGAAGATGTGGTTGTAAAAAAGGCTGATGAGAATGAAGATGTGGTTGAAAACAATGCTGCTGAGAATGAAGATGTGGTTGAAAAGGAGGCTAATGAGAATGAAGATGTAGTTGAAAACAAGGCTGTTGAGAATGAATGTGTGGTTGAAAAGGAGGCTAATGCAAATGAAAATCTAGTTGAAAAAGAGGCTGATGAAAATGAGGGTGTGGTTGAAAAAGAGGCTGATGAGAATGAGGATATGGCTGAAAAAGAGGTTGATGAAAATGAGGATGTTGATGGAGAAGATGTTGATGACGATACAGAGATGCCTGAAAAAGAGACTGATCTGCCAAAAGATGAAAATGAAAGTGATACCATTGAAGGGTCTAGTGCTGATATAGAATCAAAGAAGAATGCTAAGTTGAAAAGTAATCCTGTGGAGAAAGAAAAAAAGAAGAAGACAACTGAAGATAAGAAAGAGATAGTTCCGAAAACTCCAACTGCGCCTACAATTGAACGTCCTGTTCGTGAACGAAAATCAGTTGAGAGACTTGTTGCATCCATTGAGAAAGATTCTGCCAAGGAATTCCGTATAGAAAAGGTGTTTTAATTAGTTTTATTCATTTCCCTCAATTTTTGGTTAAATAAATTCAGATTCCATACCTACGTGAAGGCATGCCTATTGTTAACTCTGTTACTGATGTAATGTGATGTACAGGGACGTGGAACTGCACTCAAGGACATTCCAAATGGTATATAATTTAAGCACTTGTGTACTCTCTGTTCTTAGATCCATTTATGGTAATATCAATCATGAATATGACTCATTGTGACTATCATATCTTAGTTGCTGCATCAGAATGTCATATTAGTCATCCATAGTTGTTATAGGTGTGCCTGAGGCGCCAGGCGCACAAGGCACATGAGGGGCAGGGGTAGGTGCATCGCTAAGGATGAGGCTGGTGATGATTGAAGGCTGTGCGCCTAGGTGTGCATCAGTGCCTTATGTGCACTAAGTGAGGCGCAGCGGAGGCGTGCCTCAAGGACTAATTTTTTTGTAACTAATAACCTAAAAACTCATTCTAGGGTTATTTAGTTATCATCATCATCTTCTTTGGTTGTTCCTACCCTTTTCTGTTTTATCTTATGCTACATATATGTTTGTACTAGTATTTTTGTATGTTCTTTTGGCCCCTTTCTGGTATTTTTAACTTTGAAATTCAGCATAGTCGTATTTGATTTTGCTTAGTTTTTTGTGGTCTGTTTCTCTCTCCCTCTTTTCACACATTATATTGGCACATTATTATTTTTTAAATATTTTGAATACCTTTTTCACCATGGAAGAAAAAAGCTTGATTTGTTATGAGATTTGCTAATTGTACATTACTTTAAAGTTCAAACAATGAATTTTATATCATCACCTGTTATTTAGGCTTCATCTTTAATGTGAATTTAGCTTTGTATGTGTTTGGGTAGCTTTCTTATTAATCTGGAATATGCTTCTCTTGTTCCTCCTTTGCACCTTATCAAGGGGTGTCCCTCAAATGTGCCTTGTGCCCTTAATAACTGTGATAATATCTCATTTTTGTTTATCTCGGCCATATGAAAAGTTAGTTAGTTGGTCACACACATTACGTTACACAATTCACACACATGTGTATGTATGTGTGTGTGTATATATATATATATATTTGTGTGTGTATGTATATGTACATATACGCCCTCCGTCCTAGAATTATCGTCATTGTTCCTCTTCTGGTCTCTCGATAACTTTTGTTTGCATATTTTCATTGGTCATTTGATAAAATAAAATATTCTTGTAACCTCGTGTTTTATAAAACTTTTGATGTAATTTTTAAATATGTAATTTGTACCTATTATTTCTATGCCAATTTGTAAACAAAATAGTTTTAAAAGAGATGAGATTTTATGCATTGTTCAAATAGAGATAATAAATTTGGGACAGAGTTGGTATAAATTTGCATTCTACAAGGTCCTACAATGCACCTATGTTGTTGAATTGTTCATGACTGTCTTACAATTTCACCAAACAAATTTTGTTTCAGTGGCATATAAATTATCCAGAAAGAAGACAGAAGATACCTTCAAACTGCTTCATAATATACTCTTTGGAAGGAGAGGAAAGGTATGTTCTAAATCTTAGTTTTTTATCATTGTAAAATTTTCTTATTCTAGTTTTTTTTATTTATGCTTATCATTGTTGTCTTGACCTTTTTATTATAACTTTACAGGCTGCTCAATTTAAGAGTCATTTGTCACGGTTTTCTGGTTTTGTGTGGCATGAGAATATGGTAATGAGTGGCCATGTTGCAGAAATATTTCACATCAGTAATATATTTGGAATTACATTTCTTAAGGATCTATGTGATGAACTGTTATTGTTTTCACTGTAGGAAAAACAGAGGCTGAAAGTTAAAGAAAAGTTTGACAAGTTTGTAAAAGAAAAATTGTTGGAATTTTGTGATGTGCTTGACCTACCTGTTGCCAAGACAACATCAAAGAAGGTTTGGTGACTTTATCTTTCCACTTTCAAGAAATGCTTGAATTTTTTATGCGTGAGAGTATGTTATACTCCTTGTAAATGCAAAGATAGTGCATGTATAATATTTTAAATTTTTTTGGAACTTCAGCAATGTGTTTTTTGGTTAAACAGTGATTTCATTGAGTTGTTAAAACTGTAGCCAATGGGGTAAACTATTAATGCATGGTGTGTAATTTCAAGATCCCAATGAACTGAAATCCTTGTTAGAAATTGTGCTTAGGCTGTCTCCCTATCAATTTGTTCTATAGTGTTTTGAGGCAACCCTTTGTTTTTTATTGATCACAGGAAGATTTAGTGTGGAAGCTGGTGGAATTTTTGGAGGCCCCTCATGCTACGACTTCTGAGCTTCTTGTCGAAAAAGAGCAGGTTGTAGTACCACATCAGCTTATGATCTTTTGGTTTCATATCTCATTTTCCCAATTTATGCCTGTAACTCTTATCTTCTCTTATGCAGTCAAGTAAAGGAAAGCGTAAGAGGCCTAGCAACAAAAGCGGATCATCAGCTTCTGGGAGTTCAAAAGGCTCAGCTAAGGTATAACTGACTCAATTTTGTTATGTGTTTTGATGAATGTTCAGTAAGAGCTCAAAGTAGATATAATTAATGTTCTTTGTAATCCTAACCACAAATCTGTTCTGTTTGTGTAGTCTATTTTGATCAAAAATCAATTTTACATTGTAGTCATCATTCTCAACCGTTCTACATATTGTTGTTTCTTTATCCATGGCTAGTTCAAATTCTTGTTAAGCAAACATGCGTATAATTTCTTTGGAATAGGAGAAGAACATGAAAATACCCAAATTAAGCTCTACAGAGTCCCACCCCCTTCCCCCCTCCAAAAAAAAACTCTACCCAAAAATTGGCATTGGTCTGTAATTCTCATCCAATCTGAAGCTTGCTCTTCATCACCATTTGTAGATTAGCCAAGTTGGCATTTAGTGACTAGTCTCTTTGCTTTTGTTTTGCAGAGTCCAAAGCTTGAGAGTTCATCCAAAAAGGGTGAGAAAAAAGACGATTTACATGAATCTGAAAATGAATCAGAAGATGAACATGAAGAAAAGGCTAATGGCATTTCAGACAGATCAGATGATGAGATTTCAGACCATGCTGACAGTGATAAGAAAGATGGATCTGAAGATGAGCTTGAGGAAGATAATAAAGAGCAATCAAGGTCTAAGAAGACAACATCAAAGGAATCTGAAGATGAGGCTGAGAAGGATAAGAAAAAGCAACTGAGGTCAAAGAAGTCAGCAACAAAGGGATCTAAAGATGAGCCTGGCATGGGTAAGAAAAAACAGCCAAAGGCAAATAAGTCGGCACGAAAGGAATCCGAAGACGGGTCTGCTGATAAGAAAAATCAACTGAAGTCAAAGAAGTCAACCTCAAAAGAATCTGAAGATGAGTCTGATGCAGATAAGAATAAGCAACCAAAGGCAAAGAAGCCTACCTCGAAGGAATCCGAAGATGAGTCGGATGCAGAGAAGAATAAGCGTTCAAGGGTGAGGAAGTCAGCACCAAAAGAATCTGGAGAAGAGTCGGAAGAGGATAAGAAAAAGCGTTCGAAAATAAGGAAATTAGCACCAAAAGAATCTGAAGATGAGTCCGAGGATGATCAGAAAAACCACGAGAGCAAGTCAAAGAAGGTGCAATCAAATGGATCTGATGATGAATCTGATGATGGTGAACCAAAGAAAAAACAAGCTTCTACAAAATCATCATCAAAGAAGGATTCTGCTGGGAAGTCCAAGACCAAGAACATATCAACCCCTAAAAAACCTAGTGTGCCCAAAAAGACTGCATCAAAAACTTCAAGTCATACCAAAGTCAATGATGATGCAAGTACAAAATCATCCTCAAAGAAGAAAAAAAGTGAAACAGCAAAAGAAAAGCCCCAAACTCCAAAGAAGGCAGCTTCTAAAGAAAATAAAGGCATGAAATTTGGTGTTCTTGTTGCCTAGTCTCCTCACTTAAATTTGAACATGTGGTCTCATTTTGTTATGATCAACATGCATTAAAGTCATTCCTAACCCTGTGCAAGAAGAACTGCATTGTATTTTGATAATCTTGATGTCTATTTTTATACATTGAGTTTGTTTATTTCAGGGAAGAAGGTTATGAAAGCAAAGGATTCCCCAAAAGAAGTTCAATTAAAGCCATCTGATGATGTTTTGAGAGAATCCATTTGTGGAATCCTTAAAGAAGTGGACTTCAACACGGTGAGGATCTGATGTTTGATCATATCATTAGGCTGAATTATATCTGAATATGACTTGGGCGGTCATCGCTATAAATTTCTGTGTTCATTAGTTGAAAATTGAAACAATTACGTTTTTCATTCAATATTTGGAAAATATTACTCTAAACATATACATAGTATATATATACCCGTAGTATATGTCTGTTTGTATTCAAACACATTTAGGATTATGTTAAAAGATCTTTGGACTATCATCTTCCAACTGAAATTAAATATGACACGCATCACAACATTAGACTTTTCTCGCAAGTGTTTAATTCATTCGAGCTGTGTTATTTTTCCAATACGCACAAATAATTGGCCTTTTTCAATTTGATATTGCAGGCCACCTTCACGGACATTCTAAAGATACTAGGTATATCCACGACTTCCTAAATGATAATATTACTCACAGTAATTTCATTCATTATGCAGAAATAAAGTTACGCCTTCCTCATAAATGATTTCTGACTATGTTGCAGGCAAGCAGTTTAACAAAGACTTCTCATCAAGAAAGGCTTCTATAAAACTCATAATCCAAGATGAGCTCACCAAACTAGCCGAAGAGGGAGACGAGGAGGAAGATGAAGCTGGTGGTGCCTCCAAGGATGAAACACAGCAGCCTTCCAGTCATGGCATAGAGGCCTGAAACACATGCAGCGCGGTTCGCCGATGCCTCCACCCACTCATGCCTTAAATGTTGTGTATTTTGTCTTTTGGAATACCCAAACTTCATCATATCCTAACCGGTGTTCCATCCGATTGTAACCATGCTTTGATTAGGAATTCTGAAAGTAGAATTGTCCTTGAGCTCTCTCTGTATTAATGCCAAGGCGTTCTCCTTCTGTAGCACTAGAAACCTGTAGGATTTTTGGTTTTAGTTTTTTTTTCCTTCAAATTTTAAAGTATAATTAGCTGAGTGTTTACAGAGATTATAAAGACATGGTGCTCCCTACATTTGTCATGGTTCGCCAGCTACTAAAAGCCTTTTTATATTCTTGCAAATGCTGTAATAATCCAGGATGACATTGCTTTTGGATTCTCTCCTCTATTCTCTCCCACTAACTCTTTCTATCATCTTCATTGTGATGAATTCTTCCATTATGAAATCTGTGATCAAGGCACCTAAAAGTCCGCTTGGATTTTGTGATTTTTTTTTGAAATATTACAGAATATCTGATGGAATCATAGCATTAGGCCATGTGTTATGGAGCGTGAGGGGCTCGACCGCCCTCTTACTCACGTCCCCGCCCCATCCATTACATATATAGTGTGAAGGGGCGTTGCCCAATTCAAGTGCCCACCATCACTCCTTCCTTCCACACTTGATTCTTTTTAATAAGTATAATATTTCAAGCAAAGTGATTACGGAAAAAACACAACTTTTGAGCACTGTCTCAACAAAGAACAAACCTTCAAATATGGGGAGTAAAAGAATAGTTGCATTCAAAGTGCCAATATTTTTTGGTACATATCAAAGTGTCAATTATTTGTTCTTTTACAAGTAAAAAAAACAAACTACATATAATATTAGTGTTTATTGCACCATACACCTCTTATATACTCCGTATATAAAAAAGAAAAATTGGAAAATAATAAGGGGAATATTTCAATGTAGTACCATAAGTTTTTATTTCTCAATGTAGTACCAGTGGTCATTGTTCAAGTCAATGCCCGCCGCCAGACACTGGACATTGTTCAAATTAAATGTTCACCATCACCGGGCATTGTTTCCGTCACTAGACATTATCCAAGTACTATTTAGAGAATAAAAAAAGAGCTCGGTTCTATGGCCACTGGATTCTAGTGGCCACGGAAGCCACTGCCCCCCTACGGTGCTGCGTTCATGAAATTAATGATTCCTACCTCCCTAACTCCCCCGGTAAACCCCCCACCAAGTCTCGATCCAAACTAATCACCCCACCTACGTCAATTGCACCTCGTAAGTATAATTGATTTTAAAGTCAAAAATTTTGACTTTATACTTACGAGGTGCAATTGACGTAGGTGGGGTGATTAGTTTGGGTCGAGACTTGGTGGGAGGGTTTACCGGGGGGGTTAGGGGGGTAGGAATCATCAATTTCATGAACGGAGCACCGTAGGGGGACAGTGGCTTCCGTGGCCACTGGATTCCAGTGGCCATAGAACCGGGCTCATAAAAAAATGTAAGTACTACATTGAGAAATGACATATGTTCTAGTACCATTTGGTACAAATTTAATTCACCTAAACACAATCAACGGTTACTATATTGTAACAAAGCTTTTTAAAAAAAAAAACTTGTAACAGAACTAATACGCCGGGGGTAGTATATAAAAGTTCTTAAAAAAAGGGTCATTTGGCACATGATATTAGGAGATTTTGCCGATAGAAAAGGGGATAAATAAAGTCCAGCTCCGCATAATATTTGAGATTGATAATAAATAGGCTTAGAGTCAAAAACATTTTTAAAAGTTGAGACACACTCATAAATGCCATGTAGAAAAAATGTGTTGAAGGACAATTTTACCTTTGAAATACGGCACCTTTTTTTTCAATGATGGTCACAACTCACAAGATGTTAGACCGGAATTACTGACCATTTTTTGTTTAAATTTAATTGATTATTATAATTTTTGAAACACATCAAGAATTAATTACTCGAGTAATTATAAATAAACAACTGATCTATATTAATTAATTGTTTTATAAATCTCAAAAGTCATAATGATCAAATATGAATGTAGGAAGTACTCCCACCCAATTATTTGATTTCTCCGTCCCAATTATTTTTTGCATTTTTTTGATCGGCCCGGTTCTAGTGACACCGGAGAACGGTGTCACTAGCGGTGTTACAAAAGAGCACCTCCGGTGCTCCATTCATAAAATTGACGGTTCCTACCCTCCTAACCCACACCCTAAACCCCCACCCTACCCCCACCCTTGCACCCCCGCCCCAACCCTGTCGTAACCCCCCCACAAAATGTGTGGCTATTATGCATTGCATAATAGCCACACATTTTGTGGGGGGTTACGGCGGGGTTGGGGTGGGGGTGCAGGGGTGGGGTAGGGTGGGAGGTTTAGGGGTTGGGTTCGGGGTAGGAACCGTCAATTTTACGAGCGGAGCACCGGAGGTGCCCCAAAACCCAGTGGCACCGTTCTCTGGTGTCACTGGAACCGGACCGTTTTTCGATAGCGTCTAAATTTCAACTTTTCAATTTCTTATTTGGAATTCCAAGCCAAACAAAATGACTAGAGGGTGTTTGGGATTGCCTTTGAAAATAATTTATAGCTTCTACTCTACTAAAACACAATTTTAAATGTTTGCTCGTCTGCTTTAGCTTATAAATTATGGCTGCAGAAGTTAAAATTAAGGTCTAGAAGAGCTTTCTAGCAAAACTAAAAATACATGTTTTCTGCTTCTAAATTATGACTTCTACTTTTACATAACTCACCACACTCCCAAACACCCTCTAAACACCCTAGCTCGTTTTTAATGCATACCCATCCCATTAACATCAAACATGACCTTATTTTTACTATATTCTTTTATTCTACAATTAGTTTTTAATAAAAGAATATTTATTTCATACTTTAATTTTCTATTATACTCACATTTATGTGTAAAATATAAAATTTAATTGACGAGCACATTTGTTAAAATAACAAGCAGTGGCGGATATAAGAATAAATATGACTTAGGGCACTCTTATATTAATGGCTAAAACAGGGGTTCCTGGGCAGCACCTCCTGTTTTTTATGTCAATTTAAAATCATGAAAAATAAGTGAATTTTATCTCAAACAAGCACTCAGATAAGTAAAAAAATTAATTTAAATGTAGAGAAATATGTTAGCCTAGTATTTTATGTGTATATGTTTATTGTGTGTTGGGCCGATGTATAGCTTGGGCCCGTGACTTGTATTCTCGGCTTTGTATATAAACTCCCGGTGACTAATGGAAAACTCAGTTTCACGTAAAATATTTCTACATGGTATCGGAGCGATCCTAGGGCAAAGTCTCGAAACCCTACGCTTGTGTGTGTGCCGACCAGGAGTTTTCGCCGTCCGATTCGGCGGTGTCTGTTCGTCGATAGTGCGCCGGAGTCTGGTGTCCGTCAGCCCTCCTCCGTCGCTGTCTTGTTCGCTGTTCGTCGTCGTTGTCTTCTCGTCGCCGGCTCTTCCGATCGCCGTCCGCCAGTATGTCCGGTGAAGTCGTCGCCTCCAACCCTAAAAAGACTCGGCTCATTCATGATCCTTCTTCCATATATTACCTTCACCCCTCCGAAGGCCCGGGTAATTCCTTGACAAAATATCTTCTTAAAAGTGACAATTTTGATGTATGGGAGAAGGCGATCCGTAATGCTTTAGGTGGTCGTGGGAAATCTGTTTTCTTGTCATCCGGAGGTGTTCCTAAACCTACTGATGAACATGAATTGTCTGCATGGTGTGCTAATCATCAAATTATTTGTAGTTGGATTTTTAACAGTGTTGATGAATCTATCCAGCCCAGTATTGTTTCTCACTCAATAGCTTATGAATTGTGGGATGATTTGAAGAAACGTTATAGTTGTTCTAATGGGCCTCGTGTGTACCAGTTAAAGTCAGAGTTAAATTCTTTACGTCAGAAAGGTCAAAGTGTTGTTTCCTACTACAACCAATTTATTACTTTGTGGAATCAATTGTATGGCTCCTCTGATCTTACCGGGGGCTGCCGGTGTGAGGCCGCAGGGGTTATTCGTACCCGTATTGATCGTGACAAAACCGTGGATTTTTTGCTTGGATTGGATGATGAGCAGTTTGGGAATATCCGTTCTCAGATTATAGGCACTGAACCGATGCCCGATCTCGATCGTGTGTATTTTTTGGTTACCGAGGAGGAGCGCCATCGTCATATTTTTCGCACTAGGGGCGATCGCACGGACACCGTTGCTTTCGCTGCCCGATCCGACAAACGCCCTCTTGTTCCAAACAGGTCTTGTTCGCATTGTGGTCGCACTAATCATACCGTTGATACATGTTTTGAGCTCATCGGTTTTCCAGCACAGTATGCTCGTGGTGGAGGGCGGGGTCGCGGCAGTGGCCCCACAGGTCGAGGAGGATCGGCGTCCGGAGGCCGTGGCTCTACTCGGCATGGCAGCGCCTCTCACACCCCTGCCGGCAGTGGGCAGCCGGCTCAGGGCAGTAGCGGCGGTCCTCCTGCAGCTGTTCATGCTTCAGTGTCTGACTCGAGTGGCCACCTCAGTGATCAAATGTCCCGCTTGATGTCTATGTTAGAGGCGTCCGCTTCTCACACATACACCGGTAATTCTTCTTCTGATTGGTTAATTGATAGTGGCGCTTCGCATCACATGACAGGTTCTCTCACTCACTTAGTCTATGTTGAGGATGTTTCCCCTCATTCTGTCTGTCTCCCTGATGGGTCTCGTGTCCAGGCCACAAAACAGGGAAGTGTGCATTTGACATCTCGTTTGGTATTACGTAATGTGTTATACGTACCAAACTTGCAGTGTCACTTGATTTCTGTTGGATGTTTGATACGTGATAATACTTGTTATGTAACTTTTAATGATCATCGTTGTGTGATACAGGACCGTTCGTCGAAGATGGTGATTGGACAGGGTGATTTGCGAAATGGTGTGTATGTTTTTGCATCTGTTCCTGTGTCAGCTCTCGTAGCCAATCTTGATCCTTTTGTTCTTCATCAACGGCTAGGCCACCCTTCCGTTGACGTTCTTTCGTTTCTTGGTACCAAAAAAACACAGTCTGTTGTTCACAAATTCCAAACTTGTGAGATTTGTTTTATGTCTAAGCAAACTCGTTCCCCATTTCGTATTAGTGATAATAAAGCTGATGCTATTTTTGATTTAATTCATTGTGATCTGTGGGGACCTTATTCTCCTTGTATTTCGTCTGGGGCACATTATTTTCTGACAATTGTTGATGATTATTCTCGGGCTGTCTAGGTTTATTTGATTAAATCAAAGAGTGAGGTCACATCTTGCCTACGACGTTTTTTCATAATGATCAACACCCAATACTCCAAAACTATAAAAACTGTTCGTTCTGACAATGGCACTGAATTTCTCAATTCTTCATTGCGTCAGTATTATGATAGTATGGGTGTGTGTATTCAAACATCTTGTGTTGGTACCCCACAACAAAATGGGCGGGTAGAACGAAAACATCGTCATATACTCAATGTGGCCCGATCCCTTATGTTCCAAGCGTCTCTTCCACTCGAGTTTTGGGGGGAGTGTGTCAAAACGGCAGTCTACTTAATTAATCGCACTCCTACTAAACTCCTCGAGGGAAAATCTCCTCTTGAAATTCTTTCCTCCAAACCTCAAGATTTGAGTCATCTTCGGGTTTTTGGTTGTCTTTGTTGTCCACCCTATTCCTAAACCCAGAAATAAATTTACCCCACGAAGTATCACGTGTGTGTTCATGGGCTATCCTTATGGTACCAAAGGGTGGCGCGTGTATAATCTTGAAACCCATACATTTTTTCATACGCGGGATATCTCCTTTGATGAAACAACCTTCCCGTTTGCTGTTCCTACTCCTTCGACCAGTTCTCAACCCATCATCACACCTTCGCCAGTTGATTTCGTCGTTCCTCCTACTCCAGTCACTACTGCCGTCCCCCAGCCAGTGGTACCGTCACCCGTCACCCCCACTGTTCCGGTGACAGCCCAGCAGCCCACACCGTCTCCGTCTCTATCTCCGTCACCCTCTTCGTCCTCTTCTTCATCGGAAACAGTCACCACCCCCGTCTCCTCCTCCTCCGACGACAACAGTTCTCCCTCCACGGTGGAGACCACTTCTCCACCGCCAATAATTCCACCCCTTCCGCCTCGTACTCGTCGTCGTCCATCTCATCTCAACGACTACGTCCTTCACTCCGCAAAAACTGTCACTCCGGCTCCGGTCACCTCATGTTCTTCTCCTTCTGGTACTCGGTTCCCTATTACTAACTTTGTTCATTATTCTAAGTTGCATGACAGGTATAGAGGTTTTCTTGGAGCTATTGACGCCACATCTATTCCCCGTAATTTCCGTGAAGCTGTTCAGTTTGCCTCATGGCGAGAGGCAATGGCCACTGAGTATTCGGCCCTGGAACGTAACCATACCTGGGATGTTGTTGATCTTCCTCCTAACCGACGTGCTCTTGGTTGCCAGTGGGTATATCGGACCAAATTTCGGTCTGATGGTACTAAGGAGCGTGATAAAGCTCGCCTTGTTGTTTTAGGCAATCATCAGGAACTTGGTGTTGATTATACTGACATGTTTGCTCCTGTAGCCAAACTTGCTACTGTTCGTGTTTTGTTGTCTGTTGCAGTGGCTCGTGGTTGGCAGGTTGATCAGTTGGATGTTAATAATGCCTTTCTGCATGGTGATTTACAGGATGAGATTTATATGAAACTACCCCCTGGTTATACTCATCTCCAGGGAAAGTTTGTCGTCTGCGCAAATCTTTATATGGGCTTCGTCAGTCTCCTCGTAATTGGTTCACTAAGCTCCGTATTGCTCTGCGACGTTATGGTTTTCGTCAAGCCCATGCTGATCACACTCTTTTTGTTCTCCAGCGCGGTCCTGATATGTTGGTTGTACTTGTTTATGTTGATGATATTTTGGTGGCAGGTAACAACAGGTCTTTGTGTACGTCGTTCAAGAAGTATTTAGATGACTGTTTTCATCTTAAGGATCTTGGTCCTGTCTCTTATTTTCTCGGGATTGAGTGTGCTCGTTCTTCGACTGGTATGGTTCTCTCTCAGCGTAAGTATGCTCTTGACATTATTGATGAGGCTAATTTGCTTGGGTGCAAGCCTGTGGACACTCCATTACCCGTTGATCATAATTTGGCCCGATCTACTAGCGCTGAGATTCGTGATCCTCTTAAGTATCGTCGTCTTGTGGGTCGTTTGTTGTACCTGACCATTACTCGTCCATATATTTGTTATGCCGTTCACTGCCTCTCTCAGTTTATGCAGGCTCCACGTCTTGACCATTGGAATGCAGCTCTTCGTGTCCTCCGTTATCTCAAGGGACACCCTGGTCAGGGTATTTTGTTACGTAGTGACAGCAATCTTGCAATTACTGCCTTCTCTGATTCTGATTGGGCTAGCTGTCCTCTTACACGCCGTTCTGTTACTGGTTACTTCATTTTATTGGGTGGTTCTCCTGTCTCGTGGCGCACTAAGAAGCAGAACACTGTTTCCCGATCTTCCGCGGAGGCTGAGTATCGCGCTATGGCCAATGCCTGTGCTGAAATTCGTTGGTTGCGTGGCCTTTTGGCGGCTTTGGATGTTCGGTGTGTCGCGACTCCACGTCTATACTGCGACAACAAGTCGGCCCTGTTTATTGCCGCAAATCCTGTGTTTCATGAGCGATCGAAGCATATCGATATTGATTGTCATATAGTCCGAGAATGTCTTCAGCGCAATCATATTGTGACGGCTTATGTTCCTACGCGCTTTCAAACGGCGGACATCTTCACAAAGGCCCTCTCCGGTCCTCTTTTTCGTAGTCTACTGTCCAAGTTGGGCATTTGTGATCTACATGCTCCAACTTGAGGGGGAGTGTTAGCCTAGTATTTTATGTGTATATGTTTATTGTGTGTTGGGCCGGTGTATAGCTTGGGCCCGTGACTTGTATTCTCGGCTTTGTATATAAACTCCCGGTGACTAATGGAAAACTCAGTTTCACGTAAAATATTTCTACAAAATATAATAAGAAATACCCCGTATATCATAACTTAATATAAATATAAATTTCATATATTTTATTTTTATATTTTTTT
Organism: Cuscuta australis; assembly: GCA_003260385.1. NCBI lineage: Eukaryota > Viridiplantae > Streptophyta > Magnoliopsida > Solanales > Convolvulaceae > Cuscuta > Cuscuta australis. The sequence continues at coordinate 5,929,574 of NQVE01000215.1, read as the reverse complement.
AAAATGTAAAATTTTTTGGACTTTATTTTAATATTTGACTAGGGGCACATACTCCGTATTATTTTTCACCGGGGACACACTTAATTTATTAATTTTTTAAAATTATTTACACTATATATTTAAAAAAAATTTGATTGAAGGCAGGTGCTCTGATACAGTAGGCGTAGATCCGCCAATGTTAACAAGTATGTTTGCTATAAATAACAATTCAGTTTGTTAAAATAACAATTTTGGGTACACCTTTTGGTGTACTCCTAGCATTACTCTTGCTATAAATAACAATTCAATTTGTTAAAAAAACAATTTTGTTCTAATTTAACTTTCCCATTGAACTACATACAAATTAAAAAAATTAAAGATAAGGTATTTTTTAACATAAATTTATTTGAGGAGGAGGATGTAAAAATTGTCAAAAACACTCATCTTTTTCCACAGAGGAGCAGCTGCACAATCATAACCGTTCTTCTCTCTGATTCCATACATTTCTTAGAGACTGCCTTCAATTTCTATCTCTCTCTCTCTCTCTCTCTCTCTACAGTAATTGATCTCTTTATTCTTTCTCCTCCATTGTTAAAGCATTTCTTCTCCCCAGCTAAAGCAAAGACTGAAGACCCTTAAAAGCACTGATACTTGTGACTTGAAAGTACCATCTTTTCTGGCTGCTTTTATCCATCACTTTTGAACAGGTCCAGAGGTTTGCCTGGTGGGTTTCTTTCTCTACGCACCTTTGCTTTGTTTTCTTTTACCATCTGGGACTCTGTGGGGCTCTGAAACCCTGTCCTGGTAGGGTTCCCCCCCCTACAAAGAAGTGGTGGGTCTTTGTCCAAGATCTGAGTGCCTTCATTGACCCTTTTTTTCTTTTGCATCTCTTCTTGATCATCTAATTGTTTCTATGCTCTCATCTCTGTTCCATGGCGGTTTGCTATAGAAAAACTAAATTCTGATTTTTGTGTACCTGTTGATTGTGTGTGTGTATTATTACTGTATCTAGCTAGCTATTTAAGGATCTCTCATCAATTCCTTGAGCAAAGATTGAATTTTTAAGGTGGGACTTCTTGTGTTCTATGGAATCTTTGTTTTTTCTGCTGTTGATTACACTGATCTGCTTCTGCAACTAGGTTGATCTTCTAGTCAAATGATAAAGTTTTTATTTAATTTGACTTTCAAGGCTTATTTTCTTCTTTGCACCCTCCCCCATTTTTTATTTGTAGAAATCATTTCAGAATTTGTCTTAAATCTGCATAATTGAGGTGTTTTTTTATACTTATTACTGCATAATGTGTGTGTATAAATCGATTGAATGTGTGGGTAAAGCTGATTTTCTTATTTTTTGTGACCATAAAGGCTTGCTTCAGTCCTAGATGGAGCTAACCTCTGGAGCTTAAAGATGTGCTTGGGAGGGAACCAGCTAGTCAGTTGTTCCATCTGGTTTTGTTCCAATGGCTTCACAAATCTCTAGTTTAGAGAATCTGAGTTCCAAAGAGTTTCTTGGTCGGGTTCAAGAAGTTTCGACGCAGCTTAAGGCGGTCAGCAGGAAGCCACACAACACCCAACAGAAGGAAGACGCCGATTGTCTCGCGGAAACCTTGGATTCGAGCTTGTCATTAACTAAAAATGCTATTGGACATGGTAAGAAAATGAGCGAGCACGCGGAGTTTATGGAGAGTGGGAAGAGCAGCATGTATAGGGGGAGCACAAGCACGGACATGAGTGACGAAAGCACTTGTAGCACCTTGAGCAGCAGTGTCAACAAACCTCACAAGGCAAACGACTCAAGATGGGAGGCCATCCAAGCCGTGAGAGCTAGAGACGGCGGCGTCTTGGACCTGAGGCATTTCCGGCTGCTCAAGAAGTTGGGGAGTGGCGACATTGGGAGCGTGCATCTTTCGGAGCTGTGTGGGACCAAGTGTTACTTTGCCATCAAAGTTATGGACAAAGCTTCGCTCGCCAGCCGGAAGAAACTGATTCGTTCTCAAACGGAAAGAGAGATTCTGCAATCTCTGGACCATCCGTTCCTTCCGAGCTTGTATACCCATTTTGAGACCGAAAGGTTTTCTTGTCTCGTGATGGAGTTTTGTCCCGGTGGTGACTTGCACATGCTCCGGCAGAGGCAACCGGGAAAGCATTTTTCCGAGCAAGCCGTCAAGTATAACTCTTCACCTCTTCGTTTTTTTACCTCTAATTTATGCTCCACATTAGTTGTTTGAATAATTTCTAAAAATCCACCGCAAGTACCCCGGATGACAATCAGAGATGATTTTATACATATACAGACGAAATATGTTTTAACGATGAGCTAGGTTGCAGGTTCTATGTAGCAGAGGTCCTTCTTGCTTTGGAGTATCTCCACATGCTCGGCATTGTCTACCGCGACCTCAAGCCGGAAAACGTGCTTGTGAGGGAGGACGGACACATAATGCTCTCCGACTTTGACCTCTCCCTTCGGTGCGCTGTTAGTCCAACACTGGTCAAGTCTTCGTCTGCTCTCAACGCAGACCCGCTCAAGAGGAACTCTCTCTATTGCGTTCAACCCGCGTGCATCGAGCCCTCCTCCTGCATTATCCAACCTTCGTGTGCGGTCCCCACGACGTGTTTTGGACCCCGCTTTTTCTCGAGCAGCAAGTCGAAGAAAGAGCGGAAGCCCAAAAACGAAGCGGGCAACCAAGTGAGTCCGCTGCCGGAGCTGATTGCCGAGCCGACGGGGGCACGCTCCATGTCGTTTGTTGGGACCCACGAGTACCTAGCACCCGAAATCATTAAAGGCGAAGGGCACGGCAGCGCCGTGGACTGGTGGACTTTCGGGATCTTTTTGTACGAGCTGTTGTTCGGGAAGACGCCTTTCAGGGGATCCGACAACCGAGCCACCCTTTACAATGTCGTTGGCCAGCCTCTGCGGTTCCCAGAGTCACCCGTGGTCAGTTTTTCAGCCAGAGATCTAATCCGAGGCTTGCTCGTCAAGGAACCGCAGAGCCGGCTGGCATTCAAAAGGGGAGCTACGGAGATCAAGCAACATCCCTTTTTCGAAGGCGTGAATTGGGCTTTAATCCGTTGCGCGAGCCCGCCGGAGGTCCCCAGGCCGGTCGATTACGAGAGAATCGAAGCTCCACCGCCAGCGCCGCCGCCCTCAAACCCCAAGAATGTTACCGGAGGAGCTCCCCTGTATCATCATCATCAACAACCTTCCGACAACTATCTTGAGTTCGATTTCTTCTAAGTTCGATCACCTACATACATCGCCCAAACTTGGTTGTTTGAAAAAGAAAAAAAAACATTTTTTTTTGAATTCAATGATCATATTGTCTTGTTCATGTTGTTGTTAAACGGTTCAGTTTTGTTGAATTGCAAACATTCTCAGAAGGGCTTATGGCGTCGTTCCGAAATGTCAAGTTTTTTTTATGTCTTCTTAGAAGTGTAGAGCGATTGCCATCTGTTATCTGTCATGGAGTTCTTAGTGGTGGCAGTGGTCGCCAATGGTGATGGGGTTAGGGGCGGGGTTGCCAACAGTGGTGGGGTCATGCATGCACCACGCAACGACAAAGTGGAGTGGATTTCAAATTTACAATAATGAATGTTGTGTATCTATGGCGGTGGTTATGGTGGCAGGCAGTTGCAGTGGAGGGCGGAGGGTGGTGGTTATTTGTTAGTTGGCGCGCGGTGCCATGGCTTTCAAGGTCCCACGTAAGCCTTTCAATAGGTCGGGTATAGACTCGAACCCGTGTAATATCTGTAATTTTTTAACGGATTTAGAAATATAAAAAATACACATTCACCCGTACTCAAACTCGTACTCGTTATTTAAAAATGTAAAAATAATAAAGAATGTTTTGTTGATTGAATGAATAAAAGAGGAATACAAAGTATGTAGAATCCTCTACATTAATGACTAATTATATAAGATAATATTATAATAATAACTCTAACTATAATAGGTAACAACCATAATTATAATATATAATATTAAATATATTAAATAATTAATATATTTAACATGCTTCCAACGTCTTGAACGATTAAGATTGAACGCCAACTTTAAAATGAATAATAACTAGAGTCACGATTAGAAATTAGAGACATATATTCGGCTAGAGCATACTGAATGCATCCGGATAATAAGAAAAGAAGAAAGATTGTTGGGAAAGAAATGTGTCTGCTTCGAGGAGGATGGGAGAAGAGCCGATGCGGACAGACTCATTGCTGCTGACGTCGAAGAAGGGAGAAGATTGACGTGCGCTGGAGTCGTGTGCGACTGGGTTAGAGAAGAAACACAAGGAATGAGGTACTGCCGGAGATGCATGTTGACCGAAGATCTGTCGACTAAGCAGGTTGAGGTGATGATAAGATCTAAAATCAGGAAGCATTGGTGATGGATCCGTAGCCGGATGGAGGAGTATGGCAGATCATTATTGGAGGAACAAGTGGGAGTGAGGCCAACGTCGCCGGATAAATCACCGGCGACGACGGCAGAGGAAGCGGAATATATTGGGTTACCAAGAGCGAAGGCTCAAATACCATGTAAAAATAATAAAGAACGCTTTACTGATTGAATGAATAAGAGAGGAATACAAAGTATGTATTTATAGGTAGAGGAATATTTTGTAGAATCTTCCACATTAATGACTAATTATATAAGATAATATTATATAATAATAAGTCTAACTATAATAGGTAACAACAATAATTATAATATACTCCCTCCGTCCCAGTGTATTTGTCCAGTTTGACTTTTTCGAGTCAAACTGGACAAATTTTGAACTTCAATTAAATAATAATCGTAGTGTATTCTAACATAAATATGACTTTATTGGATTTATCGTATTGAGAACGTTCAAAATTGTATTTCATTACGCGAATATGCAATATAAATTGAAAGTAGTTAGAGTGCAAAGTTTGTCCAGTTTGATTCGAAAAAGTCAAACTGGACAAATACACTGGGATGGAGGTAGTATAATATTAAATATATTAAACAATTAATATATTTAACAAAAAAACAAAAAGTATGGGTTAGAATGAGTAGTCCCGATCCGTTTAAAACACATACCGGTTAAATGAATAAATACTACTCACTCCGTCTAAAATTGTTTGCCAGATTTCGAACGACGTGCAAAATATCATGTATCTCAAAATCATTTTATTTATAAATTAGTAGAGAAAAAAAAAACAAAAATTACATCGTTCAAAATCATATCAAAAGGTTTACAAAACAAGATGCAACAAGAATATCTTATTTTATCAAATGATCAACCAAAACGAGTAAACAAACAAAAATTATCGAGAGACCAAAATAGTAACTGTTGTATTCTTTTTATGACAGAGGGAGTATTAAATAATATAAACCCGTACCCCCCCTTTTCGCTACATCCCTTCTTTGCTGGCTGCGTGACTTTCAAATCTATTTATATTTATTTCACCATATTAGATGCATGTACGTGCCGGTTTATGCAGTAGTATGAATTAAATAGTTTGGAATCCTACTATATATAAAAAGAAAATAAAATAGATTATGTTGTTTCCCGCCCATATTGAGTAGCTCCGGTCCAAAACTTGAAGAACAATTCATATAGATACATAGATTCACAACAGTCCAAATAACCTAATAGCTACAATAATTCATACTCTGTATACATATATTCACATGGTATATGTCTGAGGAAGGGTATTCCCTTTTCCTCATTCAATGCATATTATCCACTTCAAGAATGGTGCATATTTTGTGCTATCATATGCATATTTGTTTTTCTGTAAGACCCCATTTGGTACATGGAATTCAAACCATGGAATTGGAATTGAGGGCTTCAAATCCAATTCCGGTGTTTGGTAGCTCAAAAATTATGTGGATTTGGAATTGATAGTGTAAAAAATGAATTGAAATTGGTAGAATTCAATTCTAGGGAATTGAATCCCATGGAATTTCAATTCCAATTCAATTCTAATTCCGTCAATTCCACATACCAAACGGACCCTAATTGTTATCAATTTTTTTTACAGGAATAGAATTCATTGTTGGCTTAAAAAAACTATAAAATCAAGAAGTATGACGAGAATCGGTGTTTTTGATATTTTAAATCTTCTAATTGTAACATGTTCTCAATTTTAAAGGAATTTGACTATGGGATAAATTTGTGTAAAATACCCTAACTGAAAACTGGACATGGAAAGGAATTAAGAGATGGAGGGATGATTATTGTGAAAATTAGCTTTAGTTTCAATACTCCGTAAGTTTTAATGTTGGCCTCAACATACATAATACATTCAGTGAAAATCATTACTTCGTACTCTGTAGTACACCCTATTTTTATTTAGTGTAGTGTGTCATGTGTTTAAGAATAAACTCTTTATCAATAAGAGATTTAAGTATATTTCAAAAAGTTATAATTTTAATTTTAAAATTTATATTTTTTTAAAACTAATACAGAGTAAATAATTAATAAGGATTGTTTTAAAATTCTTTTCGGACATCATTTTCCAAGATAGGGTAAAATATGTCTTCAAACACTATAAAATAGGTGAGTTTTATATAAAATATGACTTCTTCCGATAAATATTAGTAAACTTAAATTTCAAATTAAATAAAAATAGTATTAGATATTTGGAAAAAAATATTTTTATTAGATTTATTACATCAAATGTTTTCAAAAATATTATTTTATCAAATTAATATACAATATATATTTTATTTAATTATAGGTCAAAGATTGAAAATGATTAAGTGGAAAAAGTCAAAACTGGACAGATACTCAGGAAAGAAGATAGTATATATTGCAATATAAATTTATTTTAATATTGACATTAAAAGGTTTTAAGGAACTTGCTCACACACTCTTAAATTTCTAATGTTGTAAATTAAAGAGTTTGCTTAAGATGTATATATGATCGTAAGCAATCAATAAACATGACAAATTTTATGTCCGTGCATTGCACGGGAATGAATCTAGTCAACTATAATGTGATAAAGAACATTCTTGCAACATGAATGAATGTGACAAGAAGGCTAATTATGAATCTAAGATTTTTGTTGCATATTTTTTTTTGTAAAAAAAGGCTAATTTTTTTGCAGTTACGTATTAGTCTTATTTTTGTTTTTATTTAATTAAGATGCTTTTCATTCATAGTATTTTCACTATTTTTTTTTCAATTATACAAAAATAAAAAATATCAATTTTTATCACGGGTATACTCGACCCGATATCGAGACCCAATGAGTCTAAATCTGAGATTAAATTTCAAGAATCATTACATAATCGAGTAGAAGACAGAAATCAATCTTTTTTAAAAGTAGGGGTATGGAACATTATGGACCGGTCCGAATCCAGCATATTGAGAGACCTAATCCCAAGTCCCAACGATAATGGTGATTCCAAGTGCTTCATGGTTGACTTGAGACTCGAAGAGTGTTGGAATCATATTGGATTATGAGCAATGTTATATTTACAAACAAGATATTCACAAACTTCACAAACTTCCTATTTATAGTTTAACTTTTCATTTTAAAATTATTTTAGACTGTTTAATTTTATTTATTGAAGTTCACAATTAGTAAGTTTGTGAATTTTGTGACCATTTTGTTTGTGAACCAAGCATTATTCTTGGATTATCGTGATTTAAATATTTGAAAATCAAATGGGAAATCAATTACTCCTTACGTCCTTAAAAAGTTTTTTTATTTTGATTTTTTTGGTCAAATAATAATACTTTTTTATCATAAATTAAATATAATCCAAATTAATAAATGATATAAAAATTTAATATATTAAAATTTTATCTTAAGATGAACCCAATTATATGAAAACTTATAACGTAATTAAATATACTTTTCTCAGATTTTATGGTCAAATTGTGTCACTGTTTGACAAAAAAAGTTAAAAGAAGAAAGGTTATTAGGACCAAAGGGAACATTACAACAGTCTTTATCCAAAAATAAAAATATATAGAAATGACATATTTTTATTCTAAGAATAAGATTATTACATTGTGACAATGTAATACTGTATATTGGTATTTCATAATGTTTTTTGATATTATATGTTGCCAATATTAGTAGTATAGGTCCTATATAGGTGATAAAATATAAAGATCCTATTTTTTCTCTAAATTTTACTCTTATTTTAGTTTTTCTTCATATTTCTTATTCCAAAATAAAAATTATACTCCATAATACTTTTATGTGTAAATAAGATTTACGTGGTATGACATACTGATTTGTAATGCTAACAAATACTGTGAAATGTCAATATATAATAAGGAAAATTATCTGAAATAATACTACTTTTTTGCAATATTACAAAAATAATCCCACATTTTACTAGCCACGTGTAATATTCCCAAGTCCCGACTTTCCACGTGTATGTGAGTTTTCAATCGTCGTTAGGAAACTAACGATCATTTAACGAATTTCTATAAAAAAAAAACCCTATTTTGCGTAAATAAATGAAAGGTATGATTATTTGAGGTAAAATTTCTTTTTTTTAAATTTTTTTAAATTTTAAAATTAAAAATTACGTTTTTAAAAATATAACAGGACACTCTAGTTAGAGATTTGTCTCAATCTTTTAAAAATATAACTGCTTTCAAATTTGTAATTCTATTTTGGGAAATATATAATAGTTTGAAGTGAAATTTGTCCTAAATAGGACTAAAACATAATGACTTTCCTAATGTAGGACTTAAACTTTTTTATTCTTTAAATAGGACTTAATAATGACCTAGTGGGAGGAATAATGTCCAATAATAATAGACATTTACTTGAATAATGACTAATTCATAATGACCAAAGGTCCTACATTGGGAAATAAAAACATATGGTCCTATATTGGGAAAGTCATTATGTTTTAATCCTATTTAGGTAAATTTCTCATAGTTGAATATCGAAAAATAATTCAAAGTAGCGGTTGAGAAAAAAATTTAAATATGGAAAAAATCACAATGAGTTATATTAAAAATTAGTGTCTTTTGGAGAAATAAATTATTATGCCATTTTCACAATTTTTGTCATGTTATTTTAAAAAAACTTTAATTTATACTAAATTGTAAAAACGTAACAAGTTTTGTAGTGACATTTTGGGAAAATAAATAAATAAATACTAGTAGTAGCACGTTATAGAAAAAAATCAGTGTTGTTCGAGAAAAAAATTGTAGCAAGTTATAAAAAAATCAGTTCCATTTCGAAAAAACCGTTGTGCAATTTTCACAGCTTTTGTAATGTTGCTTTGCAAAAATAATTGTAGAGTATTACCGGAAAAAAATTTCAACTTTTTAGTGGCATTTTTTTTAAAAATAATAGCGGATTATTAAAAAAATAATTTGCAATGTCGCTCAAGAAAAAATTACGATACAAAAAATTTTAGTGAGTTGTACAAAATTTGTACCATTTCAAAGAAAAATATGTTGTATTATTTTCACAAATTTTGTAATGTTATTTTAGAAATACATTATTTATAGCAAAATAATTAATAATTGAAAAAACAATTATTTTCTCCTTGAAAAAATCATTTAGATTTTCTATTATTTTTAATACCAGATTATTGATAGACCTTGCAATTTTTTCATATTATAATTTTTTGTGATACAATTTATTTCTGGAGGGATACAATAGTTTTTTCCAAATTCTTTTTTCGATAATCCACTATTATTATTTTTTTTCTAAAATGAAACAGAAAGCTTGTGAACCATTATATTTTTAGAAAAGACAAATCTCTAATAAGAGTGTACCGTTATACTTTTAAAAGCATAATTTCAAAATTAGAATTTTTAAAAATTTGAAAAAAACACTACTTCAAATAATCAGATGTTTCATTCATTTGTACAAAACAATCATTTTCTATACAAATTCGTTAGATTAGCGCTAGCTTTTTAATGGCGATCCAAAACTCGCATACATGAAAAAACAAATTATTATACGTGATAGTGAAAAGTGAGTAAAAACGCAAAAAACAATATTATTTCTTATAATATTTTCCTTTATAATTTTGAATCGTGATATTTCAATTTTTTATTGCACCGTAAACACATTCTTTATTACGAGATATCAAAATGTCCAAACCATACAAGTAATACTTATATTACATTACTTTCATATAGTTGAGATAATATCTAATGTGACGTATTGCTTGTGTGCTAAGTTCCTCCTCCTTGTTTTGGTGCCTCTTCTCATTTTTCCACTTCTATATATGATATATACATGAAGCCCAAATTGCTAACCAAATCCTCCTTGATCTACAACCATTTATTCTTTGGATTTCCCCCAATATCCTCCTTGGATCTGGCATCCATTTGTAGCTGGAATTCCCTCCATTACTGCCTTGTAAAATGGCTATACAACTTCACATTCCCAGAACAGGTGCTGCAGGGTTTTAGCTTCTTTTTCACATAGCTCACATTTATCATTGATGTTCAAGAACTTGCCAATTCTGTCCTTAGTTTGTAATCTTCCTCTCCAAAACAGCCACATGACAAATCTAAACTTGGGTGCAGTAAGGTAATTCCACACCCATTTTCTCCAAGCTGGTTTAGTTTGATCACCTTGCAACCATTTGTATCCAGCTCTAACATTATAGTCTCCTTTAGGCATTTTAGAAAACTTATTCCTCACCTTCACCATTTCTTTCCAGTAATGGCATGAATCAGGTTTTGGTATGTAGTTCCAAAAATCACACCCCTTAATATATCTGGCATGGATCCACTTTACCCAGAGAATGTCTTTTTTCCCAGCAATATCCCAATTTAGTTTCATGATGGCAGTCAAGTTCCATTGCATAGCATTCATGATCCCTAGCCCACCATATTTCTCCAGTTTACAGACCTCATCCCATTGAACAAGTGGAACCCTCTTATATTCATCTGTGCCCCCCTCCTCCATAAAAAATTTCTACAAACTGCCATAATCCTCTTCATTACTTCTTTAGGGATGATAAATATCTTAGACCAAAAGTATACCACCCCAGAAAAACTGAACTAATTAACCTGATTCTAGCGACATAAGAGAAATACCTGGAGCCCCAGGCATGAGTTTATCCAGCAAAGCAGCACAGTCTTGAAATTTCAGTCTATCTGTGATCCTCAGCAATTCTTCCTCTACAGATTGGTTAATCCCCCCAAATACAATTTCTGATTTGTTCTTGTTTATCTTCAAACCAGTAGTGCTCTGAAACTTCTCCAATACATTCATTATGCAGTTGATTGATTTAGTATATGCTCTGCACACTACGATTAAATCATCAGCAAATGTCAGATTAATTATATTCAACCTAACACACAAGGGGTGAAAAGAGAAAGGGTCTTTATGAGCAGCCACTTTAAAACTTCTTGTAAGGTATTCCATTAGTAATACAAAAATCAAAGGTTATATTGGGTCTCCTTGTCTCTGCTGAAATACCCATGGTATTCTCCATAAACCTTTGTTGGGAAAAATTATAGATTTTGATGATGATGTATTTAGATTGTAATAGGGACTTTAGGTCACCCCCAATATTCAATGTAATTTTTAGAAATTCTATTAAAACCGAGTTTTTGAGATTTCCAATAAAACTTGTGATATTTCACTTTGTGGTTTGATGTCACTCTTTGAAGACTTAGCAAATTCAGTGATATGGAAATTGAAACTCTTGCTCGGAAATGCCAGAGACAAGTAAGGAATTCTCAAAGAAGACCAATTACTTTGGAATTTTCAGAACCAGAATGCTCATTATACCCGGAAGTCTCACTACTACCCGCTGAAGGCTAAGTCATCCGGATCGGAAGACTAGCGCGGATCTCTTTCTCACCCGGAAGTCGAAGAATGACTAATCCGGAATTGTCAGCCAAGAACCGGATGTCTCAAGAAGGACTGGAACTCTCAGAAGCAGACTAGTGAGAAAAGACTTAGAAAATTATCTAAGTCATGAATGAAGAAATTCTACCCGTTGGTAAGGAAAAATCAAATTTCTTGATTTTCAGCGGCTAGATTAAGGATAATTAAGCTGATTCAAGAACAAATGACATGAAGACAAAGTCTGGACTTCTCAACTTGGGTACTCCACTCAATAAAGAGCTACAGTCCAAAATTCTCAAACAAACACAAGAAGACAAAATGGGTACTCCACTCAATAAAGAGCTACAGTCCAAAATTCTTGAACAACAGCTAAAAGACGAATTATGTGGAAAAGGAATCCTTCTTCAAACAATTGGGTATGTCCAAACACCCATTCCAAAGGAGAATCCTCAATCTTATTCTTCGTTCAAAATTGAAGCCAGCAAATGCAACAGATAGTCTATTCCCTTCAACTGATATACAATTTCAAAGACAGGACCTTTAAATCATTTCAATGTGGCTTTGGGTGAATTTGGTGTTTTGATTTTCAATTACTAATGATTCATTTATTCAATGCTCACTTGCCACATATCTTCATATGAAATTTAAATTAAATACTACTTAGACAAATGTCACTTCCCAATGTAGTCCTTAAACTTTTTTATTTTCTAAATAGTACTTGAATAATGCTAGTGGCAGGAACAATGTCCAATGATGGTGAATATTTAGTTTGAACAATGTCCAGTGGCGGTGGATATTTACTTAAACAATGACCAACAGATACTACATTGAAAAATAAAAACATATGCTAGTATATTAGAGAGTGAGAGATTAGAAATATGGGCAATGCTAGGGATAAACCAATATGGGGTACCCCATTTGTACATCAATCCAACACAGATACACACAGAGACAAAATGTATGTGCGATATCAATGTTGGTGTACCTCGAGTTCAATTCTAAAAATATACCTGGCCCGTTATTTCCCTAACGGTGATTTTTTTAGGTGTGGAAATAATGCCAGCTTCGTTTGGCGATCCATTTTGGAAGGGCGACACATCCTGGAGAAGGGCTGTATACGACGGATTGGGAATGGGGAAACAACAAAGCTGCTGGCTACACCTTGGCTTTTGAGAAAGGAAGACCTATATGTTCGTTCGTGCCTTGTAGAGGAGTTGAATGAGGTTTTGGTGTCGGCTTTTATTGATCCCTGTACTCGGAGATGGGATATGGACTTACTCCAGACACTGTTTAGCGTGGAGGAAGTCCAAGAGATATCGCATATTCCATTGGGCCTGTACAGTCGAGAAGATGCATGGATCTGGAGAGACGACCTCGAAGGATTGTATTCAGTGAAACATGGCTACTGAATGATGTATAAAGGGCGGTGGTCAGGGACAACTACTAACAACGACATGTGGGCGTTTATTTGGAAAATGCAGGTACCCCCAAAAGTTTGCAACTTTATGTGGCGAGCTCTCAACGATGTCCTATGTGTAAGAGCCAACCTTCGGAGGCATCAGGTGGAGGTGGCAGATGTGTGTCCTAGATGTTGCACCGATGAGGAGACCACTATCCACAGTTTAGTAGGCTGCACTTTTGCCAAGCATGCCTAGGCATAGTGGGCTATGTATGCACACGACAGTATGGGAGTATGGTTGAGTGGTTTGAGGAGGTTCGCCGAACACACACAAAGGAAAGGGTTCAACTGTTGTATTTAGGTGCCCTAGCGGCAATCAAATACCTATGTAACTGTACACTTTATCATGAATGAAACGCCTTGAAGTATGTTTTATATCTCGTGTAACATAACATAGCTTCAGTCCATAGACGATAGCGCTTCAGTAACATAGATGAGGACTACGATGTTCTGATTATGAGACTGTTACTTCTTGACGAAGGCTATGTCTAGAATATCCCTAGTCGCAATTTATGATAATACGGACGTCATAACGTATCAAGACTCGTACGTACGAGATGAGATAGTTGCGTCTCATAGACTATAGGTATTGTGATATCTTAATCTGTACGTAGGTGCATATTATATTGATAATATGTGACTAGATTGACCCATCTTGAGAATACTGCATGGATCTACAGTAATGTGTTTATCAGTATTCTCAAATCGACCTTGCTATAACTATCCTCAGACTTGAAGTTATTACATTCTCTGATATGTGGGGCCGTATGCTTTGATTCATAACTAATGCTATCTGAAATACTGGTAGACGTACAGTTATGCGTTGGGTATGCCGCTAAGCATATTTAGAGATGTGAATAACAGATACAGGATCTGTCCCTTCTACTGTATAGAAGTATAATGTCAATGGGCCCACTGAATAGTAGGACTTGGGAAAGTGCATGGCCATGCCCAGATATGTCGCTATCTAGAGACTGATAAATATTTGATCCCTGTCAGTCTACTTGAGATTCAGTAACAGCTGATTTAACTATACAAGGATACACATCCCATGCCTTGTGTTAAATCATGACATATAGGGCAGAAGGATAATAGTTATAGAACGTCTTGTGTCGTAGAATGTATTGATGAGATGAACGTCTTTTTCATAATCTGGGGATAATAATGTGTTGCTAGATACCGCTTATTATCTATGGTATTAATTTATATTAATATTATTGCCAGTGTTATGGATACCTAAAGGGTCACACATTAGGACTTGTAAGGGAGTAGTATACTACACTAGTGGGAGTAATATTAAATATATAGTTGTGATAATTTTATATATATATATATATATATATATATATATATATATATATATATATATATATATATATATATATATATATATATGTATGTATTTCGAAAAATACATATGTATTTTAAAATTATATTTTGTTTGTGTCATTTTAATTATATGATAATTATATTTTGACAAAAAAAATTTTATTATATATATATATATATATATGTAGCGCCGATATATATATATATATATATATATATATATATATATATATATATATATATATATATATATATATATATATATATATATATATATATATATATATATATTACTTTTATTTTCATCATTTTAATTATATGATAATTATTGATGTCAAAATAAAATCTGATATATTATAAATTGAAATGGCCGAAAATTTCAAGAGAAAGATACAAAACATATTTTGATTTTTTACCTAATGATATATTTGATTTATATAATCAAATATTTGATTAGTAAAGAATATTTGTATTGTTGTGTTGGTTGGGAACAATACATTAAGCCAAATTTTTTTTTGTCCCTAAGCAATTTCCTAGCAATTCCTTAATGCAATATATTATAAAATGAGAAATATCCCTCCCCATTTTCTTGTGTAATTTTCGGCCACATAGAGAGAGAGAGAGGAGAAAATTATTATTTTGTGTTACAAGTTATTTTTGTTAGAATAAAAGACCAACGCTAGAGGGGGGGTGAATAGCGTTTGATCGGAGAAATCGCAGGAATTGAAAATTTAAAAGAGAAGTAAAGAGAAGAGTAAGAGGCACACCGAATTTTACCCTGGTTCACCACAACTTGTGGCTAATCCAGCCTCCCGAGAGACTCTCTCGAGCTACACTACTAACTCGTTAAGCTTACGGGTGCTTAACAAACCGTTACAACTTGAGAGTTCGAGTCACACGAACCTCAACGAATCCTTCAAAGGAAACAGACCTTCCTTTGAATCAACCGAGAGTGATACTATCTCTCAACGTGTCTAAGAACACAAGTACACTCAAGAATGAGACTCTCTTATAGAGTAGATTATGAGTAAACTAAGTACGCTCAAGAACAACTCAACCTTCACACAAGTGGCTCTAGAAAGCTATGGAAAATTATGATATTTGAATGCAATGAAAGTATAGATGTTGTGAAGTGAATTGGTGAGAAAAGCAGACCCAAACACCCCTTTTTATAGTGCAAAATTAGGCTCCAACGGACCAATGCATTAAAGGAGTGATTAGCTTGATTTATGAGATTGAAAAGATTTGGGATCTGCAGAATATTGGCTTCCCATCGATGTTTAGAATCAACCATCGCTGGTAAGCCAATTTTTCTTCTGTTTTGAAGTCAACGGTCACCTACCCATCGATGGGTACAAGCTTCCCATCGCTGGGTGGGAGGTTGACTTCCAAACAAGGAAAGAATCAACCTTTAATGACCACCAACGGTCATGCCTTCCCCATCGATGGTATACCCTTACCATCGCTGGGTTCCCATCGATGGGATAGACTTCCCATCGTTGGGCAAGGTCGTTCTGCCTTGTGGTAATTTTGCACCAAGGCTCTAACAGCGATGTGTGGAACTCCCCATCGCTGTTTGGCATGGTTCTGGAAACTGGTTTGGCTGAGGAGCCGCTTACCCATCGATGGGAAGATCTTCCCCATCGCTGGGTGAGTGGTTAGTCAAGAACCCATGGTTTTTGCCTTAACCACGGCCTAGCCAACCGATGCGAAACCCGACCGGAAAATTCAAAGTTCTCCAAAATAAAAACCAAGTGTTTAAAACACTTATTTGATGTATTTGGCTAATAAATCGAGTAAGACACTTTGAAAACCACGTCATTTAAGTGAAAACCACGGCTAGCCAAGTTTTATGCCGTTTTGAATGATTTTTGTCAAACGACCAAAAGCGAAAGATGGTTTTCAAGGTGTTTTTGTTGGAGAACCGTTTAAACATGCCAAAGAGTAAAAACCAATCATAAAAAGTTGAAAACCACTTGGTTGGTTCGGACGCCAAAAACCATAGCCGATAACCGAGAGCCGAACGCCAGTTTCTGAAACCCGAACGCCGGATGGCTTGGTTTTTGGTTTGGGCGAACACCAAGTGCTTTTAATGACTTAAACATGTTTGAAAAGCATTTTTATGATTTAAGAAGTGCAATGAAGGTTTTTAGCCTAAAGAGCCAAGGTGTAAAGATTGGGTCGGTCTTGATCACAATGAAGACCGACTCAACGACACTAAGACTAAGGTCTTCGTTCTTGGTCTTCTTTTAGCTCTTGTTCTTGTCTTCCTTCTTCGCCTTGTATATTCAATGTTCGACTTGATCACGGCGGTTTGGCATTATCAAAACCTGTCATAAAAACAAACACGGCTTTAGTACGAAAACGTGACATGCCCGTGTTTCAACAATTTCCCCCCTTTTGATAATGGCAAACGAGATGAGGTTATGCATATGAGGAAGTCTTTGAGATTTTAAAAAAAATGTTCCCCCTTAATAGATGCCATTTTATTTTTAAAAAAATAATTCCCCCTCAATTTATGCATAACCTTGATATCTTCCCCCTTTTGACATTAACAAAAAGAATTAAAAGTGAACTTTGTAGTATAATAGTAAACTTTTATTCATGAAAAGGGAAATGCGGAATACAACGGAATGGAAATAATAATAAAAAACAATCATAGGAAGGAAGGAAAAGAAAGAAGAGTTTAGGCAGCGGCGTCCTCGTCCTCGGCGTCATAGTCTTCTTCGTCGTCCTCAACGTCCATGGGATCCCCGTCGACTGCGTCCTCAAAATCGGCCTCGTCGGGGGAGGAGGATGGTGCATAGGAGTTATCCTCCTCGTCCTCGCCTTCATAGTTTTGGCCGAGGAAGGTGCTGTCAAAGGGCGGCGGGACGTAGTTGACGCCGCGGAAGAACGCCGTCATGTCGTGGTGTTGGCGTTGCAGCGTCCAGTCCATCCGCTCGATTGACTGCCCCATGCCATCCACTGTGAGGGTTAGCCGATTCAGAGTATCGGCTATGGACTGTAAGGACGCCTTGGCGGGAGCGGAGGCAGGGGCACGGGCACGACTCGGTCCAGCGCCGGTTCCGTCACCGGGCTTCTTCCGGAAGGTGTTGTCTTGGATGATCCAAATCTTTGTCATCTTCGTATCCGGGCCGGCGATGGAGATGTCGGCGGAGATGATGAGGTCCATGACGAGGAAGGCGTATGGCAAGCTCCGCTCAGTGGCGATGGAGGCGCAATCCGCCATGTGGATCATCACGAATTTCGCCCAATTGATGGAGGCGCCGTGGATGATGGCATGAATCGCCTTCAAGTCCTCGTTGAAGAGCGAGGTATGGCTGTTGTCTCGGGGGCGGAGAATCCGGGTGATGATGTAGAGGAGGAGGCGCTTGTCCGGTGGGGCCGAGTGAATCGTCGGTGCGCCGCTGTGACGGATGAGGTTGGTGATCCCAAGCTCTCGGATGACCACCGCCTCGTTGTTGAGGATCCAATCATCGCCACCATAGGTTGCGATGTCGTCACCGCGGATGGGCAGCCCTGCGACCCGAGCGAAGGTAGGCAAATCAATCTCTATGTCGTAGAGATTGGTGCTACTGCGAATGGTGTCCCCGTCCCGGCGGAGATTGGAGTAGAAGGCTCGCACAAAGGCGGGATTGAAGCTCGAGCGGCTCCTGGAGACGAACGACCACAGACCCGACGCTTGAAGCTGATTGTCGAGGTCGTGGTACCACTTTTGTTGAGGGTACAACTCGGGCAGCACTCTAGGCGGAGAAATGGGACGCTTGGCAAAGTGCGTGAGGAACCGGTTGAGTTCCTCCTCCGACCCGAACTCAAGAAACGAGCCGTCCAGGTAGGGGAACGGCGGTGGCGCTGAGGTCGTAGCTTCGGCGTTGCCCTTCTTCTTGGAAACCTTTGTCTTCTTTCCTCCGGCCATGAATGAAGGAAAAGGATGAAGAATTGTGTAAAAGAGGAGATTTTGATGTGAAAAATGTGTGTTAAAATGAGTAGAGATGAAGGATATATATAGGAAAGGGTGTGAAATTCGTTTGAAATTCAAAAAAGTGACTGTTGGGCAATAAATTTGGTGACCAACGGTTAAAAAATTTGAATTGGCAGCAGGCTTCCCAGCGATGGGTGGAACTTCCCATCGATGGGAAGGTCGACACTGGAAAGTGAAGAAGAAAACAATGGCTGCCTTCCCAGCGATGTTTGCATTTGCCCATCGATGGGAAGGTGGCTTCTGGAAAAAGAACATGGCCTTCCCAGCGATGTTAATACCATCCCATCGCTGGTTTGGTATTTTTGAAAAACCGTTAAAGAATTTTTTTTTAAAAAAAAGTGTCAAATACCCAGCGATGGGAGGAGCTTCCCATCGATGGGTTTGGAGGTTCTGAAACAAAAACAGGAACTCACCCAGCGATGGGATAAACTACCCATCGATGGGTAAAGGCGTTCTGGAAAACTGAAAAGAAAATTAAGTCAAACACCCAGCGATGGGAGAAAGTTCCCATCGATGGGTTGGGAGGTTCTGAAAATTTTTCTTTTTGATAAAAGTCCTTCACCCAGCGATGGGACAAGGTACCCATCGATGGGTTAGGGTGTTCTGGAAATCCGTTAAGTATTTTTAAAAAAAATTAGAGTCAATTACCCATCGATGGGAAGAAGAACCCATCGATGGGAAGAGGGGTTCTGGAAAAAGAGAAACTTCCCTCCCAGCGATGGTATGGCCTACCCATCGCTGGTTCCCCCTGATTTCCAGAGTTCTTCACTTCGAAACGTCCCTGCAAAAAAGAGTTAGAAAACCCTCCGACGCTCAAGTTAGTAAACGTTCCAGTAACAATAAAAGAATGATAAAATGCACAAATTAGATCATCGTGGAGTCAAGGATTCCGAGTTCGCTACGAATGCGGAAGAACGACTCTTTCTCTAAAGGTTTTGTGAAAATGTCGGCCAATTGGTTGTGTGTTTCAACAAACTCAATTTCGATGTATTTGGCTAATAAATCGAGTAAGACACTTTGAAAACCACGTCATTTAAGTGAAAACCACGGCTAGCCAAGTTTTATGCCGTTTTGAATGATTTTTGTCAAACGACCAAAAGCGAAAGATGGTTTTCAAGGTGTTTTTGTTGGAGAACCGTTTAAACATGCCAAAGAGTAAAAACCAATCATAAAAAGTTGAAAACCACTTGGTTGGTTCGGACGCCAAAAACCATAGCCGATAACCGAGAGCCGAACGCCAGTTTCTGAAACCCGAACGCCGGATGGCTTGGTTTTTGGTTTGGGCGAACACAAAGTGTTTTTAATGATTTAAACATGTTTGAAAAGCATTTTTATGATTTAAGAAGTGCAATGAAGGTTTTTAGCCTAAAGAGCCAAGGTGTAAAGATTGGGTCGGTCTTGATCACAATGAAGACCGACTCAACGACACTAAGACTAAGGTCTTCGTTCTTGGTCTTCTTTTAGCTCTTGTTCTTGTCTTCCTTCTTCGCCTTGTATATTCAATGTTCGACTTGATCACGGCGGTTTGGCATTATCAAAACCTGTCATAAAAACAAACACGGCTTTAGTACGAAAACGTGACATGCCCGTGTTTCAACAATTTTTCTAAAGTGTTAGAAATATACACAAAATATTATAAACAAATATTTATAAGATAAATATTTTACTATATATTTATTACTCCCAAAGTAGTATTATTATAGTTTTTACTATCCTATATTAAACTTGCTAGCACAAGTTTAATCTTGGACTCCGGAGCAAGTTCGTGTGGATACGTTGGAGGCTTCATACGTTTGGCGCTACGTTCATCTCCTCAAAACCATCCCCGACCGTTCCTCCGTTCTCCGTTTTCACCGTTAAGGTAAATTTCTTACTATAGCTAGTAATTTACGTAAGTTGTTCTTGGGTGGAATCGAGTTTTGGACTATAAATTTTTGTTTTTGCTGCGTTATCCAAGCCTCGTTTCCCAACAGTGGTATCGGAGCCGGCTTACGAAGTTACTAGTTTAGTAGTTTTTACCGTTATTGTTTTTGTAGATTAGTCAATAAATTTTGGAGACAAAAATTTATCTCATTAAAAATTTAATTAGGTGGCCATATTTAGATACTGGACCTAATATAATTTTTTTCAGTAATTTTCGGAATTATTGTTTGGGGTATTTTTATATTATTCTTATTAAGTAGTTTATGTGTAGAATACTTGTTATTTGTGCCATAAATACTTAATATTTATGAAAATTAGATTTTATATTTTCTGGGAAGTATTTGACATGTCAATATAACTCAGAAATTTTAAAATCGATTTTTGGAATTAATTTCCTATTTTTCTATTTTTAAATTCGTTTATTGAATAGAAAATGGGAAAACTTATTTTTGACGATCAAAAATTAATTTTAATTCATAATAAGTTGCGACCAGAGATTTTAAGCTTGTATAAAAATTTTCATAATTTTTAAACACGTAAAACTATTTATTTTGTATTTTTGAAGTAATTGGATCGGTACTATTCACTAGTCCGATTTTTAATTATTTTAAATTGCAAAATTAATATTTTAAATTCTAGAAAAATCATATTCTGGTTCTGGAACTTATTTTTGACTTGGAAAATAAATTTTGATATTTTTGGAATTTCGAAATATATTTTCACAATATAATTTCGGTTTTCTATCTTTGAAAAATGGTTTTCAAAATTTTAAATTTTATTCATTCTGGAATTTTAGGATTTCCAGATTAATAAAGTTTACTGGGAGTCTCCAATAATTATTTGTTAATTTAGAAAACATATATATATTTAATTCGAAATAAAAGCCCTTTTTCGAATTTAAATATATATAAATACGGTAAATATAAAATATTTTATTTTCTGAAATTTAGAAAATCTAATTTCTAACATTCTGGAAATTTAAAGTATTTTATAATTTTAATTAAATTACTTGCTAGTTTAATTAATTTATTGTTGATAGTTTATTCCGTAGAATAGAATAAACTAGGTCTGGGGCGAGCGCGATTCGCCCGGTGTATGCTTTAATATGTATGATGTGATGCATGTGATGCTTGTATGTATTATTGCATGGTGGATGATTGTGGCTTAGTTATATTTGTTGTAATTTTAAATACGGCCTGCGTGTCGTGCCTCATCTCTATACTCTGGATGTAATTCTCTTCTTTACCTCAAATATTCTTTTCTCTCGAAAATTATAAGACAAGAAGACGAAGTCCGTTCGTGATAGAGAATCCTAAGGAAGACGTGATGGGCCGGAGATAGAGATCTCTTGATCAAGGCGCTATCGTTTGTTTTTCTTTAGGAGCCACAATCATTTCACGTTTACTTATTATGCATGTGATGTATGATTGAATGTATGCATGTATGTGATTTTCGCTAGTGCATACGCGCGGTGTATGCCATAGGCAAGACTGCGTTATAAATCCCTCATAATTTTAAGTCTGTGCCACCCCGACGCCCCGTCACTCGTCAAACCCAATTTAGATCGGTAACGGACTCACCCAAGTGAGACGCCCGGTTTACGTTGGTTAGGCGCGAAACCCGTAACTAGGGTACTGACTCGCACCGAATTAGTCTTAACTAAGTCTTGGTCATAAGGATGAGAGACTTAGGGCACTGCGGTAGGATCAATAAATAAAATCAGATCATCCAACCAGAGTTGTAAATTGTCACAATTGGAATTTATTCCTACCAGAAATAATTTAACTGTAGGGCAAGATGCAAAGCACAACTATAGTTAAATGAAATATGGATCTGGCCCAATTAAGAATTTTATTTAAAAGAATCCACCGAACCAAGAGTTGTAATAACGATTGCAATTGGAATGAATTCCTACCTAAATAATTTAACTGTAGGGCAAGATGCAAAGCACAACTATAGTTAAATAAAATATGGATCTTGGCCCGCTAGAGTATTCTTCAAATAGAAACCCCAAGTCAATAGGTTCCGTACCTGAGGGTAGTTGACTTGTTAGAAATAGTGGGAGAGTATTTAATAAAGACCTATTAGATACTTAATTCATGATAATAACTATCTTCGCAAAATTCTGTAGATGGCAAACAACAACACAAACAACCTCGCCCTGCGTTCCATTCTGGATAAAGATAAATTGAACGGAACAAACTTTGTTGACTGGCAACGCAATCTCTGCATTGTTCTCCGCATGGATGAGAAAGAGTATGTGCTCGAAAAGCCCATTCCTCCTGCCCCTCCCGCTAACGCCCCGAAAGCGGTCAAAGATGCCTACGAGAAACACATTAAGGATGACAACCAGGTTAGCTGTGTCATGCTGGCTACCATGATACCCGAGCTGCAAAAAGAGCACGAGGACATGAAGGCCCACGAGATGATCGTGGCCTTGCGGCAGCTATACCAGGGGCAATCCAGGCATGAACGTTTTCTCGTGAGTAAGACTCTCTTTAGTTGCAAGCTCTCTTCAGGGAACCCGGTCGGTCCGCACGTTCTCAAAATGATTGGTTACATAACCAATCTGGGGAAACTCGGGTTCTCCTTGCAGAAGGAGTTGGCAACGGACCTGATCCTGCAGTCGCTCCCTGAGCTGTATAAGGGTTTTGTCATGAACTACATGATGCATGATCTTGACAAACCCCTTCCGGAGCTTCTTAAAATGCTCCACACTGCAGAGGAGAACCTTACTAAGGGCAAGGGTGCTTCCGTCCTTATGGTCCAAGGCGGAAAGGGGAAGCCGAAGAAAGGGATTAAGATTAAGGCTAGGACGGTCGGAAAGCCTAAATCGAAGTCCACTTCATCTGCAACCCAGAAACCCATAGGAGGAGTTGCAAAGGGAAAATGTCATCACTGTGGTAAGGCAGGCCACTGGAGAAGAAACTGCAAGACATACCTCGCAACCAAGAAGAAGGAAGGTACGACCATTTCTTCTGAGGTGTATGTTATAGAAGTTAACATGTCTATATCTTCATCATGGGTACTAGATACTGGATGTGGGTCTCATATCTGTACTACCATGCAGGGACTGAAGCAGAGTAGATGGTTAGCTCGAGGCGAGATTGAGCTCCGAGTCGGCAATGGTGCACCTGTTGCAGCTTTGGCAATCGGAACTTATAGTTTAGTCTTGCCTAGTGGTCTAATGTTGGAATTAAACGATTGCTTGTACGTTCCTTCAATTAGCAGAAACATTATTTCTGTTTCATGTCTTGATAAGAGTGGTTTCATCATTTCTATTAAAGACAAGTCCCTTTCCGTTTACAGAAAGAATGTTTTTTATGCTAATGCCCACATGACCAATGGGTTATATGTCCTTGACTTGGACATGCCTGTCTATAACATATCAGCCAAGAGGAACAAACCGAACGGTTTGAACCAAACATACCTATGGAATTGTAGGTTAGGCCATATAAACGAGAAACGCATATCCAAGCTACATCGGTCGGGAATGCTGGAGTCATTTGATCTTGAATCATATGACACATGCGAATCTTGTTTATTGGGTAAGATGACCAAATCTCCTTTCACTGGACACGGTGAAAGAGCTAGTGATCTTCTGGCACTCATTCATAGTGATGTGTGTGGGCCTTTCAATACAACTGCACGAGGTGGTTATTCATACTTCATCACTTTTACTGATGACCTCAGTAGATATGGCTATGTGTATCTCATGAAACACAAGTCAGAATCCTTTGAAATGTTCAAAGAATTCAGGAATGAAGTTGAAAAACAACTTGACAAAAGTATTAAAACACTACGATCCGATCGAGGTGGAGAATACTTAAGTGGTGAGTTCGATGACTATCTTAGAGAGCATGGGATTATATCCCAACTCACACCTCCTGGGACTCCACAATGGAATGGTGTCTCTGAAAGGAGGAATCGAACCCTGCTTGACATGGTTCGTTCTATGATGGGTCATTCGACTCTACCAGAATCATTCTGGGGGTATGCGCTGAGCACTGCAATATATACTCTTAACCGAGTTCCAACCAAGGCGGTTGAAGGAACACCATACCAGCTATGGACGGGCAAATGCCCGTTCTGTCACACTTAAAGATTTGGGGCTGTGAGGCTTATGTCAAACGTCTTTTGACGAATGGCAAGCTTGACGCCAAGTCTGATAAGTGTTTCTTCGTGGGATACCCAAAGGAAACTCGAGGGTATTCATTCTATCACCCTATCGATAAGAAGGTATTCATTGCTCGCAATGGTGTCTTCCTAGAGAAGGAATTTCTCTCCATCGCAACTAGCGGGAGAAAGATAGAGCTCGAAGAAATTCGAGACGACGAAGAAACTACCCCGCCGGTTCTGGAACATGAGCTAGAGGAACAAACTGTTGTACCTCAAAATGCTCAAGATACACAAGAACCCCGTAGGTCTAACCGGTTACGCACACAACCTGAAAGGTATGGATTCCTCCTAACCTTTGAGGGTGACGTAATGCTTATCGACCAGGATGAGCCGGAGACCTACCTCGAGGCAATCAGTTGTCCCGAGGCTGAGGAATGGCGTCAAGCCATGCAGTCCGAAATGGATTCCATGTACACCAACCAAGTATGGACTTTGGTTGATGCACCCGAAGGGATCAAACCCATTGGGTGCAAATGGGTCTTCAAAAAGAAGACTGACATGGATGGTAAGGTGCAAACCTTCAAGGCACGATTGGTAGCAAAAGGATATCGTCAAATACATGGTATCGACTATGACGAAACTTTTTCTCCAGTTGTCATGATTAAATCCATTTGGATCTTACTTGCTATCGCAGCATACCATGATTACGAAATCGGGCAGATGGACGTCAAAACGGCTTTCCTTAATGGAAACCTCCTTGAGGATGTCTTTATGACACAACCTGAAGGGTTTTGCGCTCCTGAAGAATCTACCAAGGTATGCAAGTTGCAGCGATCAATCTACGGATTGAAGCAAGCCTCACGGAGTTGGAACATCCGCTTTCACGAAACTGTCATCGGCTTTGGTTTTGAAAGAAATTCGGATGAATCTTGTGTATACAAGAAGGTCAGTGGGAGTGCTGTAGTCTTCCTTGCTCTGTATGTTGATGACATACTGCTCATAGGAAACGATATTCCTACTTTAACCACCGTCAAAACATGGTTGAGTAAGAGTTTCTCTATGAAGGACTTGGGAGATCCCAGTTATGCACTTGGCATAAGGATCTATAGAGATAGATCACGGAAGCTGTTAGGTCTCAATAAAAGTACATACATAGACAAGGTCCTTGCTAGATTCAGCATGTCTTAGTCGAAACGAGGAAGTTTGCCTATGGCCCAAGGCACGAGTCTTTCTAAGACTCAGGGTGCTTCCACTCCGGAGGAAGTAGAACGCATGAGAAATGTTCCTTATGCGTCGGCCATTGGATCCATCATGTATGCGATGGTATGTACGAGACCTGATGTCGCCTTTGCTCTGAGTGTCACGAGTAGATACCAGTCCAACCCTGGCGAAAACCATTGGACGGCTGTGAAGAACATCCTTAAATACTTCCGTAGGACTAAGGATGCCTTCCTGGTATATGGCGGAAAAGAAGAGCTCAGTATTGTTGGATATACTGATGCCAGCTTCCAAACTGATAGAGATGACTTCAAGTCGCAGGCAGGGTATGTGTTTTGTTTGAATGGCGGAGCTGTTACCTGGAAGAGTTACAAGCAAGATACTACCGCTGATTCCACTACAGAAGCAGAGTACATGGCTGCAGCTGAGGCAGCCAAGGAAGGTGTGTGGCTCAAGAATTTTATTACTGAGCTTGGAGTGGTTCCTAGCATCAAGAACCCTATACCATTGTTTTGCGACAACAATGGGGAAATTGCACAAGCAAAAGAACCTCGGTCTCACCAGAAGACCAAACACATCGTTAGACGTTATCACATCATACGAGAAATCGTTGCACGTGGGGACGTTGAGATTTGCAAGATAGGTACAGACGACAATATCGCGGGTCCGTTGACGAAGGCTTTGGGAAAGCCTAAACACGAGAGTCATACGTGGTCCATGGGCATTCGAGAAATGCTTGATTGGCCTTAGGGCAAGTGGGAGATTGTTGTATTTAGGTGCCCTAGCGGCAATCAAATACCTATGTAACTGTACACTTTATCATGAATGAAACGCCTTGAAGTATGTTTTATATCTCGTGTAACATAACATAGCTTCAGTCCATAGACGATAGCGCTTCAGTAACATAGATGAGGACTACGATGTTCTGATTATGAGACTGTTACTTCTTGACGAAGGCTATGTCTAGAATATCCCTAGTCGCACTTTATGATAATACGGACGTCATAACGTATCAAGACTAGTACGTACGAGATGAGATAGTTGCGTCTCATAGACTATAGGTATTGTGATATCTTAATCTGTACGTAGGTGCATATTATATCGATAATATGTGACTGGATTGACCCATCTTGAGAATACTGCATGGATCTACAGTAATGTGTTTATCAGTATTCTCAAATCGACCTTGCTATAACTATCCTCAGACTTGAAGTTATTACATTCTCTGATATGTGGGGCCGTATGCTTTGATTCATAACTAATGCTATCTGAAATACTGGTAGACGTACAGTTATGCGTTGGGTATGCCGCTAAGCATATTTAGAGATGTGAATAACAGATACAGGATCTGTCCCTTCTACTGTATAGAAGTATAATGTCAATGGGCCCACTGAATAGTAGGACTTGGGAAAGTGCATGGCCATGCCCAGATATGTCGCTATCTAGAGACTGATAAATATCTGATCCCTGCCAGTCTACTTGAGATTCAGTAACAGCTGATTTAACTATACAAGGATACACATACCATGCCTTGTGTTAAATCATGACATATAGGGCAGAAGGATAATAGTTATAGAACGTCTTGTGTCGTAGAAGGTATTGATGAGATGAACGTCTTTTTCATAATCTGGGGATAATAATGTGTTGCTAGATACCGCTTATTATCTATGGTATTAATTTATATTAATATCATTGCCAGTGTTATGGATACCTAAAGGGTCACACATTAGGACTTGTAAGGGAGTAGTATACTACACTAGTGGGAGTAATATTAAATATATAGTTGTGATAATTTTATATATATATATATATATATATGTATGTATGTATGTATTTCGAAAAATACATATGTATTTTAAAATTATATTTTGTTTGTGTCATTTTAATTATATGATAATTATATTTTGACAAAACAAATTTTATTATATCTATATATATATGTAGCGCCGATATATATATATATATATATATATATATATATATATATATATATATATATATATATATATATATATATATATATATATATATATATATATATATATATATATATATATATATATATATTATATATATATATATATATATATATATATATATATATATATATATATATATATATATATATATATATATATATATATATTACTTTTATTTTCATCATTTTAATTATATGATAATTATTGATGTCAAAATAAAATATAATATATTATAAATTGAAATGGCCGAAAATTTCAAGAGAAAGATACAAAACATATTTTGATTTTTTACCTAATGATATATTTGATTTATATAATCAAATATTTGATTAGTAAAGAATATTTGTATTGTTGTGTTGGTTGGGAACAATACATTAAGTCAAATTTGTTTTTGTCCCTAAGCAATTTCCTAGCAATTCCTTAATGCAATATATTATAAAATGAGAAATATCCCTCCTCATTTTCTTGTGTAATTTTCAGCCACATAGAGAGAGAGGAGAAAATTATTATTTTGTGTTACAAGTTATTTTTCTAAAGTGTTAGAAATATACACAAAATATTATAAACAAATATTTATAAGATAAATATTTTACTATATATTTATTACTCCCAAAGTAGTATTATTATAGTTTTTACTATCCTATATTAAACTTGCTAGCACAAGTTTAATCTTGGACTCCGGAGCAAGTTCGTGTGGATACGTTGGAGGCTTCATACGTTTGGCGCTACGTTCATCTCCTCAAAACCATCCCCGACCGTTCCTCCGTTCTCCGTTTTCACCGTTAAGGTAAATTTCTTACTATAGCTAGTAATTTACGTAAGTTGTTCTTGGGTGGAATCGAGTTTTGGACTATAAATTTTTGTTTTCGCTGCGTTATCCAAGCATCGTTTCCCAACATCAACAACATTGCATGGTTTTATGGGAGGAGTGGCAACAACGAAATCAACTTGATTGGAAGAACAGAAGCTTGAGCATGACGTGTGTGGCGGAAAGAGCTGTTCGAGGACTACAAGAGTGGCATTGAGGTGGCTTAGGATGCCGGTTGGACAAATGAATCTAAGTGTCGAGATCGACAGCGAGGTAGTATTTAAAGCAATTCAAGAAGATATTGAAACTCATTCACATTCTTATTTTTTAGATATTATCTCTGATTGTAAGATAGTGATGCGAGACTTTGTTTCTCTCACGCTTTCAGTTGTTAAAAGATCAGCGAATCAGGTGGCTCACATGTTGGCTAGAGCGTCTGATTCTGAGTCTGATTGCTTGGAGTGGATTCATGCCCTTCCAGCATTTCTTCATGAGACTTTGTACTCTGATTTGAATTAATGGTATTCTGATGTTCTTTTCAAAAAAAATTCTAAAAATATACAAATGCAAATGAGCGCCCGTCCCTACTACAGTACCCTCGGCCCAAATGCGAAACTCGGCATCTTTTTTAAAATAAGACAACCCCTCTCCATTGCTTAGCTCCCTCAATGAAAATGGAGGGAAAGCTTACTGGTTCGCCGCACTTTGAAGTATTGAGAAGAATGAAAGGCAATATCAGCTCTCCAATTAAATGAGATGAAAGAATTCTACTCCGTTTCTCTTTTAGACATTATTCCCTGCATTTTTTTTCTTACTCAAAATGAAGAAGTTCATTATATGTGACTTCAGCGTACTTTTGCAGAGCTTACTCGATCCATTGTTGAAGATCTCGCGAACAACCGCTCGCCAATCATTCGCATTGATCGGTTCAGAAATTACTGCACAGATGATTCTGGAAATTGGTTAGATTATTGAACACTCATTTTCACCATCGATTTCCTAATGGCCTTTTGATTTTCTGTTAGGGATCGAATGACGTCTATGTTCCATCGATTTAGATTTCAAATCTTATGGTTTTGCGTTTTGGGGGATTAGTTTTCGGATTATTTATTGTTTAGGTTTTCACTGTAAATGTCCCTTCTTCAAAGTACTCCGTTCATAGTTATGACTAGTGAATTGTGTTAAGCCCTACTATATTGTGAGTCAAACCACAATCCTTCATGCTAGGGCCTAGTGGCTACAATGTCATTAGGATTAATTGTTAATTGTTCTCTGCAGTTCAGCCGGTCTTATCTCATTGATGTGAATTTTTCCTTCCATTTTTGAATTTTGATGTGTTATTTAAGTACAATGAACTTTTTTTTTTATATCAGTGAGTTGTGTTTTGACTTTTTTCCTTCGCTTCTCTAGCTATTGCAGCTCTGGCTTGTCAAATGGGAAGGAATTCGTTACACTGAAGAGGGAATGCCATGCCCGCAGGCTAGGTGACTCTCAGAAATAGACATTTTACCATCCTGGCCTCCCATTCTGTCATGGATTGGAAAATGCGAAATTTTTATTGAAGAATATGGTCTATGTGGAAAAATCATCTATGCTTTGAGTTCTTACAGAATTGTGTTTTCATTTTTTGTGAATTCATGCTGCATTCCTATGTGTTGCTGATGATTCAGTGTTGCATATGTCGTGGTTTGCAGATGTTCTGTTAAGGGTGTTACAAATTGTTCAGCAACTTCTACAAGAAAATCGTCATGGTTCAAAAAGAGACATTTATTACATGCACCCGTCTGTTTTTAAAGGTGACTCAAGAATAATTGCCTCTCCTTTTTATAAAAAAGACTTCTGTCTTTCTCTTATTTAAATGGAAACATGAGTTGTACTATTGAACTATGAACTCATACATATGTTCAAGAATCAGATAGCATTTTGTTTTTCAAATGGATGCATGACTTGTGTTTCAAATGCCATCGAGTCAATATTTTTTATTTTTTGGAAAAAGTGATATGCATTTTGTTTCAATTATATGAATCTTCCTGTGGTTGTCCTAGAGCCTAAATTTCTCCTTTACATTTCCTTTTACAACTTTCTATTGTTGCTTCCCATTTCGTGAGGCAGAACAAGCAACTGTTGACCGAGCAATTAATGATATTTGCATACTTCTGCAATGCAGTCGACATAACTTGAATGTGGTATGACTTCGTATTGCTTCTCATATCCTTCTATGTCTAGAAACACTAGACGTAACCTAACATCTAAATAAAGATATGTACATATGACTATAATGCAATCCTTGAAACTTAGTATGAACCCTCTTAGTAATACCTCTTTTTTGTCTTTTGCAGGTTTCAGTTGGGAATGGGTGAGTACTCATGTAGAATGAGAACAATTCTCATTTATAATGATACCATTACTACTTTCTAAGGCTGTTTTGACCATAATATTAGAGCATCAGTTTGATTATTCAAGTATATTAACATAAAACCTGAAGTTATCTGCTTGATGCATGGAAATCCCTCTTTTTAAAAGAATCATATTTGTATACAATGCATTTGGTCTGAAAGCATTATCAGAGTCCAATGATAAGTTAATAGTGTAATTGGGTGGGGATATATGATGTTGTTTTTCCTTTTATAAATTAGGGGAAAAAATTCCAGATCTTCCTTGAGGCATAATCACATCCAAGCACTGTTTTTTATTCATTTCTATTAGCCCAAAATTATTCCAAGGTAGGCTAGCTACCATACAAATGTTGCATTAAGTTGAATCAAAATCTCATGAAAGGACAACAATAGTAGCAACAGCTAACCCTTAGTCCCATATCACTGGAGAAGACTAGAGGACCCAAGATTCTCATTTGTCATTCTTTTCAGTCATGTACCATACTCTCATATGCTCATTGATGGAGTATACCACATGGACCAAGTCGTCCAACCAAAATGATCGGGCGATGGGCTTCATACTCTGCTTCCATCAATTGGTATGAACCTGGTGGCTCCGCAGGTACACCTGGTCAACGTGACAGTGCGGCTAGCTGGCAAACCACAAGCCTAGGACTCTAGGAGTGGGTCTAGGCTAGCTGCAATTCATCCAGGCTTGAACACGTGTCCCCAGGACGTGGCATGGATCTTAACGACATAGATACTAGACCCTTCTCCTGCTACCTTGGAGAAGGGGGACTCGTTCTGACCATTCTAGAAAAAGGTTCCTAGAGTGTCAGAGCCGCTCCAGGTTTGTGGATAGCCTGCCAATTTAAACCTTTGTACTAGCAGCGTCAGGGCCTTCACCCTTGCAATACCCACAGCCGGACTCTTGCCTAGTCTGCATCAATTAAAGCACCCATCTCCCTTCCCCTTTGGCAAGGTTACTGCCTAAAAAAGCATGTGGTTTTCATGTTCCGGGTTTCCTCGTATACATAACTGTCTATCATCTGGTGTTGAACCTGATCCCTTCCAGGTTGATTCAACCTCATGGCTTGGCCATATCCGACTGGTAGACACCAGACCCCGGTTAATTACCACCATCACTCATTAAGTTCCAATTCTGTAATGTCTCCTTTTACCCCTTAAATCAGTGTCATTATTGGCCGACCATGGCTTTTCTGTATATATTCAACTATCTATTGAAATATTCTATAAATAATTAAACAGTCATCTCGCCTCTCCATCCTTGATTGGTAATTTTCTTGTTTCCTTTTGTATGTATCATTGAATTTATGTTCCAAAGCCTTTGTTTCAACCTTTTATCTTTCCTGTTTTTATGTGTTTGATCTAGATTGGTGATGGGCTGGCTTCAATTCGTAGAAGCCGGGAGAAAATTTGATTGTATTAACAGTCCAAACACAGTGAGCATAACTGCATACTATTGCTACAATTTAATGTGTTACTTCTTACATTGCATGTGATCTCCAGATATTGGCATTCTTGCAGGCACATCCCATTCCCGTTTATGTAGAAGAGGTTGAAAGTATACTTTTGAGAATGCCGTGGCATGTTATAAGTCAATTGACCATAATATTAGTACATCAATGTGATTTTTCTGGTATATTAACATTTAACACAAAACCTGAATTATCTCCATAAATGTAACGAAAACCTACTTACTGAGAGAATACATATGTATACAGTGAATTTGATACTAAAAAACACTTTTTAGATCTGAGTTCTAATTATTGTTTACTTTTGGCTAATTTTCAAATTGTCTTCCCATTCTGTTATCTTAAAAATTTGTCTTCCCATTAATAGGCAGCATAACTATGACTCTCTCAAATGGGGGATCACAAGTTCGAACTCCAATGGGGGCATTGGCTCTTTGTGCTCTATAGGTTGAAAAGTATGTATGAACAAATGCAACAATATAGTAGAGTTAATAGTACTCAAAAGAATGAGAGCAAGCTGCTTGAGCAGTGTTTGGAGATTAATCTTATTTAGCTAAACTATGTCATCAAAGTTTCATGTGTTTTTATCTCTTTTATTATTTTGATTTATTTATTGTTGTTATTATGTTTTCTTTTTAGTTGTTGTATAGTATTCAATATTATTAGCCGGGTACATTAGTTATGGTTCTGTCTAGTTCTTTTGTTTTCAACCTGTTCATTTCAATAAATATTTTGTGATTTTGCCTTAGGGTGAAAATTACCCGATTTTCCAAACAAGTGGTATCAAAGTTGAAGGTTCGTCCTCGATTAATTTGTAATTGTTGTAAAGTTGAATACTATATATTGAGTTGTAACAGAAACTCAAGATCAAGAAACAAAGGATATTTTTAAAATATAAGCACAAAGACATCATGCTCTTCCTCATCATGGTCGAGGTTCCTGTTGTCTAATTTGAAATTGGTGGTGAAAATATTTGTTGATACTAGCTATTTGGGCATGTGGTAAGGTGAAGTCTTGGACACTCTTTTCGTGAGTAGAGATATTGTTATTGAGTAAAAGAAACCAGAAGAGTTTGGATATAGGGACTTGGAGTATCATTAATTGGTTGGTGTGTGGAACCATTTGATTGTGCCTCCAGAGCAAAGGTATGCTTTCAAAAATGAGACTTTTGCACATAAATTCTGGAAGGCATTCGTGGACAAGTTTCTTAAAAGAGTGGCTAGAACATGTTCTTAGGAAGAAAAGGTTCCAATTTGATCACCAACTAGGTATTATTATGAATGAACACATCACTATGTCAAATCAATTCGCAGCAGCCCGTTGAATTTATATGTGAAATTTGAGGATAAGGATCCAGATTTGTTGTTGTTATAATCTCTTTATAATTATTTGAACATTTGAAGATTGCGTTGCTTCATAGGGAGGAGAAGTGTCGTTAGATGCTTTTTGTTCTTCTTTGTGTAGTCATGAATTGAGAAAAGAAGATAAGTTGAAAAGAACGTTAACGATATCAGAAGAAACATTGGTGAAAAGAGGTCGTTAGCAAAGGCAGTCAAAAACGAGAAAAAGCCCAAATAAAAAAAGTTGGGTCGTTGTCAAAGATTAGTGTACTTTCCTCTTCAGAAAGGGGACCAGAAGAAAAGTCGTCCAAAATTGAAGATGAAAGAAGGGTCACCAGATGCAAATGTTGCACAATGCAAAAACAATGTGGAATCAATTTTTTTAGTGCTTTTTCATTCAAAATTATCACATCGAGATGTGTGTGTATTAATGGAATTTGGGACAAGGTTATTTGGGGATGGGTGGGAGTGACAATCAATGGAGGATAATCTGCGAGAAGCTAGGCCGGGGTTTTTTCGCAACGTGAAGTGGAGAAGTGGAGAGGGCCCAGAGATGCGAGAAGCTTGTGGTAGTGGGCGCGAGAAGGGGTAGCCATGTAGGGGAACTAGGGGTAGACCTAATAAGAGTTGGAAAGTTGTGGTTAGACATGACTTAAGATTTCAGGATCTTATCGAGGGTACGGCTTTAGATTGGAACGTCGGGAGATCTAGGATTACAGTGGTTGGGCAGACTTTTAGGTCTTAGTGGTTTGCTCTTATCTTTTTGTGCTTTGCGTTTAGTTGCTAATTTTAATTTGTGTACTTTATGTCTTTGTGCAATTATTTTTCCCTTTGCTCTTTGCTCATACTTTCCTCTTATTTTGTACTTTTGCGAGTGGTTTGTTGGTTTACTTCGTCTGTGCTTGAGCTGGGGTCTTCTGGATATAATCTCTCTATTTTTGGGTAGGGCCAAGGTCTACATACACACACTCTCCTCAGACCCTACTTTTTGTGGAATTTTACTGGGTTTGTTGTTGAATTTGAATGTTTACTATGAAGAACAAATATGATATGCTTGAAATTTTTCTTAAGAGGAAAGCTCAAGCTAAAAACTAGGCAGGGAGGAAGATTAAGATTCTCTAAACAGTTAATGGTTGGGGAATACAATAACAATCCATTCCTGAAGGTATCCCAAAATTATGTTACACTTTGGCATTTCACTATTAGAAAAGCACCGCAATAAAATGGGGTTTTAGAACGTATGAACAAATCACGTATGGAGAAATTTTGTTATATGTTGTTGAATGTTGGTTTAGTAGAAAAGTTAGGCCTACATCTCATCAATCGTTGTTCCATCATCTGATAATAGGTGGGAAAACTCTGTTTAAGGTATGGCCTAGAAAGCTTTATTCATGGGCTTTAATGCCGGAATGAAAGGATATGGTTTGTGGAATTAGATGATTATCGGCCCAGGTGTTAATTATCTTTGATGAATCTACCAAATTCAACAAGATAAATCTTGAAGGTATTGAAAGTACTCTACAGTAGATGCAGTGTACTTCGAAGCAGGTTGAGTTTGAGTAGATAGTGGTGATCGTAATGCGAAGCACCACTAGTGAGTCTCCTACGACATAAGAAGAGTTTGATGAGGATTGAGGAAGAGGTTCCAACCCAATAACCTCTACAGCAATCGGTGTCCATTGTCGTTAGAAGAAAGAGAGAAAAAATACAGAAACCTGCTTGTTTCATTGACATGGTAGCATATGCACTTCAACTTGTTGATGATATCCAAGTGGTTTGGATAAGCTACAGTCTATAACTGACTATTTGTAAACTTTAGCAAAAGCGCTAGTTAGCTAGAAGTCAACCCTGCAGTCAAAGGTGGCTTTGTCTACAATAGAGGCAGATTATATGGGATTACATGGGTTGTGAAGGAAACAACTTGAGGTATCTTTTGACAGCCACAGTGCTATTCATTTAGTGAAGAATCAAGTCTTTCATGCATGCACAAAACATTGATGTTCAGTATCATTTGTGCATGAAATTCTCAAGGAAGAGGTGATACTTCTCAAGAAGATTCATTGTTAAAGAATCCAAATTCTAGGAAATGCAAAGTTTGTGGGGGGGGGGGGGTCGGAGGACGAATGGATTATGGTTGATGCAACATTTTTCTTGTTTTATGAGGTTTAAAAAATATATACGTAATGCTAAGGAATGAAGAGCAGATGTCTGGATATAAGTGATACTAAACTCTTTGCATGATGTTGAGTATTGTTAACCTCAGTAGCTTTCTGGTAATATTCCCTTAATCACTTGCACAGATATTATCAGTGTTGCCCAGTATATTTTAGTTGTGGAAAAAGAATCAGGTATTACTTTTCTTTTGCAGAGTAATGATATTTTATTACCTCCATGGCTCCATCTAACCATGACATGAATTTATATGTTCATATATTCATATGCAGTATTCCAGCGACTAGCAAATGATCAATTCTGTAAAAGAAATCGTTGCATTGTCATCTCCGTGAGCTTCTCATGTCAGCACTCTCTAATTCATCATATTAGGATCATCTAATTTATTTATTATTCACTTACAGGGGAGAGGCTATCCTGATGTTCCCACAAGGAGGTAAGAAATTATTGCCAAATTAGTATCTCAAGTATTATTTGAATTCTTACCATTCTAATCGTATTGTTGACAGATTCCTGCAGCTCCTCACTGAGAAACTGTGCCTGCCTACATATTGCCTAGTAGATTGTGATCCGTATGGCGTTGACATCTTGGCAACATACCGATTTGGCTCCATGGTGAGATTTTTTTAATCAGTTTTTTAAAGCATTCGATCCAGCCAAATAGGCACGCAGATGACACCTAGTTTGACAATTGTCAAAGTGTGTCAAACAAAGTGACAGCCACTGATAACAACACAATCCGTTCGACTTGTTTCTTGAAGCAAATGGCGTATGATGCGAAATTTCTACGTGTCCCTGGGATAAGGTGGCTTGGAGCTTTTCCTCTTGATTGTGATACCTATTGTGTTCCAAAGCAATGCCTTTTGCCCTTGACAGAAGAAGGTGGTTGGGGGGGGGGGGATCTTTTCTAGCTGATGAATTATTGATTTCATTATGTGGTTCCTCAATAATATTCTAACACGTAAAATATAATGTCAGATAAGAGGAGAGCTCAGGCAATGTTACAAAGATGTTACATGCAAAGAGAAGTGCCTAAATGGAGGTTTGGCTTTTTGTTGATATTTCTTTTGAATTTTTATTATTTATTTATTTATTTATTTATTTATTTAAAAAATGTTAGGATTGAAATAGAGGTGCTGCTAGAGAAAGGAGTCAAGTATGAGCTTGAAGCGTTATCTGCCTGCTCACTTTCATTTTTGACGGAGGAGTACATACCTTCTAAGATTCAAGGAGGAGGGTATATATGAGACATATTTACCACCGTACCATTCTTCTCTACCGGCTACCCTTATAAGTACTTTTTTGGTTTTATTCCTGGGCAAAGGGTATTAAAGTTATTTTGGAAAGTCAGAAGTCGACAGTTCACAAGTGTGGTTGTAACTGGTAGCAACTCGAAAGCTATTGCTGTTTAAAAAATTTACTATCAAGTTTTGTTTTGAACTTTTCCAGTTATGGGAGGAAGCATTGATAAAGGTTATGCCTTATGTCACGCCTAATAATATATTCCCTCTGTCCCACATCTTTCTTCGCAGAACACTATTCTTACTTCACATGAATTTTTTTATTTTCGTTTTTATATGGCGTATGTGATAAAATAAAATATGTAAGTTTCATTTTTTATTTCTATACCAATATTTCAATAAAATAGATCGGAAAAATTTGGAATTTTTCTTCGTTTTGCGCAACGCGGAGAAATATATGGGACGGAAGGAGTACTCCGTGGTTGATGCGGGCATAGGTATTCCAGATTTTATTTCCTCCCATATCCTACCATAGTTACTGTTAGATTCCTTTCAGTGAATTATGTATTTAAAAAACACAATTTAGTTATATCCTAAAAAGTTCTAATTGAACCTATGTTTAACGAATACAGATTAGTTACTTTTTCTTTTTCTCTACCCTACATGCTTAACTCTTACCTATCCTAAATAAACCTGCGTTCAGTGAACACAGATTAGCTATTCCCTAAAAAAGCTTTCTTTTATAATGCATTATTCACTTAATTTATATTTCCTC
The DNA here is from genome assembly GCA_003260385.1 of Cuscuta australis. Lineage (NCBI taxonomy): Eukaryota > Viridiplantae > Streptophyta > Magnoliopsida > Solanales > Convolvulaceae > Cuscuta > Cuscuta australis. The sequence goes on along the minus strand of NQVE01000215.1, from coordinate 5,891,612 downwards.
TCTTCATAAATTTTTTCTCGTTCATTATTCTCATATTCAAACTCTATTCACCTTGTTGAGCTATTTAAAATTCTCGCTTCATAAAATAGTTTAGTCATTCATCTAATTTTGTAGATTTTGTTATGTAATTTTTAAATATACATTTACCTCATCCAGATTTAATCTTCCCATTTGATATTTTTCTTAGCCAAACTTCGATCGGTAGAAAAATGTAACACCCAAACCAGCGTAATCTGAGCAAACAAGTAAGCGAGTCGGGTTGCTATTAATTTGATATTCAGTTGCATAATATTTTTTAAACATCTAAAACAAAACATTTATTTATATTAATTTAAAAATAATTTATAAATCAATCAGAGTAAGTAAATCAAATATTGTAGAAGCATGTAAAAATAACATCACAAAAACATTCGTGTAATTCAAGTAAATAAATTCAAAAGAATAATTGATTTAAGTTTGAACAACTTCGGGTCATACACCTTCAATTGTACGAGTGTTTTCTGTTTAATAATATATGTAGTAGTTTAATTACGGAGTACTATTCTTTTCATATTTAAACCATTTTTTTGCATAATACTCCGAACTCCGTTAAAAAGTATTCTAATCCTAAAAATCTTTCTTGTTTTTAGTTTTTTGTCAAACAATAAGATTCTTTAACTATAAATTAAATATAGTCTAAAACTCTAAATAAATAAATGATATAGAAATTTGATATATCAAAGCAATATTTTAAGATGAGTCCAATTATATTAAATTTATATTATAAATAAGTATATTTCTTTCGCAATATGTAGTCAAATAGTAACACTATTTGATCAACAAAAATCAAAATAAGAAAAGTTTTTAAAAAGGGAAGGAATATATCATATTGCATCTACAACCTCTATTTTTTGGGACACGACCCGAGGTACAATTACTTTAATTTTTCAAAGTGCAAAGATAAATTTTCTTGATCGGACAATATTGGATTATTAAATGTAATTTTTTACTTCCAACTAACATTAATGAAAAATATTGTAAACAACATGACTTCCAAACTACAGCCTTTGAAACGGGTAGGAAGATATGGTGGATTCATTGTCGCGTGTAAGTATGTGACTATAGTACATACATTAGAAAAGAATCATAATTTCAAAAAAAAATCAACAATATGATGGTGCTTTTATAAATAGAAAAAATAAAAAGGTGTTAAGTCCTCATTTCATGTAAGGGGTTATTGTTTGATAAAAGAAACAATCGGCTAAAAATAAGGGAGTCGAAATGGAGGTCGCGACAAATGCGGAACATCAGTAGAGAGTTGATAGACGAAGAACGAGGAGCACGAGAGGATTATAAAGCACGCAACAAAAAAAATTGGGCACCACTACATAGCAGTATAGGTTATCTCAAAAGTCTAGTAATCCCACCATGGTAAACCGATGCTGGCAGTGCCTCTAGTGACGCCACATGCGACCATGCCCTTTTTTCTCTTGCATTCGCCTGCACCCATACACAGGTTAAGAAGTCTAGTCACACAGCTTGAGAAATATAATGATTTGAAAGAAAGAAAAAATAACAGGGAATGAAGGGATCAAATCGTTTTAACATGTCCCGTGTTATGTCTATGCAAATAATCGTGTAGGGAATTTTCAAATCTTCGCAGTTCACCTCTGGTGTTCCTTGGACCGTTCAATGAACTCCTTGGCAACATCACGTCCTTGATATGAAGCTAGAACAGTTCGAATATCAGCTGGTCTATGCTTGGCAACATCTGCATCAAAAGTATGGATCCATAAATCCTACTTGTTGAGGGAGAAATTATAATTTTTTATCTTTTACACCAGAACCAACATCAACAACAATAAACTTCATGCTGAGTAAAACGTTCAAACGGAAAAAAGATGGGCAATTACGTACATTCAAGAAATGGAATAAGATCCACAAGTGTTGTATCTTCAACTTCTCCTTTCCATGGCTTGATTTCCATGCAGTTCTCTGGTTGAAGGCTACTTTCAAGTGCATGACCACTGATATAAATAACCTTCTTGGGATCTCTGTTCAACATAGAGAGGTCCTGGAAGCAGATATTATTCATTGGTTACAAACACATCATCATCGGTCAAATCCCAAATGGATGCTGACCACGACGAATAAGAACACACACAGAGAGGAAATGCAATCAAGTTCCCAGTACAGGAAATAATTCAACCTAAGTAATGTAAATTACAAGTCAAAAAACAAAAACTAGCAGTGTTACATAATGATGGTAGAATTTAATCAAGTGGTTTGACACCATTGCATGAAAGTAATGCGCAATGGGGATATTGACAGCATTGCATTATTTTTCATACATACAATTCAGCTAGGGCAACTGAACTGCTTAAAATTACAGCAATAAAATGAGATGTAATCCTGAAGGCATGAAAAAAACCCAAGAACTTGGAGAGCATGTCATAGTATTGAACATCATCACTTCAACCTAGAAGCTTCAAAAACAACCACCACCAAGGTTGGTAAACTTGAGCTCCTATGTAGGATTGGAAAGCAGGTGGAAGACCGCAAATCGGGGATCTTAAATCGGATCGTAGATCCTAATAGCGGGTAGAAATTTATAAAATGTACATCTCGAAAACATCTTGATTATGAAACGAATAGTCCTTCTCATCACAACAAAAGTAATACTCCCTCTATCCCTAAAAGAAATACCCTTTGCGGTATACGAGGTATAATAAAGTATTTTTAAATTTAATTAATTGGAAAGTTGGTATAGAAACAAAAAATAAAACTTGCATATTTAATATTTAAAATCTATATAAAAAATTCTACAAACCAAGAGGTGGCATGATGATCAATGAAAAAGCACATGTGAACCAAAATTATCATGATCCTGGAATAGTAACAGAAAATGTGTTTTGCAATGGTGGGTGTAGTTCATAACTTCCAAATTTGAAAACATCCAAATAAACATAACTTCAACATAAAATTGCAAAAGTATTGAAGAGTAATTAAGTAAGGTGCAAGGCGGAAGAAAGCTAAGTTTTAGAAAGTAAATAATAAAATGCCGGACTGAAGAAGGATACAGTGCTGAAGAGTAGGAAAAATTGATAGCAGAGTATGCAAGACTAATTCAAGATTTGAAAGCCAGATTTGTTTGATTGAAGACTGAACACTAGATGTAGAGGAGAAAGACGGAGAACTATAGAACAACATAGAAACAGACACCATTACTTTGTCAAAATTAATGAGGAAGTAGGCGTAAGAGTTCTTGGTTTGGAAGACTTCTTATATGTCTAAGAAGAGGATGAACAACACATCTGAAGTTGTGGTACGCCTTATGGCGTTTCTTTCCTGCGCCCAACAGAATTCAATTTATTTTCCTTTCGTCTCTAATGGCCAACGGTATGATCCCCAACCCGACCCGACTAGATATTTCGGAAAATCAGATACAGCTGTGATCTAGCACTCTGTCTGTCTCTAACGTGCCTCACGATTTTTTATTGAAGCAGCAATTCAGAGAGTTCAAGGCCTCCTGACACATAACATCAGACAATCTTATCACCCTTGACCACACCAAAAACTGTTAAACAAACATGTGAGGTCGTAGCATGATTTTAAAAGGCGTTTGAGACGGTGAGGCGGTCTCTTTAAGCCCTAGTAGTGAATTAGTCATACATTTTCCTCTTTTCCTCGCATCACTCTCCCTCCTCATCTTTGAATTTTATTTAATTTCTATGTAGTTTTCTTAACTTAAAATTTATCTATATTTATAGTTGAAATTTAAATGTACTAGTCTAATTTTGGTTATGAAATAACTTTGAATCCAGATTCTCCTATTATCTGGATCTTTACATCCTAGACTTGCTGAAATTTCTTGAGTTTTTAAATACTACTCCAAAGATTAGCTGAAAATTCTCATGTTCTTAAATTCAATTCAAAGAATGACATAACTTTATTTTTATGTGAAACTTTATCCATATTTAAAACGTAAGTCATTATGTGCACGTGATATGCCACCATTGTAATAAAACTATCACGGGCAGCATGAGTAAGTTAAAAGACCATCTTGCAGGAACTCGTAAAAATTGTCATTGTATGAATTTACAACTTATTTGACATAATTATGGATTATGCATTTTGTTTTGCCTTGGAATGTGTATTTTAGCATTATCCGGTACACCTCGAGGCTTACGCCACAAGGCATCTTGCTCCAACGCTTAGAGGCTAGCTTTTTTCCTTTCAAAACCTTGGGTCCCACTGGTAGGGTTTTGAAAAAGTGGTAGACTGGTTGTAAGTACAAACTTAGCCCCAATCATAAAATTATTGAGGTTGTTTTCAAAAGACCATCCACACAAGAAAACATAAAATACGTTAGAACTTTGAACTCTACAAAAGTAAAGAAGATATCAGATAAACAACAGTTTCAATGTTTAATTCATCAATTCTTGGCTGTATACTAAACCAATTTTTTTAAAATAACTTTGAAAAATAAATGTTAGTAAATTAGTACAAGAAAATAGAAGTTCAATTATAACAAGATAGGTCATGTCAAACTTAAGGTTTCTCAGGCTTGAAATGGATGTCAATGTATGGTGGTTATAGAGTTTGAACTAAACTAGTCTGTACTTAGCAACAGAATGTTGCTCCGCAAATGTGCCTATCCAGGCATTTGCATTAATGTGAGGACAAAAGGTGCAATCATCATGTTACCTAAACATCCCTCATAAAAGTGTCACTAGTTTAGAGAGAACATTAACTTACTCTATAATGCTTGCCATTGAGATATTTGGTTGCACTTCTTGATAGCCTAAACCGTATACAATGTTTTGGATCCAACCTTTCAACAACAGGGTCAACATACTGCAAATGCCAAGATAGTGTTGACAAATACAATTGGAAAATATTGCAAAAACTCCAAGATTAGCAAGTACCATTCCCTGCTGATCAGTGTACACTACGATCTCATAAAATTGGGCTAAATGTTCCAGAAAAGCATCAACACCAGGCCTCTTGAAAGTTCTCCAGCCTCTGTCACGCTTTTAAAAGGATTGAAAAATCACACAAGGCACAAAAATCCATTCAGAGAGCATAATTACATAGTATTTGCTTAAGAAAGAAAAAAATAGAGGGGGGCGTACGGAACAATATCATCAAATGAAAGAAGCAAAGAATAATATATTCTTAAAGAGACAAACACACACACACCAGAAACACAACTGTAACTGACATTACATAGTCTACATTTACAAAAAAAAAACCCAATTCTAGGCAGGATCTAAGCCAGTTTTAGGCATTTGATTTACCTTCCAATCAGAGTATATCAGTGTCTCATTTAGATCAAGTACAATAGTAAACACATGCTGCTCCATGGGATGCAAATCCGGGAGCAGGTTATCTGATAATGGTTCCGTAAAACCCTACAATAGAAAAAAAAGAAGTGAAATGTAGTTAGAAGAACAAAAAAATCATAACTGAAATATATCCAGATACTACACAGCATAAATGATGTTCAGCAACTCAACTCGAATTTGCTCTTCTGCCAATCGTCTCAAATCTAGGTAAAGTTCAACTATCTTGGCAGGTACTGAAAAAGTAGGCATTGAAAAGTATATTAAAAAAACTGAAGTTATTGAGGATATGGACCAGTTAGTAACCTAAAATATACAAGTGATCCAAAGAAGCATAAAAGTGAATGCCTCTGATACCAAAGTTAAATGTAGGTAGACGGGAAGAACAATGATTTGATTGATTTTAACTTCAGCCCATTATATTCTCAACGATCCAAACTCTAGGGAGCTCTTCCTAAACTATATATATAGTTATGTGAGAAAATTAATAGATTGATGGCATTACCTGTCATTGCAGAAGAATACATTTGAGCTTTAATTTTCTGCAATGGGCAAAGAAACATTAAATACCCAACATCTATTTAATAACTTTACCGGAACAGAACCTTATCGTGATATAATAAGAATGGTGTCAAGACCATAGTTTTGAAAGGCGAGAGGCGATGCAAAAGGTCAAAAGGCAAACACGGGATACACACACACACACACACACACACACACATATATATATATCTGTGTGTGTAATATATACACACACACATATAGCACATACAGAGTACTATATACTCCTATAATATATATGTATGCATTCCAATATATACACCTAAATGCAATAAGTTGTTTAAAATCATTCTATCGAACACTTTTAAAATAATTAATATACAGCAACCGCTTGAGGTGCGCCTTAGGGACCTCTCCTTGCCTGATTCTCTTAAGGCGGTGTAGGGTCACCCGGACGCCTGAGACACCTTATGCAAGGGAGGTGAATGCCTTTCAAAATTATGGTCATGTGCAAAAACTCCCTGCATTATACTCGGCATGTTAATTTGCACACTAGTTGTCAACATTTTGTACAATACAGGCATTTTTAGAGCAATGTATATTTGCAAAACTTAGAATAGTGAAATTTTCAATCCATTTAGAACTTTTTATGTAAAATGCTTATGGTGCGAAGTCATCTGCTATTTTATAGAACTAATACCTCTACCCACCTTTTCAAAATGAGAAGGATTATAAATGGGTATGGCATTGCCAAATAATAAGGTAAGTTTTTTATGTGCCAGTGTTCAAGAAACATCTAATACATTATCACAAGTTTCACTAGATCCATTGGAAACAAAATGTTCATAAGACAATGCACTATAATACAACACTCACGTCAACACCAGGTGCATCATCACTGGCAGTAAAATTTGAAGCAGCCCGAAATTGCCGGGCCTTCTGATCAACTTCATCCAGAGAGAATGCTGCAGACTAATACAGCTCAGTTATGATGAAGGTTAATTGTGCAACATTGCTAGAAAATTGCTTATATGTAGTGGTGTGGTACTAAGCCTCGAATTAAGCAAACACTCTAAAATGTATCTAATTGGTAACCCATGAAAAAGGATGTATCAATCAAGATAAATATCTGGCTTTAAATTGTATTTGCAGATTAAAAGAAGCATCAAAACTCAAATTCAATAAAGCTATCAATGTAAGAAACTAAATCAACGTCTTGAGAACCTTGTACGGAGTTATAAACACCAAGAAAAAATCAAATCATTTTGTAGATGGCTCTTCTCATCACCCACTAAATCTCTCACCCAATTGATATGAACAATTGAAGGCCTTGTTGGCCAATAACCATTATGTGTGTCTGTTTGTCTGTTTACGGAACATAGAGTGAAGCTACAATATGAGTGAAATTCAAAGCATAGCACGAACCGTAGGTAGCATAACTAGTAGCGGCAACACCCCCTGTGAGGGCGGCAATGAGAGAATACTTCAGGAATCCCCACGGTTTCTTTCCAGAACCGGCGGAATGAGGTGGCGGAGCTGAAGTTTGAGGCGGCGGAGGCTGGTTGCCGAGTACTGCTGAAGAAGGAACAATTGTCCCCGTGGGAGGATCCGCGGCGGCGTTGGAGGAGAGGTAGCGATTGTTCCCCGTAAAAAAGGACAAGATACGCCGACGCCTAAGTATTGCGGACATTTGCGAGAGCCTAAGCGTGGAGGTGCTGCTCGGACGATAAAGACAGCGGAAGTCGAGATTTCAGAGAAGGGTTTATTGTGGTGAAGTACTGAAGTGAACCCTGGTCACATACTCCCTCCGGCTACAAGAATTTAGGCTTATTTAGAGTAAATTCTGTCTAGTTTTATATATTTAGTCTCTATATATCAAATATTACTAATTTAGTGCCTAAGATCCATTTCCACGAATGGTCCTTTGTTAACATTTTCGTTAAGAATATGGATAAAATTGTAAATTCACACTTTTTTCTCTCCTCAATTAAGCTTCATCCCTCCCATCGCACTCCTTTCCCAAACTCATTGCTGAGTTTGAAGTTTTGAACCCAAAACCAAAATCATCACTCTTCTCTCAATTGTTTATTGAACTGGTAGAACCCAAATTCGAAACCAATAACCTTCATGGATGAGTTTTAATGTTTATTTTCTTTGCAATTTCTTAAGACTAACCGATAAAACTCATCCATAAAACTTATTGGTTTTGATTTTAGGTTCCACCTGGGAGACTACTAATTGAGAGAGAAGTGATGAAGCTTAATTTAGGAGAGAGAGAAGTATGAATATATAATTTTATCCATGTTCTTAACAAAAATGTTAACAAAGGACCATTCGTGAAAAATGATATAATAATTTGGGACTAATTTAGTAATATTTGATATGTAGGGACTAAATATGTAAAACGACCTATAACTGGAGACTTTTTATGGAATTTACTCTTTTTTTTTCAATCTTACCTTCTTTTGACAAGACAATCTTACTTTTATCTATACTATATTTAAAAAGATTGGATTTCTCCATTTCATTTTCCCACCTAAACGTTTCAGTCACAAAAGGTAAGTGCTAAAACTTGAAATGGTAAATGCCGTGTATAAGGTAATTTCATAATTATTTACTCTCTCACTTTTCTTTCATAGTTATTATTAATTATTAATTATTATGGTACCGTGTAATAATAATAATAATAATAATAATAATAATAGAAAAGGTAACATGTGAAACTTTAACTATTATTGGTACCGTGTGTAATAATAATAATAAACGTAATAATTATTGGTAACGTGTATAATAAAAAAGGTAACATGTGAAACATAATTTTAAATTATTAATTATTAATAAGGTAATTTCATACCTCATACCTTTTGATACAGTGTAATAAAAAAGATAACATGTGAAACTTTAATTATTAATAAGGTAATTTCATACTTTACCATTTTGGGTACCGTGTATAAAAAAGGTAACATGTGAAACCTTAATTATTAATTATTAATTATTAAGGTAATTTCATATCTTATAAATTTTGGTACCGTGATAATAAGAAAAGTAGCATGTTAAAGAATAAAAATAATATAGTAATAATATGGTACTGTATAATAATAATCATAATCATAATCATAATAATAATAATAATAATAATAATAATAATAATAATAAAGGTAAGTTATAAAGAATTGTATGTTGCAGTTTCAAGAGTAACAAATTATAGTGGCTTGAAAATTCTGATATACAACGAAGACAATGTTCCCAAAATTGTACGAATAATGTAGTTTATAAACAAGTCTTTCGAAATTTTTAAGCAAAAAACTTTTGTAATGTAGAACAGAGAGAGAAATTGAGCCACGAAAAGTTTTCCAAAAAAGGAAAATAAAAGATTAATTTGAGACAGCTCAAAAAAGAAAAATAAGGAGGATTAGTTTGGGACAGGAGAATTATTTATTATTTTGAAAAAGAGGCTAACAAGATGTTTATGCATTCATTACTTGAAACACCTTGGTTCAAATGACATTGAGAACCAATGTCATGGGATGACCCGGGAGTGCTTCGGTGCCCCGTTCGTAAAATTGACGGTTCCTACCCCCCTAACCCCCCCGGTAAACCCCCCACCACGCCCCGACCCGAACGCGGCCCCCAACCCCCCTTCAATTGCACCCCCAAGTTGATTTTGACTTTGGAGTCAAATTTTGACTCCAAAGTCAAAATCAACTTGGGGGGTGCAATTGAAGGGGGGTGGGGGCCGCGTTCGGGTCGGGGCATGGTGGGGGGGTTTACCGGGGGGGTTAGGGGGGTAAGAACCATCAATTTTACGAACGGGGCACCGGAGCACTCCCAGGTCATCCCATGACATTGGTTCTCAATGTCATTTAAACCGACTTGAAAATGATCCGCAAGGACAATGGAATATTAACCCAAATCTTAAAACAACCAAAGTAAATAGAGGCTCTGCCTCTGTCTAATAAATGAGCACTCATATTTGAATTCCTATGCAACTGAAATATTAGGCCTAGAAGACAAAATGACTCTACAATCTTTGACAATAAGACCAATTCAGAGTTAACAACAGAAGACGAATGTTAAGCATGAACTAATAAAAAACCATCTCTAAATAAACAAGATTCATGTAGTTATCAACAGAAGACGACGAATGTCAATGTTTCATATGCTTTCAAAACTTATTTATAAAATTCATGTAGTTTTAAAATGTGGCACATACATCCCTCGGATTATTTTTTGGCCTTTTTTCAAGACCACAGGGGCAACAGAGCTCATTTCTTATTTTTTGTTTATTTTTAGTTATTTACCGTTTTTTCTTTCTTTCTTTCTTTCTCTATAGTAATTATAATTTTCTTTTTTAAAAATGTTTTTCATAATATTTTAAAAATAATAATTGTTTGAGTTTGAAACAAAAAATAAATGAAATGAAAAAAAAACTAACATATGTTGCATCTGTCTCAAATTTAACAAATTGATTTTTTTTGTTTTCCAAAATAAAAAGTATAATCTTTTTTAGGAACTTCAAAAAATGAGGAATAGAAAAATATAATAAAATATGATAAAAAAACAATTGAAAAAAATGAAAGAAAAGAAAAACATATAAAAAAGACTCTTATAGAAAAGTGAAAATATAGTCATGAAGTTCACTGATAAATTCCTCTTTCAGAACCTCAAAAAATTAATTTTTTCAATTTCTTGGGTTAAGAAAAAAAGATGTTTTTGGATTCACACCTAATAGATTCAAATAGTTGAAACAAGTCCTCTTTTTATTTTTAAAATAAAAAATAACATTCTTTGGGTATCCCAATTAAGCGGATTTTTTAAAACGCTAGAAAAGCAATCTTATTAGCGAACTCAATATCCATGTTTTCCTTTTTTTAAAAGGTATTTTTGTATCTTTTTAATTTTTTCTTTTTCCATTTTTATTTTAATTTGTTTCTTGTTAAAATATCGGAATAATGATATTGCTCCTTGAATAATAAAGTACATGATAGAGTATATATATGAGAGACTCCTAACACAATTAGGAATAGAGAATGGAAACTAACTAACATATAACATCTACCATGAATAGGAATAGAAAGCTGACTAATATTCAAACACTATCATTATCAATACTACCAGAAGTAATATTAGTATTATTGTCTAACATCCCCCTCAAGCTGAACTCTGGCTGAAGCAAGAGGAAGCTTGGACACTATCTGGAAACTAGAAACTTTGAGAAAAGAGAAATCTGACGTGCGCTCATGGTTGCTGACGTTGTTAAAAAAGAGAGAAGCTAGATGTGTGCCAGTGGCTGCTAACATCGTTAGAAAAGAGAGAAGTCCGACGTGCGCCGGTGGCTGCTCACATCGTTGGAGAATAGAGAAGTCTGACATGCGCTGGTAGTTGCGGACATCATTGGAGAAGAGAGAAAGGGTTGACGTGCGCTTGTAGCTGCTAACGTCAAAGATGAAGAGAGAAGGCTATTGAAGGTGCCTGTTTGATTGAAGATCCGTGACATTTTTTGTCTTTTTATTGGATCCGGGCAATGCCCAATTTCTTTCTTGTAGGGGTGAGTTGTAGAGGTATTCTTTCCTCTTTCACTACTTCCCCTCTAGGCTTTGTTTTTGTGCTGAATTTCTTGGGATTTTTATTGGTTAACAAACGACAAAGAGAAGGAAGATTGATGATTAGAATGAGTGATTTGAGAGATAAAAAGGTGGATTAAAAATTGGTGATGGAGAAAAGATTTGGGTCATTTTGACATGGTGAATTGGAGAAAAACAACTATCGTTTTTTCTTGGTTTTGAGAAGATATGAAGATGAGTTGAGAGAATTTTTGAGGAGTTGTCGATCCAAAAAATTGAAAGAAGAAGATCGACCTGAGGGTAAATGAGATTCAGTCTTAGACAACGGTGGAGCAGTTGTGGATTTTGAGGGCATGTTTCCCTTCGGTAGTTTTTTTGGGAAGAACCATGGAGACGACAAGAGGTAAGCTCCTACTTTGACGGTTTTTTGTGATTTCAACACGGGAATTTTTTTCTTTTTTTGAATGAAGAAGTTAATTTTAGGATTAAAATAGGAAAACAAAATAGAGGTGAATAAGGTGGAGCCGCCACCGGTGGAAGGAAAGAACTCTTTTAGGTCACCATAACACATGTTGATTAGAAAATATATCGGAATAATAATATTGCCCCTTCAATTATAGAGTACATGATAGAGGATATATATGAGAGACTCCTAACACAACTAGGAATAAAGAATGGAAACTAACTAATATACAACATTTAACATAAATAGGAATATGAAGCTGACAAAAAATCAAACACTATCATAACCAATACTACCAGAAATAATATTAGTATTATTGTCTAACATTTCTATTCGTAATTTTCTTTTCTGAACTTTCCAATAAACAATTTTCTTTTTCCTCTTGAAAATCAAAAAATAATGATAATGTTTAATTTGTGATAGATGGAGTATAAGTTATTTTTTACATTTTTTATTTCAAAAAATAATAATTTTGAATTTTTAAAATGTTATGTAAAAATATAAAAGAAATTTAAAAAATAAAAGAGATAAAAAGGTGGAAAACCAAAAACTAAAGGGAAAATGTGAAATGAGCTTTGTTGCCTCCTGTAATTTGGAAAATATGCACCAATGTCTCTCTCCTGTGGAAAATGATAGGAGAATGACCAAAAATGATCAGAATTCTGAAAGAATGTGTGTGTAATGTTTTGAAACCACGCAAACTTCATAAATAAGTTTTAAAAATAAAAAGAAAATTAGTTCCCATTTCCTAAATCACATGGGGTACTCGAGTAATTCATCCTTTGAAATAAGCACGTAAACCCAATAAGTCCCAACTATTAAAAACAATAGCATCTATGAAACCCAATCATGCCCATAATTTATATCATGCAGTCGGCTGTACGGTTCTTCCTGTATAGCTAGTGCAAATTAGGAACTCTAGCCGATTTAGGAGTCGTCGTCGATTAGAGGCCGCGTGATTTCGGAGTCGTCGATGTGCAAGCCATCACCTGCCCTCCTTGTGTCAATCTGGCAAGATTAAGGAAGTGACTGTGGTGTTGCGTTAATCGATGATGAAGAAACCAAATCCTTATTGCGTTGATCGGGAAGCTTGACAACGGCAATGGTGTTGTATTTAGGTGCCCTAGAGGCAATCAAATACCTATGTAACTGTACACTTTATCATGAATGAAAGGCCTTGAAGTATGTTTTATATCTCATGTAACATAACATAGCTTCAGTCCATAGACGATAGCGCTTCAGTAACATAGATGAGGACTACGATGTTCTGATTATGAGACTGTTACTTCTTGACGAAGGCTATGTCTAGAATATCCCTAGTCGCACTTTATGATAATACGGACGTCATAATGTATCAAGACTAGTACGTACGAGATGAGATAGTTGCGTCTCATAGACTATAGGTATTGTGATATCTTAATCTGTACGTAGGTGCATATTATATCGATAATATGTGACTGGATTGACCCATCTTGAGAATACTGCATGGATCTACAGTAATGTGTTTATCAGTATTCTCAAATCGACCTTGCTATAACTATTCTCAGACTTGAAGTTATTACATTCTCTGATATGTGGGGCCGTATGCTTTGATTCATAACTAATGCTATCTGAAATACTGGTAGACGTACAGTTATGCGTTGGGCATGCCGCTAAGCATATTTAGAGATGTGAATAACAGATACAGGATCTGTCCCTTCTACTGTATAGAAGTATAATGTCAATGGGCCCACTGAATAGTAGGACTTGGGAAAGTGCATGGCCATGCCCAGATATGTCGCTATCTAGAGACTGATAAATATCTGATCCCTGCCAGTCTACTTGAGATCCAGTAACAGCTGATTTAACTATACAAGAATACACATCCCATGCCTTGTGTTAAATCATGACATTTAGGACAGAAGGATAATAGTTATAGAATGTCTTGTGTCGTAGAAGGTATTGATGAGATGAACGTCTTTTTCATAATCTGGGGATAATAATGTGTTGCTAGATACCGCTTATTATCTATGGTATTAATTTTATTAATATCATTGCCAGTGTTATGGATACCTAAAGGGTCACACATTAGGACTTGTAAGAGAGTAGTATACTACACTAGTGGGAGTAATATTAAATATATAGTTGTGATAATTTTATACATATATATGTATTTTGAAAATACATATGTATTTTAATATTATATTTTGTTTGTGTCATTTTAATTATATGATAATTATATTTTGACAAAACAAATTTTATTATATATATATGTAGCACCGAATGTGTGTATATATATATTATTTTATTTTTCATCATTTTAATTATATGATAATTATTGATGTCAAAAATAAAATATGATATATTTCAAATATGGGATGACCGAAATTTCAAGAGGAAAAATCCAAGACCATTTTGATTTTATACATAAAATAATTTTAATGTCAAATTGATATATTTGATTATTATTTGATGTAGGGATTCTATTTTGTTTGGTAGCTAAGATATTAAACATTTACACATGGTGTTAAGACATATGCATGTACTTATGCTTAACATTAATTTCCTAGCAATTTCCTAAATATACTTTATTATAAAATGAAGTCTTGATTTTTAATATACACACACAACTTTCGGCCATCCCAATTTTGGAGAGAAGAAAATTCTATTTTGTGTTCAAAGTTATTTTTCTAAAGTGTTAGAAATATACACAAAATATTATAAACAAATATTTATAAGATAAATATTTTACTATATATTTATTATTCCCAAAGTAGTATTATTATAGTTTTTACTATCCTATATTAAACTTGCTAGCACAAGTTTAATCTTGGACTACGGAGCAAGTTCGTGTGGATACGTTGGAGGCTTCATACGTTTGGCGCTACGTTCATCTCCTCAAAACCATCCCCGACCGTTCCTCCGTTCTTCGTTTTCACCGTTAAGGTAAATTTCTTACTATAGCTAGTAATTTACGTAAATTGTTCTTGGGTGGAATCGAGTTTTGGACTATAAATTTTTGTTTTCCGCTGCGTTATCCAAGCCTCGTTTCCCAACAAATGGAACGAGGTGATCGAGGACAATGACCTTGTGGGTTTACAATGAATTGAATTGTGCTAGTACACATTCTATTATGTATTGGTACTAATTTGTATTCTGTGTAATATTATATTCATTTTTAGCGACTTACTAGATGGTGTGAATGATACGTTGCTTCAGAATGAACACTACATTATTTGAGAATGAGCACTACGTTGTTTCAGAATAAATATTACGTATTCATAAATGAATATTATAATTGTAATGAGCAAATATGTTAAAATAAACACTATGTTGTTTTAGAATGATCAAAAAAATTTGTTAAAATGAACACTACGTTGTTTTAGAATGAGCATTACGTTGATTCAAAATGAACACTACGTTATTTCAACATGAATACTCTTTTTCTCCAAAATAAATATTAATACTCTGTGCGAAAATGGCACTATTTCCAAAATGATTGCAACCTGGTTGTACCATAGTTCGTGTGCAACCAGTTGTATAATATACACTCTCTAAGTTGGGAGAATTCACAATTAAAACAACAATGGGAACTCTTGGGGTAGTATCAACAAAAGTCGTTTGTAAGCGACTAACAGAAGTAATAGTTGTTCTTCCGGAGTCTTAAGATCCACATGTAAAAGTACGTGGACCTTCTCACAAATTTCATGGATTGACAAGTAGATCTTTTTTGTCAAAGGTCCAATGCTTTTACGATATTAATGCACCAATGTCCATAACATGAGCATGGACCTTAGGACCATGAGAGAATTTGCCTAGAAGAGTAGTTCTTCCGTTGTTCTAAGGTTCACATGTAAAATTTGGATCTTCTCAATCATTTAATAGCTCACAAATGATAAATTTTCCAAAATGCCCTATCTTTTAAAAAATCACCCTAAATAGGAGGAAAACATAAAGAAAATACCCAAATAAGAATTCCATCTTTTTATACCCGAAATAAGAATTCGCATTGTAGTAATGTGGCACTGTACATAGGCATTTTTAGTTAAGTACATAGTCATGCTTGGTAATGTAAATGCATTTTAACTCCTATTTCGGAAATAAAAACATGAAACTCTTATTTTGAGTATTTAATGTATCAGTGTAGAATGAATATATATTGTTATATCTTACGAGAGTGTGTAAGTGTGTTAATATGTTCCTTAATTTCATGTTAGAGTTTAATGTCCATTGATTTATGTACCAGTGTTTTCATGTATAAATTCTACACTTTCAAAAAGTGAATGACTGTTTTTATGTATGAATTCCACATTGTCCAAAAAATGTATAGCTCTTTTTATGTATGACTTTAACTCTGTTTTCATGTATGAATTTCACAATGCCAAAAATATGTATGACTATTTTCATGTATGAATTCCACACTGCCCAAAAATGTATGACGGATTTCATGAATAATTTATTACACCAAAACACACTAGCCAAACATGAGCGTTAAATATGGAACTTAATTTAATACGTACAAACTCGTTTAGACATTATACATTGGTAAACTGGGTAGGAGGAGGATCTCGCAGAGCTATGGTAAACGATGTAGGATGATGTTCTCACATGTATGAGATGGACAAATGAGGAGGAGCCGCACGTATGAGGAGGAGTTGCTACGTGATCGAATAACATAAGTTTAATCAAATAATTAAAAGTAATTAAAAATAGGAGAATATAATAAAAGATAGAGAGTATGCATGAAAGATATGGACACTATAAATAGTTAAATTCGTATAAAAGATTAAGGAGTGTTATATACGTAATATTGAATGACTTATAGTGCTACATAAGGTGATTTTTTTAAAGGGTATTCTTCTTGACAAAAAAGGGCAACTCCAAAGGGTTTGTACACCACGATCTCACAAATTAACTTTTGTAGGAAAAATATTACTCCCTCTGTCCAAAAATTAACTTCTCAATATCTCAATATTTTATATAAATATATTTTATAAAAATTATATATTCCAAAACTATGTTTCAAAATGAATCTATTGCTAATAAATTTATATGAAAATTCAATGTATTTTTTCCGTAATATACGGTCAAACTTTAAAAACTTTGACTACAAAAATCAAACTGGAAAGTTAAGTTTAGGACGGAGGGAGTACTACCCAAAAAAACAAATTTCCATAATAACATCACAATATATTTTTCTCATAATCCACTACAATTTCTTGTTCAGTACGTATTACAAAAATTATGAAAAGGACACAACAGAAATTTATTTGAAATTAGGGGTGGGCACGGATCAGGACGGTCCGGATTTTAGGTTGTCTCACGTCTTGTTCCGTTAGATATAAACGGTCCGGAACGGTTTGGATTACAATCTTATCCTGGTTTGTCCCATAAAATTCGGAATCGGAATAAAACAGGACGGATTCGGGTCGTCCTACTTTGTCCTACGGAGGGAGTATAATAACAATTCTAGTTTTAGTTATTTATTTAAATATGGAAAATTTAAAACAGAGTACAAATTATATCAGTAAATTCTAAAAATTGAATATGAGGTCATATAGAAGTTGTTATAGAAAATGCAAATAACATAATCATAAAATGATAGAAAATTTTAAAAGTATATTACAACCATTAAAATATCCAGGAAGCACACCGCAATAACATTTTGAGAACAAAAAAATTTGTTTAGGACAACTATTGTGGACTTTTACTGATGTTTCTGTTCCACACTTCTTCTATCAAGTCCGCCTTGAGACGTGCATGTCCATCGAGATCCCTCACACGAGCTGATTGACGGATCTATATTTAGATTTATGCATTATATATTATAATTTTATAAGGAGTATCTCTATTTACAAGCAGATTACATATGTAAAAACAAAGGTTGTTTTCATTAGACTTTGAGGCCAATGCTGCATACAAATATCTAATGCATTTACAGGCACATTGTGTTATGAGTGCATATTGTGAACATTAACCAAATAAATATCACTTTTTTAATGGGGGATAGGAGTTAAACTAAATTGTGAGCTGACCTGATTTACTCATTATAGAAAAGGTGTGAGCACATACCACTGTACCAGATTTTCACCACAATCCTATTCTTTCACAATACTCATTCCTTTTTTCTCCTGCTTGGCTGCTTAGACTTTCTTTTTTCATTGTTTGTTGAAATCTCTTCCTACATGGTTAAGAGCTTACTGCCTCTGTGTTGTGCGTGTGTGTTATCTATTTGTTTAAAAGATTTTTTGGACAAATCCACACTAGATCATCCTTTTATAAATTGCAAAATGAAAGATTCCTTTTCATGACAAATCCCACACTAGATCTTCGTTTTATCATTTTATCAAACATCTTGTGTGTACTATAATAAAATTTCATCATCACAATGTAATAGAAGAATCACAATGAACTCACAATACACAATAAAACCAAAAAAGAGAGGACTTGCAGATGAGATTGGGGGAAAGAGAGAGGTGGTAAATTTCATAGCAATCAAACAAGAGATGAGTACCAGGGGTACCTGATGAGCCTGCGAAGAGGGTGGCCGGCGTTGGTGGCGAAAGAGAACAGTGATTTTCACGGAGGTTGCAGCGAGTGATTTACGCAAAGGACGGAGAGTAGAAGGGACCGATTATTTCCTAGATGCCTTGATCGATGCTTCTATTTGCCTCGCAAATCGAAGTGGATCGCTGCATTCCACGCGATCCAATTTTCACCACTCCCGCTGTGTCTCTTCGATCTCCACGGAAGCCAGGGCGTGTCAAGAGAAATATTTGCCGCTGCCAACATGATATTCTCATAGTCCACTATAAATTGTTTATTGATAATTCACTCCAACTTTTTTTAAACGACACTGTAAACAAACATTTATTATAGTGTTGAAAATTTGTGATACAATCTTTGACAAGAGTGTACTTTTATATTTTAATTTGATTTCTTAAAATTTTAATTTCAAATGTATTGGCTAATGCAATAAAGTTATTACCAAAAGAATAATGAAATGCATGACAGAGTTTATATAGAGGATCAAAGATTATAACCCCAACTAGGAATAGAAATAAAAAAATAAAAGCCGACTAAAATTCAAATACTACCATAATTAATATTATTATAACTATCTAACATCCCCTCAAGCTGAACTAGTGTCACTAGTGGAAGCTTGGAAACAAGAGTCTGGGAGTGCGGAGAAGATAATGTCTTCGTGAGTATGTCTGCAAAAAGTACAGAGATAGATATTCGTTGTGTGACGAATAAGCTTGAGAGTGCATGTGCTGAGTTTTTTTCTAGCAGAGAGTGTTGGAGATTAGAGAGAGAGCGCAAAGTTTTTTTCTCCTTTTGGGATATTCTATATTGCTTTTCATACTCTCGAACTCTAGAAGAAACACAGACAAATGCATGCAGTTTTTCATTTCTTTGATCGTGCACACAATTTTTTTGATAGAGAGAGATAAATTTTTTTTGGAGAGAAAAAGAAAGATAAGGGACGACGGCAGTTAGACACGCTCGTCAGGGTCGGTCGCAACTGTTAAGCACACACACTGTTAAAAGAGAAGAATTTTAGGTCATAAAGAGCGGTAACTCCGATATCATATTAATTAATAGAACAATTGTATTGTTCAAAGAATAACGAAATACATGGCAGAGTATATATAAAAGGAATTATAACCCCAACTAGCTTAGAAATAAGAATCAATAATAAAAGCTTACTAAAATACAAATGTTACCATAACTAATACTATTATATTACCCAACTAGCTTATAATTGTCCAACAAAATGCTATTACACGAGATTTTTGGCCGTTTTTTTAAAAAAATAAAAAATTGGTTCTACCGATTTAATCGCCAGTTCTTACCGGTTTAGACCGGTTTGAACTGGTTCAAATCAAGTAGCGGTCTATTAGATTGGATCAGTTTGATTGCTGATTCCCGGTCCAAACTGGCCAATCCGGTTTGATTTTCAAAACTACGACGAATGCTCATATATTTTGATTTTAGTTCTTTAATTTATTCAAACACTTTCAATTCTTTCTATCTTTTTCTAAATCTATTTATTAAACCCAAAGGGGTAGTTCAAGTGGCAAAATGAGTTTCTTTGTGGATAGTAGAACCAAGGTTCGAATCTCATCGACTACAATTTCCCTTGAGCCAGTTCCCTTGCCTCTTGGAGCAAATTGGGTGGACCTAGACTCGAAGCTAGATAGAAAAATACTCAGAACCCCGTGATTCACACACAAAAAATCTATAATTGATCTTTTATAAGATGAGATTTTCCATATCTAATTTTGTCAGTCACTATTATTGTATTATTTGTCAAGCAAACATCAAAATATGTCACCGAATATAAGGTCGATGTAAAATTATATTTTTAGTTTTTAATTTAACACAAACATGATAGAAGGTAAAAGAAGACTACTTGCGGAAAAAGATAAAGCTATTTGTACCTCATTTATACACCGCATGTTTGCACCAACATTTTGTGTTGGTGTAAAACTAATTTTTGTTAATTCACCAACACTTTGTATCCATGTAAATTTTTATTAACGCACCAACACTTGTGTCGGTGTAAAGCATCAAAATGTTTGCGTATAACTGCGGTGTACAAATGTTGTACAATTTTTGGTGTAAGTGTAGCATAGTACGTGGAAAAATATCCATAAAAGAAGAACATGAAACATAATATTTAATAATAAAAGACTAATTATTAAATATACAAAAAATCTCTCTATGGACTTCGGGCCTGTTTGAGAATAGCGTTAGAGATTAGCTTTAAAGTTATCCAAAAAGCTAACGCTATCGGTCACTTCATAGTTCATTCCATCCAAAAAAATCGAGCCAGGTGCATACCTATGAAAGTACATATCTCATGGGAGGTCATTTGCCCTATTTGAACAAATGTCGAAATCCCGCCATATTTGTGGAACAGATCAAACCTCTCGCCAAATTTCTCACAAGTCACAGCACACCACGGTGTTCTTGTTCCTTTTGAACGATCGTACATTACGGAAGAATTAGGATTTTAGGAGTTGTTTAGAAACAATGAGTTTCCGCGACACGAACAAGGTATGGGAGATCAAATCCCTGAAGCGGAAGCCTAAACAAGAAGAGGCTCAGAAGTTCCTGGAGCGGATAGCCAAACAAGTTCAACCTATTATGCGAAAGCACGGTTGGAGGGTCAAACTCCTTTCCGAATTCTGGTATCAAATTGTCCCCCAATTTTGGTGGCCTTGCCAATTCATGATTTTCTGCAATTAATTAGCTTTCAAATGAATGGTGTTTATGGTAATTGCTTTTGGATTATCCATGTTTTTTAACTCTTTCAATGAAGTTGCGCTAATGTGATGCTGCAGTCCGAAGAACGCAAATCTTCTTGGATTGAACGTAGGAGCCGGTGTCAATGTAAAGCTTAGGCTTAGGCGTCCCTACCGCGACGAAGACTTTCTACCATATGATGATGTATTGGACACCATGCTCCATGAGCTTTGCCACAATGTTCACAGTCCTCATAATACCAGTTTCTACAAGCTCTGGGACGAACTTCGGAAGGTTAAGTATGATACACATGAACTTAGAAAGGGCACATAACATTTCTTTGTTTTGCTGAGAAACGTAAATGTATCCATTGCCAATTGATCTAAAAGAATCATTATTGACAATGTTTTAGCTTCGTGTAAATAATGGACAAAACCAAAATGGCACATTAAAATTCCTGTGCTTCATCCTTTCTATGAAGTTATGGGCAGTAAATACAATTGTGCAACAATGCAACACGTTTCTATCTGAAACTGCCTCTCTGTTTCTGTACCTTAATAAGCTTGCATACATCTTGACCCCCATGACCCAACAAAGTTGGGATTATATTGTGTTATGTTTTTGTTGCTGTCATTTTGGTGACATATGTCCCTGAATGCGTGTTAATTCAAATTCCCTAGTGGTGGAAAAGTGTGACACTATTTTCTTTGACGATTTATTGTTATTGGGGTTCTTTTGTAATTGGGTCCATTGCCAATGGAGCTAAAAGAAGTCCTTTTTTGAAAATGGTTTAGCTTCAGGTAATAATGAGGTAAATAAAAATGACATAAGGAGTATTATACTTCCTTAGTTTCTCACTCCACTTTATATGAAGTACTGGCAGTAAATGCAACAATGCTTCAAGAGTCTAACTAAACAACCTCTCTATATTTTACACGGGCTAAGGTTGTGTACATCTTGACCCCCAAACCCCAGCGTTGGGAATCTACCGGGTTAGTTGTTTTTTGTGATGGTATTTTTTAATTTCCTTTACACTATGTTTGGTTCAAGGATTTTGGATGGGAAAAGAAAAGAAAATAGGAGGGAAATGTTATTTTATGTTTGGTTAGTGAGAAAAAGAAAGGAAAAGTGAGAGGAAAAGAAAAGTGGGGAGAAAATGAATTAAAAAGGGCAAAATCATTTTCCTCCCGATTTTGGACGGAAAACGAGAGAATCCATCGCTCCCGTCTCGGAACCCTTCTGAAACCTTCTCATCCTAAACACTGACATGTCTTTTTCTACCTCAGCCATCTCTGAACCTGATCGTGCCTCTCAGCTCTCAAGTCTCAACCGATCATATCCCTAATCGCTATAAACGATCGCAACCCTAATTGCGATAAACGAACGCCTCTCTCTATTCAATTGTCACTGAATTTCTTCATTTTTGCTGCCATGTCTTCTCGCCAAAACACATTGATGCCTAGGCGTAAGTTTGTGGCACCAAATGTAAACCATCAATTTCCTGTGGAAACAAGATCTGACCCAATTTTTCATCAAAATCAAAGACCCGCAAAAAGCACGATAAGAAGACCCTATGTTCTTCATTCATCTGGGGTTAGCGATCATGAATTCGAAGCTTTTTCAGACACTCAATTTGTGCATGATATTGAACATGTAAGCTTTTTCAGACACTCAGTTTGGTCCATTGAGTTTTGGTTCGTAGCTTTTCTTAGTACTGATTGTGTGTTCGATTTCTGCCTTATTTGTATAATTTGCAATCTGTGTGTGAATCTATAAAGCTGACCATCGGTTTGAGAACTTTGGAGTCATATCATATGTGATTCCGGTGTAATTTTGGAAGTCTATGGGTAGCAGTGAATTTTCACATAATTTTTGGAAGCATTCTGGAAAAAAAATAATGATAATATGATGTAAAAAATTATGGAGATGTAAAGTTCATTTGCTGCCATATACCAATGAGTAGATTATTTGAAAAACCTTTTTCCCAGTGGACATATTTTGCTGGTTTCTTGCCCTAGTACAAATCACAATTCCTCTACAGCAATCATCTACTGTTATTAAATTAAATTAATACAAGTACATATTGCACAACCATAGTGTCAAAAAAAAAACCCAACCACTGTAAAACCAGCCAGCCAAACAGCTCCTAATGCCCCCACTGTACATAAGTGCCCACAGCTCCTCCGTCTTCTTCAACGTAGTATTTTTTTATGAGATTTCTGAATATTTTTTATGATGAATCATGTTAAAACAGCAAGTAAGTTTTGTTTTATGAACAATAGGTGTGAGTAGTCTCTAAAACCAATACTGGGTTAGGACTAAAGGAGTCTCTGAAACCAACTGGCCCAAAGGAGTTCTGAGAATAACTTATAAACTAAATGGGATTTGTGAATCAATTTTAAGTGGTTAGGACTATTAAACTTGCTATGGCTAGGTGGCTTGAGTTACTGCTGCCAATACTGCTATTCTATCATCTTGAGTTACTGCTGCCAACACTGGTATTCTATCATCCTGAGTTACTGTCTGCCTCATTTTCTTCTTCTTCTTTTGTGTATGTATATGTCGATTAACATCCCAGCTTAGTCCTAGTGTTCAGGCATTATATTTGTGCCATTTTTTCATATACTTGAATGTTTTTTTGGGTTCTATGTTAACCCCAGTCAATGTTTCTAGACTTTAGGATGTGCCATCAAATGTACACTGTACACTACAGCATAACAGCATGATGACCATTGCTTAGTATGTATGCCTGTTTGTGTTCTGGATTCCTTCTTTATTAACAAATCTTTGAATGGATTAGCTTTTGTAGTATAAGATTAAGAATGGTTGGCTTTATATGAGCTGAACTTTGCTGCATTAAAATAGGATAAGAATTACTGCTCTGGATGTAAACAACATAAAATACTGCTCTGTATTTCACAACTTCCTCCCAGTAAGAACTTTATGTCCCTATCCTTCTTTTCTCATGAATACAGCTGTTAGCTTTTACAGTAGTGCTCAAGAAGAGATGAATAACCATGGATGATCATCATCCCAATTGTCAATGAAAATAAATGAATAAATGCTTCTTCTGTCCCTTGTTTGGAAACAAGAGAACACAACAATAAAGAGGAGTGTTTTCCTCTTCTTCTTTTCTCTTCGAATTGGACAGAATGTGAAGTCCTTTAACAGCAACAAGAACAACAACATTCCACAAAAAACAGCTTTTTGTGGATCTGAAAAAGATTGGTCAACTTCCTCCCATTAAGAACTTTGCTGTTGTTTAAAATAGCTTTTGTAGTGAAAAGTTTGATATATTTTTTAGGTTAATATGAATTGCTGGGTTGCTTTGAACTGATTTTTGCTGCTCTGGAGTAGAATATGAAGTTGCTGACATGTTTTTTTCTGGATGTATGAAGTTGCTTATGGTATTGGATGCTGACATGTTTTTTCTGAAATCATTATTAAAATTAATCTGAAATTAAAATTGTTTCAATTCCAGTTTAAATGGATGGGTGAGGCCTCATATTAATTAAATTGCAAGTTCTTTTTGTTTGGTTATATATTTTTGTTTATGTTAATTAATTAAATTGCATGATGATGAAGAAACACAAGATGTGTATTGGAGCAATTGAAGTGGCGCTGGAGTCATAAACATATTAGTCAATAAAATCTTTTGGGTTCAAATTTGGATTTACATTGTTTTCTCACGAAATTTCTTTCTAACCAAACAAAAAGAGCTTGAGAATACATTTTCTTCATGAATTTCCATCTTAACCAAACATAAGTAGAATTTTGAGTTTCTTGCCTTTTCTTTTCTTTTCCTTATCATTTTCCTTTCTTCCTCAATTCCTTGAACCAAACATAGTGTTAATCCTTTTTCTTTTAATTCTAAAGAAACAGTCCATGCTTCTCTATCAGTGGGTGAATTAGGCTTGTTACTGAACACATGGCCACATGAGGTTCACAAGATTTTCAAAAATGAATTACATTGCAGACGGAAGAACAACTGAGAGACTGAAATAATGATTTTTCCATGACATAATGAAGAAAAAAATATGATATGTTGCATGATGTTGTAATCACACTGTTTGTAAAATGCAATGTACTCAAAATTTTGTGTTAAATTGGTCATTCAATTTATTACTAGTGGACTGTGAGGTGTGCCTTGTTTGCTGACATGGTCCTGCCTCTTGATTATAATGTTCAAAGGACATTCTTGAATGCTTCATTTTTGTCTTACACATGCATAAAACTACCATTTTGGTCTCCAAATTAAGGACTTGGACATGGTATTATAGCATCACCGAAGTGGAAGAGTTTTAAATTTGCTATATTCTCTTTGAGTTTATGATAACTTAGTGCTTCAATTGTTTCAGTTTAAAATTTTTTTTCTTCTCGTCCTGATATGTAATGCATGTGTATAGGAATGTGAAGATCTTTTGAGTAAGGGGATAAGTGGGACAGGGGAAGGGTTCGATCTTCCTGGAAGACGGTTGGGGGGATTCTTTCCTCAGCCTTCTTTGTCTTCTCTACGTACCACTATTGCTGCTGCAGCAGAAAAGAGGGCACAACTTACTACCCTGTTGCCACCTGGTCCTAAATGCATTGGGGGCGATAGATCGATCATGGGTGCACTTACTCCCATCCAAGCAGCTGCCATGGCTGCTGAGAGGAGATCACATGATAATATTTGGTGTGCTTCGGAGTCTTGTAATATGCAAGGAGATGATGATGATGATGATGAGTCCTATATGTCATTTAAACCTTCGGATGTGGATCCCACTTCGGTGAAACAAAAACCTTCAAGCAGTGCTGGTCCACAGGTTACTGATGCAATAACTCGAAAAAGAAATAGAGAGCGAGAAAATGCTTCGTTTTCAATCTCTGCAGATAGTCATAACGTGTCTAGTTCTATATCAGGATCAGGGCGTGCTGTCAGGGACAAATCTCTTAAGAAAGACCATGCAGGGGGAATTCCACCACTTCCTCAGCGACCATATGATCATAAAGGGTCAGAGTTTGTGGACTTAACTGATGATCACTCAAATGCAAGATTAGGCTCTGGCTATGATGTGGTGCGCAGTTTAGAGAATTCAGATGCTTGGGAATGCTCAATGTGCACCTTGTTGAACCGGGTATGTCTTAACATTGATGATTAGGTCATTAAGCATTTATAGTCTATTTATTTTTTAGCTTTTACAGTACTTACTAAGTTGCTCCTTTTCTATTTTAGCTAATATTCTTGATATCATTATTTTATAATGTTAGGGGCCTGTTTGGGAATAGCGTTAGAGATTAGCGTTAGCGTTTTCAAAAGGTATCTACGGGCAGCGTTTAGCGTTAGCGTTTTCAAATTAATCTGCACCGTTAAAATTTTATCCAAAACGCTAACGCTAATCTCTAACGCTATTCCCAAACAGGCCCTAGATCTCTATTAACTTTCTCGCCAAGATTCTTGGGGATAGTATAAATAGGGGGGGGGGGGGGGCTATATTCATTAATAAAATCATCATTGAAACAATTAAATAATTCTTCCCAATTAGTCACTGACTAATCCAAAGTTCTTCCTCTAATAGCCACGAGCAAGAGAGGGGTTCATCTATCTTAGGAATCTCTTTGGACCACTAACATTTTGGTATCGGAAGTGTTACTTTCCTACCGAGTCTTGTCCAGTGGCAGCCCAAAATGATCAATGCGAAATTCTATAAAGAATTTCTCAGCCCGCGTGCCTTCTTCCATCATCTCATTCAACCAAAGAATCTCTTAAGAATATTAACTAAAATAGAATAAAACTTCTACTCTACTAGTAGGAAACTGTGACTATTTAGTAATAATAGGAAACTAAAACTTATGCTACTAAATGATGACGAACACAACACCTATAATAACCGTATCACTACACTGTTTATTGTTTTTGTCTTGAAAACATCTGAAGTCCCCTCCAGCAATGAAATAGCTGTTTTGCTTATAGCCTTATACACAATTTTATTTGTAAATTAGTTGTTAATCTGATGCAATGGAGCATTTTCAGAGCATTAATTAAATCTCTCATTGCAGCATTATGCTCCTATCTGTGAGATCTGTCAAACTCGAAGGCGTATAGATCTTAATGACAAGTATATTATGTGGTCATGCAAATTTTGTACCCTAGATAATGCCGTAGAGTTAGAAAACTGTGAAGCATGCGGCGAATGGAGATACTCTCATGGCCCTCTGCCGAAGCCAACACCTAATCTTGGTACTTGACTTGAATTTCACTGGATTAACTCTTTTGTATTTAAAGTTCTTTTTTGCTGTTGTTACCATGAAGAACATTGTTTTATTATTAGTTTGACGAACTGGGGAAAGAAAAAAAAAGCTTTTGTCGATTCCATTCGTCATGACAAAAGTATACATTTAAGATTTGTGCTTTAAAAAAAAGCTATTGTCGTTAAAAGTTCATGTGTAATATCATTTTCTGATTCTTGAAAATCAGAACAATGTTCAAGGACACATTTAAGATTTGTGCTTCTATGCTCTTAAGGTTCACATACGTAATGTGAAGTTTCTCACATTTTTATGGGCTTACAAATAATTTTTTTTGGGTGCAAAAAGCTCAACTCTTTTATGGTATTTATGTAATAAGAACGTATGTATATTTATTCTTTGTAGCTACATACTGTTTTGTAAGGAATTGAATTGTTGCAAATACTGTGACCCCAAAATGCATGATAGAGGAAATGTGCAGACGTTTAAAGTCCAAAAAGGTGGGAAATTGATATTTACAACACAAAAGTCTAAATAATGTGATGAAACCTGGAAGTTATGGGAGGTAGAGGTGGCAATCGGGTCAACCTGATTGGTTTTGGATTGATTTTTTTTGGTTTGGATGTACGTTATGATTGGTTCGGTTCGGTTTGGATCGGTTTAATTTTGGTTTGAATTTGATTCGGTTCTATACATTTTCGGTTCGGTTCGGTTTCAAGTTGATTTAGATACGGTTCTATTATAGATCAGTTCGGATAGATTTTGGTTCGGATATAATTTGAATCGGATATATTTTGGTTTTGGATTTAGTTCGGTTCGGATATATTTCGGTTTCGGATCAAATATATTTTGGATATATATTATTTTCTAATTAAAATTTAATCATCCATGTTTCTTTTTATGTTTTATCACATTTATCAATCTATCATCAATTCAATACTTCATATTATTCTATATTTTTTTCTAATTATATTATCTCTACCCTAAATAATCTTCCCTTTTTGACTTTTTAGTCGTATTTTACAAATTTGGACTAAAAATTATGAAAAAATATATATTTAATTATGATACAAATTTAGTATAATTAAATTGATTTTAAAATTTAGTTTTTATATATCAAATTTTTCTCACATCTACTAATATATTTATGTTTATAAATGAAAAGATGAAAGATAAATTCAAAGAGTGTTATGTTCCAACTGAATACAATTTGATAAAAATTAAGTGAAATTGGGTAAAATTAAGTGAATTTTATTCAATTGGGTGCAAAATTTATAAATTGTTTGAGGGTATTTGGTTGAAATTAGATAAAATTAAATTTAATAGAGTCAAATATATTTAATTTTACACATAAATATAATGGTGCAGATCAAATTTGAAAATGATTACACTAAATGCTGCCGTTAGAAAGTCTTTTCAAAATGCTAACATTAACATCTAATGTTATTGACTAATATTGAGTGAATTGGTTTGAAACTAATCAAATGAACTCCCATACCAATAAAAATTTATTGTAACTGGATGAAGTTAGTATAAAATCTAGTTATTCTATACAATTCATCATATAATCTTTTCGTCCCAAAAAATTATCACACTTCACTATTTAAAAATTACAGAAATTTTATTTGTTTGTGCGTTATCATTTATTATTTGATAAAATAAACTATTATTATTGTAACATCTTATTTTATAAAAGTTTTGACATATTTTGAATATGTTTTTATTTCTATACCAATCTTTAAATACAATAAATTTTAAAAACTTAAAAATTTTGCTTTGTTTTGCGTTATGTAGCATTCTTTCTAAGATGGAGGGAGTTTTCTCTTCAAAATAAGAATGTTTTAATTAGATTTTGTAACTTAAGACTGAGATTAGTACTGTGTTTTTCATATAATATCTAATCAAAGACTTAATTTTTTATCAATTTTTTATGCTCAAAATTTTTCTCATTCCTTTTCACTTTCCCGGTTTAATCATATCAATTTTCTTATGCCGCCATTCAACTCCTTTTTTAACATTTCTGTTAAAGATATGGATAAAATTGTTTATTTACACTCTTCAATTAAGCTTCATTACTCCTCTCGTACTCATTTACAAACATGTCGCTGAGTTTGAAGCTCTAAATCCAAAATCAAAATGATCACTCATCTCTCAATTGTTCATCTTTCTGGTAAACCCAAAATCAAAACCAATAACCTTCATGGATGAATTCATCTTCATGACCTATTTTACAAGTCTTTATAGGTCATGCTCAAATAACCAAACAACGGACTACTCACTATCGGGTGGGTGATATTCCCAGACGAGTTATCTTCTACTTTGGTCTGTAGGTCCCGTACATACTGTGATTATAATTTACATACTTGATATTAAAATCTTTTTTTCACATTATAATTATAATTTCCATACTTTAAAATTTCATTGCATTTTTGACCGTCGATTTTTTTTAAATATATAATTTTGGACCAAAAAATATAAAATATGAGAATACATTTTTTTTAAAACCAAGACAATACTTTCATTTATTTTATACACGGTAATAGCACAAAACGAACTTACCTTTATTATTATTACATTTATTATTGTAATTATTATTATTATTATACGATACCATAGTATTACCATATTATTATTCTTTTACATGTTACCTTTTTTATTCTTTCACATGCAAAGTCAATGGGCAGTACCATATTATTACCATATTATTATTATAATTATTATTCCACACGAGAATACATTATGAGATTACCTTATACACGGCACCTACATTTTGCGCTTACCGTTTCAAGTTTTAGAACTTAAAAATAATAATTAATAATTAAAGTTTTACATGTTACCTTTTTTATTACACCGCACCAAAAATTTAAAGGAATGAAATTACCTTATTAGTAATTAATACTCCCTCCGTCCCGAAAAGTCTTTCTCCTTTAGTTTTTTTTTGTCCCAAAAAGTGTTTCACTTTTCACATTTTTGGACGCTAATACCCTTTACCCTAATTAAAGCTACCCAACCCACCCAAACCCCTCCACCTACCTTATCCATCAATTCACTCCACCTCACCCACTCATTTTCTCATCTCCGTCTCCTTTCTCTCTACCTATTCCACTTCCCCATTGCTGGCACCCTTCTCTCTTCAGATTTCCCTTATCTTTTTCTTTGATAGATCTAAAATTTTTTATGGGGATTCCTGATCCTACGATGCCAAGCTTCAAGCTATTATCTGATAGTGATGAGGAGAGATTGGCTCTTACACCTATCCCAACTACTTCGAAGCCTTTAATCCCTGATTATGACTCTGAGGACACTGCATCTGGAACCGATGATACAGATCCAACATGGTGGTACCGGAAAAATATCTAGGGGGTGACTTTTTTCCTTCAGAAGAAGAAGAAGGTTGTGTCAAAAATGGGGAAGAGGATGAAGATGATGGATCTGTTACCTCAGAACAGATCCTGGCGATGTCTGATACAGAAATTGTTTTCGAAGAGCCATATGGAGATGAGGCAAAGGCACTTCGCTACAGGAAGAGTAATTTCGCTATTTTCTTTAATTTTACTCTCTGTTTTCTGCATGCCCTAATTTTTTTCTGAAGTGGCAAACTTATGATGCAAACTTCTTACTGATTTGGCAAAGTTGTAATGTCACCCCGTATAGGTTGGAGACTTACATTACTGAATACTTTTATCCATTTGGTCAACCCTCTGTCTGTTTTGTGCCAAAAGTGTTGTGGTGAGAGTCTGATTGTGTGCTTTATTCATTCTTCTGTGCCAGTGATTCAAATCTGCACTGGAAATTGCTTTTTAATTTCTTATTGATTTGTTCTGATAAGAACTGAAAATGATTATCAAATTTATTCTGATAAAAACAGCTGCTACATTACATCCAACTGATAAATACAGATGCTACATTACACCCAAGTGATAAATACAGATGCTACATTACTGATAATTATACAGGCTACACTTGCATTACAAAAATCCAAAAACCCAAAAAAAGCAAGTAGAACTCCAACTGAGTCAGATACACCACTTGTCAATAGCCTGCCAAAAAACTTGTGCAATAGGAGTCAATAGGAAGTACATAGAGGCATTGTACTCTTCCCTTCCCATGTTGCACTA
The DNA here is from genome assembly GCA_003260385.1 of Cuscuta australis. NCBI lineage: Eukaryota > Viridiplantae > Streptophyta > Magnoliopsida > Solanales > Convolvulaceae > Cuscuta > Cuscuta australis. The sequence continues at coordinate 5,860,183 of NQVE01000215.1, read as the reverse complement.
ACAAAAAAAAGTACCATATCAAAAGGTACTCACATATGCCCCTGTAAGTACACTCGTGCAGTGTGATACACTTCTGGGCTGACCCCTAAATTCTGTGGAAGTGTTCCTTCTCTGGCCATCTTTGTTTTGTTCATGTGAGGGATTTTGAACTGGTTCCCCCCTTTGTTTTGAAGAACCTCACCCATCACACCTTGAAGGGTTAAGAATACTCTATTAAGTGTGTCATGTGAGAGCTCTTCAAAAGCTGTAGTAACAGCAAGAACTAAGTCTGCCAAAGACCTAGGAGCAGCTTGGTCTTGCAATGTGTCAATAGATCTAAAAAATCCAAGGTCAAGTACATTTAGGTCTGGGCTGTTTGGAGGCTGGAATTTCAATTCAATATTCCAGTCTCCTTCATGTCCTGCTGCTAAAATATCGGAGTCATTACCATCAACATGAGGTTTTGCATTATCTTGCTAAATAATAACATTCCTTGAAGAACCTGGCCACTTTTGCTTAATTGCTGGTAGTAACTTACTGAGTAACATCTCTTTCATAACATCCCTATTTATTATTGGGATTGCCTTGACCTCCATTGTCCCTGCTGGCCTATTTTTACTTGACCTTTGAGCTGCAGCTTCATAAGTGAATGGGAATATGCCTATTTTCCCATCCCACAAAACTTCCCCATGCTCCCCATACCTTGGCCTACCAACAGCAGCTAGGAACATTATTTTGGGTATATGACTTTTGCTTTGAATGGTTCTGTATGGGTCTATCTCATCAGGGAGAGCATAGAAAGTTGTGGTTCTTTTTGTGATTTCAAACCATTTTTCATCAATATGGATATGGTCATAAAAATCATGAAATGTTGGGTTCGTGGGGATTGATAGGGGAGAAATATGCTCTAGACAGAATTTAAGCCTTTTCAACTTACCTGGTTCACACAGTAATGGCTTTATGGCATTTGAATGCCTCCTAATCTGCTTTAACTTAAGCCATCTATGGACTGTAGATTTTGATACCCCCATTCCATAGCCTAATGCACGCATGTTTTTGCGCCTGTTGAAAGGTAGAGCTGCCATTTTTTCAAAGTCCACTGCCATCTTTTTTCTGTCACAGTTTCCTTTCCACTTACACTCTACAACAATGGGTTGACCTTCTTGGATTTGAGCTTGAACTGCCTGCCAAATGCTGCTTACAGTTCTACTTGTAATGCTGAATTCTTCAGCCAATTTTTTTATGGTACCATGCTGAAGTTTGCCATTCCGATAATGTTGTAGCAACTGATCCGCAATTCTTTTCCTTCTTTGATTTAATAAAGCACCTTTACTTTCGGATTGTGTTTCTGTGTCTGTTTCAGGGGTGAAAAGATTGGGTAAAGGAACTTCAATAACTTGGGGAAGATGGTCAAAGGAAGAAGAATCATCTTCGGAACAAGTCAACGAAGGAGACGGAGAGTACAACGGGGACTCGAATGGAGAATTCATTGGAGAAGGAAGGAAAAAGAATAGAGGAGGAATGCATTGAATGCAGTCACTGCATTCATTTAAGTAGAGAAAGTGTGCTATTTTTGGAGGGATGTCCCTTGAGGGAATTTTAAAATTCTCCAAAAATAGCCAAATATTTTAAAAACATGTTTTGGTGTGTATTTGAATGGATTTTGTGGCTGGTGTTGTGTGGCTGTGTTGTACTTTTGCCTAACCCCCATCATTACCCTCGTGTGTGTTGGGAGGGAATGGGTTGTTTACACTATTTGCTTTTGTACTTTTGATGGGCAAGTACATTCTACATTAAATGCAATTTACTTTACACTATTTTCTTCTCTTTATTAGATTAGGGTTGGGGGGTAAATTTGTCAAGTCAATGACAAAAATTTAGTCCCTTAAATTGGTTGAAAGTCAAAACAGGAAAAGGAAAAAGGGACGGAGGGAGTAATTAAAGTTTCACATGTTACCTTTTTATTACACACGACACCAATAATAATTATTACGTTTATTATTATTACTATTATTATTATTATTATTATTATCATTATTATTATTACACGGTACTATATTATTACCATATTATTATTAAAGTTTCACATGTTACCTTTTCTATTATTATTACGTTTATTATTTTATTATTACACGGTACCATAATAATTAATAATTATTAATTACCTTATATACGACACTTACATTTTGCACTTACCAATTCAAGTTTTAACACTTAGTTCTTGTGACTAATGTTTAGACGAGAAAATGCAATGGGGAATTCCCCTCTTTTTAAATATAGTATATACAATTGATACAAAAATCGGTATTTAGCCATAGTCAACTATATGTTGCAATTTTAAGAGTAACAAATCGTAATGAATTGGATATTCTGATATACAGTGTAGAGGATGCTTTCACGAATTGTACCAAATATATATTTTATAAAGAAGTTTTTTTTAAAAAATTTTTAGTTCATTTGATATTCATACTTTAAAATATTGAAAAACTTTACATTCCATTCGATACCAATTTATATTCTTCAATAATGATTCCAATATAATTTATTAACATGAATACGAACCATGTAATGCACATGTGTGATACTAGTTGGAAAATTTAATTTAGGAGAAAACATTATTCACTTTTTTTCACCAATCTTTGTATAGATAGATATTTTTGTTTTGTTTTTTGAGATTTAAAGCGCAGCACAATATAAAACAATTCAAAGATAATGAATATAGATTTATTGGATGGTTACCACTTACCAAGCATCGAAGTTTTCTTTTGTTGGTCAAGTAAATAAAGAACAAGACTTCTTTTTTTTTTATGATTAACGTACTATGTTAGTAAATGTTACGTCAAGCTTTTCTTTTGCTTTTTGACATTGTCCAGAAGTAGTTCATTTGGTAATACTATGATCTTCATCATATTTTCTTTTTCCTTTTTTTCAAAAACATGTTTGAATTGTTTTCTTTTGATAGCTCTTTAACATGCACTTTAAGTGAGTACTTCCTTAGATCAATTTAAAGCATCATTAATTATTTTAAAGCTTGAACATACTCTTCTTAATGTGCATATTTTCTCCCCGAACTTTAAAAATGCACCAATAGTCTTTATATTTTTCAGAAAATGTGTGTTCTGCCCTGAACTCTTAAAAAATGCATGTTTTTTCTTTGAACTTTTAAAAATACACCAATACTTTTTATACTTTTTTCATAAAATATGTGTTTCCCCTCGAGAGTCTCAAAACTACACCATTACTCATTTTATTCTTATACGGTACATGATCTTTAAAGATATATTTAAAGAATGGGTACATACAACATAATCTTTTTCCATCAATACGGCACATGATGCATTTAATATGTAGCAGGCTTCACAGTCAAATAAGACCAAAGCAGTCGTACCATAGTCATTTTTAACAATGAGCTTGATAAGATACCTGCAAAAATACAATAATTTATGAGTTCTTTTTGTGAAATTATACCACTGGTAGTTAACGCAAATACTGGAGCAGAGGTTATAATCAAGCCTTGGTGTGACATTCAAAACATGACATGAACAACGTATGCAATAATACATGGCACCATCTAGCCTAACAACTCTATTACATTTGCATGCCAAATACCACCAATGAGTGTCATTTGTCACTGCAACAATAGTCCCATAGTGTGTAGGATCCATCCCCTTTTTAAATTAAACCACATATTAGTTAAAGACATAAATCAACTCTATTAAACACACAAAACAAAAGCTTAAAGACACCTATAACTTTTTTAGAAGTACAATAAAAGAATTCTTCAATGTATCAATGACCCTCGATCGGGTTGGATCAAAGAATAGCATCATCACACGACAACTTTAGAGGTTGAGGTCGAGCCGGCTTGCCTAACATCCTGCGTGAAGGTCATATCGTGCTTATAAATAATATTCTCACCTTACATAAAATTATACTAACATGCTAAGGTGTAATACAAATACACTAACCTTTGTCTGAACACTGTGACACCATCAATTTCTAGATTTAAGAGGAGACGGGTCCAAAAATGACATTTTGCAAAATAATACTCCCTCCGTTCTCAAAAACACTTTTTCTTTCATTTTTTTCAATTCCAACAAAACACTTCCACTTTCTATTAAAAAACCACTTTTCATAAATGAATATAGTTAATAACAACCATTCAAAATAAATTTTGGGTATTATCAGTTTCAAGTTTATCAATTTTGGGTATTATCGGTTTCAGGTATTATCGATTTCGGATATTATCGGCCAGAACTAATCAGTTTCAATCTTAAATCAGGTATGTATATATTTAAATCAATTTGGTTTGATTGAATCATTTGATTATTCAATTATATATTGGATCTTCACTTTTCATATGATTTTGGCTTTAGTTTTAGATCTTTCAGTTTGGGTAATCGATTCCAATTCTGTTTTGCCAGATCTAATTTTAATAGTGTTTTATTTACTCTTTTGTACCTAATTAAAGCATGATCTTTAGAGATTAAACTCTCAAATTCTAATTTCTCTGATTTTTTTCTAGTTTTTTCCAGTTTCTTCTAGTTTTTTTAGTTCCTTCTAGTTTCTTCAAATGATTTTCCAGTTTCCCAACTATCCCATTTTCTTCAATCTTTTTTTACTCCCAAATATTATATTAGAAATCACCTTAAATAGGACTAAAATATAGAGAAAAATACCAAAATCGAACTTTCATGTTTTTTCCTCAAAAAAGGACTTTGCACTGTGGTAATGTGGCAGTGTACATGTGCACATTACTATATTTTTTTGGTAATATATATGACCATGCTTGGTAATGTAAGTCCTATTTCGGGAATAAAAATATGAAAGTTCTATTTTGGTATATTTTCAATGATTTAGTCTTACTTTTGTCTTTCTCCCATATTATATTGACTCTAAAAATAAAATATTTTTCATGTATTATTATTACTAATAATAATATTATAATTATTATAATTATTATAATTATAACTATAGTTTACAAATTATTTCAATTGTTCTATTTTTATTTTTCCCGTGTTACTTTTTTGTGATACACACTCATTATTTTTTTAATCCATTTTTATATAAATTATACGGAGTACAATTTTATTGGGATTTTTTAAAATTTAAATGACACTAAACTTTGTTCCAACAATTATGGATAATTATTAATCTAAATTGATCTCAAAAAATATTAATTTTTTAAAATAAATGATAATAATTATACTACTCTCTTTGTACCGAATTAAATGATATCTATCTACACTATTCACGTGATAGAATATTTTCAATATGGAGATCTTTTATTTTTTTCTAAGAACCTAATTCATTCAAGACTATATACTACTATCTCTCTCCGTATGGTAATTAAATGATACGGAGTATCTATCTACACTGGCAGAGGCGGACCCATGTTGAGTCCCATGGGGTCCTAGGACCCCACGAGTCTCCGCGTAGGATCGTATATTCATTGAGTATTATTTTGGTATACTATATGTTCAGTAAACTCCGCGTTCTTAGCATTGGCCACGGTAGTGTAGTGGAGCAGATTTTTGTATGCAGAGGTCTGAGATTGTGAGTTCGATTCCCACGCCCCTTTTTGGCTACTCCATTTTTTGGCATTCCTTGATACTTCTTCTCCATACTTTTTTTTTGCATTTCCTTCAAAAAATATCAATTGTATTTTATATTTTCTTAATTGTCTCATTTTAATCCCACCACAAGTAACATGTGGTGGGATTAAATTAGTACTCCATACTTTTTATATAAAAATAAAACACACAATTTTCTTTACAAAATTCAAGCATAAATTGTATTGATATTTACTTTTTATAAATTAAAGTTCACATAAAATTAGTACCTTATGCTTATATCAATTGAATTTTATTTTTTAATGAGATGTCTCAAAATTAAATTATTCTTTCTAATTGCACTCTTTTTGTCATAAAATTTAATCATAAATAATATGGAGTATTTATTTTCCTTAAATATGTAAAATATAAATGAATGAAATTTATTTTAATGACAAAGAAAATACATACCATTCACTCTGTTTGAACTCTAATTATAAACTGAACATAAATTTTATTGTAGAATAGTACAAAAAATTATTATATAGAACGTGTCTTGCAAAAAAAATAACTTTCGGTAGCATAACAGTAGTATTATTGATTTTGAATGTTTTTTCAAATATTAAAATGATTGAATGCTAAATTATTGAATATTACTCCTTATCTTAAAAATTTGCATTGGAAAGAATTAATGCTTTTGAAAAATCAATTTGAAAGCATAACTTGAATTTACATCCAAATACTAAATTTTTTATTTTATTTTATTTTATTTAAGGTATGAGCTATGAATAGTAATCATAACTAAAGAAACGGAACCCCATGACTCCCAATTCCTGGATCCGCCTCTGTACACTGGTTGAATTTTTTAAAAGCAAATATAACCTATTAGAAATGGTCTAACATTAAATATCTTCTTAGTAACAAAGTTGAGTTAAACCATGGTCTAACAAATATGTCTAAAGAGGTCAATGAATTTTCTAAAGCAAATATAACCTATTAGAAATGGCCATTATCAAGTTTAAACAAGAGTGATTAACACAACCCGCTAAAAAAACTTACTGACCAGTGACCAACCACAACTTTGGGCCTGTTTGGGAATAACTTTAGCGATTAGTGTTAGTATATTGAAAAGGCTATCTACGGGCAGCGTTTAGCGTTAGCATTTTCAAAGTAATCTGCACCGTTAAAATTTTATCCAAAACGCTAACGCTAATCTCTAACGTTATTCCCAAACATGCCCTTTATCAGATAAGCGACCATAATCTTGCTAGACGGATCATCATTATTTGCATCCCAATTTCAATAACCCCATAATAATAAATACGGAGTAATAATCTACATCACCACTTTGATTATAATCAAAATCTAAATTGTACAAAAATCACTTGTGAAAGACTATTAGTACTTGATAAGGCTGTAATTTTAAAGAAAACTTTTGGTTAAAAAGGGGGTTTTGTGGCAAAAAAAAAAACACACTACTTAAAGTGCCACATTGTAAATATCGTTAACAATAATTTTAAGGTAGAAAGACCAAAGTAGGACCATTGAAAATATACCAAAATAGGACTTCCATGTTTTTATTACCGAAATAGTACTTACATTACCAAATATGGTCAAATACATAACCAAAAAAATATAGTAACGTGCACATGTGCACTGCCACATTACCACTGTGCAAAGTCCTATTTTAGAAAAAATAATGAAAACCCTATTTTTGTATTATTCTTTATGTTTTAGTTCTATTTAGAGTAATTTCTATAATTTTAAGACACTATACTCCTTGACTCACAACTTCTAAGTACCTTGACTTCAGCTTCGGACAGTTTGGAATCAAGCCTGATATTCAAGAAAAGAAGATATGTAATGCAGGAAAGAACGAAAAAGAATGTTGTCTTTTGTCTCCTTTAATTTTATGCTTCCATTTCTTTTGAAAATAAAAGAAACAAAAACAAAAACATTCATTCATCAATCAAGGACTATTAATTACATAAAATCGATACTAGATATCGATATAAAAATGACTTTATTAAATTTATTTTGTGAAATATTTTTAAAATATGGTTTTATCTAATTTCAAAGATTGTAAGTGGTTGATTGCAAAAAAAACAAATACTTAGGATGTAGGTAGTAACAAAGTAACATGAAAACATCA